>OZ016491.1:645377-1290755 GCA_963966615.1 Tenthredo amoena
CTGTCATGCCAATAGGAATGACCTCCACCTTGAAGTGATTGACAATTTTCTTTCACAAGTATAAGTTATCATCCTGTGACTTAGCACTCGAACTCCGCTGCCCGTATTTGTAATACTAGATCATATAATTAACTAGAAGAAACTCCAACAGGTCTTCAAAATATATATATCGTGAGAGTCTCCGGAATTGTGCGCGTGCCTCAGGTTAAGCCACATTTTATTTCTGTTTGTTTCCTGAGATTCTCACGCTATACATATGTTTCACAACCGAGTATAATATCTAACTGGGAAATAATCCTCTTTAAATCGCTAGTACGCTTTGAAAATAGTATATTGTGTACCAATGGCGTGAAGTGGGCTTCTTTAGTCCGAGTGTGGAGTTTGCAGTACGAGTCGGAGGCAAGCTAGCACGAGCTGAAGACGAGTACGGCAACCACCCGAAGTCGAAAAGCCCACTTAGCCCTTGGTGCACACCATATTTTTTGTAACGCATGTATTGATTGTTGCGTTTTCTGTGTTTATAAGCGGCACTGAGGTAGCAGGCGATAAAAGTTCATCATCGCCCGCTGCTCATCGTTAGCGGGCGATAAAAGTTCATTTGCCCGCCGGTGAAAAAAACCCGAAAATCGTGCATGTGTTACAAAAAATACTTTATTGAATTTGTCTTTTCGTAGCTGATCACTTCTATTTTGAGATATAATTCGAAATTATTTGAGATTTTATGGACTTTGCCTTACCCGTCTACTTCAGAAAACGTGGTGGTCACAGGGTACAAGGCGCATCATTCATTGAGACTTTTCAAAATTTGGAGGGAATATCCGAAAATCATATCATTTTGGGGCCAGCCAACAATATATTGTAATTTAGCGTTCACCCTGCCAGCCGAGTGCACACGAGCAACAGTGCACGATCATACTAGTGTTGATGACGTCATCAACAGTATATAAGTTGCGTAGGCCAGGGCAGACTTTTGGTGAACTGACTAGAGGACCACCATATTAATGTCACTCTCTCTCTCTCTCTCTAAAGGCACATTATTGGCATAGAAACCAAAGCGAACGCCACTCAACTGAACTCATCAGTCACAACAGTAAAAACGGCTTGTGACCTGTTCTTACTTATCCGACTAAAATTGTGTTTCAAATATCAAGGTGCAACAGATATTCAGCTACAGCAGCTAATATTGAAACAAAACACGTAGACGTCTGAAATTAGTTTAATAAACCGGAATTTTGCCACAAACTCGATTTAAAACTAAGAAACAGTAGAGAGTGACGTAATGCACACAGAGAGATACACAAAAGACAGTGATTTCAGCAGATCACTGCATTCCCAGATTCAAACGATTACGTACTATAAGATTGCACTCACAAGCAAGCTTATCACCGAATATTGTAACCAACATTCTTATAGAAAAATTTTCAATATCACACGACCCACTTGTAGCCATTTAATTTTTTTTTTTTCAAGATTGTTTGAAAACCCTGTTAACTATTATAAATTGATGAAACTTAGTATAGTTTGGTACAGCTTCGACTAGGTATTCTGTACAAATAAGTCTTGGACGGTATTGATCGAGCTTTCACAGCGCTCCATGTCCGACGGAGTTGTGGTGGCAGACCAGCCAAGTCCGAAATACAGGCATAATAGCTAACAGCTTATCCTATTCTGTAGCTAGGATTTGTTTATTTAGTATTTTGCAGGAATTTTGAATGAAGGGCAGGAGAGGCTCAGATAAATCACTACAACTTGCAGTTTCTTATTACCAGTGCTTTACAGAAACTGTCAAAAGTTGCAATATAAAAATAAAGTTAGTCTACTATTGTTGTGAGCACGTAACATACGTTTCTGTCAATATTTATAAAATAACGGCTTCAATCAAAGATTTTCTCACCCGCATTGGGTCATAACACATCATTGGTTTGCCTCAAGATTACATCAATATAGAATATTACCATCCGACAAGTTTCTATCAACGATGTGACCTCTATCCTGCAATAACCATTTTCTATTTGGTAGACTTCATCTATGTAATGTAAAGTCCATAAGATCCCAAATAATTTTTAATTATCTCTCAAAATACAAGTAACCATCTGTGAAAAAACTGATTCAATAGAATATTTTTTCGAAGCATATGAGTGGTATGAAAAAAATGATTTAGATCAACATTTTATTTTATTTACTCCTACCACTCTACAAGTTAGTTTCGCAAACAAAACAAATCCTCGATGTCATAACGCCTTACATTTAGAAGTAATCAATAAGCAAGGTTTAAATGAATAATGGCGACATCGGCCCTTTAATATCAATGCATACGTGAGGCAAACCGTTTTACTTTTAAATAGCGAGCATATTTGATCGAAAAATCACAACGCTTCTACATTTATCTTCACACGTCATTTCAATTGATTGAATTATCATTATGCTAGATTCTTATAACAATTCATTATTCCAAAATGGTGCTTTATCATATTTCTCATTTACTGGTATCTATTAATGTGTCAATATGTTTCGTATCATTATGTTGGTACAAAGTGTCAACTCCGTAAGATGTCGTTTTTTTTTTATGAGTCGCAGAATCGTAGTATCTTGGTCATTTTTTTATCAAATAAGATGAGATAGTGCTCAACATGTGTGGTCTGCCACCGCCGAGAGGCTAAGTATTTCAAAAATCCAATAAATCGAGTGCAGCTGTGAATAATTTCACCATTTCTCTGGTGACAGCTGAATCTCCGAAATAAAATTCAAAAATTTGAAACAACGAAATACTTGGCCACTTTCTGCTCGAATGAAACAGTAATCCCCAAAGTTTCATACCGATCCGTTGTGTGGTATGGGAAAAACTACAAATCGCGTCTTCGAAGTGATCACAGCGTGTATGGAAGCCCCTTTATCACAGACCAAATACTCTCAAGGCAATCTTTATACCTAGACATAATTTTAATTCGTTGGCTTATTATGTTGGAACTTTATTTAAAATGAATATCCTGAAGTCCTCAGACATCCGACAATTGAACGTTTTTAAACGGCATACCAAATGTAAAAATCATGTCCGTAAAGAAATAAGGGCGCTAGTTTTTCGTTTTGAAAAATCTGAATGTGCATTGAAAGAAAAAAGAAAATTGTAACGCTCAACAAGTGCAGGTATTTAAGACAGTTAAATTTAGCAAGCTTTGATGGCGATATAAGACGTAGACTGTCGCAAGATTATATTAAGATGCAATTTTTTTCGTTCATTCATTCTCAGGATGAAATTTTTAGCAGAGCATAACAGGTATAAGAAGTATGCTGATTGAAAAAATTCAAAAACGTTCTTCTCTGTCTTTTGAAACTGAATGTGCATTTTCTTAGATTTTTTTCACGTATCCAACTATAGTATCTATTATCAAAAACGTTTCCAGCGTAGGTTAAACGCAGCATAGCATTTCACTGGATTTTTTCTTTACCTATTCAACGAATAGATATTCTCAAAAATATGCAATGGCAATATTTTTAACAATAACTGCTATAAGATACAAGCCATTAAGAAGACCCGAATCGCTAATTCTTCATCTTCGTATTTGTAGAAAAAATGTATACCAGCACAGATATATTTAATCATCATCATCATTTTATCTGTTGTAACTTTTTCTGGTTATGCTTCACCAGCAAAAGGCTGGTGAAGTTAACCTAGTTCGCGTGGTTCTTTGTCACGGGTGAAAATGTGATTTTCGGAGCTCCTCAAAGGGGAAAATTGGAAAAACTCTGAAACCCTAATACAGACGGATAGATCTTACTCTACCAGAGCTGCCTCCCTACAGACTTGGGATATGTTTGACTCACAGACTAGGGTACCAATTATAGCTATACCGTAGCTGCCTTGAGTCAAACTCACCGAAGTTGCCTGTTACAGACTTGGGTTCGGAACACTCCCAGACTAGGATAGCAATTATAGCTCTATCGTAGCTGTCTGAGTGCCCTTGCCGAAGCTGCCTCTTAGCTAAGCAAAGTGATTCTAAGTTGCTGAAAAATGAATTTAAATTTTAATTATTGAAAAGGAATCTACGAAAATGAAATGATAAAAATCAGATTTCTAGATGTGTTTAATATTTATTATCATTTGCATTGCATGCTGATGCAAGGCAAATAATAATGGCTTTCGTTGAATCTGGATTTTACAAACAAAAATAATAGAAATTATAAATTATATAATGAAAAATAAATCAAAGACAGAAATCAAATAAAATAAAACATAGTTTGGTGATCTCAAAATCGAAAGAAAAAGAACAAAAGATAAACTAAATCTAAATAAACCTAATTCTTAGAACTACTCGCGCTTGCTTTGTTTCTGTTTCTTTTAGTTTAAATTTGAATTCGGTATTTTAATGATTTTAGTACAAATGCTGCTTTAGCTAAATGTCTATTTTTAATATGAATGTGATTCTATTCGGCCGCTTTGGCACGAAGAGAAGGATAAGCTAAATTGAGGTTATGTGAAAAGGAAAAGATTTGAGAGAGAATTTCTGTGAGTCGGTCGGCCGCTTTGGCTCAAATCCGCTGATTGCCGTTTCAGCGTTGCTCCTTATATATCGTTAGTGACGTCATCAGGTGTCACCCCACCTGCGCGATGCGTATGTGCTGTGTACGACTATATCAGTATAGGCTGGCATAGCCGCACACGTTACACCGTAAATATGACTTTCGTACACGTATATCAATATAATGTACTAACCGGTTACGGTACTTCTGTAGGGTTTTATAACAGCTAAAACTTCTAATTCATAGGGATGATATTTTTTTTCAGCATCTTACATTTTCCTGCTCATATAATCTACTGGGTGAAAATGTTTTTCGTCTAGGTTTTTTTGTAGAAGGACTACACCGTACCTATCTTTGCTGGCGTCCGTGTGCAGTTCTGTCACAGCTTCAGGGCGATAAATATGCAAAACAGGCTCCTGTGATAACGCATTTTTTAACGCAGCAAAAGAACGACATTGCTCTCCTTTGAAATGGAACTTGTGGCCGTCTTTGAGTAGGTCTGACAGCAAGTGTGCTATTCTTGCGTAATCTTGAACAAACTTATGGAAGTAGTCTGTGAGGCCGAGAAAGCTCTGTACATGTTTCTAGGTCGTCGAGGTCGGAAACTGCTGAACTGCTTTTACTTTTAACGGAGATGGTTGTACTTGTCCGTTCTCTACCACATGGCCTAAGAATTCGATTCGTCTTTGCATAAATTGGCATTTTTTCCAATTGATCACAAGTCCGTTTTCAGCTGGAGTGCTCTTCTAGTCTATTATACGCATCTTCTTCGTCGACTCCGGTAATTACCAAGTCATCCACATACGTAAATACGACCTCGCGTCTGATTGACTCTCGGAAAACGTCATCCACGAATCGTAGAAAGCTGGTCGGACTGTTGCACAATCTAAACGGTGTGCGCAGAAATTCGAACTGCCCATCTGTAGTCACAAAAGACGTATTTTTTCTGCTTTCTTCAGCGACTGGTTCTTTTCATAACATCTTCTACGGGTAGTCGATTTATAGTTATTTGTCCTCCTCGCATGATGACCTCTACTTGTTGTAGTAGTTCATCTCCGAGAATCATTTCACATTCCATCGCGCTCGTAGGAATAACGAAAGTCTTCGTTGTGTACGCGTCTGCCTCAATCGTCAAGTTAGCTTCAAACGTCCCGATCGGTCTCGTTTCACCATTTCCCAGCCCCATGAATCCGTATGGCAAGCTGCACAACTTCGGGCTTCCAATTTTATTGTACATGTCTACTATCTACTAGAGCATTGCACGATAGCCCATTAATTTTCACCGTTATATGTCGCCGGTTGTTTCTACTGATTACGCAAGCAACTTTAGCCCTTTTCTCGACTGACTTCGCGGGTATAGTACAACTTGACGAGATGTATCCGAACTCGTTATACTTGAAACATTCAGGTCCACGATCTTTATTCGTGCAATTTTTTGCATTATGTTCAGTTGAACCGCACAAGAAACAGTGAGCTTTTTTACCCGTCTTAGAATGCGCACTTTCGTCGTCTTTTACCACTTCTTTCTTATTGTCCACTGAGCTCGTTCCTCCGCTGCTGTTCGATGTGGATGCGCCGGTTCCTTTCTTGATAATCTGCTTCTTTCTATTTGTCTTTTCTGTCATTTGATCGTAGATTTCAAACTTTTTCTTCAGTTCAGGCAAGGTACAGGCACCATATAATAGAGTTTTATTAGCTTCTGTGTCTAGGATACCATTGATAATATGATGTATCAGAGCTTCTTCTTCAACATGACCCTGGCTAGCTATTTTTTGCATAGCTTAGACGTACTTTCGGCTGCTTTCATCGTGTTGCCGCTTTCGTTGTGCTAATTGTCTGTGAATTTGAGCACTATTCACTTCTTTTCTAAATTCAGCCGTAAGCCGCTGTTTCAAGGTATCCCACGATTCAACGCCTTCTTCGTACGTGATGAATAGTTGAGCCGAACCTCGCAACATAAGTTTACCATATATTAGTTTATGTAGTTCGCTCTATTCAAGTGAAGTGTCTGTCTTCAAAAGCAGCTGTCCATTTCATAACAGATAATTTATCGTCACCTGTAAATTGCGTGAGACTGTCCTCAACATCTTTAATCGCGAATGCGTGCTTAGTATATTCATCCCGAGGTAACGCGTTCCTATTTCTGATGATTTGTCTATTCTCCGGCTGTCTTCGTCTTTCGGCAATGTTTTCGTCTACGTCGCTCTAATCCTGCTCCGTTTCTTCGTTTTCATCCTCGTCTTCATCTTCTCGGTCTTTCTCTGCTGCTATATAATCTCTCAGCCGACTACGTAACTCGGGTTTCTTACCAACAAGGGAACATCGCCAAGTGTCCCCCTCCGATTTTAACCAAACTTCGGGAGATTGTAGAGGGGGTGAAAATATTCGACACGTACTTTTTTATATCTGTAGAACTCTACCCCAAGGAGGTGTAATTAACCCCTGAAGAACGACTGTCGGAAGATTTTTGGCTGATGAGGTGCTACCGGGGGTTTTCGGGGTCGCTGATTTCAAATCTGCAGTCGAAATTGAAAAATTCAAAATGACTGACCCAAAATGGCGGACTAACTTCTTCTAAAATGGTGCGGATTGCTTTGGATTCGGTATCCCCGGGGTTTTCGGGGTCGCTGATTTCACATCTGCAGTCAAAATTGAAAAATTCAAAACGGCTGACCCAAAATGGCGGACTGAATTCTTCCATAATGGTGCGGATTGCTTCGGAATCGGTATTCTCGGGGTTTTCAGGGTCGCTGATTACGAATGTGAGGTTAACATTGAAAAATTCATATTGGTAAACGGAGATGAGTAGATAAAGATGTATTTTTGGAGATGGCAAGAATATGAGGTGATGATTTTATTGTTTTTCAATAAAGATATAATTTCAATTCCAGAAATTGCTATCAAATCTTCGAAAACTGCAATTTCCAAGTGCTCTCTGATATTTATGCAATATTGCGTAAAAATATTGGTTCATAAATATGTACGGTAAATATATCTCTACTGACATATATCACGAGTAATGATAATTAATAATAAATAGTTCTGAGAAATATGTTACGCTGATAACCACAAGTATAGATATTTGGTAAGAAACAACGCGTTTTATCGTATCAACCAAGCATACATTCCATGGTTTAATCTGTCGTCTTGCATATTTCTAAGTACAGAGTTGAGTAGATTCATTCCCCCAAAGAGAATTGGAGAAAAATGTACGTAAATCCGTTGAACGTAATTCAGCTTTTGTCTCTAGCATTCAATGCTATGAAATTACCCGAATCTCCAGTCACGGAATCCGAAAAGCAGCCCAGCAAAAAACTCGAAATCATCATTGAAGATGCTATTGTTCAGCCAATGGAAACTGAAATTGAATAGAGTTTGGATTTCGAACACCCAAATGCAGTGTGCGAACTGGAAATCATAGAAGACAATGACGAAATAGAAGACTGGATCATCAAAGATTTCTGAACCCGAATACAGATACACCGGACCATGTTTGCATGATCGATGATGAAGATTTGGATTATGACTACAAAAAACAAGCGATAGAATTTTGGAGGTCTGGAAAAACGGGAAACAGGAAGGTATCGTCCGTTTAATCAAAATTCAGAGAAGTTCAGTCTGTGCGACAATTACGTCGTTGGGCACAGCAAGTTAATCAAGGTGGGACATACAGAGAAAAGTTGAAAATGATCTGTGAGTATACTCTTAACAATATCATGGATTTTTTTAATAGGAAATTACCGATTCACGATATTGATATTCGACGTTCGGCCATACGAGCGCGACAGCTGTTCGATATGGCACCAGCAAAATTTAAGGCATCCAAAACTTGGTTATTAGAATTTAAGAAACGTCATGGAATCTTATCGCGGAAAATTACGAAACACATAAGAAAGAATACATTAGCAACACAGCAATCTTTAGAAGAGCAGGCTGCCACGTTAATTCAGGAAGTAAAAACCCACATCGTCGATTCCGGAGCCGAAAACGTTTACAATTCCGATTAGAGCGGTTTCAATTTGGAGTTACATGCGGGGCGAACCTTGGCGTTGCGAGGGCAAGAAACAGTGGAATCAATAATACAATCAAATTCATCAACAACGCACAGCTACACCATACAGCCTTTGATTTCGCCCGATGGCAAATTATTGTCACCTCTATTCATTGTTTTAAAAGAATCTAGTGGAGAATTTGGTCCTCGAGTGCAAGAGAGTATGTTTACACCGCAGAATATATATCCTATAGCTTCGAAATCTGGAAAATTAACAACCGAACATTTTAAACGTTGGTTTCAAGAGTTATACCTTCCGCACACAGGTCCGAAATCAGTTATATTATTGGATTCGTGGAGTGGCCAATGTCCGGGCGTATTTGGAACGATGAATTTCAATGGACAAGACGTTGAACTTCTAACCATTCCCACAGGGACAACTGGAATAATACAGCCATTGGACGTGTATGGATTTCGCGTATACAAAAATTATATGAAACATTTCTCTGATATCGTGATACTGTATGATTACGACGTGAATCTTTATTTGAGAGACAATATCGTCAAGCTGCAAAGTCTTACGCACAATCAATTTTTGTCTTCTAGATTCACAGATCTTTTTAAATATTTGTTATGATTACTTTAAGTAAGGTTAGTTTTTGGTAGGTTACGATAACTATTTTGTGCTTTTTTTGAACGTTTATTAGTTTACTTTATTTTTGTACAAACACGTTTTCCACCCTGCAACAAACGACCGTGCGTCCAGTTCGAAAGGAGAGAGGGGAAGAAAAAAGGAACCGGAGATCTCGGCTATATTGTCAGTGCAGCCTTTCAAGTTACTAGATACAGCACGAAGTCTCTAGATTGGCTACGTTCGACTTTATTGCCTTATTTTAATATTTATATTTCTACACGCCCCCTCAATAAAGTCTCGATAGCATAGATATTATATATTTTTTTTTCTTTGCACGGTACATTTGTTTTGGGTTAGTTTTCTTATTTTCTAGCTTATTCATATAACGTTTTATGCGCCCCCTGGTTTCGAGCGCAAGGGTGTTGTTTCTTATATTTTCATTTTTTCACTTAGCATATTTAGTTTCCTAACGAATTTTACAAATTTTTCTTTCGCTAGGGGTTTGGTAAACAAATCAGCAATTTGATCTTCAGATTTCACATACTTTAATGCGATGTGACCTTCTTCAATCTTTTGTTTTATGAAGTTGAACTTAATGTCTACGTGTTTAACCCTTTTATTATTTTCTGGGCTGTTTCCTAGATTAATAGCTGCTTGATTATCAACGTATATAGTTATAGGATCTTTGACAGCTATTTTAAAGTCTTTCAACAATTTTAATAGCCAACTAGCCTCTACTACAGCTGAACTTAGTGCGATGCATTCGGCCTCTGTAGAAGATAGACTGACTGTTTGTTGCTACTTTGAAGACCACACTATCGCACAATCAAATAGTTTAAAAGCGAAGCCTGACGTTGACTTCCGATCATTCGTATCACTACCCCAGTCTGGGTCTACATATCCACTTAGTGTATCAATGGTTGCGCTACTCTTAAATATCAGACTCAGATGTAGGGTTTCTTTAATATATCTCATCACACGCTTCAGTGCGGTGTGTAGTTCATGATTTGCATAATTCTGATATCGGCTTAGGTATGAGACGCTAAAGCATAGATCTGGTCGGGTTCCTAGAACTGCGTACATAAGGCTACCGATTATTTGTCTGCATTTTACCTCTAGTGCTGAATCGTTGACCTCTGATTTATTGAAATGAAATTTACTTTCCATAGGGGTTTGCATGGGCTTTGCTTGACTCATACCGAATTTTTCTAGCGCTTGGTTCAAGTATACCGCTTGACTCAGTTCAGTTACCCCGTTTTGGAGATCTTGTTTCACGCGTATACCTAAATAATTTGTTACTAATCCCATATTTTTCATTTTGAAAATATTTCCCAAATATTTTTTTAGATCACACACTTCTTCATTATTTGTGCCAAACAACAAGATATCGTCTACGAATAACAGTAGGTAGAGTTTACTGATACTATCGCATTTCGCGTACAAACAGAAATCGTTTTGAGATCGGACAAATCCTCTTTTAGTTATAACCTTATCAAATTTTTCGTTCCAGTATTTTGGCGACTTCTTCAAGCCGTAAATTGATTTGTTTAGTCTACAAACTGTGTTTTGTTCGCCCGCTACATTTATCGGTAATTTCGTATACACCTCTTCATTTATATTTCCGTACAGGAAGGCACTTTTTACGTCCATATGATATACTGGCAATCTTAACCTATTCGCTATAGCTAATATAATTCTAAATGTGGATATCTTTGCTACAGGTGCATATGTATCATATGTTTCAAAATTTTCCCTCTGCTGAAAGCCTCTCGCTACTAGCTTTGCTTTAAAAATAGATGGGTTTCCTTCATCGTCTTGCTTAACCTTATAAACCCACTTACTATCTATTATTCTTTTATTTACAGGGGTCGGTACTATGGACCAAGTGTCATTTTCTCGCAGAATATCTAACTCTCTATTCATAGCGTCTTTGCACTTGTCTGCATACACACTTCCAATTGCTTCCTCGTAGCAAGTTGGTTCGTTTAATACACTGATAAACCCTGTTTCGTAGTCTGTATATCGGGTGGGTCTCACTATTTTACGTTTACCAGACCCGCGTACCATGGTAGCATTCAAGTCTACCAATGACTCGCCTGACTCGCTAGATTCACTTGCATCACTGAACCCTTCGTTGCATTCTTCGAAGATACTGCTACCCGATTGAAGATCCGATTGCTGATTTTGTTATAATCATTTTTTCTGAGATTTGTTCTCCCAGCTGTGCGATTTTGTCTCTGATTTCTTCTACCCTGGCAAAGAAAGTTGAAATGTCACTTCCCTCACACTTCAATGAGAAAAACTTTTGCTGTTCTAAGTGCAGGATCGTCGCTGACCTTCTCTCGTAGACTGACATGAGTTTATTCCACATTTCTGGCGCTGACGTTGTGGTTATCACGTGTACCATGACTTTTTCTTTTAGGTGGGTTACAATGATTCCCTGAGCCTTACCATCCTTGGATACCCAATCCGCATACCCTTCCGCGTCTAGTGCCGGCCTCAGCACGCTTCCCTCGACCAAGCCAAGCAGCCTCATGGCTTGTAATATTACTTTGATTTGGAACTTCCAAATGTTCCAATTACTGCTCCCCTCGAGTTTAACCCCCGTATTCACGTACACTTTTTGAATAGTTTCGTTGTTTTTTTTTTTTACTACCGGAACTGTTTCGACCGGCGTTTGTCACGCCGTAGACTAGCCTCACTTTCGTAATCTAGACCTATTTTTGCAATCTGCGGTGCCTGGGCCCATAACCTGTTATGATTACTTTAAGTAAGGTTAGTTTGGTAGGTTACGATAACTATTTTGTGCTTTTCTTCAACGTTTATTAGTTTACTTTATTTTTGTACAAACACGTTTTCCACCCTGTAACAAACGACCGTGCGTCCAGTTCGAAAGGAGGAAGGGGAAGACAAAAGGAACCGGAGATCTCGGCTATATTGTCAGTGCAGCCTTTCAAGTTACTAGATACAGCGCGAAGTCCCTAGATTGGCTACGTTCGACTTTATTGCCTTATTTTAATATTTATATTTCTACAATATTCATGGTATAAAAGCGGATACATAGACGCAAGACCACCGAAATTTGAAAATCCGGTTCAATATTGTTTTGTCGAAAGTTCTCCAACTTGTGACATATGCGGCGACGTTGCTATTATGAAGTGTGCGTGGTGTAAGAAGTCGCTATGTTTAAAACACTTTTTTCATGAATATCACTATTGTAACTACTATCACCCGTGACGAGATACGCATGATATAAGCCATATTGTAAGGTTCAATCTACAGAATTATATTCGTATGCATTAAACCTTCGGATGTACAATATGCGATTATATGGGTGAATCTCCGGAACCTTTAACTTTGATTAACATGAAATGAAAATGAAAAAAATCAAACGCACATCATTTTAGCACACAAATTATGGTACAAATTGAATAAAATATTATGAAATGCTGCAGAACATCGTTTTTTTCAATGCCCGCGACGAAAAAATTAAAAAAAATAAACATAACCCAAATCAGTCATTTTTTTGTATTTTTAATCATAAAAAACCTAATAAAACCACAAAATTCGAATGCTATTCAACGAAATTTTTTTTTCACTTTTGGTATATTTCTAAACATACATTTATTCGCAATAAAAATATTAGTTTTATTCAAAAAATCATTATAACTATATTCACAAAGAATGAATAAGGATGAAAAAAGAATTGTAATATATACTTCTAATCGTATTTGATAATAGTTCGAATCCTTTTATTCAATAAAAAAACTAAGTTTCAGTTATCAAATTCAAATTTTTGAACTTTGAATGTGACGAGATTTCGGTCGTGACATGTAATGGTTTCATTAATATCTTTGAAAATATTTAAAATTATTCAATGCACACCTAACCACTAATAAAGTATACAAAAACAAACATGTGCATATTAATTTTAAACAGTTTGAATAACAAATATTCAAAACCGCGTAGATTTAAGTTGTGACATCGTAAACTAGCCCGCTTGACAGATAATGTATCTTTGTGTATAAACAATATAAATGAAAGAATTTTCGTAAAAAAATTTATATGTATCTGTTCTGTTTGAATTGAACTTGATGAGTAACACAATAATTCAGCTTCAAATGTAAAATTATTTACTTCATTTTAGAAATCTTCGTGATTTCGGTCGTGATACCTCAAACTGGGAGACAAATTTTAAATAAACTAATATGTCAAATTAAATGACGGACGCTAATGAAATCAATCGAATCGAAATTTTGAATTAAAAATTCATTGTTGCCCGTATTTTAAATTTTGATGAATCATTGTGTTCATCAACAAATAAAACTATGAAAGCGATAAACCACTGAAAGACAGGAAAAAAATATGACAGGTATAACATTAAAGGTCGGAATTAGGGATAAATATTGTTCACCCATCATTGAAATCATATCATACATTATTGATAGATAGATTTGATAATTAGTCCATAGTTTTGAAAGCATTTTACGATTTATTCAATCAGATAATTCGATGAAAAGTCATGAGACATATAGGATAAAAGTTCCGGAGATTCACCCATATATAACGCAATTTTCGTTCAAGGAAGAGGAAAACCTATACTACGTCACAATTCGACGCTTTCCCGTGTTAATTACTGAAAACTTACCATAGGTTGGGCGCCAGACGCTTGCGCGTCGTTTTCTTAACAAAATTCTTTACGATACGATAAAATAAAACATACGAGATGCGACGAGCGACAACTCAACCAGCTCAGTATTCCAAAAGCCTTAGATAGAAGGGCAGGGTATACCATACAAAAATATTAATACGACATCAGGCGAGGTAACATCAATCAATCAATTTATTCAACGAAAGTGAGTAACTTAAACTTTATCGATAACAGAATCAGACAGAAAATATTTCAGTTTGCTACGATAGATTTCCTACTTGTCGGAACAGAATTAACGCGTTTTATAATATAATATCAATCATAGGCGCGTTAGAGTTGATGCGATATAAAACAATTTAATTAGACTCCAGACTTGGTATCACAAAGCGATACTTCGTACCCGAATGCAAATTTGTTCTTTCTTAACGCAGTCTAAGACCAATAATTTACGTCGTCTCTTTAGCCGACAAAGCTCGATAACAAACGATACAGTTTTTAACCCGATGGGTTCGCTGGACTTTATAATTACGAGATTTCGAGATCTATCCTAAGATAGGGACCGTAGTCAATCAAAATACGAACTACTTAGAACAGCGATAACAAATTAACTGTAACGATAGGGTGGTTCACAACCAGATTCTATACGATACGGCAATGATATTGACGATACCAAATTATCCAAACGATACTCAACTTTACAAAATGACTTTACGATATTCCAAACAAAGTTAATACCAAAATATAACAATATTATAACCAAATTATCTGTAACGCGAGGCCGAGGGCTACTCGCGGCTATCTTCACTCAGGGTTCTCCAGGCAAAGTGTTTCACTACGATTTTATGCACAATAAATCTCTAACATACTAAATGTGAAAGCCATACGATAGAAAATTAGCCAAAAGCAAGATATACGACAATCAATAGGCAAAAAGCAATATAAAGTCTACGAATTCAGTCAGACTCGAGGTTTTTCGATAAATTAACCACAAGCGAGCTTCTTAGCTCAAAGCCGTACCATAAAACATACTTTTATACGAACTACCTCGTGCCTTCACAAAAGGAATCAAGAGCTTACCTTAATTTGCTTCAAGATGTAACACAATACACTATTTTAAATATACTCGATACGATAGCGATACTCGATGAGCGATACGATACGATAGTACGATACTCGATGACTAGAACGATAGATGAGCAGCGCAGACGGAGCGAAGAGTAGACCGATTGATCTACGTATCCTCCTTATATAGTCCTTATTTCTGCTCGTACCGACTTCTGATGGGTCACGTGGCTCATCATGGTCTTAATTGGCTCTCGTCATTTTCAGTAGTTTCGACGAACGTATGAGGTGTCGATGCGTTTCTCAGGGGAAACCTATCCTACCCCAGCCATCACGATACCCCTCATCCTGCTGCCTTCCGATAGAACTCCCTGACGCTGGATTCATAAAGAAATCTCGCTCGCCAGAGCTATTCGATATTTTCCGCTAGAGCCTTACAAGATACGTCAATCTCTAGGAAATACACAATAGCCTCGTGCTGGGCATACTAGGGCCTCGCTCACGATAAAGTTCGATAGGTTGGAACGCCGATCCGGGGGTTTTCTGGACCAACCCGGCCGCGATAACAGTTTCCGAGAAAGTAGTTGAACGATACCTGCTCCGGCTGATGAATCATCGGATGGGAGGCTGTGAATATTCCTTCACCTGACCCTTTACGCCACCCTCATCTCAGCTGTGCAGTCTTGTTAGACGGTAGACTTGTCGGATAACGGGAGGACTTCTTTGTGCTTCTCGCACATCCCTGTACGCCGTCAATCCAGTTCGTTAGGGGCGGTAGAATTTGCCTGGTCGAGAGGAGGCGCTGACCTTGCCGCTTTCTTGGCGAATCGAAGTTTGCACGCCGATCGAGACGTCAATAATGACTGTAGGTGTTGATGTTTCAGGATGAGCCATAGTTTTTCCGGTAGTTCCCACGACAGTGGATGCCTCGTAGAAGATGTAGCTCGAGTTACATAGTTTACAAAAAATGAAATAGTGCGTTAGTTTAACCTAATAATTTTTCCTAAATTTGTCTTCTCCTGGAGACCCTTGTCTGTGCTACGCATTGCCGTATTTTTCGATAGTGTTCCCTTGTAACGGGGCTTTACTAAATACCACGTTACAATACATATATACATATATCTATTTTAGCGCACTATTATATTAATAAATAAAACGATTTCCAAAAGTAAGTTATTCATGAATTAACTATGTATTTACTACATCGTAGTTTTTTCTTTGGTCATGAGACTGTTGTTAATTTGTGGGGTCTTTTATTTGAAATTTTTGGATATGGTATTCACATTCGTAATCAGCGACCCCAAAAACCCCGGGGATACCGAATCCGAAGCAATCCGCACCATTTTGGAAGAAGTCAGTCCGCCATTTTGGGTCAGCCATTTTGAAATTTTCAATTTCGACTGCAGATTTGAAATCAGCGACCTCGAAAACCGCCGGTAGCACCGTGTCAGTCAAAAATCTTCGGCCAGTCGTTCTTCGCGAGCTATCGAATAGCGAAATCCGCGATTTTCAGGGGTTGATCACACCCCTTTAGGGTTGAGTTCCGCAGATATAAAAAGTACGTGTCGAATATTTTCACCCCCTCTACAATCTCTCGAAGTTTGATTCAAATCGGAGGGGGACACTTGGCGATGTTTCCTTGCAAGTGTTGATAAATTTAGTTTCATCAAATGTTCTCTTAAGTCGGCGATCTTCATGTGGCTGATTGTTTCTAGTTCTAGATTGCTTACTTCATCTGTGTTTTTAGTCGATCTCGAACCTCCTGCTTGTGTCTCATAGCGGGTTGTGCCCGTTGCGCTATCTATCCGTCGACTCGCGCCAGCTGCGCCATCTGTCGGTCGACTTCCCATACTATTATGTTTACTAACGTACTTTTTCCCTTGCTCGTTAATTTTCTTTGATTCGTTCGTTGCTTCGTTTGATTTCAGATTGTTTCTTTTATTGTGTCATCTGCACTTCCTTCGTCATCGCTCGTATCTTCATGCTATCTAGCAGACATCTTGTTGCTTTTTCTACTGTCTTTCTCACGCATGCATCTTCACTACTCAATAACACACTCACACTCTTTGTTTACAACTCAACAACTGAACGACTTAGTAACGTTGTTTTTCGTCTTTCTTCTTCAACAAGAGTTATTTCGTCTGATTTGAAAGTGTTATTGCATATGACGCGGACCGGTATGATACGACGAACACGTGTATCTCGCTATTTCGCATTACTTCACATTTATCCAATTTCTGGCTTTTTATTGCGGTTGAGCCCCCAAATGTAGAGTTGGAGGTGTAAATAAGTCAGTCCATCACGTTGTAATAATATTTTATTAATATAACCAATGACCGTTGACAGTAAACTTGTTTTTTTAATGATACTACGCCCACGCCTCTCTTATTTCTTCGCCATCTTCCTTCTTACTGCCGCGCCACCTACTTTAACTTACTCTTTACGCGCAGCCTTACTCCCTACATATACAGGGTGATTCAGGTTGGGCGCATCACCTTACGTGGGTGTATTCCTCCTGAGAATCTAAGACTAAATTTCATTTATCAAAACTTCGAGGGACTGACGGTTTCGGAGCTACGGAAGATCTTTCCAAAGCAGGACCTGGACGACTCAAATTACGGAGTGGAGGACCTGGACGACTGAAACTATGAAACAGAGGATCAGGACGACGAGAACGAAGGTGAATACCGTACGAAGACATCTCCAGGAGGCGACACCGTCATACTCATCTAGAAATTGAACTGAAACGTCGTACAATAGAAATCGAACCGTCGCGGGCACTGCTCGACTTACACTCTTGGACCGGCCCTGTCTTGGCCACTCATAAGCCCTGTGATTAGTCAACTAAGATCTTCCGTACCTCCAAAACCGTTAGTCCCTCGAAGTTTTGTTAAAGGAAATTTAGTCTTAGTTTTTCAGGAGGAATACACCCACGTAAGGTGGTGCGTCCAACCTGAATCACCCTGTATACATGACTGTACTACTTATAATTATCAGCTGCTAAATGAAATGATATACCGTGAGAATCAGGTGAAACCGAATGGTCCATCCGCCCAGGCGCCGAATATTTGGTATTTTTAGGGGGATAACCACTCGTTGCGTTGAAAAATCCCTAGGGTGATCTTGGCGCGCGGTCGATCTGCCGAGTTTCATCGACCGCGCACCAGAATCACCCTAGGGATTTTCAGTGCAACGAGTGGCTATCCCCATGAAAATACCAAATATTCGGCGCCTGGGCGGATGGTCCATTCGGTTTCACCTGATTCTTACAGTATATTGAGTACACTATTAAATAAATATCCAATTTATTATTTTCGATCACATAATATTAGTTGTAAAAGTTATTAGACAAAAATTTCATGGGGTACTCTACATACATATAAGCGGATCCACGTCACTTCACTCAAAAATAAACCGTCAAGTCACGGATTTTTGCGCCATCCAAAATATCTTTAGTACTATGGGAAAAAAAAATACAGCTTCAAGGATTTTGAAAAATTTTCAAAAATGGCGGAGTTAGAGCTATCTGAATTTTCGTAAACCGGTGTTGCACCACTATGTTTAAAAATTTATATCTCCAAAAGAATTCAACGGAGCGGATTGATCTCTAAATAATTTTGTTCGTAAAAAAAAATACGCTTTCATGCAAAAAATGGCAATTCTAAAACAAAAAATTCCTCAATTTTTTTTTCGTCATTTTTTTTTCTTAATTTGACTGCCATTTCCGCCGGACTCACGGAAATTCATGGAGATAATTTTTTTTGGATACCTGGATTCTTTCCCTCCAACCTTAGAAACAAAATCCATGGAGAAAATATCTGGGCCGAAGAAAAAAAACAAAACGTCTCGTCGCGCGTCGCCGCGCGCGCCTAGCATAGCGGAGTTACGACTGATGGATCTTTTGCAATATTTTGGTGGCTCTGAAAAGGGCCGATGTTTTCAGCGATGATTCGCTGGATGACATTTGGTAGGACACCTCTGTTTGAGATCAATTCATAATTCTCATCGAATCAAATTTTTCTGATGCGCAAAATAATTTTGTTTTGACGAGTTTATGGGATGTTGGAATGACCGCATGTAATTCCAGAGTACCATGAACTGTCCATGCTTTATCGAATCGATTTTGTAAAATAGATTCTTCCGCTTGATGTTCTGCAGACGTACAGTACACGAAAGATATGCTGCGAAAATGAGAACATGCCCAACCATCGTTGCAAGAAGCCTCCGCAAATAATGTCATCAATGATGTTACTTATAAATATTGGATATCAGTGGATCGAACGGCTTTGGAGATACTCACCAAAAAGTCCGAGGATTTTATAGATAACTTCTGTGATCAATTGTCAAAATTGGTTGCACATGATTTCATTGCGAAGCAGCAAAGTAGTTATTCGCAGAAGATGAAAGAGAGCTTGAATGTTAGCGCATTTTTAGTAGTATGCGATTTTGTTGAGTATTATGCATTTTTTGTACACGATTCCACGCAAGGGTTGCACTGGAACAGTAATCAGGCAACTAGTCATCCAATCCCGGTTTAATATAAAAGTTACGGTAACGACCAGTCGAGATATTTTAGTTTTGTGATAATTTCAGAGCATCTGAAACATAGTGCAGTTCATTTATTTCAAAAAAAGTTAATCAACTTTATGACAGAGAAGTTTTAAAATTGAATTCCTATAGAAAAAATAATTTATTTCTCCGATGGAGCAGCTTCCCAATATAAGAACAAAAAGAATTTCATAAACATAACACATCACTTTGAAGACTTTCAATGCCAAGCCGAGTGGCATTTCTTTGCTACATCACATGGGAAAGAGCCGTGTGATGGGGTAGGTGGAACTGTTGAAAGATTAGCTTCACGCGCGAGTTTACAACTGATTGGCAATTCCGATCCTATTCAAACACTGCTGGATCTATATAATTGGGCATGTTCTTATTTTCGCAGCACATTTTTCGCGTACTGTACGTCTGCAGAACATCAATCGGAGGAATCTATTTCACAAAATCGATTCGATAAAGCATTGACAGTTCATGGTACTCTGAAATTACATGCGGTCATTCCAACATCCCATAAACTCGTCAAAACAAAATTATTTTCCGCAGCAGAAAAATTTGATTCGATCAGAATTATGAATTGAGCTCAAACAGAGGTGTCCTACTGAGTGTCATCCAGCGAATCATCGCTGAAAACATCGGCCCTTTTCAGAGCCACCAAAATATTGCAAAAGATCCATCAGTCGTAACTCCACTATGCAACACAACGAGCTTGCGGGAGTAGTGCGGACGTTGATCGGCGTGCGCGGCGACGCGCGATGAGACGTTGTATTTTTTTTCTTCGGCCCAGGTATTTTCTCTATAGATTTTTTTTCTAGGATTGAAGGGAAAGGATCCAGGTATCCAAAAAAAATTATCTCCATGAATTTCCGTGAGTCCCGCGGAAATGGCAGTCAAATTGAAAAAAAAAAACACGAAAAAAAAGTGAAGGAATTTTTTGTTTCAGAATTGACATTTTTTGCATGAAAGCGTATTTTTTTACGAACAAAATGATTTAAAGATCAATCCGCTCCGTTGAATGCTTTTGGAGATATGAATTTTTAAGCATAGCGGTGCAACACCGGTTTACGAAAATTCAGATAACTCTCACTCCGCCATTTTTGAAAATTTTTCAAAATCCTTGAAGCTGTATTTTTTTTTTCCCATAGTACTAAAGATATTTTGAATGGCGCAAAAATCCGTGACTTGACGGTTCATTTTTGAGTGAAGTGACGTGGATCCGCTCATATACCGTGAGAATCAGGTGAAACCGAATGGTCCATACGCCCAGACGGTGAATATTTGGTATTTTTAGCGGGCTAACCACTCGTTGCGCTGAAAAATCCCTAGGGTGATCCTGGCGCGCGGTCGGTCTGCCGAGTTTCATCGACCGCGCGCCAAAATCACCCTAGGGATATTCAGTGCAACGAGTGGCTATCCCCATGAAAATACCAAATATTCGCCGCCTGGGCGGATGGACCATTCGGTTTCACCTGATTCTCACGGTTTAAGTATTTTCAGAGGTGATTTTACAGTTGAGTAAGCCGTATAGCATTGCGTATTGGATTTTTGTTGTTGACATCGCCAGGTATTTAGTAGAAGGTTGAATGAGAAGATAGGTTTTATTATCTTGCAAAATTGGTAAAGGGATGAGTGCGTATAGATGAAACGTCGTTTCCGATACTAATGGGTTATTAATCACGTAAACTATTCTGTTGTTCATGTAAAAAACTTGTAAGGTTACTAAATTGAGAATTTCGTGAGCAAATGAGTGGTCAAGCCTGTAAGGGTAGTGAAGACCTGTAGGTACAGTAATGATCACGGATTCTGTCACACTGGAAATATGCAACCGAGGGTACATGCTTTTTTTAAGTTGGCAATTCCCTAGGTAACAATAATTAATAATTGCCGCTCACCGTCGCGAGGGCACTCAAGTCAGCTACTTTCAGCTATTGCCATCTTAGAAAGAGCATGTATCTTCGGTTGCATATTTCCTGTGTGATAGAAACCGTGATCATTACTGTACATATTTGATTGTTTTTTGGAGCTCGTCGACGTATTGGATAGGCGAAATTATCTTCGGGTGAAGCGTATGTTGTTTCGCGAATAATATAGCTGTTCTCAGTGTTGATAGTTCTTCGTTAATTTCATTGCACATTAATGTTGAGAAGGTGAGATGCTGCTCGATATTTTCCTTAACCTCTAAGTTGTATGCTCTAGTCTCGAAGAGTTTAGTACAAATTTCTATGGCTTTAATGTTTTCGTTGAATATTTGTTCATTTTTGTGTAGGTTCGTTATGGTTTCATTGAAATTCGCGATTGTGGTTTGGACTACCTGGATTTGTGCTTTGATTAGTTGTGTTATTTCCTTTTCATTCGTATTTATATCATCGATGGCATCGTTATAATATTCAGCGTCGGTGTTGTCGAGATTTCCGGTTATATTTTTGAATATGGATCCGAGAGCATTGATCCATCCTCTTTTAACTCGAGGGTGACCGATTAAATCTTTTAGGTCGCGTTTTTTTCTTTCCATTTTAGGAATTAAGTGTTCTAAGACTTGAATCGAGGTATTGCATAACAGGAGTTTTTCATGTACCGAATTTTCGTTGCAATAGTACCGTGTTTTTTCAAAGTTAGAATCCACGAGGTGAAGTTTGTCGTTCATGTAAGAGAGATCTAAATACGTAATAAGTTTCCAGGAGTTGTCGTAAAATCTACGATCTTGAACGTAGTCATAGTAAATTCCGGGTGAATGTTCGTTTTTTATAATCTTGAAATCGTTCCCGTAACCCGAGGCGATGCACCTGTAAGAAGGTGAGAGTTTAGGTGTTATTATAGATGCGCATGCTTTAACTTATTTGCATGCACTACTATTTTCTTGTTCTTAACTAAGATCGTGACGTTCACCGGAGAATTGACTTTGGTTATTGTATAAGGTCCCGTGTAATTAGGAGTAAGTTTCCTCGTTTTTGTGAAGTGTTCTGTTAAGAGATACATTCTGTCTCCAATTTTATAGTCGACATTATTAGTTCGTTTGTCGTAGTATTCTTTGTTCTTTTCTTTAGAATGAATAATGTTATTTTTTGCTATTTCGTGTGATTTCTGTAGTTTCAAACTTGAATCGTCAATGTAATTATCATATCTGTATTTGAATTCCGGTTTTTTGGTTAGTGCGGTTGGAATTCCTGCTTTGTGTCCGAAAATTAGTTCGTATGGTGTGAAATTAGTGGTCGAATGTGTCGTTGTGTTATATGAGAACATGGCGAAATCTAGCCATTTGTCCCAATCTGTTTGGTCTATTTTTATGAAATGTTTTAGATGGTCAGCTAACGTGGCGTGACTTCTTTCTAATGCACCGTTTGTTTGGGGGTGGTATGCCGTAGTCTGTATTTGTTTGATTTTGAAAAGCTTAGCAACGTCCGTTAATAGGTTTGAAGTGAAGTCTTTTCCCTGGTCGGTGAGTATAGATTTAGGTATTCCGAATCTGCATATAAATTCTGTTGTCAACTTATCGGCGATGGTAATAGCTTCATGATTTGGAATAGCGTATGCTTGTGAAAATTTGGTGAGGTCGTCTTGTAGCGTCAAAGCGTATTTGTTTCCGTTTTCTGTAAGCGTGAGTGGTCCAACTATATCTAAGAATATTTTTTCGAAGGCATTAGATGAGGTTAAAGTTATCTGCATTGGTTTGTGACTTTTCCCCCGAACGAGTTTGTTTAATTGACATGATTCGCATGTCTTTATGAAATTGGCGATATCTTTCTTCATTGTTCTCCAGGTATAATTCTGTTTGATTCTTTTATACGTTCGATGGAAACCTAAGTGTCCCGCGGTAGGTGAACCGTGATATTCTTTCAAGATTTTATGTTTTTGATCTGGTTGTGGTTCGATTATTATGTCTAAACAGACTTTTACGTGGATGTCCGTTCCTCTGAATACGTACCGTAACATGGCACGGATTTTTTCTCGTTTCAAGCGATCGAATCCCGTGTTTATTTTCGGAAGGATCGATGATTTTTGATTTTTTAATAAAAGGTTTTTTAGTGTTAATAGTACCGTAAATATGTCTTCGTAGGTTGTTTGATCCCAATAATTTTCCTTGACTACGAGGTAGAATACGAGGTTATTTTCGTTTTTCATAGTTACGACATCGTGGACATTTATGTTTTGTGGTTTTAGGTAAAACGTTTTTTAAATTTGGTGGCGATCGGGTCGTTTAACTCAAGCTCTTTAGAAATGTAGATTGCGTAGTTATCGTTAGTTGAGAATATCGACTCGTTAATTTCTTCAACTTTTTCGTTGATTATGACGGAGCTTTGTAATTTGTTTGAAAAATCGGCGTAGGAGTGGTTGGTTTTACTGTTAACGGTGTTAATCGAGATATCTGATTTGAGTTTGGTCGTTTCGTTTATTCGGCTTAAAGCATCCGCGTCAGAGTTTATTCTTCCCGGTTTATAGTCGATTCTGTAATCGTACTCTTCTAATTTCAATCGCCAGCGGACCAACCGAGATCCCGGCTCTTTTAGGCTGAATAACCACGTTAGAGGTCGATGGTCTCTTAATATCAAGAATTTCCGTCCAAAAAGATATGATCTAAACTGTTTAACAGCCCATACTATGGCTAAAAGTTCGCGTTCTATTGTGGAATAATTAGTTTCTGCTGAATTAAGAGTTTGACTAGCGTAAGCAATAGCAAAATCGTGTGAATCGTATTTCTGAGAGAGTACTGCACCGATAGCAAAATTGCTAGCGTCGGTGGTCAGAATAAATTCTTTCGTGAAATCGGGATAGCGCAAAATTGGCTCGCTAATGAGACTCGATTTCAAATTTTCGGAAGATTGCTGTTGATTGCTTGTCCAAAGGAAATCTGTGTCCTTTTTCAAAAGTGAAGTTAGAGGTTTAGAGATTTTACCAAAATCTTGAATGAATCGTCTGTAATAGCTTGCAAGACCTAAAAATGATTTCATGTCCTTGGGTGATTTAGGAGTAGGGAAGTTTTGTACTGCTTCTATCTTTGATGGGTCAGGTTTAACACCTGTTTCCGATATTAAGTGTCCAAGGTACATGACTTCGCATCGTAGAAATTCACATTTATCTGGTTGGATTTTAAGATTGTGTTCATTCAGTCTTTTAAAGATTTCGCGCAGTTTCTTAGAGTGTGTGGTTAGAGAGTCTGCGCAAATAACTATATCGTCTAAGTGAACAAGGCATCGAATTCCCTGTATTCCGGCAAGTACGGAGTTCATTAGGCGTTGAAACGTAGCAGGAGCGTTTTTGAGGCCAAAAGGCATTCGATTAAACTGATAATGACCTAGCAGAGTTGAAAATGCGCTTTTCTCTGCGTCTTTCGGGTTCATCTGAATTTGGTGGAAGCCCGATGCAAGATCCAGAGTCGTAAAGTATTTTGAGTTACCTAACTGATCAAGAATATCAGCAATATTAGGTAGCGGATACGCATCTCCGATTGTGATGTCATTCAATTTTCGGTAATCAATCACGACTCGCCATTTGACTTTTCCGGACGCGTCGCGTTTCTTCGGAACTACCCAGAGTGGCGAATTCCATGGGGAAGTTGATGATTTTATTACGTCGTCTTTTAACATTTTATTTATTTGGTTGTTAACTTCTTCTTTGTGAATTTCCGGATAACGATAAGTTTTCACAGCGATTGGGTTTTGTGAGTTTGTTATTATACTGTGAGTGACCCGTGTCCGTACAGCTTAATTTATCCCCGTTAAGATGAAATATATGATTAAATTGTTCGCAGATTTCGAATAATGATTCGCGTTCGTCTGAATTTAGGTGATCCGTTCTCGAATTATTATGCAGTTCTTTTAACCGTTCAGATCTGTGATCGATTACTTGTGATTCGTTTGTGTTTACTGAGGTTGATTCATTGGTTTCGAGGTTTAATATTCTTAATATATCGCGCTCGATTGGTTCTGATTGAACTGCAAGTTTTTCCATTTTCACGTCCGAATTAGTCGTATTTATGATAGAAGTTATTGCTTCGGATTTGGAATTAGTTTTAACAATACTCTGACATAGGAAAATTCCCGGTTTGATCTCTTGGTTTTCGATTATACCTTTCTTGATCGCGGAATTCGTTATGCGGACAAGTATGAGTAATTCGGTTCGAGAAGGGATGTCGATAAGGTGAATTTGGTTATCGTTTGCTTGAGTGTTTCCGATTGTAGAATCTTTACAAGTCATTTCCAAGTTACATTGCTGTTCGTTCATTTTTCTCGTATTTTGTCCTAGTGGTTTCTCGATGTGGATCATGGGAATTGAGCCGTTTGAAAAATGAAGTAAGTTTTCGACGTAATCAATTTGAGGTTTGAAATATGTGAGAATATCGTTTCCGAGTATCCCTGAGAATCTAATAGGAAAGTCGTTTTTGACGATGTGGAAGATCCAGGTGTGAACTTGGTTATTAATTTTTGAATCTAGGTAGCAATATCCGATTGATTCGAAAGGTTCCGGAGTGAGACCTCTGATTTTTAATCTAGTATCTTCATAACAAGGCGTGTCTTCTGTGAGGTTGGAGATTTTTATTGAAGATATATCAGCAGCTGTGTCTAAGAGTAAGTCGACGGTTTGAGTCTTAGTTTCTTTAAATTCTACTGGAATGTATGTCGTTACACCGTTAATTATTGGAGTTACTCTGCCTCGATGTTGTGGATGTTCCTCAGTGCGGTAGCCAGCGAGGGTTGATAGGAGTTTAAAGCGTTCGCGTGTTGATTTGAGTTAGAGTTTTGAGAATTTGAGGGACGGTTCTGTCCGTTCGCGTCTCCGTCGTTTTGAGTTTGTTGGTAGGATTGTCGTTCGCTGTTGTTATACGCGCGTTTTCGGCATATGTCGATCGTGTGGCCTGGTTTTTTACAATAATTACAGGATTTTGAGTTGTAATTAGACGTATTTTGTGGTGTATGGGAGTTTCCGTTTGTTTGCTGATTGTTTGACTTGAGATATCTTGTGTTCGGTTCTTCTTTTATTCGTTGGTTTGAATGTCTAGGTAATTGGGTTTATTTTTGGAATAACAGTTTATCGTTGTATGTCCCGATTTGTTGCAATTTGAGCAATGTTTAGTGTCCTTTAGATTTAGATTTTAGAATTTTTGGATTTCCCGACGTGATTTTTGTTCGTTTTCCTCGGCTATCGCGTATTGTATGGCGTCGGTTAAGGTTTCGGGTTTTTGAGATTCTACTATTATCGACAGATCTCTTTGTAGTCCCATCATGAATACCGTGAGAGCTTGACTTTGAAGCAGTTTGACGTTTGCAGCACGTTCTACTTGTGTTAGTGTGTTATCTAAACTATTTGTTAACTTAATTGAGCAATTTTTGATTTTTTGTGAGTATGAAATGACGTCTTCGTTATGTACTTGTTTACAGGAGGATAGTTCTAGTTGCCATTGACCATGCGAACGTTTTTCTGAATATGTTTCTAAGAGATAGTTTTTTAGGGCTGGCCAGTTAGCAAAGATTCTCTTTCGAATTAGGGTTCGTGCTTCCCCTGTAATTTTAGTTTCTATGATTGCGAGTAATACACGTTTCATATTTTCGGCTATCAAGGATGTAGTTTTATTGCAGGTGTCACAGAATTCAAATAATTTAGCTTTAGTTCCGTCAAAAGTTGTCAGCGTTTTCTTGGCTAATTCGATTCTAATATATTCCTCTGCCATTTCGTCTGTTTGTGGATATTCTTAATGACTTATAATCATAGCTTAGATTGTACTTTGTTAACTTACAGTAAGCAGGTGATGATTATAAGCATAATCGGTGTTCTGTGTCGTTTAGTAATCGAGGTGCTTGTAGATTTTCAGTCGAGGTTCTTGTAGATTTTCTGTTGAGGTTCTTGTAGATTTTCTGTTGAGGTTCTTGTAGATTTTCTGTTGAGGTTCTTGTAGATTTTCTGTTGATTTTCTTGTAGATTTTCTGGATTGAGTAAGTTTGCTTTATCTTGTTCTCGTTGAGGCCAGTCTCGAGAGGGCAGCGAATGTAGCCAATCGTAGGCTCTGCACACTCGGTGAATGAAACTTCACAATAGGCGAATGCGTGCCTCGTTGATTGTGTTTGGTTTTTCGTAGGATGATCTTTTACTTCTGACACCAGTTTTGTAATGGCCTTCGAGGGTGATCAACTAGACTAGATTCTTTAAAGCAAATTCTTCATTTATTTAGAGAGTTAGATGAGTTGTTCTTAGTTCGAAGTTTTGGAGTAGAATGCAATAGAGGGATTTACGAATTTTGGGAGTGGAGATCGTATGGGTAGTAGGAGATATGTAGGTAGAAGAGGGGCACCAATTGGAAATTTAGGGGTTGCACTTTTGGAAATGGAAAGTTTGCGAGTTGAGGGTTTTCTTGGAATGACAGCTGAAAAGGACACTTAAAGGAAGAGGATCGTAAAACTATGGAAATGGTTATAGAAACCGAATGCATGGAGGATCAGGTAGGACAGGAAACGGTTTATGAGGGGTGAGAGGTTTAGGTTTTCATTGTGGAGGAACTTATTTTAGAAGTGTAATATAAAATTATAATGAAAAGTAATATAAAATTTAATATGTATACGAGCGAGTAGGTACACACGGGTTGGCGGTTTGTGTCGCACCTAAAATTCTGCAACTGAGGGTACATCTCTTTTTAAGTTGGCAATACCTCGACTTGAGTGCCCCCGCGACGGATAGCGGCGACATAGCGAGGTATGTGTCACTTCATCTGTTAGTTCGCATAACCATGAAAAAATGATTTCACTGAAAATATGTAATGTAATTTTAACCGTCAATTGACATAACCTTTAACCGCACAAATGATCGCAAGGTGTTATCAGGATTAAAAGGGTGATCCATGTATGTCCATGAATCTGCCTTGGCATTAACATTTTTATAACAATTACGTTATTTACTGAACGAGCGTTGTAATCATCGAACAAAATTTATCGCATCTCTTTACTCATTTTCTGTGGGTCTATTATGTTTCCTGAAATTAATGTGACGAAGATGAAAACTATCATCGCAGTGAGAGACAATACCTGTAACGGTGTATTTCTCAATCATAACAATAATACGAATACAATTAGGTACCTGATTAACATGATTTTATTTTGTAAACATTATAAAAACGAAACATTGAATATAAACTATAAATAACACTCATTTCGATTTGAATTGCGCTTAAAATTTTCATTAATTAACAACGCTTAATAAGCTAATAAATAACACATGCTGCAATTCATTGTAATATGAAAACAAATCAGCTACAAATTTATAACGATATGTCAAAGCGATTTTGAACCCATTTATAAAATAGCTACACGATTGTGAATAAGAATGTAATAGGTAATACTGATTAGAATGCGATACAACTAGAATCTCAGCTATCAATCTCACTTTGACTATAGATATCGAAATATAAAATGAAACCTATTGATTTGAAACTCAGCTAACGTAAATTATGAACCTCTATACTACTAAGTTTAATAACAAAGTGCCTGAAGCATTACGCAGTTTAAATATAGAACGTCAGTCTGATTTTGACTAGAATACATTGCACGTAAGAATCATAAATGTTCTTTACAATCATGAATGCACGTATGAATTATAAATGCAATGTTCCTAAAGCGATGCCATCGTACTTGACAGTGAGCTCTACAGTCTCTACTGTGCAGTCACCTGACATCTTACTATCTTTACTATACTGTCCGTTAAAAAAAAAATTCTGTTCCAAGTTGAAAAATCTGAAGTTAACCTTTAAAAAAAAAAGATCCTTAAATCTCATTATTAAGGTGTCCTGTTATTGTTTCTATTTTTTTATTATAAAATAAGGCTTCATTGTTTTCAGACATGGATCTTTTTGAATATTATAACGTTTTAAATATTTTTGAATCTTTTCGAATTTAAAACGTTATAAAATTAAAAAATATCAATGTCTGAAAACAAATAAAGCCTGATTTTATAATAAAAATATAAAAACATTACCGGCACCCATTAATAATGAGATAGAGCATATAAACTTTGAGGATCTTTTTTGTTCCAGGTTTACTTAAGATTTTTCAAATTTGAACAGAAATTTTTTTTAACGACCAGTATAATCTTTACCGATGACAAAGTTTACTCCACAGATACCTAGTTTGTTTATTTAAAATAAAAATTAATACTGAAAATAAAATAATTATACTCGAACGAAAATTTAATTGTAAGAATTTTTTTTAAATAAGGTGGGAGGAGGCAGGCAACGTTATTTTTTCAACATCATCACCTTGCATCAGAGCAGAATTGTGACTATGGTAATGAATTCGGAACAATACAAATGCCGGAAGGTTTGACGATAGATTTTGTTAAGATATGTATGCCCTGTAGCTGAATTACCACCAATGACGATTGCTGAATTCAAGAGAGCATTGCATACAGAGAAAACAGAGACTGCGCAGAAGAATCTGTGTAGTTTGAAATGAGCTCTACATACAAAGCGAAAATAACTCAAAGTTTTAGTGTATCCATGCCTCTCCTCTACAATGAGTAATGAATAATCAGAGCAGGTCCATTAGTATTTAGTGGGCCTGCCCTAATTAATCAAAACGTCTCGTATCCGGTCAGGCATGGATGACGCTAAAGCTTCAGTATAGCCGGGCTTTGCACGTAGCCCATCCCATGCTGCACGGACTCGTATACATAGACCCTCTTTTCTCTCGCGTTCGACTGGTTTCCATCCCCGTCCCATCTCCGCCCAAGCATTTTCTATCGGATTCAGGTCGGGGGATTTCGCCGGCCAGTCGAATCGTTGCACCTCTGAATGCTGGGCATACCAGTTGCGCACGATTCTAGCCGTATGTACTGCACTGTTATCTTCAACAATGCGAATGATTGGCATTTTCTCTACAGGATAAACAGCCCTCACAGAAGGTATCATCACTTCTTCTAGAATTTAGATGTATTGTTCCTCATTCATTTGGCGGTTGATTTCTACTAGCGTACCCGGACCTGTACCGCTAATCCAACCCCAGAACGCAGCAGTCACACGTCCACTCCTGTACCTTGGCAAGATGTTGTCCGGGTTATACCGCTGCCCACGCTCCCTCCACACTGTTCTACGAGAATCTTTATCTGTAGAGAAAACTTTCTCATGGGTAAAGATTACGCTTTGCCAGTCTTCTACTGTCATGTGCAAAACACTCCGAGCGAATTCGATCCGGCTGTCTCTATGTCGTTGCTCTAACGCAGTCTTCTTCGCAGCAATGCAGCAGCCCAACCCTGCGTCTTTGAGACGCCCACGTGCTGACTGCATACTTATGTTTAGGTTCAATTGACGATGCGCCTGTGATGCCGGCTTGAACCGTTCCATCCGAACGGCCGCAACGAATGCCGCATCTTCTGCTGCCGTTGTTTTTTTGCGAGTACCATTTGTGTCCCGTCGATCTTTCATCCCTTGCATCCCCTCATTATATTTTATTCGGTAGCGTTCAATGGTGCGAACATTACATCCGATTTCAGCTGTATATGTAATACAATTAAATGAAATTAAAATTAAATAAAAATTAAATTAAATTAATTGAAATGAAAAGAATAAATTACACACGACAAAATTAATATTATGTCAGTGTGTATGCCCAAAACAGATTTAAACCTTCGGCGATGCAAGTGTAGATGCAATGGACCTTTCTTAGCGCTGCGAAAATGGACCATCTTCAGAAGGTTCATTGCATGTACACGCAATAACAATTGCAGGTTTAAATTTATTCTCTATGAATATACCAAAATGGTTCAAATATTGTATTACGTAATTTTAGTATAGATTTTATTAATTAATTCAAAAAACGTAAAAATCGTTTATATTTCGATTCAATTTAGATGTAACATTAATAATGATAATTTTTAGTATGAATATATTTATTTGATATTAATCTTCTAATGATATATATACTCGGATATATATTTAATTAATTAAAAATTGATCAATCGGTAGAAATCATTACCAGCTATTTCACGATTTCGCCAACCAGCTTCAAACAGTCCAGCTACTCTGCAATATGTAATTACTGATGGTTGAAACATTCTTTTTAGGAATTAACAAAATTTTGAACAATAAATAATTAAACAATTACAATTAATTAGTGTTAAAATGCAGTATTGAATTTATATAATGCCTTCAAGTGCTTTGAATGATGCGTTGGTCAGTGTTATTTATTCCTAAGCAACTGGACATTTGTCATTTATTTTTTGTAAAATTTGACTGTTTCATGCAACTATGCAATATGGAATTCAACATCATGCATCTTGAAACTAAATATTTACAAATATTCAAAAATTTGTCAACATCATTGGTATGTTGTAGTTTTTAAGATGTCACAACCATCAAATTTCATTTTAGGAAGGGTTGATGGATTATTTCAAAGTAGATGGATAAATCGCAGGATTTGTGGTAAAGACTTACGAATATCCATTGATTAATAATATTCATCTATCAATTAACTATATTACGTTAGGCCAAATAACTTTAATAGCACATCAAATAATTCGAATTGAAATGCATGGGGTTCGTAAGACAATTTAATCATAAGTTATCAGCATCAGTTAAGACTTGGAAAGCTCATCAAACCGATGTGAACAAGTGTAATACTAAGACTTGATTTGTGAATGACTTTTATACAATTCATAGCTAAATTTCATTAAGCATGATATTGTAGGTCATTGAAATTGATCAGTAATAAATTTAATGTATAACTTCGCAAATTCCGTAAATATGATTGTGCTGATTTTCTATAAAATAAAAGACATACATGGGAGTTTAAAAATAGAATGTGAAATAAACAAATAAATAAATAAATCGAATTGAAGGTCTAAAAGATGCCCAGAGAAACGATGGGCCACGTAGACATTTTGAACCATACGAGGACATAAATTTAGTGACAGCAATTCAAGCTTAAACATGAGAGTCAGCTACGTAGATTAATCTGGAAGTAGATTAGCACCACAGCGTACCATACATTAAAAGTCAATTCATCAAAGATTGTATGAGGAATTGCTAAGCTGCAAAGACGACTGATATTGAAGAGCGTAATTGACGTGATTGATAAATAAAATTATGTTAATCAGATACCTAATTGTATTCGTTTTATTGTTATGATGAAGAAATACACCGTGACAGGTATTGTCTCTTAGTATTACCTATTATATTCTTATTCACAATCGTGACACTATTTTATAAATGGGTTCAAAATCGCTTTGACATATCGTTATAAATTTGTAGCTGATTTGTTTTCATATTACAATGAATTGCAGCATGTGTTATTTATTAGCTTATTAAGCGTTGTTAATTAATGAAAATTTTAAGCGCAATTCAAATCGAAATGAGTGTTATTTATAGTTTATATTCAATGTTTCGTTTTTATAATGTTTACAAAATAAAATCATGTTAATCAGGTACCTAATTGTATTCGTATTATTGTTATGATTAAGAAATACACCGTTACAGGTATTGTCTCTCACTGCGATGAAAGTTTTCATCTTCGTCACATTAATTTCAGGAAACATAATAGACCCACAGAAAATGAGTAAAGAGATGCGATAAATTTTGTTCGATGATTACAACGCTCGTTCAGTAAATAACGTAATTGTTATAAAAATGTTAATGCCAAGGCAGATTCATGGACATACATGGATCACCCTTTTAATCCTGATAACACCTTGCGATCATTTGTGCGGTTAAAGGTCATGTCAATTGACGGTTGAAATTACGTTACATATTTTCAGTGAAATCATTTTTTCATGGTTATGCGAACTGACAGATGAAGTGACACATACCTCGCTATGTCGCCGCTATCCCTCGCGGGGGCACTCAAGTCGAGGTATTGCCAACTTAAAAAGAGATGTACCCTCAGTTGCAGAATTTTAGGTGCGACACAATCCGCCAACTCATGTGTACAGTAATGATCACGGATTCTGTCACACTGGAAATATGCAACCGAGGGTACATGCTTTTTTTAAGTTGGCAATACCCTAGGCAACAATAATTAATAATTGCCGCTCACCGTCGCGAGGGCATTCAAATCAGCTACTTTCAGCTATTGCCAACTTAAAAAGAGCATGTATCTTCGGTTGCATATTTCCTGTGTGACAGAAACCGTGATCATTACTGTACATACATTACACGTGGAATATAAATCGGCTATAAAAAATGAGGGTAATGAGAAAAAAAAATCCATTTGGACATCACTAGGCCCACCTGGGACACTGGGCCTACGATGTGAGTACCCCCCTGGATAGATTTTTCGAAACTATACAACTTTTATCTGATAAGGGGACCCCCAGCTTGGTACAAATGGATTTTCATGGGAATCAGGTATGTTGTAGAGATACTTGCCCTAAGTACTAGGTTAACGGGAATTTATGCATTACGGCTTGGTTTCCGAAATATCTACGATAAGTTTCACGCGCGGTATGTATACCAGTAACTGCCGCGTAGCCGAGTGAGCAAGCGCGGCGCAGTGGGCAAGGTTCATGGCTGGCACGCTACTGGCCCGTGTACAAAGCCCGTCGCGCGACTTTTTTTTTCTTCTTAGTAATTTTTTTTTCAATTTTATGTTTATTCTTGTTTACATATAATCTTACTTAATATCAATAAGTACGTTGTATAGCAATTTTTTCCCCCGTAACTCTGTAATGCAATGTTTGTTATTGATATTAAGTAAGATTATACCGTGCATTTTCGTGGATGAGTGACATGTCTAGATACGAAGATAGCCGAACGTACGCCCTATTATATGCAACTAAGGGTACATTGGGGTGCTTTTTTTTGGGGGACTATTTTTTTTTTTTCGCTCCCGGCCTGAAATTTTGTTGGAAATGCTAAAAAAGAAGTTCCCTTAAAATATAAGCCCTTAATATTAATATTAAGTACTCTCCCAGAACGTGAAAAGATTTCTCATTTAAATTACGTGGGAATTAGGATTTTTTTTTTTCAAAATTCTATAACTCAGTGGCATTTTATGTTATTATATCGCGGAAAGTTGCAAATTACTCAGCATTAAGCGCTCTACAAAAGTGCCCATTGCGACTTAACTGTAACTCACACTAAAGTCAAATTTTATAGAAATTTCTTGTATTTTTAGTGACCTGTACTGCCTCACCGGGGTGAGTTACAGTTAAGTCGCAATGGGCACTTTTGTAGAGTGCTTAATGCTGAGTAATTTGCAACTTTTCGCGATGTAATAGCATAAAATGGCACCGAGTTATGGAATTTTGAAAAAAAATAATTTTAATTTGCATGTAATTTAAATGAGAAATCATTTCAGGTTCTGGGAGAGTACTCAATGTTAATATTAAGGGCTTATATTTTGAGGGAATTTCTTTTTTGGCATTGCCAACAAAATTTCAGGCCGGGAGCGAAAAAAAAAAATAGTCCCAAAAAAAAGCACCCTAGGGTAGTACAGTAATGATCATGGTTTCTGTCGGCGCTTAAATCTGCAACCGAAGATACATGCTCTTTTCAAGTTTGCAATACCCTAGGCAATAATAATTAATAATTGCCGCTCACCGTCGCGAGGGTACTCAAGTCAGCTACTGCTAGCTATTGCCAACTTCAGAAGAGCATGTATCCTTGGTTGCAGATTTAAGGGCCGCCAGAAACCGTAATCATTACTGTACAGTAATGATCACGGATTCTGTCACACTGGAAATATGCAACCGAGGGTACATGCTTTTTTTAAGTTGGCAATACCCTAGGCAACAATAATCAATAATTGCCGCTGACCGTCGCGAGGGCACTCAAGTCAGCTACTTTCAGCTATTGCCAACTTAGAAAGAGCATGTATCTTCGGTTGCATATTTCCTGTGTGACAGAAACCGTGATTATTACTGTACATGTTATATATACCGTGAGTTTTCCTAACGGCCCACAGTGTTTCGAACAGAACTAGGTAGCTGAACAAATGTCATTAGTAACTTTCAGAGAAATGATTACAGAAAGCGACAAACAACATTCTGATAGTTACGAATGTAGATAATTACAATCCTATTTAAGAAAAAATGCCGAAATCTTGAACTTTCAAATTTTCTTGTGATTATTTGCATTTACAAGTCTGAAAGTTGTATGCCCCCAGCTGCCCCCAGTCTAAAATTTATATACATATGTCATAGCTGTGACTATACCGTGAGAATCAGGTGAAACCGAATGGTCCATCCGCCCAGGCGCCGAATATTTGGTATGTTCATGGGGATAGCCACTCGTTGCACTGAAAATCCCTAGGGTAATTTTGGCACACGGTCGATGAAACTCGGCAGATCGACCGCGCGCCAAGATCACCCTAGGGATTTTTCTTCATTATTGTATACTAATTTTACATGACTTCCAAGTCAACTCTCCTACCTTCTAGACATCTTCTGTCCTTCCTCCTCCTTCCCGAACGTTAAACTCGATCTCAATTTATAAATCTTATCAAACAATATTTGAACTTTGAATGTAAATCAACAATCATTTATCATCCTTTACTATTCCCAACATCCTTCTATCACCTTAGTTACTATTTAGTATACAAACCACGCTCTCAGCGACAAATTTAGACCGCTCGCATAAAAACCAGAATAGGAAACTTGCATGCGTTCGAAATCTTTATATTTCTCTATCGAACTCGAAAATAGGATGAAAAAGAATGATTTTCCCATGACAGTTTTTTTTTTTTCGAGCAATATTAACGCTGCAAAATTGTTTCCTGTTACACTTATTTTTCTCGGTAAATTTGAATGAGCAGACATATTGCTGGACCCTTCTATCAGCGCCGCCAGCGGCACATGCGGGAATTATGCTCCACTGTAAACACTTCCTGCCACAAATATTAATATTCGTTTAATATTTGAAGCTGTAAAGCATTGGTGACGCTGTCAAAATTGTATTCAGCAAATAACTATCACTTCGAATAAAGGAGCGTGCAGTAGTATAAATATATATACTTGGATAAAAAAAGTATTTTTGTGCTGGTGCTATAAAAAGTGTGCATTATTTATTAAGTGATAAAAAGTGATAAAAATCATATAAATTGAGAGAACAATGGATCCATCAGCTCCGCAACCGAATTTGAATTGGTACATGTATTGTTTTGTACCATCTTGTAAAAATACAACAAAAGCAACAGTCCAGAAAAGATATTTATCCGAGTGCCAAATGACCCATTAAAAAGAGAGGCTTGGTGCGATGCAGTTAGATTTGACAAGAATAACAAACTGAAAAAAACTAGTTATTGCTGCGAAGATCATCTTGATGTAAGTAAATACCTTCTTCTAGATTTGAATGAAAATTATATTAAATCAGTGTAACAAACTGTATTATTTTTTGTCGCTTGAAAATGATTTGGAAAACTACACCGAATATAAACAGTTTGGAGGAAGAAAAATACTAAAAGAGGATGTTGTTCTTCGTTTCAGTTTGAACATTTCAAACAATCCAGCCTATAGTCCGGTTAACGTAGATGATCAGTTTAATATTCAAGACACTGGAGCTTGTTCATTGAGTGCGGAAAGTGAAAAGTACAGTGCATCGAGTATTTTTAGTTCCAACCACATATATCGCAATCACCGGTGAAACTGTATAAAAGTAAGCTTATACAAGTTAAGCCAAGCACAGCGAATAAATGGTCACAAACTAGCATTCGAAATAACGACAACGCTTCACAAGCAGTCGCTGAATCTCGAAGCGTCTCTGTTGGCTGTAATTTTGATGCTGATTTAGTAAGTCAGTGATTTAGTAAATTGAACAACTTACAGATTAATCAGGTGCTTGATGAAAACAAAAATATGGATTCATCTTTCGAAACCCTTGATACTAGTTCCTTTTACAATATGAGTTGTAGTAAATCATCGGGTACTAGCAATGAAGAAAAAATACTAAGGGATGAATTATTAGCTAAAGTAGTGTATGAAATCTCTACGAAAAGGTTAATTGAGAACAATCCTTTGCTACGCAGGTATACGCAGAGAATCAATGTACATTATAGACTTATTACATGAAGAATGTGGCATTGTTGTTAGAGATATCTACTTGACGCTGAAGAAAGTTTAGCTGAATCCACCATTCTCTGTGCTAGGATATGAATTTGGGTTGTCGGAACCTCAAGCAAGCAGAGTTTTCAAAAAAAGTGTCAAGGTTTTAGCTTTACAGTTGAAACAGCTTATTGTTTGGCGAAGCAAGCAGCAAATAATGTTTAACCTTCCTATACACTTTCGATACAGGTATAGTGACGTTGAAAGCATCATAGATTGTTTCGAAATAGAAATCTAAAAACCATCGGATGCATGTAATCAGGCATTGACTTGGTCGGATTACGGCTAAGTATCTCATATCAGTGACTCCCGATGGATTTATAAATTTTATATCGGATAGAGTTTGTGAAAGGTGCACTGATATGTCAATAGTGGAGAAGTGTGGATACTTAGATGTTTTACCAGAGAATGTGAAAGTGATGGCAGACCGAGGCTTTAAACAGCTAGATGTGCAGCTCGAAAAAAAAAAACTGCACTTTAATCAGACCTCCATCAGTTAGTCAATATACAAAAAGTAGCAAAAGTGATGTGAGACTAACTAAACAAATTGCCAGTCTCATAATACATGTGGAAAGAGTAATTGACCGCAAAAGAAATTTCAAATTTGTGGACAGTCATACACGTGTAGACAATAAACTACTGGAGTGCTTGGATTGTGCTGTGTTTATTGCTTCAAGCTTAATAAATTTGCAAAGTGAAGTAATAAAGCAAATGTGAAACTATCTAGTATGATGTAATCTGAGAAATGATTTAATAGTATTATACACTTTAAAAATTTTTATCGTACACTTTTCAAAATACATTACTTTAGTTTTAATTAAAAATGTTGTTCATTATCTAATTTATCAAATAAGTGACATAAATATACATGAGTATATTTTAATAATAATACTTTAAACAAGATCAGTGCATTAGTTTTGGGAATATTGCTCTACTTCAAAAAGCACTTGCTCTCTTTATCACTGCTGCAATGAAGTTTTCATCAAAATTTTCTATTACAATGAGAACATTTCCATTGGCTTCAAATTCTGGATCTGCAATGCAAAAATATCCTTCATATTTCTCATGAAAAAGCATTTGCAGCTGAATCTGGGCCTTGAACTTATTTTGAATTCTACCATCACTATGATAATTTTCTGTAGTCTTCGAACTCATTGGACACTCCACTTCGATAACAGCATCATCGCAAATACTATCTGGGGAGGCACCGAATTCAGGAAATTTGGCACTTAGTAGGAGCCACACTTATCTACTTTTTTTTTCAATCGATTAGCCACTTTTTGAAGCACTTGAGGTTCTAACATTCTTCCTGTCTCCATTGCCTTGGTATCAAAATTTTGTGCACTCAAGATTTTTTCCACCAGAGTTCCATCAGTTGTGTTACACTGTGCAGCTTCATAAATCACGGTTGCAGTAATACGTCCATGGTGCAGTTCATACCACCTGTAGTTTTCATTCTGATCTCTTGTAGTAAAACATGCTGCTGTACAAGCTTCGTTGGTTAATTTTGCAGCAACATGATCCAGAAATGCTTGTACATTCTGTTTATCGCCATCGTACAATACAGCATTATGATGTATTGACAACCCTTGGAGCACACTTTTGCTAAAAAATTTTATTAAATGACATCCAGTGTCAGATTTTTCTGATTTTAATATTCTTTGGAGAAAAGTCTCCTGTCGATTTTCAGTCTGGTCACATATAGCACTTCCTGATGATACAATATCTGAAATTTTCTTATATTTAAGGGGCTATACTAGTGTGAACGCTGCAAATTTGGGTGATTTTGGGAAATTTTTTGGAAGAAAAGTACCCAATGAAATGTTTTGGAAAATTGAGAATATATTTGGCTATATTAGACGTGTATTCCATAATTTTTTCACGTAAAAATACCGATATATAAACGACTTATGCGCTGTCTTCGGAGGCGCCAAAAAAAAAATGTCCTCTACTGCGGCCATGATTCCGGACGGTGGAGTACCTAAACTGATAAAACGAGAAAATGTCGTCAAACTGGAAGGTATTTCCTGTACGATGACCCACGATTTTCGAAAAATATCAAAATCTAACAAAATGGCGTAGTTATGAAAAAAAAGTCTGTTTTATTGCCTATAAAATGGTCGTATTTTCAATGCCAAATCGTCAATTTTCATCCAATCAAAAATATCCTAGGTCATCGTAGAGTAAATATATTCAAGAGTACTCAGTTCAAATTTCAAGTCAATCGGATAATTGCTCTTTGAGTTACAATGTCAGCAAATTTGAAAAATCTCATTTCGAGAAAAACGCGTTTCAAGCAGATGGGAGGCATTTCATACCTGCGAGCTGTCGCTCTTTAGAAGGTTGCCATTTCGAGAGTATTAGAGATACGGCCTTGAAATTTTCACAGAATATTCTTGGAACTATAAACTGTCCAGAAAGAAAATAAAAAAAAATTGATTTTTTGAAAATTTTACACTGGTATAGCCCCTTAATATTCGTGCCAACTTCAGATAGCTTTGGCTTCTTCCAATAGCATGTTATGGATGTAGGAGCAGGCTCTTCTGTGCGACGATGAATCCAAGCTAATAAAGCCACAGCATGTTTGCAACCGCCTAAAAATGTTTAAATATAATTTTAGAACATATACACAAGAATTATTGTAGCTTTAGTTTACGATATATTATAGACATACCCATAGAAGCAGCGCAGTCATCACACATAGCACTCTTCACAACATAGTCCTCTTCATTTATCACTACCCTGACAGTATAATTCTTATTTCTTATTCTGTGTTCTGGGCAGATTTTTGCTCCCAATATACACGTAAGCCTTCTCTCTCAATAGTTGCACGTATCCTATGGCACCATCTCCATAATTAGGCCGCATAGATCTATAGACAGAAGACAATATTTGTTAGAGATATTTTATAATAGAATTTCACGTTTATACCGTAAGTAATCAAGAGGTATATAAGATACAAACCTTTCAGTTTTGACGTTACGCATTTCAGGTCCGGAAAAACAATCACTGTTTGAAATAAACGACGAAAGCATTTCCAGATCTACTGAAGGTAAATTCTCGGAAGTGCCTTTTACAAATTTTTCTTTCACTTTATTCATGATTTTATAATAAAGACTTGTGCTTGATTGTAGCACAAAATGTTTACGGTGGAGCATAGTTCCCGCATGTGCCGCTGGCGGCGCTGATAGAAGGGTCCAGCAATATGTCTGCCCATTCAAATTTACCGAGAAAAATAAGTGTAACGGAAAATAATTGTGCAGCGTTAATATTGCTCGAAAAAAAAGACTGTCTTGGGAAATTCCTTTTTTTTCATCCTATTTTGGAATAATTGAAATTAAAAAACATGCATGTTCCCTATTCCCATCGTTAATTACCATAAGCTATAAACCAAAGTCGGGTAAAGCAAAAGAATCCCAAGGTCACAATTTACTCTTCGTTCCGATGGCATATTGAATTGATTTATGCGCCTCATGTTTATTTGGATGTTTTGCATGAGATAACACAGGAGAACAAGAAAAACAAATTGGTTGTGGAGTAAATTCAGATACATTATGATTATGAAGTACTCCGCGTATAATTATTTTGTTTGAATTGCCTCCAGTTTTCATGATAGACCGCACTATCAAAAGTATACATTTCTTATTAGTCTACCCTCGTCAACGTGTTTCATTCTAAGTATATCGTGACAAATATTTATTGTTGTCTAAGAGTTTAACTTATAACACCTTGTTCATCATTTTTCAATGTTAAAAATATCAGTTGGTTCATTTATTTGTTTCATTGAGTGTTGTTTTTCTTAACTCATATTTATGTATTTTCGTTCATTATGCTTAATTTTATTATTTATATCATTTATAGCGTTATTTTCATTTAAAAATAAAGGTTTCTGAATACATATATTCGACTCTTCTATTTAATTTCATTCTCAGTATGAATGAATTGCCTTTATCGCAAAAAGTAGAGTCAATTCGACAAACCTATTATTATTTTCGTATTCAGTAGACCAGAGTTACCCAAAATCGACTACTAAATTCCATGCCGCAGAATCAATGTCCCTCTGTGTAATGAGTAGTGGATTTAGAATATTGATGATACGAATTATACTGCAATATACACATCATAGGCAAAGTATTATGCGTAGTGCGGGATAATGTAACGTGCAATGATATATGCAAAAATTCATGTGGTTATAATAAAACACGATATATAAATTGGTATTAGGGATGGATCAAGGGCGGTTACCAGCGAGTTAATTTGTGTATGCAGTGAAAACTATTACTTTATTTAAATATTAATAAACTCTTATTAGTCAGACCTGTTTGCCTCGGCACGTCTTGCTCCTTCGATGGTCGTACAAACTCGCCTTCTCCCTTGTTCTTAAATAAGTGCGCCCTCGGCGCCAAACACACTTGCATCTTCTTCCAACCAATTCCCACATTCTGCATTCACACATGCACGCATTCCTCCCTCACACGCAAACACCCTTAAGGATCCGTGCCCAAACGTTTGGTACATAAGTGTCTAGCCTAACGTCATTCCGTAATTTATGGCACTGCCTGCTTTTCGTCCTTTCCTCGACGCTAACTTTCACTCGCCTTGAAAATAAACTTATCTTCTAATACTTTAACATTACTCTTAAATCTACGAACACTTTCCGATACCACATTCATACCTCATCAACTAAACAGGGATCCGTAACTTTTTTTGACGTGAATATTTTACGGATGGATTACCACAATAGAAGTATTGATTTTAGTTCAACAAATTTTGGGAAATGAGTTCAAAACCATGTTCTGCGATTGTGTTTACATGATTTTGCATATAGGATGCACTATAGACATTGCTACGTCCTCCCATTGCGAAGTACATGCAATTACGTAACGTCTACACTACGTAATTTTCGGATGCGATTTGTAGTATTTGAGTTAGTGATTAAAAAGAAAAACCTGCAAAAATTTGTGTATCTACTCGTGACCTATGAGAGGTAGAACAGAAAATGCTGTGAAGTACGGTGCGGGTTATACTCAAAATAAATGTGGCAGTCATAATTGTTCAAACGACAACTTTTTAGCAGGGCATCTCCAATAACTGTTTACAGATTGATCATTCAAATTATCGAGATCTTAACATAAACTCTTCAGAGGATAGTGTTGTACCGTCGATCGATGATACGAAATTAACCTCGATTAAGTACACGGTATCGTTGATCTTAGGACTAGGATCCTATCCATGAAAGATTACTCAAACAAGGAAATGTCTTTTACAATATAACAATTCGATTTATTCCACCTTCGACAATTCGTCGAGAGATAGCTTTTTAATTATTACAAAATTATGATAAATTTGATTTGCTTACTTGAGTGTATTCAAGTAAGCCTTGTGTTGAACTGAGGAGCATAAGGTTCTCAGGGCTTTAGCCCGTATTTAATTAAAACTGCTCACCGATGCACTAGGGTTGTACAAATGCAGTCAGCTAAGCTGACTCAAATTACTCTGATCACATCAGCAGAATCTGTTTTTAGATATCTTCTATTAAAATAAAGCCGTCTCTTTATGCATAACAATAGTCGAAATGTTACAAATTTTCTGCAAGGTGAACCATTATGTTGCGTCAACCCAAACTAAAAGTTACAGGCGCAGTAACAATGACAAGTGCTGTATCTCTGCATTACGTTTTAACTCATGAAGCGCGAAGTGCTATACTGACATGAAATTACTCACAACTTAAGCGAGACTACTATTCGAAGATTGGAATATTAATAGTTTTAATCGATTATCATATATGAGGCATTCTACATCAACCGGCCCACTTTTATATCTCAATAATTCTAATCTTTCTGCAAACAGAACATGATTTAGTATTTCGTGTAAACAAATTTCGAAATATATTTATCGTTCAATCTGATAAAGCATTTTGGACGTGTAGATTGAAGTTTTTGACGCTGTTTTTTTTTTTTAGTTCCGTCATTTCAAAAACGGCTAATCGAACAACAGAATTGCTATGAACTTTTTTTTATAGTTTGTTTTACGAATGTCGCGAAAGAAATGTGTCAAAGTTGAATGTTCTCTCTTTCGAGGTGCAAACGCGTTTTAAAATCTTAAAATCGATTTGTCAACAATTATGACATTTTAATTTTAATTTTAAACATGTTTTTAGGAGTTTACGGAATTTTTCACACAGAACCACGAATTGGTTCGGATCAAGAAATTCGAATTCAAGATGCAATAGAATAAACAAAATAAACATTATTGAAATAAATCTAATCACACGTATATTGTTCAAAACTGAATTACAACTGCATAATTGAAATATCTAAATAAAATATTTTCAACACAACGCAATCAATATTTTATTCACAAGTACGTCTACTCTGAAGAATCGCCTTTGGTTTTTTTTTATTTTTTTTTTATGTAAAATTTTTTTATTATAAATTATTATAAATTTATTTATTTTAAATTAAGCATGTCAATGAAAAAGATCCAATCACCTCGCACCACGATTGTTTAACATCACCTAAATACACTCTCACACAACCGTACGAGCCACGAGTCACTATAAAGGAAGGCTTTTTTTCAAGGAATGATTAATGTAATTGCAAATCGATTCATGTCTACCATTTACAAGATATTTCCGAAAGATATACATGTGATTAAATGGATTTTTCAATGATTTTTAGTCTATTCATTTTATTGTATCCGAATTTGGAATGCCTTCATCTGGAAAATTACATAGTTCTGTAGGAAAAATCCGTAGAATTTGAATGAAAATGTTCCGAATTTAGAAAAATTGTCATAATTCCCAAAACATCGATTCTGAGATCTTAAATTGCCTTTATGTCTCGAAAGAAAAAAAAATGGATTTATGACACATTTTCTTAGTGAAGCCCGTGAAATAAACTCTGAAAAAGATTCATAACAATTTTGCTGTACGATTTACCGGTTTCGAAATAATGAGACTTGAAAAACAAGTTTCAAAAACATCCTTCAGTGTGTGAGTCCAAAAGGCTTCGTTCGATCGTACAATGAACATACAAGTTTTGAAGGAAGATTAGTATTATCAGGATACCTCATATTGTAATCGAATATCGATTAAAAAATTGTATAGATTAAAATCAATTGATTGATTTATCGATAAAAATCATCTAATTGATCAATCTAATGATCGATTTAATGTCTAATCAAATGATCGATCAATGGATCAACCAAATAATCGACCAATCAAGTCTCCAATTGATTAAACGAACATGCGAATCGTCAATTGCATGTCCAATTATGGCGGAAAAGAAAGAAGTGGATCCGCTGGTACTATTGTTCTCGCAAAGTTTAACGGTTTGGATTCAAAATACCAAAATTCCGTGAAAATATTCATTGTTAATCCTATTTTGTTCATAATTATACCCTAAATTTGGATGATTTCTTATTCGTACTATGTCTCTCGACATGTTCAGTAATTTGGGACCAGAATACAAACAATTTACGAAAATAATTATTGTTACTCCTATTTTATTCAGAATTATAACCCACCGGTTCACTGTATCATCTGTTTTGAACTAAAATGGATGGATCTTCTATGTTCCGCACAAAATAAAAACAGCATTGGAAAAACCTCAAAAATTCTATGAATTACTCTGTGATGTTCGTATTGCAATCCCACTCCTGAATTTATGGTCTGCTATTTGCAGGTTTGAATGATCGTGCAAATATAGTGAGTGCAGTCTGAGGAAGCGTTCTATTATAATTTGTGCATTTATGAGTGTTACTGTAGTATAACAGTAATAAAATTATACCTTCTAAATTAATTCAATAATTGATCATAACATTAAGTGACTAATTATGTGATCAATCATTTGATTAATCTATGTTTCGATTTTCGATTGATTTATCAATTAATCAATTATTTATCAATTGATCGATTTTTTTGCACAGCACTATGCTTTGTCAGCTAGTGGTTGAATGTAAACTACTCTTTGTGTCCAGAAAGAACCCGTCGATTTTGATACATCACACTTACACGGAGCTCCGCTGGAAGTAGAAGCATTGGTTCATAACATTAAAGATGTGGCTCAACAGTTTCTATATCACTGGCGTACTTTTCCAATCATTCTTCCGCCACCACTTTTCTCAACATCTTCAGACAGCGAAGGCACCCTGCCACGCAAAAAGTATCACCTGAAAGATCTATTCGTTGCGCCCAGCTTCGATGAGCTAGATGCTGTTGCCGTAGACAGTAAAGGCGAGCCAAGGAAGTTAACGAATAAGCAGTTAGAAAGCATCAGAGAGAAGGGGTGAGTCATTTATTCAAAAAAAAAACCTCTATTTTTACCTTTGATTATTCACGATTAGTTGATTATCAATCTTGCAATGACAACCTTCTCCATCTTCTACATATATACATATAATCTTTATTAGTCTTGTACTTTTGAACTATATGTCAAATTATGACCATTACACTGGCGGAGTTAGTGATATACACGGTGTCCCAACTTAGAATGTGCATTAGAATACCTCGGAAATGAGCACAGCTATCAGAACATGGTTCAGATGAGAATATTATAGTTTCGAGGGGGACACGTGATGGTGATATCAGTTTGGTTGTGAGTAGTACTGCTTGTCAGGAACTAGCTCGAACGTAGTTTTCTTACGTTACCCGACTTTTTTCCCGAGACGAATGTTGTACCTCACGGTCAGGCGAATTCCGCCATACGCGTAAAAGTGCCTATTGTTCACGAATCGTGAGTTATGACAGTTCGATGTCATTGCCTGCTAGTGTCATGTTAGGTGTACTTTTCCAATCGCAATCATTTTGGGGTAAAAGCACGGTTGTTTTAGGAGTTTATTGAATGTTCAAACATATTTCCCTCTGTCTAAATGCAGAGTTGCAGCCGACGATGGAAATGCTGAAGTGTGGCGAGCAGAGTATTGCGTTGGACGTGACGACAAGCGTTTATCAACCTTTGTTTCATGTCTTCCCGTGTCGTCGGCGGCCGACACATACAATGTTTTTGATAAGACCCGACGATAAAAAGTCGAACGATTACAAATCTGGAAATCTAGGAGGTCATTCTATTGGTCTACCACGTCCAATCCAGTGACCAGGAAATGCGTTGCAAAGAAAATTACGGACGGTTCTTTTCCAATGCGTTCAACATTGTCCAACAAGACGGGCAAATCATTACATAGAAATTCCAAATACCTGTCTCCGTTTAGATAGACCTCGAAAAAATATGGTCGAATGATATGCCCGTTTATGATACCGCACTAGACATGTAACCTCCGACGATGTTGATGATCCACGAAGCGTTACTACCGTGGATCTTCGACAGGCCAGTAGTGACAATTGCGCCGATTCAATTGACTGGTATTATGAAATGTCGCTTCGTCACTGAATAAAACATTGCTGTAAAATGTTGGGTCGTCCAGCAATGTTTCCTGAGTCCAGGTGCAAAATTCTACTCTACTGGGCTCTTGGATCACCATCAGAAATTCTGCATGAGCTTTTACGCTTTATGACCTTGCCACATTGCCCAGTTTTAAGAATTCGAATCTGATTACCACAAGGGTGTCTTCTTCGCGGAAACCTTTCCCGATACAATCGCAATGCTCGACGGTAATTAAGTCGACACTCTCCGATCACAAGAAAAATATCGACAATTTCGTTTTGATTGTAATCGGGCATAATAACTATTATGTCCAGAATATCACGAATAACTGAAGAATAAGTTCAGACTCATATTTACGTTTACGTGTGGTAAAAACAAACGACGGAAACATTGTTGAAAACTGTGTTTCAAGTGTGTACTTGTGCGGTTATCTTATTGTTCACGCGAATCCTTGCCTTTGCATCGACGCGGATATCTTGTGAACGCCTACACTACTAATTAAAGGAATGTAGGGAGTTATGTTGCGGAGTGAATTGATACCATTTACAACACTAAATAACTGATATATTTAAACGTATAAATGATCGGTACAAATTGTCGGAAGAATGAAATTGGTTGCGTTTGGTTGATAGTGGCTACATGAATAGTTATGGTATTCACGGAGAGTACAAGTCTAAGTTGCGGATTGTAATAGCGAAGTAGAGGTGATCTTTACGCGTGATGGACGTTGTAACACTGAAGAATTGTTGCGGGGGTGCTGATTTTAATGAACCGAGTAAATAGAAATTGTACATAATCCGGCAGAGTGGGAAAGAACTGGGTGTAGGAAAAGTTATTTTTGAAACGTTTGATTGGTGAAGTCAATGTGCTTAAACAATATCGGAGGCGTCACTGGGTGGCCTGAAGGGCTGTCGTAACGGTACGTGGGTACCTAGGTTGGAAAAATTTCGGCTTCGCGAAAACGCGACCCTCATAGGTTGTAAAGCATCTGGCTTGCAGAAGGCAGCGAAAGTTTTCCTGACTCATAAAAAATCTGGCGACCATCGGTGTGGACTTTCCAATCGTAAACTGCGAACGCGCGGATACGTGATTTTAGTTAATTTTTAAGGATTAGTTGAGTGATAAAAGGAGTCCGCCTGAATGTGTCTTCGGGCAAAGGCGATTGCTTCTAGACTTAGAGAAATTGAATTAATAATATACTTAAGATTAAAGTAGCCATAAACTAATTGTCCGTAGGAACACTTATTACGCTTTAGAATTGTTATTGTTGCTACTCTTTTCTTGGAAATTACTGTCATGACAAATTTCCAAGTTTTGAACAGTCATAACTCACGATCCGTGAACGATAGGCACTTTGATCGGGTATGGCTGAATTCGCCTTACCGTGAGATACAACTTCATCCCGGGAAAAAAAATTGGTTGACATTTAACAAAATTACGTTCGTGTTAGTTCCTCACAAGCAGTAATACTCATAACCAAATTGATATTACCATCATGTGTCCCCCTCGATACTATAATATTCTCATCTGAACCATTTTTAGATAACAGTACTCATTTTCGAAATATTCTAATGCACAGTTCAAGTTGAGACAACCTGTATCTAATCATCTAATCATCTAATGCAAGATTTTGCATTGTTGCGCCTAATCTCTCTCGAAAAATGCGCTTATTCTCGTACACTCAGAAGAAAGTCTGGTCGACACAACCAAATTTTTGTCGTTACGACCAAAATCGTTTGTTATTATATGCAAAAAGAAATTTTTTGTCAAGGTCGTTGTAATAATTGGTTTACAAGAACGAATGAGTTTTGTTGTAGGAAGTCAACACAGTATTAGTGATACAAAAAGAAAGTTTCAAACAAAAGTTGTACAGCATGAAAATCTGCAAACAAGTTCTGAATATCCTTTTCCGTATTTATAATAAATAAGCCACGGAAGGCGTGTAAAGTTCAAGGGTGGATTCATAGCCCAAATAATGCTTAATTCGAGACTTGCTCCTACGTCGCTGACGTAAAACAAGACGGATGCTTTCGTCCGCGTCGTTGCCACTCATTGCAGTATTCGCTGAGCTTATGCGCATCCGTCGCTTCGTTCGACAAGTAGAAACCAACGTATGCTCAACGAGTAAAAGTGAAAGAAAAGATGTTTCTATTTATTTTGGTTCAAACGGATTGTGAGTGAGAAATTTTCCCTGCCGCACGGGCTACAGTAATGTTTTATTTTTATTGTTATAGTTGAAAGAATGAATAAACCTTAAGACGATGAGAAATTTTGTTTACACATAAATAATATAGGAACTACAGGTGTGCATTGAATGATTATTTTAATTACTCAATCATTGCTTTATACCGCATGATAGAAGATACAAACTATGAACGCCATTAAATTATTTCCGCAATATATTGTTGCGGAAATAGGCTCGCAATTATGTAAGATAATTAAATGTGGGTTTCCGAGAGAAATAAGGTGAACAAGAAACGAAATAGGATGAAATAAATAATTGGGTTGTATTTAAGAAAATACACGTCTAGTCTAGCTCAGAGCTAAAACAAGACTGTTTTTACAATAATGTCGTTGTGAAGAGTAACCGTTTATCATTTATTAAATGTTGACATCTCTTATCTTAGATGACTACTCGACCTTGCAAATTAAATATGAGGGGTGTTTTTCGACCTTTGTAACACTGCCCCCCCCCCCCCCCCCCCCCCCCCCTAGTAAAAGATTCGACCAGACTCTCGAAATGCAAAAATTGGAAGAAAATCGAAAAGTCTAGTATTCAAATTGTGTGTGCGTGCTCTAATAGGGAAAGTTAGTGTGGTGGATTAAAAATTTAAAGAATTCTCTCCCAAAAATTATCCGGCATTTGCCTTCACTCTCAAGGAAAAACCACACAAAAGACCTTGAGGAGATAGTTGAGCCTTAACCAATCAAAGTGTGAAATTGAATATAAAAATGTTCTTCAAAGTTTTTCTATCTTGAAAGAAGAATACAAAACGAACAGGATCAGGATGTGAGCGGTATTGTGGTTAGATCCTGCAATCTACAAAAGGAGGTGACAGGAGGGCGTGAAAGGGAGGGAGCTCTGGATCATTCCAAAAACATAGCATTGGTCCCAAAATCGCCCAGTCCAAGCCTCTTCAAAAGTTTCTTTAGTAAACGACTTATATAAAGGGACAAATATGAGTTTTACACGTAAAATACATTAAATACGTAGAAAATGTGAAATACGCAAAATCCTTATTTTTTAAGGTTAAAATGTGAGATATAATCACAAATAATCAGGGTAATAAAAATGGAACGATCTTATCTGAGGGGAAGCAGGAAAACAGGGTAATAGGTCCAGGATGGGATGCTTTCCGCTTTGATTTTCCAACCTCAGAATACTAGATAAATCCAGCTCTAAAAATCTTGTATTAAATTAGTTACTTAAACTAACAATTAAATGCGAAATTCTATTCGGATCTCTTATTCTACAGGAACTACTTTAAAACAACGCCTGTATGATGTTAGTTCAGAAGAGAACAATCTACTTGAAACTACTCCATCTAGTATAAAAGAAGATTATTAATCAACAATGAAATGTTTGAACTAATTGTTAAACAAATGAATAAAAATTTGATAGTGGTATCAAAAATGTCGCTGAACAAAGAGGTGTGTTTTCTGAAGAAAAGTCTCAACGAGGAAGAAATAATCAATTTTGGTATTTTATCGAAACAAACAACTTCTAAGACAGAACCGTTGTGTGGGCAAGCATTAATCCTAAAAAAAAAGGAGGCTTCATTTACCTTGACTGTTATATTCTTCGGTTAGTAACAATTCAGATTTACTTCACTCTTACTGGTCTGAACCCTTCAGTCTTGATTAGTCTCAATCTTGTGATTCATCTTCTTCTATATTCTCTTAGAATCCGGCAAAAAAGAAGTCTGAAGGAAGAACCTCCATTTGACGGTAGACGAGAATGGCGCGGGTAACACCGAGGGTCGCTGCAGAGACTGTGGTCTCACTCCCATTTTCCGAACACGGTCTTCAGAAAATTGTGTGCGTTGCCGGAGGATTCAAACGGTTATTAATGAAGTCAATGAAAGAGGCTACCATAAGAGTCTTCATTTACATCCCGGCGTCTACCGAGAATTTTTTTTTTACCTCTTTCGCTGTTTTTTTTTCTTCATGAAATAAAAATCTAATTAAATTTTCTTAATGTTATTATTCCTTAGGTAACCATTGAAAACCATAGCATCCTAAATCGAATCGAAATCGAAGATCGATTGGCACTGGAAATCGACCTTTCCGTGATTTTAACAAGTCGTGAAGTCTGAATCAAATGCTTATTTCTCATCACCATTGAAGCGTGGTATTGAAAATGATAAGCATATTTTTGACGATTTCTGTACATCTTTTCTAACCAATTTACCCCTAATATGTCTCAACTCTTCTAGTGGCTCCAAAAGAGTTAAAATGTTCTTATCTTTTAGGTACCTTTCGGTGAAAGTAGTTTTTCCACACCCTATGTTTCCTTCTATTATGAACGTCAGAGGTCTATTGGGTCTCCGTACCATTCCAAGAGGTAGTAGTCCAGACCACCTGAAAACAGAAAAAACGAGAATCTAAAGGATTCAAAAGAGAAGAGCAAGTTCAACATCTCCCAAGTTAGTCTTTTCGGAGAGGTTGTCTTTCTTCATAAGGAGCTAATCGGTCCAAATGAACAACTTTTGGTTCGGTTCGCGTTGATCGTTGAATCCGGTACACTACATCATTAATTCGATTTTTAATTTCATAAGGTCCTTCCCAATTGGACTGTAACTTGGGACAGCGTCCCTTCTCTCTTCGAGGTTGGAAGAACCAAACTAAATCCCCAGCTTTAAATGGTGGTTGGGAGTCCTAATATCATATAGTGGCTTTAGTACGATCTGAAACTACTTGGATTTTATTTCTAGCAAATTTATGAATTCCTTCCAGTTTTTCTTGAAGAGATGAACCAGAATTTGAGCCTAATGATTCTCCCGAAGGGATAGGACCCTTTCCTAAATCTGAAGGAAGTCTTAGGTCCCTCCCCATTAGCATAGAAGCAGGGGTTTGACCCGTTGCTTCGTGAACAGCTGATCTATAGGATAGAAGAAATAAAAGAATCCAGTCGTCCCAATTCCTATGATATTTGTCCACGTAAGAAGAAAGATATCGAAGAAGGGTTCTATCCAATCGCTCCACCATTCCATCTGATTGAGGATGTGAGGGAGTTGTTCGAGTTTTCTTTATTCCTAAGACTTTTAAAATTTCGGCTACAAGAATCGATTGAAAATTTCGTCCTTGGTCAGTATGAAGTTCTAAAGGAGAACCATAACGACAAATAAATTCTTTGAGAAAAACCTGAGCTACCGTTTCAGCTTCCTGATTCGGAATTGGTATTACTTTAGGCCGCTTGGGGAAGTAATCTGAAATAACCTGTAACCGTCAAACCCGCCTCTACAAGGATCGGTGCGGATTTGACCCTGAGTTCTGTAAGTTACGGATGCTCAAGAGTTTGATCAGGGTCGTTTGGGATAACTCAGGTTAAAGGTTCGGTGGGATTGTCATTTGATTACTCATTTATTGGTTTCAAAATCACGTATTTATTCGTACAGGACATCGAAAGTATTTATAATAGGTTAGGAACGGGTTAAATTTATCAAGAAAACAACAAGGATAATAATAGGTTGAATAATTATTAACATAGGGGAGTAATATCAGTAGGCTCAGTTCGCCTTGGTATCAGAAAAGATCGGTAGGCTCAAAACGCCTAGGAACTAGAGATACTCTGGCTCCGGACGCCTCGGCATCTGGCAGGCTCAGAACGCCTAGGAAACTAGTAATACTCTGGCTCAGGACGCCTCGGTATCCGGTAGGCTCAGAACGCCTAGGAACTAGAGATACTCTGGCTCCGGACGCCTCGGCATCTGGTAGGCTCAAAACGCCTAGGAAACTAGTGATACTCTGGCTCAGAACGCCTAGGAACTAGAGATACTCTGGCTCGGGACGCCTCGGTATCCGGTCGGCTCAGAACGCCCAGGAACTTGAGATACTCTGGCTCAGGACGCCTCGGTATCTGGTAGACTCAAAACGCTTAGGGAAACTAGTAGGCTCAGAACGCCTAGAGACTAGAGATACTCTGGCTCAGGACGCCTCGGGAAGCTAGTAGGCTCAGCACGCCTAGGAAGCTGGCGATACCTTAGTTCAATACATCTTGGTATCCGGGAACAGTCGGTAGGCTCAGAACGCCCAGGAGGAAGCTAGAAATCGGATTGTGTTTCTCAATACGAACGCCTCAATTCGGCAGACACGTCCGCTCGGTAGCTCGTCCGGATGCCGACTGTGATTAGGACAGGTGCGGTCCCTCTATTTATACGATTTCGCGGCCTTGAGCCGGTCGTATCGGGGCCCGGGAAGCTAGTAGGCTCAGTACGCCTAAGAAGCTAAGGATTCCTGGCTCAGAACGCCTCGGTATCAGGGAACAATCGGCAGGCTCAGAACGCCTCGGAGGAAGCTAAGGCTAGATCGTGCTTCTCAATTCGAATGCCTCAACTCAGCAGACACGTCCGCTTGGTGGCTCGTCCGGATGCCGACTGTGATTAGGACAGGTGCAGTCTCTCTATTTATACGATTTCGCGGCCTTGAGCCGCTCTTGTCGCGGGCGTGTCTACTGTTACGGTACGGGGAGAAGGGGAGGTACAGGGCTGGCGGACGAGTCTATTGTTTGGGGAGGGGTGGTGACGTAGTACCGAGCTTATCAGCTACGCTCGGTTACATCCCCCTCTTTCTTCGGGGTGATTCTGTTACAAATATTATGACCCCCTTTTTTGATAAACTAATCTATGTATGTCTGTATATTTTCTTACTAGATATATTGTATTTTATCAACTGTTATTATTTTTATAAACATTAAATATTGATAACTGTTATGTCTACGTATTTTGATTTATTTACTTATATACCGTGAGAATCAGGTGAAACCGAATGGTCCATCCGCCCAGACGGCGAATATCTCGTATTTTTATGGAGATAATCACTCGTTGCGCTGAAAAAACCCTAGGGTGATTTTAGCGCGCGGTCGATGGAACTCGGCAGTCATTGTTGTTGGGAACCGGCTGACTGTCAATACATCGCGGAAGGTAGACGTGTGTGGTCATGTTCGTTTATTGGAAGCAAATGATAGATAAAGTGAATAAAACCTACATGAATAAGCTATGGATGTTTATCAAAAATCGATCAATCAGTTTTAGATGATATATTAATACAATCAACGAATATAGCTAATACTTAAATAGCTTAAGCTATAACTGCAAATTAATTACAATCAAAGAGTTCATCGAGAACAACCAATTTGGAAGAAGTTATTAATTATATCCTAGGGTTGAGGCTTCAATAAATTGAAGTAAGAAAAACTTTATTGGAGCTTTCTAAAAGTTTATTCAATGCATAACAAGGATAAGTGTCATGTTGTAATGAATCAGTCCTCGTTACAGCAAGTAAGCGCAGTTTAAACCGCCAAGTAGTCTTGGAGTCTTCGAGAAATGCACAAATCTTTGACTGGACATCATGCCTGCGCCTGTAACTTCAAGGTAAGAATTATCACACATTCATCGCACGATATTGTAGTTATAACAAGATCAACTAACCCCAAACGTCATCATTCGAGGATGATTAGGAACCGCTGTCAAGTAGTCGTTACGACAGGCTATTGCGGAAGAGCCACAAACAGCTGCCAATGTTCCTGTAAAAAAAATAAGTGCTGTTAAATGGAATTAAGTTATTGAAACATGAATCCGCGCTTGGCAACCAAAGTTTTGAAAAATAAAAGTCAACAAATATGACTTCTCGTGACGTAACCGTCAACACTCTGGAGCTCTATCGAAGTCCACGACTGTTTTAGAGTTCTTCGCATCAACGTAGATGGAGCTGGACCAAAGATCTTCCGCACCCTAACGATCTTCATCGTCTTGTCCATGACGATTGACCTCGAAGTGTCCGCCCTGCATCCTGATACAGTCACCTATGCGACCGTAGAACCCTTCGGTTATGTTTGTGAGCATCTCGGGACTCACGCCCGCGAAGATCTCCATAACCCGAGCTTGCAGTTCGGCGAGGTTGGCGATGCGGTTCTCCGTGTACAGGCGTTTTTCATACACAGCCACAGTCCAGAATCCAGCGGAGCGAGGTCAGGTGATCGAGGAGGCCATAAAACTGGACCGAGTCTACCAATCCATCGATCGGGAGACTCTTGGTCCAGATAAGCCCTGACGTCTAGGCGGTAGTGCGCAGGTGCTCCATCCTGTTGATACCAGATGGGGGGGCCCTGATAGTTGAAGAAAGCAATGTTCGTTCACGGAATACTAATTAAAATGATTCAGTATTCAACGTATAAAATCTCCTCACATCCCCTTCGATGGCTCTCAAGGCAGGGACAACGTGGTCACGCAACAAATCTAGGCACTTGTCGCCGTTCAGATTTTCTTCGATGATGTATGGTCCGACGAGCCGGTTGTAGCACAAGCCGAGCCACACATTCAGCTTTTGCTGATATTGTGTCTGGGACTCGACCTGCAGATGAGGGTTCTTCCAAGCCCACACTCGCGTATTCTGCCTATTCGGCGAAGAAATGAGCACCACCGTGGATTCGTCTGTGAAACAGATCCAGTTCAGAAGTCCCCTGTCTACGTTGAAGCGGTCCATCATCTCCCTGCAAAAAATCAAACGGGACTCAGGGTCCGCAACCATGAGCTGCTGGTGTCTTTCGAGTTTAAATGGTCGACACTTATCCTCCTTGAAAACCCGAAGGACCGAAGCCGGGGACACTCCTACTTCTTGGGCGATGGTCCTCGTTGGCTTCCTTCCGGGTTCTGCGACCTTGAGGAAGATCTGATACTTGATCCCTTCGGTCAGGCGCTAGGATGGCTGGTAGACGACGTTCTTCTTCGGGTCCACGTTACCCGTCGTCCGGAACTTCATCACCATGTCGTAAATCGTCGAAGTTGATGGAATCGGCCGATCCGGATTCTCCGCCGCAAAATGATCGCAAATTTGCTGGTAACTAGTACCCTGCTCGTGCTGCTGAACCATTTTCACCCTTTCTTCCAGTGTGTACTTGATATTCTGCATTTTTATTGAATTTTAACACGTCTTATCAATTCGGTAACGTAATATCGAACAGATAGTTCGTTACCGGAAACGTGAAGCGCCTTTTGTTTATTGTCTCGGAAGTGTGGGTGCCAGCCAATCACGAGTCTTTTGAGCATCATTTTACGCGCGTCAAATAGTTCGTTACCGAGAACGTGGGGCGCCTATTGTTTATTGTCTCGGAATTGTGGGTGCCATCCAATTCAGAGTCGTCTCAGCATAGTTTTTCGCGCGTAAAAGTACCCAACAGAAAGTTCGTTGCCAGAAACATCAATATTTGTCGCGCGTAAAAATATCCAACAGAAAGTTCGTTGACAGACTCTAATAATTTTTTGCGCCTGCCGAAAAATTTGGAAATTACAATTTCACGTGTGACTACATACATCGTGGTGAGCTTGAATCAAAAGTTTAGAAAGTACAGATATTTAGTTACAGTAGTAACAGAAATAGCAGAGATCAACACACAACAAGAGCTGGGATTTGGCAGTATCGGCAAATCCGAGTAATAGGCTTTTTTAATTTCGGAGGTTATAAACACGATTATGAAATCGCCCGAAACCGAAAACCTTGTTGCTAATTTCGTTGAAATCTTCCAGCCATTGCATTATAGCGGTTTGACTCGGAAATGAGTCAATGTACTCCTCATAATAAAATGTGCGAAAATCCGCTACGAAAATTGTGTAAGAGGTTGGAATTGCTGATAGATAGTTTTCCAACTTTCTACTATCAGCAATCACGAAGATTAAGATGAGTTTCTGCCATGATTTTTTTTCTAAATGATTCGCAGCCAGACCCTTATAGCTCACGCTCGACTGGCTAAACACAGTTCTCCATAATATCTGCTTTGTGGCCGAATACATGGCTTTGCTCGTTACTGGGCTGACGAAGCAGAAACTGGTAGTCTTACCCTGAAAGAACTTTGTGTGATTGCGAATGTCAATGCGGATATCTGGGCATCTTAGAAGGACAGACTGTCGGTGTCTTGAGAATTATCAAAGTTATCGAAAGAGACGTACGTGCATTTTATTGATTGAAAAACACCTGTTCTTCGTTTGCATGTACCTATAACATGATTTTAATTAGTAGTCATTAAAACATGCGTCCTTTTGAGTGGCATAGAATTCTATCCTTTGGTATTGACAGGGTCAACCGCTTTGCATTCTGTTGTTACTCTCTGGGTTTAACTACCATGAGTACGTTTTTTTTGAATCTCTACAGATTGAGGGATAGGCCGATCTAGTATTTGGCTCATTCACCTGATGCATGGCTGACTGATTACACTCTGTAGGCCGGTCTGGCGCTATGCCGCAGGCAGGATTGAGAACCTTTTCAAGCTGCGAGCCAGTATTTGAAACATTTTGGGATAATGGATCCTCAGGCTATATCCATCACAATCAGTGAGTTCTATGATTGCCCGGACTACTGTTCAGTGGCCAATAAATGTTGTCTTGGACATTTGTAGAGGCATCGTAAGTCTGTAGTCCAGCATGTGATAGTAACTTGTACTGCAACACTCCTCCAAGATCCAGGACCATTGATCTCTGCCTGCGTTGGCGGTAGTTCTCAAACTATCGAGCCTGGCTAGGGTGGTTCATTGCAGAGTGCTCATACAGCTGTAGGCTTATGTAGCAGATCTGGTGTCATGTAAATAACTGTTTTCCATCAATTATTTTTTTTTTTTGCCAGATTATGAAAGGGTTTGGCTCACTTTGGCTTTCTTAATCATGTCTTGGACATGACTTATGATCTTTATTTTGAGAAGGAAATCTTAAGCTGTATGAAATAAGAAGATGTTGGAACACTAGAAGCTTTATTTTACTTGTGGTTCAATGTGACTACAAGTTCCAACTGTTGGAAAGCAAATCGAATTGATTCAAAGTAAAACACTGATTTTCATCTGTGTTTTTGTTTAAACCATGATTACTACCGAACCTGTTCTGCACACTCTGGTTGACGGTTGGTAATAAGAAACATTTTTCAATACTGTGACTGGAGTGCACCGTTTCAATATTGGTGATTGTTATCAATCTTAGCACAATAATATCATTTATTTCTCAGATTTGCATTGATATTATCAAATCATGTGGCTTTCGTATCAATCACATTGGTCGTTGTATGCTACAGCTCTCGTATAGCATATTTCCTTGAATTGACTCCGTGCACACTAGTGCAGCCCAAGAAAATACGCGAATAGCTTGTCGCTACGACTACATGACAGCGGTTCATAATCATTCTCGAATAGTGATATTTGGAGTTGGTTGACTTTGTTATAACTACAATATCGTGCGATGAATGTGTGATAATTCTTACCTTGAAGTTAAAGGCGCAGGCATGATATCCAGTCAAAGATTTGTGCATTTCTCGAAGACTCCAAGACTACTTGGCGGTTTAAACTGCGCTTGCTTGCTGTAACGAGGACTGATTCATTACAACATGACACTTATCCTTGTTATGCATTGAATAAACTTTTAGAAAGCTCCAATAAAGTTTTTCTTACTTCAATTTATTGAAGCCTCAACCCTGGGATACAATCAATAACTTCGTTCAAATTGGTTGTTCTCGATGAACTCTTTGATTGTAATTAATTTCCAGTTATAGCCTAAGTTAATTCGTTGATTGTATTAAGATATCATTTAAAACTGATTGATCGATTTTTGATAAATATCCATAGCTTATTCATGTAGGTTTTATTCACTTTATTCATCATTTGCTTCCAATAAACGAACATGACCACACATGTCTACCTTCCGCGATGTATCGACAGTCAGCCAGTTTCCAATACCAATGGCTGCCGAGTTCCATCGACCGCGCGCTGAAATCACCCTAGGGATTTTCAGTGCAACGAGTGGCTATCCCCCTAAAAATACGAAATATTCGCCGTCTGGGCGGATGGACCATTCGGTTTCACCTGATTCTCACGGTATATGTGCATATATATATATTTTTGTATATATAGATTTATTTATTTTTATTCAATTATTAAAGCTATATTTTTATAAATCAGACAATTTTTTTCATATTTTTCCCATGTTTTTATTTAATGAATGAAACAAATTTTGTACTAATATCCTAACGTTTCCATTTATAATTATGTATTATCGAAGAATCACACATGATGATTATATTTATTCGTCGTCAATGGTTCTTGAGCTGCTGAAAAAATGTCTGCATGTTTATTATTTATCCATACATAATGTATATAATGACATGTTATTTTAATTTTTTTATCTGCAAATTACATGCGATTTTTTTTCTACTCACCAAACGAACACATGCCATTCGCTGTCTCCAGTGTTTGCAGCTTCTATCTCAGCTGCCTTTACGGCCTCCTAAAGGATTTCATCCGACCCATCGTCTTTTTACGAAAAATCGTATACAGTTTTTGTGCAATGATAAAAATTATTCGGTTATACCAGGCTTGTCATTCCCCGATTCTGCGCAATTAGTCACCTAATTAGTAATTCATATTGTCATTAATCTTATTACTTTCAATTCTCCAAAATACGTTTAATTGAAAATACTCACGTCGACATCTCGGTACACATCTTGTCATACATACATGCGACTTTTGTCTGCGAGATGTTGTTTTTTTTTGTTTTCGGCACCTCACATTACCGCCAACTTCATGCGCTATACTATTATTATTATAATCTTTTTTTTTGCTATAGTCTAATCTGCTTTTTCAACTGTTTATTCCGCCGGAGAGGATTTTTTTATTATATAGTAAGTTGCGTGATCTTGCGGGAGCCAATCACACCGCAGCGTGCTTCCCCTTGAGAGAGCGGCGAATGGCCGGCGATATACCGTGAGAATCAGGTGAAACCGAATGGTCCATCCGCCCAGACGGTGAATATTTGGTATTTTTATAGGGATAGCGACTCGTTGCACTGGAAATCTCTAGGGTGATTTTGGCACGCAGAGCTCTACCGACCGCACGCCAAGATCAACCTAGGGATTTTTCAGCGCAACGAGTGGTTATCCCTATAAAAATACCAAATATTCACCGTCTGGGCGGATGGACCATTCGGTTTCACCTGATTCTCGCGGTATGCGCTCTCTCACACTTCAACTTATTCATAGCGCTATTACCTCGCACTTACGATGTACATTCTCACTCACCTGGCAGGTAAAATATCCTACCGAAACGACCTGTCTTTTTGTAAATATCGATTTTTAGTCACAAATGTTATTCTGTAAAAATTTCAAAGTGCCTCAAGTATATTTTTTCGATTTTTTTGAAAAATAATTTTGCACATATCTGGCAAAGTTTGCGACTCGGTTGAATGATCCGGCTTTTTCATTTTTCAACTCTTTGAATATTAAATTCTAAGATATTAAAATTTCAAATGCCTCAAGAATATTTTTGTCAAGAAAAATTTGGCTTCTTTAAAAATTTAAGGGTCACTCAAGTCCCGCCACCCTTCAGCCAGGTCTGTATTTTTTTATTCAGGTATAACTAGAATAAGTTTTGAACAATTTTTCACAGTGCCTCAAATACCTATCCAAAAATGTTTACCAGCTCTTGGTCTATAAGTGTGAATGCTGCTCGCGCTTGACAGAAAATTCAAATACTCGACATCGCGAGTATTAGTGTACGTTCATTGGCTGGTTCTATCTAGTGGTATGCAGAGGTACTCAACATTGGGACCTCTGCTTTACCGCGGTGAAGGGGACCCGGCCGTGGCCTTGAAACGTTTCATTTCACCTTAAAACGATCTTACTGCGTGAGATTCACAGTCGATTCCGAGATGTCCTGAATGCCAACATAACCTCACTACTTGAACAAAGCATACGACGTTTTTCAACTCGACATTTCACCGGACTTAGGACGATCTCACAAGAAACGTTTTGTGAAAAGCAGCGTGTTGTCAAAACAAATCTTCGGCGAATAATTTGTTTGAAATTAATCGGTTTCAATTCCTTGCGGTATTTTGCGGTAGACGACGCTGTAGTGCACACTCTTTTTCGGATCAAGTGATCAAGAAAGATATACTTTTATGAGAGTACATCATGCGGACTCGCCATGACGCCCCGCGACGACGGGCGACTCAGGCGAACGCGCCGAAATAGCGAGCAACGGCTCGAGGGAAGAGAGAGAGTTGAGGCATGGCGAAAAAGCCATGAGGCGTCCTGTTGAGTGTATGTTTAGGAGTTTGTAAGATTCCATTGTGTAACCATTCCTTATCAAACAAATAAATAATCATAGTACCACTTTCATTATGGTCATCCTTACACTTTATGCATTTTAATACATACAGGGTGTCTGAAAATTCGCGCACCATCTGCATACCAGCGGATTTCTTGCGAGAAATTCAGACGAAAATTACCCACGAAGGAAACTCCGCAATGGCTTAATTTTCCTGTAAAAGCAGTTAATAACAGTCCGATAACTCGTGCGTTTCGTCTTGATTCAAGACGTCGTGAAGAACTCTGTCCGTGTTGTGCCCCCTTACTTGATTTTCTCGCCCTTAAATGTCAATATTTTCATATTTATTACATTTTTTTATCAAATACCTGAAGTATTTCCGAACATTTGAATAAACTGTTCTTACGTTCCAAAATATCTTCATCAAGATTCGATGAAAACATAGCAGGCGCTGTCGCCATCAAATTTGGCACAATCATAGTTATCTCTGGATCGACGCTGGCCGAGGTGGATGGTGAACCACCGCCCGTCAAATATCGACTTTGCTTTTCTTTTGTCAAAGCGTCTCGCTGGATTTGCTTTAAGTTTATCCACAATTTTTTCAATTGCTCCACACATCTCTGAAAATCAAAAAAAAAAAAAACTGGATTCGGTTTAATTTACAAAAACAAAACAAAAAAACATTGAAGAATATGTTTTTAGTATCTGCTCTGGAACAACCAATGCCTTTCAGCGATTGATTCACAAGCTTCTTCGGTTGGAAGCGTTGTTGTCTAGTTTTTTGCCTTGGGATTTAGTTTGGAAAAAGATATATGCAGCAATGTTTTCTTACCTGCTCTGTCATTGCTCAGCAATTGCTTCCCAGGCTTCGTCTCTGTCTTGAAGACTCGACGCAGAACTCTTTTTGCTTTCAACTACGTTTGAATATTTTTGAATAATTTTTACAAAGAATTTTCTCTATAACGATATCGTTTCGACTGTTGCACCTTGTGGCCATTTTTCTAATAGGATTAATGATATAAACGAACACAACACAAAGTTAATGAATAAAAACCACTATAAATCTAAAAAACACACAAATGAAAAAAATATGACAAGATAAACAAGATAAACAAGACAAAGTACGAAGAGAAAAAGTCAAACAATAATTCAGCACTAAAAACGACGATAATAACGAAACTTAAATACGTTATTATCATTAAATTAAGCACTAAAAACTAATATAGTAACGAATTGCAAATAATAACGAAATTTAAATGCTAAATAAACGAAGAAACGAAAAAATTAATGAATCAATCAAGAAGTGGTCGTATCACAAAGCGCACAATTTTGAAATGACCGAAGCAAACAAACAGAAAAAAGATGCACCAGTTTGGTCTGGTGGTCACCAAGTCCTTGATTGGCTGTCGAACAATTGCCGATTTCGACACTCGGCCACCTCGACAAGACTCTTGGTGGACGGACGTAAGGAATTTACCCTGTATGACTGTATAGTTGTTTTATCAATTTATTTTTTTTATAGATCCCTTTAAAAAAATTAGAGCGAAATCGGAAACATCGAGGTCAAGCAGCTGACCGGTTATGGTGAATTCATAACCTCCGTCCACTAACAAGGAAAGGTACTTTAGTGTCCCCCTCCGATTTCGAAGAATTTTCTATAAGTTGTAGCCCATCGGAAAATAAGAGACACGTATTTTTTTATATCGGCCCAAAAGTGGTTCTAAGGAGTGGAATCAACCCTCAAAGTTGGGCATGTTTTGTAGCTGGTACATTGTTACAAATACCACGAGAATCAGGTGAAACCGAATGGTCCATCCACCCAGGCGCCGAATATTTGGTATTTTCATGGGGATAGCCACTCGTTGCACTGAAAATCCCTAGGGTGATTTTGGTGCGCGGTCGATGAAACTCGGCAGATCGACCGCGCGCCAAGATCACCCTAGGGATTTTTCAGCGCAACGAGTGGTTATCCCCCTAAAAATACCAAATATTCGGCACCTGGGCGGATGGACCATTCGGTTTCACCTGATTCTCACGGTAGAAGCACTTGACCAATCGAAACAAAACCGAATGTAAAATGTTCCTCACGTCAAATAACCTAATTGACATGTCAAACTTTTGATGCACCCTTATTGCATGGGGGTGAACCACCCGCTGATATTCACAAATCGTTTGTATAAAAAAAATTATCATCCAATTTGGATAAAACAAACACCATTTTGAAGAGCAAAAAAAAATAAAGTTGACGTGTCTTCGGATTTTCCCCAGAAAAAAATTAAGGGGGTAAACACCCCTAAAATTTTAAATTTAATTTTAAACACCGAAAAATTTCCAAAAAATCTAAATTGTTTTATTACCATTGTATGACGACGTATATGCTGAAAAATATTTATTTCGCATGTACATCAGCTGTTATCATAATTATATTAAGAATTCAATACCCCTACATCCTTTATGTTCGTGAGGTTCACGATTTTCAATTTTCAGATGGCTTTGCCGATATAAATACGTCATCCATGCTCAGAGATTTAACATATCTTCAATTTTACACAACATTACATAATTCAAGAATTTATTCGAGTACAACATAGGCGATAGAATCTTCGTGCAGTAATAATCGATTTCACTTCATATTTTCATTTCAATTATCATTCTAAAATTTATTGATTATATTTTGAACAGTAATAATCCTCAATCTATGAAGGTATTCGAGGCACCCTAATTCCCTGAACCTGGGTCGTTTCCGTCTTCGCGCTACCAAATCAACAATTGTCAATGAAAAAATCTGAAAAGATTTATGGTGAATCTTCAGGCCTTCTTCTCAAGGGGCACAGTTTATTTTTCATTTAAACAAATTTTTTTTCATGAAATATTGAGCAACCTGCGAAGAAATGGATTTTCTTTTACAGAAAGGAGTTTCGGGCAGGACGGAAACGACCCAGGTTCACGGATTGAGGGATAATATTCGTCGAAGAAATGTTTGAAACAAAGTGATTTTTTACACCATGAACATGTTACTACAGCTACATTTGTGCAGCCTTCAATTTCACATTGCGTTTGGGATGACATACCAAAAGCAAATTCAACGGGGTTTTCAAAATTCTCAGGTCGTTCTTCAATGTAACCACTTTTGAACCAGGCATATCGAAATAAATTTTTGTACCTTGGGGATGATGATTGATTATGTACCAGAGACTGCAATTTGATTATATTATTTCTCAAATTCAAACTTATATCATAATCAAGTAACCTGACACTGTCTGAAAAATGTCAGACATAATTTTGCCAAATTCTAAACCCGAAGACATCGAGTGGCTGGATGTTCCCTGTCGTGCCTTTTGGTATAATCATTCCAACAGCTTCTTTATTACTCGGTGTAACTTCGCCGACAGCTCTGGGGCAATGTCCACTCCATGAGTCTACCAAAAGGACACTTTTTTACCGACGCTTGGGAAAAACACTTCTTCAAGCCATAGTTTGAAGTGTTATATACATGAATACGTGTTAAATGAATACCAGATCCATTTTTTATGATCGAAATATCGTATACCAACGTACCTGATGTAGCTTTGCCAGATTTTGAAACACTTATAAAGACATTAGGAGGTCGAAAAATGGTTTGTTCTACTATTGGCTCCAACCGTCCGGGTGGTTTTTTTTAAATTATCAAAAGAGGTGACAACAATTTTCCTCTGCTGATATTATTGGCCGAATGGTGTAACTATGAGTGGTCGTTGCAACAGATTGTACAAGACATTCTACTTGTTTTGTACCTTCTTCTGTTAAAGTTCGCCCCGAATGTATATCTAATTGAAAATCACTTTGATTGGAATTGTAAATATTCATAATACTTTTAATATTTTTCTACTTGTTATTCGATGAACTTTAAAAAAAAATTTTATCCATGTTGGCGAAGCACTGAAACAGATATCATCATGTTCAATCAATTTTTGGGTCCGTAACGCCCACTTTTGAAGATCGACATCGTGCAAAATGAGTCCTACGTCCATGGCGCTTTTGAGATTATCAATTGTATATTCAGAAATGCGCGATAATTTCTCCATGCAAGTTCCGCCTTTGTTTATCTGGCGAGCCCAGCGTCTCAATTGGCGCACAGACTTAATATGTTTAAAACGGCGTTGGCCTGTTTCTATTTTCCTATTTTGTTTTGTTTTTGCACTTCTCCAGTACTCCACCGCTCTTTGTTTGTAGTCGTAGCTCAAACCTTTTTCATCGTCGGTACATGTTTTAGGGCTTAATAGAGCTTCTCCAAGATCCCATTGGACGTCATTATCTTCCACAGCTTCTACTATGACATCTCTAAACGGTTCTTGAAAATCTAATGTCGTATCTTCGACGATTTCTAAATTATTGAATTCTGTCATAGAGTCTTTCAAAACTCTCTCGAAACTGTCCTTCAATTCTACTTCATTATGGTTAATAGGACTGACAGGAATATGCATTACCTCGAATGTGAGAAGCAAGAGTCTTATTACGTTCATTGGATCGACAGACATTTTAATAACGATACGTTACTCACGATAGCCGATACGAAAATGATAGATCAACAGTCGAGCAGCAACTGAACTTCTGAAGTAACATAAAGTCAGCTCTAGCTTATTGTTATTTCAAGTGGGCTACTTAAGCTGATATCACCAAGAAAACATAGCGTCAGATATTTTTTTTTTTTTTTTCAGATTTTTTCACGCTCAAGTACGACTATATATATAAACAAGAGTGCGGCAGGGCTTGAAATCCGAGTCTGTTGTTTTCATAAATGTTCTAAAATAGAAATTTATCATGAACACTGTTGAAAGGCCTTATGATATAGAAATGCGACGTTGGTTCAACTGCGCAGGATGTGCGTTGGAATTATATTTTTGAACTTTACAATGGCACATAAGATGCAGAGAAATATCTAATGATCAAAGTGTTATTTACGTATTTATTGTGCTCATTATGCGGTAATAACATTGCAAAACATTTGATAGAAGAGCGAACACCAACTCTTCAGTATAGACGTAAAGTATGTAGGAGTATTGAATTTTTAATATAATTATGATAACAGCTGATGTTGATGCGAAATAAATATTTTTCAGCATGTACTTCGTCATACAATGGTTATAAAACAATTTGAATTTTTTGGAAATATTTCATTGCTTAAAATTAAATTTAGGATTTTAGGGGTGTTTACCCCCTTAATTTTTTTTCTGGGTAAAATCCGAAGACACGTCAACTTTTTTTTTTTTTGCTCTTCAAAATGGTGTTTGTTTTATCAAAATCGGATGATAATTTTTTTTATACAAATGATTTGTGAATATCAGCGGGTGGTTCACCCCCATGTAATAAGGGTCCATAAAAAGTTGGACATGTCAAATAGGTTGTTTGACGTGAGGAACATTTTACATTCGGTTTTGTTTCGATTGGTCAAGTGCTTCTATATGTAACAATGTACCAGCTACAAAACATGCCCAACTTCGAGGGTTGATTTCACCCCTTAGAACCACTTTTGGGCCGATATGAAAAAATACGTGTCTCTTATTTTTCGATGGGCTACAACATATAAAAAATTCATCGAAATCAGAGGGGGACACCAAAGTACCTTTCTTTGTAAGAGTCTTGTTGAGGTGGCCGAGTGTCGAAATCGGCAATTGTTTGCTAGTAGACAGCCAATCAAAGACTTGGTGACCACTAAAACAAACTGGTGCATCTTTTGTCTGTTTGTTTGCTCTGGTCATTTCGAATATCGTGCGCTTTGTGATATATCATTAATTTTTTCGTTTCATCATTTATTTAGCATTTAAATTTCGTTATTATTTGCTATTTGTTACTATCGTAGTTTTTACTGCTCAATTTAGCGAAATAACATATTTAAGTTTCGTTATTATCGTCGTTTTTAGTGCTGAATTATTGTTTGACTTTTTCTCTTCGTACTTTGTCTTGTTTATCTTGTTTATCTTGTTATATTTATTTTCATCTGTGCGTTTTTCAGATCTGTAGTAGTTTTTATTTGATAACCTTGTGTTGTGTTCATTTATATCATTAATATTATTAGAAAAAACGACCACAAAGTACAAGAGTCGAAAATATAGTTTTTGTCGTTCTTCAACGTTTTTGTGCTGTTTTCGTGATTTTTTTTTATTCTTATTCGATCTATAATGGATTTTCCGAACGACATCAACATTATAATCGTTGACGGTATTGACTATTCCGTGATAGAGGACATCGTGCGCGTTCCCAGGCGATATGTGCGTGATGGTCACAACCTATTTTAGTATTACAATGAAGGTGAATTCAACAGGCGATACCGATTTAGCAACGATGTAATCAAATTCGGAATACTGCCCCCGGTTGAAGTCGGTTTAGCCAAACCAAGTAACCGAGGGTTACCTATTCCTCCAGTATTTCAGCTACTCGTGGCACTCCGGTTTTATGCCACTGCAAGCTTTTAGGTAAGTTGGAATTTTTTTCATCAATGTCTAATTATGACCACTATCATCACTATCATTGTTATTACTAAAATTATGATTAATAAATGTATGCAATGAATAGGTTCTCCTTGGTGACGGTGCATCAGTGTCGCAGCCGACGGGGTCGTGAATCGTTTTTCGAGTTAGCACACTATTGGCAAGTTTATTGCGAAAGCAGATAAAAGTGCCAAATAATGATGGAGCACGCACAGAAAATCGACGACAGTCTCAAAGGGTCAGTTATGGTAATGGAGCCATTGGGATTCCTGGCGTCGATGGAGCTATCGATTGCACACACATTCGATTGGTGCATACAAGGTTTCAAAATATAGATGAAGTATTCAGAAACAGGAAGGGATATTTCTCCTTGAATGAACAGGCAAGTCTTTATTATTTAATTTCTTAACGTTGATAGGCCTACAAATTCACAAGATAAAATAAATAATAGATAATTTGAACTTATAATCTCCACAGAATGTCGTTGGATCTCGGATGGAATATTTGGACATCGTGCCGAAATGGCCCGGCAGTGCTCATGACAGCCGAATCTTCTAAAATTCAAGACTCTACGCAAGGTATTTTCAAAGGACACTCGATGGGCTACTTGTTCGTGACGCCGGATGCCCATACTTGCCTTTCTTGATGACGCAGATATAAAATCCTGCCACTCCTGAGTAGCAGATGTGAGTTTCAAACTCTTACATAACACGTGAAAAAGTAAAAAAAAAAAAAAAAACATCACAAAACAGGTGTGTTTGATTGGGGAGAGTTCGAATAATAACAAGAATGATGAGATAGTATTTGGAATAAAGTTATAAATAACAATAATTATTTTCTGCGTGTATCGTATATAATTTTGAGAATTTTCTAAAAAATATGTAGTTTCATTGGCAGAAAAATATGTTTATGCCGTTACTGAACAGAGACTAATTCTTAATCTTTCACTTTCCAGATACAATATTATACACGTACGAACGAGGCAAATCGTTGAAAGAACGTATGGCGCGTGGAAACGTCGATTTCCTTGCTTGACGAAAGGGCTAACGACGAAGCTCGTCTGCTCGACGGCAATCGTCGTGGCTTGCGCCGTGCTGCACAACCTGGCTTCGGGATTTAATGATGTTTCGCAGGAAGAAGACAAGCCCGATGCGGTTGACGAAATTCATGCGGACGCACCTGACTGACGGCCTGTGAACGGACACGATGGTCGAAATGCCCTAATCGAAAGAATGTTTCGCTGAGCGGCTAAACGCTCACAATTTTTTATTTTAATTTTTCATAAACAAACAATTCTAACGTGAAGCAATAAATAATTAAATTAGTCCATGGTATACTGACATTCCATTGTATTTTGAAACAAACAAAAAATAAATTAATAGTTCAGATATACTCTGATGCCAAAAAGTCAGTAGAGGCCGTTGTTTCTAAATAAACCACTAATTATAAGACGTATAACGACTTCCAGGTATTATATATAAGCAAGTCTACCAATTGTAGACGCCGGATCCGGTCTCACCCTCTCTGATCTTTTTGTCACTTTACCAGCTGTAAGTTCACGTCGAAGAACAAGTTCCCAAATTTTTTTCAGATTTTTTCGTTCTTTATTTTCGCTGTCATTATATGGGGAATTCAGTGATTTTTTTCAATTTTTTTGTTTTTCATTCAGTTTTCGCGCTATTTTACCAGCATAAAAACATATATGCAACATATGTTTTCTGTGTGAAAAAAAAATTTTCATTGTGCAAAGCCCGTAAAACTAATTTTGAAAACTAAAAAGCCGTTTTTCTGCCCTTGCCCACATTTGGAAAAGACATTCAATATTTTTTTTCGAAAAGCTGAGAAAATTTCACATATAATATGTGATTTTTAGGATGGGTTCTCCGTAAACACTCCAGGAATTAATAAAAAACAAAAAAGAAAAATTCTGTATTAGATAGTGTATTTAATATTACATTCGACTTTTATTTTTTTTAAAAATTGATATTCATGTTTCATCGCAACTAAAAATGATGGATCATGTCATAACGGTTTAGCATCTGAAAGATAAAAGAAAAATACTGCGATATTTTTTTTTTTTTTGTTCAATAAAGGTTTTATTCGAGTTTTACATTTAAAAAATGTTCACTATTGAGGATGTCGAGGAAGTAGATACGGGTTTAACTATGATTGAACCTAGATTATTGGGGATTGGTGAAAAAAAATGCAATGATTGAGTCCCTTTGACGGTTTTGGACCGAGAAACGCGAAGATCTAATTTTTGTTTCGATTTCAAATATTCAGTATTCGCAATGAATTCGAAATGAATATTAGGCAGAGATCTTCTCGCCCATTCAAAGAGTCAATTCGGTATGAGAATTTGTGCTTTCGTTCCCATCTGTAATGAAGCTTTTCTGGCTAAGCGTTTAACTGACCCTGCCAAACCATCGCAGGGTCCTTTGCCGTGTGCCGTTGCAAAAAAATTCCATTCAGCTGCAATTCCGAAATGATCCATGTGATAGCACAAATTCGTGAAAGCATTTTTGTTCTTAAACTGCTGAGGGGCTCCGTCCGAAAAGTAGTAGACTTTTTTTATTTCAGGGAATTCTGATTTCAAAAGATTCATCAACTTTTGTTGAAATAAATAAACCAGCGTAAAATCGTGCTTTAAACAGTCTGTTATACCGACAACGCTATAACGATGTTTAGTTTCATCACCTTCACGATAATATATTACGACAGGTAACAAAGTAGCTTGGTCGTTGTTGTAGTGAAAGGCCTGGGCAGATTCTTGCACCACAAAGGCAAAGTTTTCCGCAAAGTTCAAAGTTACTGCATATTCACCTTTTTTTAAATTTTTTCTCGTATTTGAAAAGTATTGACTCTGAATTTTTGCAACGTAATCATGTTTTAAAAGATGTTGAAGTTGTCTAACAAGTGAATGAATAAGCTCCTCCGCTTCACATGTCACATTCACGATCGTGCACCGATCAGTTGCTGTCCATTGTTTATATTCAACCTCATCGATATCATGATCGTCAAATACTTTTCGGAAAAACTGAATTAGATCATCGGTGTTGGGGCATTTCTTACAAGTTCGATTATAACAAGATTCATTTGGATCGTTACACACCAGTTTTTTCAGTAGATTATCGTATATCGGGCATAAATCTTTAATCCAATCACTATTTTCAATTATTGATGAAAAGTTACAGCCTGAAACGAACGAATGAGATGAAATAAAATAAAATAAAATGAAACAAACCATTTCCAAAAAATACGAATAGTTCCATGTAAGTTAAGATAAATTAATGACCTTCCAGCATTAATTTGACATTCTGGTGAATAATACACACGCATACCGTGTGTGTACCACTACTGCCAGCAATGACACAATACTGTGGTCTTAACCTTGCAAATTTGGCAAATCCCAGCTTGACTGTCCGATATTCGTTTCTAAAACTAGCATACAACTCACGTATGTTGCTCAAAATCAATCTTTTTTGGACTTTTTCGCGTGTACCATCATCTTTTTTTTATAGACTTAACATCTCTCATGCCAGATAGTTGCCGAGAATTAATGTCATCCTCATAAAAATCTATAACCAATTTTTCAATTTCTGAGCTCAGTGGTTGATGCCCTGACTTCTTAGAGGTAGATTGCTCAAGTTCACCATCACGTAAATCATCGCGATCTTTTTGCGCTGCCAAAGCAGTCGATCTCGAACAGTTAAATTCAGATTGTACCTTGGAGACATCCCAATTATCTGGCAATACAGACAGTAATTTCAATCGAACTGACCTAGAGAAGGACGAAAATTCAGAAGTAACAAATCAAACGAAACGTAATCAGAGATAATTAAAATAGATTTAGAAAAAAAAGTACTTGTTTTTTCAGCACTGTAAGTCCTTTTTAAATTAGGTAACATTGAATCATGATCTCTAATTAGTTTGTCAGATTTCATTTCGGGTAACACTCCAAAGTGAGAAAAATATTTGCGTTTGACGCAAGAATTTATTTCTTCAAGTTTTTGAGTTAGGTATGATGCAGTCGTGATTCTAGAATTAAAAATAGTAAAACGTATAAACTATAACGTTGAAATTTCCTTCAATAATTATGAATAAACAAGCGAAAAACATTTTTTACCGTGATTTTTTGACAGGGCTAACATTAAAAAACGTTTCTAGCGAATGATCATCATACACATCTAATGAGTTGCTAAAATTGCTGACAGTTGCCGAAGAACCAGATGTTAGATCAACTGTTTGCTGTGACAAACTCAGATTTTCAACACTCACTTGAGTCAAAATATCATCGTTTTCAATCGGGGGGTTATAATCTGACACAACTTTTCTACACACGGAACACAACACACATGTTTCATCAGCTGTAGGAATTTTCTCGAGCTCTTGCTTAGAAAATTTACGTAAATCAGTAGTAGATTTGTTTTCTAGAGAAAAAAAATTGGAAAATATAAATTATGTTTTCTATATCGCCTAGAAAAATTTATTAAAAAAAAACTTACGGCATGGAGCAGTATCTCTGAAGGGATTGAAACATTTTCGAGCCAGTCTTTTACGTTTGTCCATCTCGATAAAGATTTGAAACTCAATCAAGTGTCTTAAATTGTTTGAGGAATGCTTCAACTCATTGTTGACGAGTATATTTTTATTACCGAGTAAAAAAAATATAAACACTAGATATCACACTAGGTGGCGCCACCTGGAAGCCTTTTGTGAAACCTCTTATCTTAGTAAATTCTAGATTCAAAAAAGTTGAGGCAAAATAATGTCAAATTAAATTTTCTTCGTTAATAAAATTATTCAAAGAATATCGTCCTCATCAGGATTAATGCAGGCCTTCGGAATTCTCGCAAATCTACATGGGAAAAGGCGAAAAAATGACGCTAGTACACTAAACGTGTTTGATTTTGACCGATATGAAGTTGGCCCCACAGTTTTCTGTCTCTTTCCTCCTCTATACAAGCATGGAGGAAAGAAGGAGATAGATAAATGAAGCCAACTTTATACCGGTTGGAATCAGAAACGTCAAGCATACATTTGAAATTGATTCATATTCATAAGATTAATTGTAGTAACAAGTTGAGTACTTAAAACTTCTCTAGGTGGAATTATTGCTGAATTTTTATTTTTTTATTAATTCCTGGAGTGTTTACGGAAAACCCATCCTGAAAATCACATATTATATGTGAAATTTTCTCAGCTTTTCGAAAAAAATATTGAATGTGTTTTCCAAATGTGGACAAGGGCAGAAAAACGGCTTTTTAGTTTTCAAAATTAATTTTACGGGCTTTGCACAATGAAAATCGAAAAATCAATATTTTTTTTTTGAAAAGCTGAGCTTTTTTCACACAGAAAACATATGTTGCATATATGTTTTTATGCTGGTAATAGCGCGAAAACTGAATGAAAAACAAAAAAATTGAAAAAAATCACTGAATTCCCCATATAATGACAGCGAAAATAAGGGACGAAAAAATCTAAAAAAATTTTGGAACTTGTTCTTCGACGTGAACTTTCAGCTGGTAAAGTGACAAAAAGATCAGAGAGGGTGAGACCGGATCCGACGTCTACAATTGGTAGACTTGCTCATATGTATAATATAATGTGACTACGGGATCTTTATGTAAGATTCGGGATGATGATTTAGTTATTGTTAGTTAAATATTGAATAAACTCATATGATATGCATTGTTTTCTAATATGGTCAATTTTTTTTGTTAGATAATTTGAATATTGGCGCCTTTTCCTTGTCATACGCAGCCGTGTGTGTACAGTTGAGAGTACCCGTGTAGAAAATTATTTAGGCATCCTAGACTGAGAAAGGGCCCCAGTAAGGCATCATGTGGGCTTCCTCAACAGTGATTTCCACACTGTCACCAAACTATACGGCCTGTGCAGGGCTTATTTGGGATTCCAAATCAATTTTGTCTGGGTTTGCTCATCCATTGCCGAAGGGGGGCCTACTTCAGGCTTGGTTATCCGTCCAGGCTGAACTTGTTTTGTTTTTGCCCAACTTTGGCCAAATTGGGGCCTTATAGGGGCTTACTTGTCGGTCAAAGCTGAATTTGTCTCGTTCTTGCTCAACTACCGCAAAACTAGGGCCTAGCCAGGGACTCCTCATCTATTTAAGCTAATGTTGTCTGAAATTTCCAAACTTTCGCCAAATCGGGGCATGATTAGGGCTTATTTATCGGTCCAGACTGAATTCGAATCGTTTTTCTCTAACTTATGCCAAACTGGGGCCTACTCGAGAAATCCCCATCTATTTATGCTGAAGTTGTTCGGTTCTTACAAACTTTCGCCAAACTAGGGCCTAATCGGGGTTTATTTGTCAGTCCAGACTGAATTCGACTCGTTTTCGCCTAACTTTTGCCAAACTGGGGCCTACTTGAGAGATCCCCATCTATTTATGCTGAAGTTGTTCGGTTCTCACAAACTTTCGCCAAACTAGGGCCTAATCGGGGTTTATTTGTCAGTCCAGACTGAATTCGACTCGTTTTCGCCTAACTTTTGCCAAACTGGGGCCTACTCGAGAGATCCCCATCTATTTATGCCGAAGTTGTCCGGTTCTTCTAAACTTTCGCCATACTGGGGCACAATTGGGGCTTATTCGTCAGTCCAGACTAAATTTGACTCGTTTTCGCACACTTTGTGCCAAACTGGGGCCTACTCGAGGAATCCTCGTTTATCGAGGCCGAAGTTGTCTGAGATTTTCTAATTGTAAGTTCTACCAAGCTAGGGACCTGCAATTAAAGTTTGTTTGTTGGTCCAGATTGAATTAAATATCTCTTGTTTTTTTCAACTTCAGACAAACTGCAGCAGGTGGGGCTTATATGGTTAACGAATCTTCGAAAGATTGGTTCTGATTTCCGGAGTGAAGTTGGGGTTTATACATATTGTGCGTTTTCGTGGATGAGCGACATGCCTAGAGCCGAAGATAGCCGAACGTACGCCCTATTATATGCAATTAAGGGTACATGTCATATATATATCAGAATTTCTGACACTTCGAGCCTTGACGGCAAGCTGTCAGTTGCTGTAGAGCCTCTATGTCTATTGGCCGCAATGTTTATAGGTTATTCTTTAATCTCACGTAATTATTCGAAACCGATTGATCACTGATCCGCGTCATTCAGCTAGTTTTATGATTAAAGAATAACCTATAAACATCGCCGCCAATGTACGTAGGCTCTATAGTAACTGACAGCTCGCCGTCAAGTGTCAAAAATACTGATATATATATGACATGCACCCTTAATTGCATATAATAGGGCGTACGTTCGGCTATCTTCGGAACTATGCATGTCGCTCATCCACGAAAACGCACGGTATACCTATAAGTTAACGATTCAGGATTTTGGTGATCATGATTTCCGAGGGAAAACTCGACACAGTTTCAATTGAGATATTTATTATTTATTTTGAAAAAACAGTTATTCAACTAACATATTTGATATAAAATAAAACGTATTTTCATTTCTGGTAATATAATAATTGTGAAAATCAACTTGATAATTCAATAGAATATCATGTCCTATTATAGGATTCATCTAAGTTGTGACTTTCCAATGCAAGAAAAATTACAAAATTATAAAATGTTGTCCATTCATCGAGTCCAAAAATCAGTCGAGTTTCAGAAGAAATACCCAAATCATATTCGGTGAGTATTGTCGAGTAAAAAGATAAGATTTCAGAGTTTTATAAAAATAGCTGTCCAGATTTATCTAATTTAATCTCAGGAAAACATTTGTATAAAATCAAGTTTAATCTACATATATCGGTAACTATCAACGCAGCATTCTTTTTGAATACTTGCTTGAATGTGGAACAATTATCGAGAAAAGAGAAATCATTCTCTTTTCACTTATTCTCACGAACTTTTAAGTGTGGAGCATTGAAACTACAAATAATCTTTTTGGTCCAAATCGTCGGAAGGATAGATTCATCACTACTATTTTTTTTTTCACCATGGTTAATAAGTATGTCACAGAAACGGTAGAAGGCTTTTGCAGTTCCCAGATTCCACAATCTTGTGAGTTTAGTGGATTATAGTCAGACAATGGTTTTTTGCCTGCCCAAAGTTTGCCTTGAATCATTATCGATGACAGTGTAGGACCGTTGTTCCGGATTTTATTAATTTCCATTACAACTCCATCTTTCAACAGTACCATATTATTAGGCGACACACTAGATAAAAACATTGAATGAAATTTAAGAGAACGTACAATTGTACTTCCGTTTTTGCTACAGCTGTTATGAACTTCAATAATAGAAGGAAGAGACAGCTGTTGCTGCCGGAGGGAATTTTTCTCCTGATATCGCCGGTATATCTGTGCCAAAGGTTTGTTTGGTGTTCGCAGTTTTTTCTTTAACGCTCCAAGTGCACTCTCAAATGGGAAGCAGTTGACTCTGCTTAAGCTGCATCTCATATTTATAGCGTCGTCAGCCAAATGTACTAAATTGTGCATGTTCATCACTACGGAAGCTGGACCGTACAATAATGGTAAAGCAAGCACAAATTTGTTTAAACACTTTTTAGCTAAAGCATTATAAGATAGAGCAAGTTCATCGCCAGATAATATTCTTAAAGCGATGTGTAATAACAGAAAGTGCTGATAAAGATTCGGGGACAGGATAGATTTCAAGACAACGGGACCGCAATATAGCACAAAGAAGCGAAATTCTGTTGCCTTCCACTGCGAAACTTCAAAAATAGATCTAGGCTTACGCTGAAATTCAGATGGAACTTGTCTCCGCAAACATAGTAGTCTACGAGATAGTTCCTTTTTCTGACTTGGATTAAGCCGTACTTTTTTTACACCCTGCATCCAATATCCAATCATTTTTTTGGCTACACCGGACGTTAAATGCATCAGATCTAACAAGCACAGCATAACCATGTTCAGATCAGGTTTTATATTCAACATCGGAGAGATACCAGTGTGATGTTCTGGATCTTCTTGTCGTCGAAACGATACATCTGTACGCCGTTGATAATCAACCCCTGGGTACTCTATAGTCGATCCCCTGCCTGTGCGTTCTGATTGACCGCGAACAACACACCTTTCACAGGCACTGTATCCTCCATGATACTTGCAACATTTTAACAAGGCTCGAGCTGGCGTGTCAGCGATGAAGCACTTTAGTTCAACTTCGTATCTTTTTCCGGATATAACGATACCGTGTTCTTGCAAATGATTCATTTCTCCTATAAATTGCTTGAAATAACTTTTTAAGTTTTTCGGTTTGCTCGTACCAAGATGAATTGCAACAGGAAACGGACTATAGATATCTGGTACATAATGAATCTTACACAGTATTGGCCAGAAACATTTTCCAGAAGAATTCGATATTGGTAGTCCATCAACATTAAATATCAATTCAACAGTACCGTTGTGAATATTAGGATTTACACACCGCTTAAGGCCCTCTTCTATACCTAAATACGCAAATTGTCCGGGACTACTCATAATATCAGCGTCTTCCATCTCAAGGATAGAATATGAAGCTGAGGATGTTTGCAGTAATATTTTTGACGATTTTGGTAAACTAGGGATTAACTCTCTACGTAAAATTCCGAGTAATCTATCCAGGTGATTTTGTTGGATGTTTGATTCAATGGCCCACTGACGTAATTCATCAACAATGTTTTCTTTTGGCCCTACTAATTTGTTAGAGTCGTAAGCAGGTTCTGTTTGATTCTCAAAATTCACAACTTCAGCTTCCTGCTGTATATCCATCCTTATGTCTTCATCGACATCATTGGCAATACTGATATCAGATGCATCCCGATGATATTCCTTTTGTGTGTTTACCCCCATCTCTGCATCAATATCAGTAGCAACGCTTATATTAGGTCTATCGTGGACATCTGCGTCCTGCGGAGCATCTTCATATTTTAGAGCAATTGAAATAAAAAACTGAATTACGTATTTATTCCTGCTCACATGTATCCACGATTATTTCAGTTGTTCGATTTGTTGAATTTACATATGACTTGTTTTACATACACACTTGATTGATTGTTAACGGAAAATGTAGTATGAGGTATATGCAGGGCAATAGTATAACCATTATAGCATTTAACAATGCATACCTTTACCTTTTGTATTGGAAGTTGCAAAACAAACTCGCCGTAGAACTTCGGTGATGTCGGCCCTACACATTTTACGGATTGCTCTGTGTTTTTTTACACGATTACGCGAAGACGATTTTCTGGAATTCGTGTTCATATTTCCTCATCTGCTCTTGTTTGCTGAATAAACTGACGGCAGATACCTGCAGCTTTATTCCAACTGCCTGTGGAAGTGAAATATACTGTTACGTATCCCCCTTCGAACCCTTTTAAATTGACCCGTCTGAAGGATGTCAAAGAAGTCTCTTGGTTACGACTGTCGTTTTGGTACTAACAACGACGTACTACTGTCTTGTTTTATTAGAATCTAATCTCCTAGTTCTTGTAATATTTCAACGAATTAATGAACCGCCCCAACCATTTGATTATTCCGTGTTGTCGTAACTCTTCATTTAGTTCTTATAACAATACATACTGCGAAGTAAGAAACTCAGAAATAACGAGGTAACGACTATTGACGGTAAGTGCGCGTAATTTTTACGCAATATGTCATTGCAATAAATTAATTTCATCATGTTAATTTTTCATGAACATCATGCCGACGCCCGAAACGAATAAGAGCACATTTCAAATGGCGGGTGAAAAAGAACACATTTCAGGTTGACTCGAATACTAGCACAATAATATCGAGTTTTTTTGGAGAATTATACGTTCCCAACGTTATAATTAACCTATCTAAAACTTGCTAATATTCGAGTCGACCTGAAATGTGCCCTTTTACCCCCGGCATCTGAAACGTGCTTTTTTTCACACGGAATTTGAAATGTGTTCTTTTTCACCTGGAATTTGAAACGTGCATGCTCTTATTCGCATCGGGTGTCGATACCTACTATAGCCATCACAAACGGATGTCAACCTCCAAAATAATATTTTCAGACTTACACAGGTACCATGAAAAAAGGTTTTTTTTTTCAATACTTCAGATTCAGACTAATGTGGATGTCCCAATTTTTGCCTATATCAGCCTGTGTTAAAGAATGGGGTCAGCGTTTCCTCCTTGCGAAGCGTTGCCAACCGTAGGACATGATCGTAATTTGACGGTCAATTTGCCTTTTGTACGGACTTACGGTGCAATTGTTTAACGTGCAAATTCGTAACGTTTTCGGTTGTATCTTTCTAAGAAGCTTTCAATCGGTAATTCTCAAGAAATAATAAGAAAAAAAAAAAACAAATTACAGTAGGCGTAAACATTTAGTGTTTGGAAAAAAAATGAATTCGTTTTTCAATTATATATGATCATAACAAATAAAGAACCAAAATGTCATTTTGTGAAAGGTTGAGAGATATAACTTCGAAAAATATTTGGAAGTTCAGTTCACTGTTCCTACTATTAGGCCAGGCAACGGGGGGTTCTGACTTACAAAAGGTCAAGGAAAGTTCTAATTTGGCAGATTCGTACAGTTTGGTGTCCTCAATAATATTCCGAGTTTGCGACCTTGAGCGACCGCCGCTCGCGCCGCCATATTGGAAAAAGGGTACCAAAAACCAGTTTTTCGAGAATATCTTCTCTCCAGCGCCATCTAGGTTGAAAATAGTTATTACAAAAATCATAGAACATAAGATTTCCTGCAACTTTTATCTGAAACATTTTTCAATCAGATGAATAGTTCACGAGTTATAGCGGAGTCAAATTCGGCAAATTTATACAATTCGCAAAGTTGATACATTTTTTCTCGAAATTTCAGTACATACCGATTACTTAACCCAAGACGGTCATATGGGGTATAATAAACCTGAGGCCATTGTTGAGCTTGGATTTCCTCTAAAAACTGGAAACCGACGCTCTTACCCCCACCTACAGATAGATTGAACCTCCCTTTTTACGCCCAGGTAGTGGGGATTAGATTCGGCAAAATGAGTATAATTTTTGGAAAACCCACAAAAACTAATATAGTCACCATAAAGAGAATCCTTTCAGGAATCAGACCCTTCTTGAATTTTGTCCATATGTCAAAACACAACAAAAATATACGATTTTTTGTAAAAAAAAAGGGCATTTTTGTGTTTTTTTTCAACGATTTTTTAAACATACCTAAACCTAAAATTTTCATCACATTCTTCAATAGGTTAATAGAGAAAAGTTTGAAATATGTTCTCAATTTTTTTGTGGGATCTCAGAATAATTCTACGCAATTCTACGACGCTTCAAAGTGCCTGGGGTGGTCACACCCCATGTGACCACCACGGGATTCTCATGGGGTGTCACTGTGTTGGCCTAATCCACGATTCGTTATTTAATTATGTCTTTTCTTCGAGGGTTTTTTTCTTTTCGATGCCCTAGATGGTCCAGGCTCACTGATATTAATATCTTCTCGCAAATTGGTTTCCTTTTCCAAGTTTTCATCTTCGTTGTCTCCTTCGACCTCTTGTACCAATAATTTCGCAAAGGTCAGGTCTTCATTCTCGTCGTTGTCGTCGTCGTCTTCTTTTTCTTTTTCTCCAGAGCCTTCAAAAATCTCCGCGCTGTCTTCACACGCGTCTCCATTGCAGCATGTGCAAATTACAGAACACTTCAAGCCTGTTTTCCTACACCCACAAGCTCGACCGCATCCCTTCTTACACTTGCACGAAATGAATTTCAGGAGTGCTTCGGGTGCCGGGTCTCTTGTTGTTTTGACTGAAGTAAGTCCAATCTTACTTCTTTCCCAACCCCATTGCTCTGGACTTTCGTGTATATCATACCAAGCCTGAACTTGGTGGTATGTCCGAAGGGAATGTTGCCGTGCCGCTTCTCTTGTAGGAGGTAATGCAGCAAGATTGAATTTACTTTTGGTTACAGATCTTGCAAAATTTTGATAGCGCAAGGAGCCTAAAGTAGTGTTGTTTTTTTTTAGAAACGCTGTAAAGATTCGGGATCTGTGTTTTGCTCTTTGAAAGCTTGTATAGTTGTGCCTAAATATTCGTTCTTTTCAAGTGTTCTTATAAAATTAATTTTTCCTACGTTGAAAACAGAAGAAGTAGTGTCACAACCACTGAACGCATGCAAGGACAATATGTTGTCCGCCACTATTTCTCCATACTGTAAACTTCGAGTAGAGTAAATTTTTTCCACGATTCTTCCTCTGCCTGGTTTTCGAAGGTAAACGTTTGGATGAGATTTCGCTAATGCTGTTAGCAGGACGAGAAGATCTATATCTTCTCCTACTATGAATACGGAATCAAACGATGCGGACATACTAATTGCCGTGTTAACAATCAATGTGTCAGCATCTTCTGTAGCCTGTTTTACTGTGAAATTAGAATTCTCAAATTTCTTCTCTAGCATCGATATCAAGTGAATTTTATTTGTTTCGTTTGATAAAAATCTTTCTTGCGAAACAGTTGGAACCATCGACTCGTCGAGATGTACGTCAGCGGAAGTTTGTTTATTTGAACGGCGAAGTCTTTCTGCACTCTTTGTACTTTTGGTAGCTGCGTTAACTGGATACCCGTCAAAGACAATGACTGTGTTAGAACCATAATGCCTTTGCACGTACTGTACGTAGTTTGTGCAGATCGATGCAAATGATTCGTTGCGGTGCCATATGACTCTATGTAGCAGATATCCACCATCTATGACATACATGCTATTTCCAAATTCAGTATCGTCTGGAACAGGCGTAAAAGCTTTGAAGAGTGAAGATTTTGTGCACTTGCGCATTCCCTCTTCACTAAACAGAGCTAAAGAAAATGGGGCCAGTTCGAATTCAAGATATTTCTGCAGCTCTTCGTCTGATTGCTTTGCAACACACATTCTTTGATATAATAATAGCGGATCGATGGGAATGACAACGTCTTTAATTTTGATACTGCTGTTGATAACTGCAAGAGGAATCACTTTATCCCTACGTTTGAATTTCACGGCGTCGAAGTTGTTGCCAATTATTTTTGAAATCGCCAGAATACCAATTTCACGAGAATTGTGACAGTTGATTCTTTCATCTCCAACGACGCCAGTGCTTATAGATATCAATTCGCTAATTCTCTCGAAAGGTGGGTGTGAAGAGAACCAATCATTAAGTTTTTTGAAATCTTTTTCGTCTCGAATGATGCGCGAACTCCTCATGTCTACGTGCTGCTCTGTTGTTGTCATGGATATTCCGCAAAAATTTTCAATTCCATCGCAAACATTGTGCATATATACCATTCCCAATGTCCACATCGTGAGAACGCTATCCGTTAATCCACGTCCACGAGTAAGACCACCAATGCTTTTCATCGACCTCATTAGCGTCTGTTCGATGGTCATGTCAGACCAAATGCCTGACCAGAACTTGTCAGAACGCCTGATAGTAAAATATCCTTTTGTCGTGAAATTTTCGTACTCAGAAGGGTCCATTTTATCTGCCAAGCTCAGCATATCCTGCAAATACAGGTGGCAAGCCTTTGCATAGAAGAAATGACCAGTTGCGTGAAAATAAGGGAGCATGTTTTGAATCGTGTCCAAATGAAGTTTCCAGCAACCCATTCGTTCTGCTTCGATGAACTGTTTAATCAGAGTTACCATGCGGAAGTATTGCACCCACAGTTTAGCTGTGGGACCGTTCTTCTCAAGTTCCAGAAGTCTTTCTTTAAATTTGCCTGCGACAGTTTGGTAGGAGCATTCCTCTTCGACCGATAGAATCACTGATCTATTCATGTTCTGAAGTATGAGTTCCATGCTATGACGATCTTCGTCAGTGAAATCGATTGTTTGCAGAACAATGGTTGCAAGAGCTAGATGGCATAAGATATGAGCTCTAATACCGCGAGCATATGCATGCCCTGTTAACATTTTGTCCACTGAATTTTGCGCGTAAATAATAGTCAGAAGATCCTTGAGCCCGCTTCCCGCCATGATGTAACCTATAGATCCCATAAAGGACATCAACAAGTGGAATCCTCCAAGTCTCACGATAACATTGTCCAAACCAGATTCTGGACCACAAAAAGCGATAATATCTCGAGATTTGATATATAAAGGCTGATCAAACGTTATAAAGCAGGTTCGTTGCTTCAATCTCTTACATTTTTCAGAAGCCGAACGAAGAGCACTGAAAATAGTGTCATAGTCGCTGGGCGGTGAGTTTATGAATGGCAGACATAATACCTGCGATTTTTCAAAGGGTTCAGAAATTGTTGCCTGCTCCATAAAACCGTTCCATCCAGGTATAAACAAGATCCCCACGCATTTTCCATAAAGCCACAGAAAATCATACGCCGATGGTACCACTTCGCTCGATTGTGCTCGATTGAGCTCATTCGCGGAATGTAACGAATATTGGTGTTTCCAGTTGCGTGCCTCTTTGCATGTTGATTCCTTTGCCTCTGTTTGTTATGTGAATACTATTTGATCGACGTATAGTTTCGCATACATTGACTTGGAATTACAATTTTGTTTTTATATTTATCAGTCATTATCTCCATGATTTTGTCAATTTCTCATTTACTTTCAACTGCTTGTGTTATTTGCCAATTCAGCTGCCAGAATATCCCTATCCGATTTCCCGACCCTGAAACTCGACGACCTAAAATACGTTTTAACGAATTTTAACGATTTCGTCTGCTTCTTCGAAAAACTCGGAGGGTGGCGTAAAATCAATCCAGAACCGCAGGTATTACTAATCCGCCTTCCTAATCTTTTTATACTTTCATATGCTACTCTTTACTGCCGTTATTGAATTATGCTACAAATAGATGATTTTATCCTTTCATACGTCTATACATAGATATAATTGTACCAGGGTTGCAAATTCTTTAATCAAAATATTTACGATTAAAAATTGAATTTTTAATCCGTAATTGAGAAATCCGGATTAACAATTAACAAAATTAATCTTAAATTCAAATACTCAGAGTCAAAAATTAAAAATTGATTTTTGATTCAAATACTCAGGATTGAAAATTAGAAATTCAATTTTCAAATCAGATACTCGGCATTAAAAATTAGAAAATTCATTTTTAATTCAAATATTCGGGATTAAAAATTAGAAAAATTGAATTAAGCATTTTCAATCCCGAATACCGGATTGATAAATAACTTCAATTTTTAATCCCATATATATTTCGACTGAAAATTAAATAGAAAAATATTCTTCCAATTTTTTTATTCCATATTTTTTACTGAAAATAATTTAAATATTATTATTTTCAAATATTTAAGTTGTAAATAATTTTTTTTTATTCGAAATTCTAATTATTCCAATCGAGAGCAGATTTTAAAATTCTCACTCTTTGGAAAACAATTTATTCCTTTTTAATCCCAGAGATTGGAATTATTACATTATTTTTTGGCTCAAAAAAAATTTGTGTGTAAAAATTGTTCTTTTAAAATTTAGTTTTTTAATAAACCTGGATTTTCGTTCAAATTTTTAGTGTACACTTTTTTGTGTTTACAAGTGATCCCGAGTATCTGAGCTGGAAATAAATTTTATAATTTTCAATCCCGAGTATCTGTATTAAAAATTCATTTTTATTGAAAAATATGCAATTAAAAATTGAAAAGTTATTTTTTTATCCGGTATTCGGAATAAAAATTTTTCATTCAATTTTCAATTGAAAGATATGCGATTAAAATTTGAAAAGTTATTTTCAAGTCGCTTCTTGAGAATTAAAAAATGTGGAATTTTTTTAAATTTAAGCACTGAATCAATGTAGAATTTAATGCGCTACTTGCAACCCTGAATTGTACAAAATATAAAAAGCACTGTTGCCTGTGACTTTGTGACCATCGTCGTAATATTTGCATACGGTATGCTGTACGAATAATTGGTATTCATCAGAGTAAGATAATGTATTTGATTAAAGATGAATTTATTTGAGAGTTTTATTTATCTTATTGTCAGATTAACCAGAGGGTGGCAAAGTGGAGCGCTGGAAGCCTTCCATCCTTTGATTTTGAAAATTGTTCGTTAAGTTATTCATAATGTGTCAAGCGCAATGTTTTTAGCAAGAGTCGGAGGTGCGCAGGCACGAGCGAAGCGAGCCTACTGCGCACCGGAGACGAGTGCTAAAAACATTGCGCTGGACAGATTATGACTTAGCCTACATGTTGCGCCCATAATTTTATTCACCTCATGCGCGATTTTTACGTTTTATCAAAAGCCTAAAAAGCGAAGTCTGAATGGTTGTTTAGCGACATGGTGGCAAAGAACTTATGGTATTAGGAATATGACTAAATTATTCAACGATACCTTTGAATGTTCGGTTTTGAGGTTAAGTGTTTATGAGTTAACTCCACATCAAAAACATTCGGCATATAATTTCGGCTACTCGACAGGTAACAACAGGGAGTGGCAATTACCCCGCGTTTCGTTAAGGCTCGAAAAACTGTTACGTTATTTTTTATTACATCACAATGGTCGGTATTGCAGGAATATCATTGCGTTTTCACGAATAATTTGTTACCAGTCGGTAAACGGCCACTTAGGGTTCGGCTTTTACGCATGATAAAACGTGAATAGCGCGCATGAGTTGTATAAAATTCTTGACGAACCTTTTACAGCGTCAATCCTTGTCGAAATTGAGATTGATATTTCCTCAGCCATTTTTCTTTATGATTACTCTTACTTTTGCTCAACTTTCAAAAACGATTACTTATTCATTTTTTTTTTTTTTTTTCAATTTTAAACATATTTTTCTTACCCCTCCAAAATTTTCGAATCTCAATTTTCTTAGCCATTTGTTCAAAAACGTTTTTTTTTTTCAAATCTTAAATGAATGACATGAGAACCGTTTCAATATCTCTCGTTTGAATGACGATTCGCTTTTAAATTTATTAAATTATGAGAGCAACACATTTTTTTTCTACATTTTCTACTAAATAAGAAACTTTCACTAAGCAATTCCTCTGTTATATAAAAAAAAACTTCCAGCATCATGTAAACATCACAAATAATACTCGAAAAAAATTGAAAGGAAAAATTGATTTATATTTTTCTTGAGAATCGAAAAAAAAATTGAGAAAGAATTTTGGATCCCAATTTTGATACGGATAAGTAATTTTTTTTTTTAATTGAAAAAATAGTCGTTTTTCGGAAAAATGGTATTTTTTAGCTCAAATTTGTCAATGAATGAGCCTGTGAAAGCTCCGTCAGGAATTCGGAATCACCCTGTTTAAGGGGGTATATACACCTTTAAATTGGTTGAAATTCTCAAAAATATAAAAAATTTTTTCTGCAACTTGAACACTCCGAACGAATTGAGAAAAATCATCATGTTTGGGGAGGGTTTGACCCTCATTATCCATATTTTACATCATGTATTACTTTCAGTCTAATTGTAGTTGCGCTGAAGATTGGAAAATACAGAATCACTCGGTTGTCGTAAAGAATCAGAACCAGCGTTGGACAGATCTTGGATTTTTTCGTCCTCAATTGTTCATAAGAGTTGCCTCTATGTAATGAACAGAGAACTTTTTGATATTGCAAAAATTACTTGAGTTATTCGATTTTTTCGATTTTTTTTTCGAATTTTCAAATTTTGTTGGCTTATTTTTTCAATATCTCAGAGAAAAATGGGTTTATCAAAAAGTTCTATGTTCATTCCATAGAGGCATCTCTTACGAATAATTGAGGACCATAAATTCGAAGATCGGTCCAACGATGTTCCTGATTCTTTACGACAACCGGTCAAAATAGTGATTGTTCAGAAATTGACTTTTAAACTTTTTTTCTACATCGAGGGTTTTGGATTCCAATAACTACTGTGACATTTCTCTATGTTAATCTATCATGTCATTTAATGATGCAAAACAATGTTCCATCCTTTTTTTTAATCCGGGCTTTGGAGCGACACGGGCGAAGTTAAAATTTGTTTTGCGACGTAGCTTACGTAGCGAGCCGTCCTATTTCTAGAAAGCTCCTCGCTCATAGCTACAACCTTCCATCTCAATGGCTTCCTCCTGCTGGTTCATCCGTAGTTGCCTCAGAGCAACACGAGCTTTCTTCGTCCTCTGCTCCGCTCGCCTATCAGCACCTTTGATCCGGGCCAAGTCCTGTAGTTTTGCCGCAGCGAAGGCATGGCGTCTTGGCTCGACTGAAAGTTTTTGCATAATTTTCAACATACCTCGCTTACCTTTGGAAAAGGTGATCGCTGCAATGTTGGCTCCAACTTGAAGGACGTTACGACCTGAAAATAAAGTCTTAGGACAAAGCTTCCAGATGACGCTGCCCAGACCCACGCTCCTGCTCGCCAATACAGATCGTTGATTTATTTCAAAGACGTTGTTTTTCTTTCCGACCATTCTGGAGGTGTTGAACTTAGAGCTGATGGGACACTTACCGCACTTGATTCCGTAGGTTCCACCTAAGCCGTGAATCCTAACCTCTCTCATGCGGATAGCACTCCCACATCTGTTGCAGCTTAGGTTGTCCTGAAAACTTTGAAAAAGAATAGCCAAATCAAAAAGCATATACTCCTGTGCATCGGTCTCGCTGTAGCCGTCATCGCTGATCTTACTGATGGCCGATGCAATAATGTTAGCAGACAACAAGAGAATGACAGGATCCAGGCGGGATGCGTAAAACGTCATAAAATCCGTCTGCCAGTTGTGCTTATAGCGTGCCGTGCGGCGCGCTTTTGTACTTCGGGATTTAAATGGCTGTAACTTATTCATTTTGACGTATTTTCACATGATGATTTTTTTACAGATAGTTTAGACCCCTAGCGTTCCAAAAACGCAAAAAACGAAAAATCGATTTTTTCAAAAATTAAAGGTGTATATTCCCCCTTAATAGAGATAGATAGCTGCAGAGACACATTACTTTGCGGGGTGATTTTGAGCTAATTTATATTGTCTCTTTCCTGTGTAGACTTAAGTGAGTCAATATGTGCAGGGTTAGAGCTCACTATCGTAATGCAGGCAAATCTTACAACGAATGCAGTACCCAATTCTGAAGTTCTAGAGCTATCGCAAAACACTACCAGTAAATCTCCAACTCTTCTGGAATTAGAATCAGTTGTACCGCGGGAAAAGCAAATACCCTGTACAAGCGGTACAGTAAGTACTACAGCCACGGATATCGAAACTGATTCGACACAATTGACGTCAAATACCGGACCGGTAAAAGGATTGGTATGTTTCCAGAGATCTTATCAAAAATATCCAGTTAGGTGTATAAAATTGAAGAATAATTCTCACCTTTCTAAAAGGAGAAGCCGGACACTTCATATCTATATAATTCAATATTCTCCCTATAATTTTATTGTATTTATCTCGAATATGCCGAAATTAATATGCCCTACGCAATTGATATGCGTACAACAATTAAGCGTCGTCCATACAAGCTTTTAGATTTGATTTTGAAATCGTCACAGTCTGCTGTAGATACCAATTTTTATAGGATCTACAAAGGTTATTATTAAAGGATAGCGATGGTAAAGCTATTTCAATGGTGTACCGTAGAACAGGATATCTTACATCACGCCTTCGAAATCTCCTGGTTCAAAAACTAATTAGATTCAAACAAGATGAAGCCTTTGAAAATATTTCGATTGGTGAAGTACTTCCTGAGTTCAGGTATATTTAATTGTTGACAACGGTACATTTTTGATTTCGTGTGTCATTGCAATGCAAGTATGTGGGATAATACATCACTCCTGATATACTAATCTGGGCAGATCTATATGAATACGATTTCATATTAACAGAATTACAACAGATGAGTTGAAAAGTTGGGCAAAAATAATCCATGGAGTATTTCCTACTGAATCCATGGCAACGTATTACACCCGTTATGCAAAAGTACAAGGACAGCGCATTTGTACATCCGGAAAACTCTGGGAACATTTCCACTACACCAAAACTTTATTGCATGAAAGTGGCCTTTTACGCAATAAGCGCAAAGATAAAGACAACACGTCGTAGGTAGACGCCGAAGAAACTTGTGAAATTACAGGTACTTTGATTTGAATAATGATTTATTTTTTGCATTATTACTGACATAACTTTTCTGGGTGAGTGATATATTTTATAAATTGTTGCAGATGACGATAATGACAAAGTTAGCTGGCTGGAAACTTATATCGAACCATGGGGTCGCGTGGTGGAATACTGGGACAAAACTAATCACATCGGGAGGCACAATTTAATCAAAGACAAACATCCGTTGCGGATTACATAAAAACGTACCGCTGCTTGCAGCAAGAGCTGGGAGCTGAATTGGTATGGGTCTATTGGAAAGCCAAAATGATGATCCGAGCTATATCTATTATATTACGTGAGATATATATATATTGTGACGGGCAAGACCGACGATGGGGGTGGGGGTTGGTTATCGAGGTCAGCTATGTGCACAAAACCAGGCAATCCCACCGTTTGGTAAATTTGAGATTTTCCAGTTAATAACTAATTATTCAACCACGAAATCTACGTACAATATGAGGTTGGGCGCCAGGTACCCTAAGGTACCGCGGTAACAAAAAGAATAAAATAATGATAAGAATGAAACGTAATACTCAAAATTTAAATAACACAAACAATTTAATAACACCAAACGAGACTACTCGGCGAGTTCAGGGTGAGGGGAACGTGGGGGCGAATAATATAGGCGAAACGATACAATTAAGGTTTATGGAAAAATCACAAAGAAACCCAAAAATTTATTTAACGTAAAATAATCAAACAGGAGGGCTGTGACCCAGTGACCGAAATTGACAAACAACTGATAGTTACGAGGTATGTGGGTCACCAGCGAGGAGGTATTGGTTATGGTAATATCGAACAATTCACAAAACAAAGAAAAGAATTACCGTAGGGTACAGTAGGAATTAATCATAGGATACAAAGCAAAGAATAAGACTAGGTCGATAACATAGAGGGATCTGGGGGAGCTAGGGTCGATACTTTTTGGAACTATTGAAAATCAATTAAAAGGGTCGATAAAGTAGAACAATTAACCGAAAAATTCTAGTGCGTCGGGGCGAACCCGTACGAACTCTCACGGACATGCACGAATACAATCACAAAAGACATGCTATGCCATGAGGCAACACACAATAAAATTAAAAATTACTGAAATTCACCAGAAGGGAACACAAATAATACTATCTAAATTCTTAAATAAACCAGCTCAGATTTTCAAAGGATTTTTAGGGGATTTCTACTCAGGATGAGAGGGATGTACACAAGTTTGGGGAAGAATCTTATCGAGAAGGCGTTGGTCGATCTTTCTAGAGACACGTGGCTAGGTAACGGCTCGAATAATAACAAAGGACTAAACCCAAGCTTTCAATACCGGGATAGAAAAGACGCTATATCTTGAGGCCAAAGGCTTCTTAGAAAAATCGATCTAACGATACACAATTTATACATATAATGATTTTTAGGGGATTTAAAAAGGATAGGGAAAACTAAAACGCAACCATTCGATAAGATTTTGAGAGAAGTTAAAATCAGGCAAATTAATTTGGGTAGTTTCGGAAGGTCGTTTAGACTGGAAGCTTACCTTAGGAATATGGACTCGACGGCACAAAACACAAACAATAATCAAAATATAAAAAAAAAATTAAAGAATAGACCAAACGAACAAATACAAAATAACACACACAAGAAAAATATATCAACAAAAGAACGGAAACAACAACAACAAAAAAATCAGTAAATGGTAATCGTTAAGATAAAAATCGCAAAAAAAAAGTAGATAATGCTTTTGATGCAACGGTATCCAAACAAGAAGTGAAGTTTTTCGCCGGTTACTACCCAAATCAAAAAGAAATAGTGGGAGGGGGAAGAGACAAATGCATGCGATGCATTTAATTGGTGGACGCTTTTGTTCTTCTTTCTTCGATGACGAGGTGGCGGGCCTGACAGGGCCTTTGGCACTCAGAGCTTTTGCCAGGGGGTTGATAGATGGCATCTCATGTTTTCTCGATACCCTGGAAGGCGGAAATATCTGCATGTGAACCGGTGGACCAGGCCGGTAGGAGACAGATGGGGAGGGGAGCGGGATATTCTTGGCGATAGGCAGATCGTAATGCAGCGCGCTTCCAGGCGTATCTCAGGATATGATGATCTGGGCCGCCCCGGCTACTGACTCTGAGGCTTCCAGGTGACCTGCCAGGCGTAGCGGGATTGAGGGATGATCTCCCTCGTTGATCCGGTCGAGATAGTAGAGAGCGACGGGAAAAATAAAGGGTTATAAACGATAGAAATTAAATTAGGGAACCTTCGGAACCTGAGCTGGGGACCTCTTGTTTCGGTTATTTCTAATTTTCTCTGGGTCGCTTTCATCTGAGGAGGAGTCGATTGTTCTATTACGAGGCTACTATTAACGAGGCAAAATATTTGCCTCGTTACAATATATATTATATATATGCATATATATTTATATATTGTAACATATTCGAGTATTTTATACTCCAAATATACCAGATATAACCAGTTCAGAGGCCAGGCAGAGGATTAACTTAATCCTCTACATTCGACCAACGCGATGACGTCAAGAAAGAAGAGGGGATCGCGACTATATAAGTAGCATACTCGAAATGCTCAGGAGCGTCAGTTGGTACAGCACCACTACGACTCACAGGTAGTTTTCAGAGCGTTCGTAGGCACAGCGCCACAACGACTCATTTAAAATCACTTACTCTAGCATCAGAACGCCTAGTTCTGATGACTAACTTAAATTCACGATATTAGCAAAAAGGGAAATAGCTTTCTAAACATAAATTCTTGCATCACGGATATCATAGAAATAAATAAGTAGCGCATATTGCATGGCACTGAATCATTAAAACGTAGGATAGATTAGGTTAAGAAAAACAGATGTAAATCAAAGTAATTTTATTGGATAAAGATTTATTCGAATTGGCAGACGTTTCAGCTCCGAGTTCTTTCCTCTTTAGCATTGCCCAAATAAAGCCATTTAGGGAACAGCTTTGGATTGTGTCGAAGAGCGAACGGCATTGGCTTAAAACCCCGTGTCCGAGGGCCAACGAGAAACAATTCCGAGTCTGGCGGACGGTCTTGAAATCTAAAAGATTTCCGGATCCGTAGTTGGTTAGGTTTTGTACAGGAAAACAGGCTTGGCTAATCACCCGGCTCTGTAATAGAAGGTATAGCGGCTTTGGTCTCAGTATCCGAGTCCGCCAGTGCCTACACGGCTTTGATAAAGAAATTTATCCGAGTCCGTTAGATAATTTAAAATCACGAGGTTAGTTAGGTGGCTTTTGGTGGCTAAACCATCCTTTTCCCTGCCTACAACCTATAAGAGAAGTTCCGAAATTTATTAACGACTAACTTAAGACAAAGACACTCACAATAACTGCTGCATCGCTATAGCCTCTGGCCCGCGACAAAAGCAAAAAGTTACAATATGTATCTATGTATTGCACAGATAATAACTATAAATAGCGAATGAAATTTCAGATACATTGTGATTTTGAAAAACTATAGCCTGGTGAAGGTGATTCGCTGCTCAACAGATGGCATGCTATTCGCACACGGCTTTCTGAATTATTACAAGGTTCCCGCAAACCGAAAGGCTTGGATAACGAACTGCTAATTAACAAACTGAAAACGTTGAGTCCTGGTAAGTAATGTATCTAAATGGTACGTAGACAGTAAAATTAGTTAGGTACGGACTTAAATGTCTGTATAGAATCACTAAAGATACAGGTTAGGGTGGCCCAAAAAAACGAATAGTTTTTTTTCTCGTCTCTTGTGAAAATATGTTAGTTTATCATGTTTTAAGAGCTCTGTCAAAAGATCAGTTCGATTATAAATTTTTTAGGGTTCGCTCAAGATTTTAAAAAATTTCCGAAATCGTCAAAAATTGAATTTTTTTTTTATTTTAATTTTTTTTCTCGTCCCGTTATTATTTTCTAGGTTGAAAATAATAACGATTCTGAAAATTTCAAATCGATATTTTGATTTCTAGAGGTCGCTCAAGATTTTTTAAAGTTTCAAAGTAGAGTACTTTATACGTTTTCGAGCGACCTCTTAATATAAATATCAACGAACTTTGGATTTTTTTATTAAAGTTGATATACTAGGGAACATAAATGAGGCACGAGACACCTAAAATATTCCACAATACAACTATTACTACTGAATTTAAATTAACAAATGTCTTTAATTTTTAATTTGTTTTTAATTTGTTTAATTTTTAGAAATTATCATTTATCTTTCATTTTTATGAAACTTTACTTATTCTTAAGACAGAAAGAAGTCAACTAGTAATCTATATTTTAAATGTTTGTTTTTTTTCTTGTCACTATGCGCGCTAATTTTGTACTATGATTCGTTTTGTTGTCTCATTGTTCTATCAAAAATAAAGATCTCTACTTTTATCGCTTTACAATATGCGGTCAAAAGTGTAACGTGTATTTGACGCGTGTCTCTGGATACTGCAAATAATTGAATAAGTTTGTGTACATAAAGTTCTTTATAATACTTAAATCAATTTATAAAAGAATGAAATTACAAATCCTGTAATTTTTAATTAATTATTGATATCTTAATCAGTTATTGGTTAAAGTACTCTACTTTGAAAGTTGAAAAAATCCTGAGCGATCTCTAGAAATCAAAATATCGGTTTGAAATTTTCAGAATCGTTATTGTTTTCAACCTAGAAAATAATAACGGGACGAGAAAAAAAATGAAAATAAAATCAAAAAATTCAATTTTTGACGATTTTGGAAATTTAAAAAATCTTGAGCAACCCCTAAAAATTTTTCAATCGAGCTGATCTTTTGACAGGGCTCTTCAAACATGATAAACTAACATATTTTCACAAGAGACGAGAAAAAAAAAAATATTGGTTTTTTTGGGCCACCCTGATACAGTTGTATACATTAGACTGGGCCAAAGGAAACGAACAATTTTTTTTCTTAACGGTATTGTGAAAATATTGTTCACGATGACAAAAAACAATTATCCTGAAAATTTGAGCCCTTAATATTAATATTAAGAGGTGCATCATTACAATTATTGATTTTTTAACAGCTGCCGCATTTTTTACACAAAATTCGGACATCATTAATTTTAAACATTTTTCCATTTCATATCCTTGAAGGAAATTAAATTCCCTACAAAAAAGCTCTCTTAGTAAATTGACGTAGGACGAGTCGTTTCCTTTTAATCGAGCCTTAAACATTGATTTATTTTTTCAATTTTTTAATTTGGATTCTGGATTTTTGTAACCACCATAAATATCGGATATTTACAAGGAAACGACTCGTCCTACGTCAATTTACTAAGAGAGCTTTTTTGTAGGGAATTTAATTTCCTTCAAGGTTATGAAATGGAAAAATGTTCAAAATTAATGATGTCCGAATTTTGTGTAAAAAATGCGGTAGCTGTTAAAAAATCAATGATTGTAATGGTGCACCTCTTAATATTAATATTAAGGGCTCAAATTTTCAGGATAATTGTTTTTTATCATCATGAACAATATTTTCACAGTACCGTTAAGAAAAAAAATTGTTCGTTTTTTTTGGCCCAGTCTAGTGTACATAAACATAAGTATAATGGGCAGGTAATTTCACGTCAAATCATCAAAGAAATGACCTCGTATTTCTCTTATATCGATTCACACTTTTTTTTACATGAAATAGAGTAGATACGTATTTCGGTGTTCGTCTGGAATTTCGTTTTCGAGTTGGAAAGTCGATTTAGCGTGGAATTCGCCAGATAGCGTATTATTTTAGTAATATTTGCAGAGCGTCAAGATGCTCTGATATTATACCTTTTACCAACACTGGTTAAAGCGACACAAATTAAATACCAGCCAGTGACCAAGAAACGAAAAATTGCGGATTCAGAAAGTAGCAGCAACAGCATAGGAAAAGGACAAAATAAAAAACCGTCGATCCTGGAGTCACAGGAAGCATTCGTTTTACATGTCTATGTAAGTATATTGCTTCGCACGAAAGTGCACATATCCAACAACGTCATGGCACAAGCATCTGTGACGTTTACCAGGCATAGAATGTTACTGAATTTACACACGAGTGCTTCTCATGGATTTTGCTATATGTATTGTAACGAGGCAAAATATTTGCCTCGTAATGGAACAATCGACTCCTTCTCAGACGTAAGCGACCCCGCGAAAAATAGAAATAAATCGAAACAAGGAGTCCCCAGCTCAGGTTCCGAAGGTCCCCTAATTTAATTTCTATCATTTATAATCTTTTGCCTTTCCCGTCCCTCTCTAATATCGAACGTGCCGTCTCGACCGGATCAACGAGGGAGATCATCCCTCAATCCCACTACACCTGGCAGGTCACCTGGAAGCCTCAAAGTCTTTAGCCGGGGCGGCCAAGATCATCATATCCTGAGATACGCCTGGAAGCGCGCTGCACAAAGATCTTCCCATCTCCCAGAATATCCCGCTCCCCTCGCTATCTGTCTCGTACCGGCCTGGTCCACCGGTCCACATGCAGATATTTCCGCCTTCCAGGGTATCGCGAAATCTGAGATGCCATCTATCAACCCCCTGGCAAAAGCTCTGAGTGCCAAAGGCCCTGTCAGGCCCGCCACCTCGTCATCGAAGAAAAAAGAACGAAATCGTCCACCAATTAAATGCATCGCCTGCATTTGTCTCTTCCCCCTCCCACTAATTTTTGATTTGGGTAGTAACAAACCAAAACACGTCACTTCTTGTTTGGATATCGCTCGAGAACGATTGATTATTCCGAAAATTGATCTCTTCTTCAAAGAAATCCTTTTTTTTTGTCCATTCCCGATCTGTTTTATTTTTGTTGATCATTTTTATTCTTACTAACGTTAGATTATTGTGTGTGTTTATTCGTTTATTATTTGTTCGTTTTGTCCTCGTACTTTCTAGCTTGTGAATTTCTGAAAAACTATTTTTGTTGTGTTTTGTGCCGTCGAGTCCGTATTCCTAAGGTAAGCTTCCCATTCTAAACGACCTTCCGTCAATATCCAAATTAAATTGTCCGACTCTAGCTTCCCTTGAGATCTAATCGAATTGTTGTGTTTCGGTTTTCCCTTATTCTTTGTAATTCCCTGAAAATTATCATATGTATAATTGTGTATCGTTAAATCGATTTTTCTAGAAAGCCGTTGGCTACCATTGGGTTTTTGTCCTTTGTTATTGTTTGAGCCGTTACCTAGCCACGTGTCTCTAAAAAGATCGACCAACGCCTTCCCGATAAGATTCTTCCCCAAACTTGTATACATCCCTCCCATCCTGATTAGAAACCCCCTAAAAATCCTTCGGGACTCTGAGCTGGTTTATTTAAGATTTTTGGATAGCATTATTTATAGTCCCTTCTTGTAATTTCTTTATTCAATAATTATTATAGTGTATTACCTCATGGCATAGCGTGCCTTTTGTGGTTGTATTCGTGCATGTATACGCAGATTTTGTTTGTTGAATAATTAGTTATTAACCGTAAAATCTCAATTTACCAAACGGTGGGATCGCCTGGTTTTGTGAACGTAGCTGACCTCGATAACAACCCCCCCCCCCCCCCCCCCAATCGTCGGTCTTGCCCATCACATTATATAACTTACAAATTCGAGGCAGTTGATTTTTACATAGCATTCATAGCTAATAATTACTTTGATAATTAATTTTCATTCATAACTGGTTACAGAGCGCTGCATCCGTGGAGCCGGCAATGGCCAATAGAAAAGCACAGCTGCTACAGCAAGGACTATCGGCGCAACCCCATATAGTGCTTGTCGGACCGCTGGATAACATTCAAGCCAGCTATGCAGTGGTAGATGATGTCAGGTACACGACGACGTCTCTGCTGAGGGCATTAGATCTTACCTTCAAAATACTCTACGCAACCGATTGCCAGTATCCACTCCAAGCGTTTCACATTTGGCTCTTCGTTCAGAAGGTAGCATACGATATCACAAACACGGGTGACAAATTTGGTACCAATATAAATACCCTCATTGGAGAAGTACTCTCATCTAATCAACCCCTCTAAAGTAACATACTGTAATGTCGTGCTTTGTGTGCCAGTGTATATTTCCCGGTAACTCCGAACTACTTCGACACATAAGACTTTCACATCCATCGTTGACTGTATTTAGATGTAACAAAGATTCTTGTCGGCGAGGTTTTTCTTTACTTAATTCATTCCGTAAACACAGATATAGAACGCATTTTTTGGCAACTACGCCTTCTTCATCTTTAACAGTGCCCAATAACTTTCCTTCAATCAGTAGCTTAGAAGGTAAGATCGATCAAGATAACGATTCAAATTCCACATCAAAGATTGATTTTAAAAATATTGACTTCCAATCACAGTGTACATTAAACGAATTAGATGGTAGTATTGCATGCGGTAGACAATTCAGACTATTCATCCAGAACGTCTGATGATGAAGAACCCGATTTGATAGTATCTTCGAATTCTGTCACTCCTAGTTCATCTACGGACACACTCACAGGGAGATTATCTAAATATTTAACGGAAGAAGCAAGTCATTTTGTGAGCAAGTTATACAATTTGTCCGACTTACCAAGAAAGAGAGTACAGTTTATAGTAGAAGAAGTCACTAACTTAGCCAATGGAAGTGCTGCATATGTCATGAGAGACCAGGTGCTAAGTCGTTTGAAGGCTTTGACTGAAAATCCTGAAGATTTATCCGAATTAACTGCTTTGTTCGATAGACTCGCAAATCCATTTAGACATTTTGAAACTGAGTATTTTCGTTTCCAATACTTTATTTCATCTGGAACCCTCATTCTACCGGAACAAGTTCTACTTGGCCAAAGAAATGAATATAGAGAAGAGGACGGTGTACAAAAATTGATACATGTTCCTGTCACTGCCGAGTTCGTACCCATTCGCCAAGTATTCAAAAAGTTTTTTGAGATGCCAAACGTGTATCAAGACACGATGAATCACCTTCAACGTCTTCATGAAAATTCGGACATAATCTCAAATTTTGTGCAAGGTTCATTTTGGAAAGAGAAAATGTCAGCATTCGAAAATAAAATTGTTTTACCTCTGTTCCTGTACTTTGATGATTATGAAAACAACAATCCTCTCGGGAGTCATGCTGGGATTGGAAAGTGTGGTGCTGTGTATCTGAGTATACCTTGTTTGCCAGTTGAATATCAGTCGAAACTGGAAAATATTTTCTTATTAATATTATTCAATACCATTGACAGAAAAGTGTTTAAGGGGGTATATACACCTTTAAATTGGTTGAAATTCTCAAAAATATATATATTTTTTTCTGCAACTTGCATACTCAGAACGAATTGAAAAAAATCATCATGTTTGGGGAGGGTTTGACCCTCATTATCCATATTTTACATCATGTATTACTTTCAGTCTAATCGTAGTTGCGCTGAAGATAGGAAAATACAGAATCACTCGGTTGTCGTAAAGAATCAGAACCAGCGTTGGACAGATTTTGGATTTTTTGGTCCTCAATTGTTCATAAGAGTTGCCTCTATGGAATGAACATAGAACTTTTTGATATTCCAAAAATTACTTGAGTTATTCGATTTTTTCGATTTTTTTTTTGAATTTTCAAATTTTGTTGGCTTATTTTTCCAATATCTCAGAGAAAAATGGGTTTATCAAAAAGTTCTATGTTCATTCCATAGAGGCATCTCTTACGAATAATTGAGGACCAGAAATTCGAAGATCGGTCCAACAATGCTTCTGATTCTTTACGACAACCGGTCAAAATAGTGATTGTTCAGAAATTGACTTTTAAACTTTTTTTCTACATCGAGGGTTTTGGATTCCAATAACTACTGTGACATTTCTCTATGTTAATCTATCATGTCATTTAATGATGCAAAACAATTATCCATCCTTTTTTTTAATCCGGGCTTTGGACCGACACGGGCGAAGTTAAAATTTGTTTTGCGACGTGGCTTACGTAGCGAGCCGTCCTATTTCTAGAAAGCTCCTGGCTCATAGCTACAACCTTCCATTTCAATGGCTTCCTCCTGCTGGTTCATCCGTAGTTGCCTCAGAGCAACACGAGCTTCCTTCGTCCTTTGCTCCGCTCGCCTATCAGCACCTTTGATCCGGGTCAAGTCCTGTAGTTTTGCCGCAGCAAAGGCGAGGCGTCTTGGCTCGACTCAAAGTTTTTGCATAATTTTCAACATACCTCGCTTACCTTTGGAAAAGGTGATCGCTGCAATGTTGGCTCCAACTTGAAGAACGTTACGACCTGAAAATAAAGTCTTAGGACAAAGCTTCCAGATGACGCTGCCCAGACCCACGCTATTGCTCGCCAATACAGATCGTTGTTTTTCTCCCCGACCATTCTGGAGGTGTTAAACTTAGAGCTGATGGGACACTTACCGCACTTGATTCCGTAGGTTCCACCTAAGCCATGAATCCTAACCTCTCTCATGCGGATAGCACTCCCACATCTGTTGCAGCTTAGGTTGTCCTGAAAACTTTGAAAAAGAATAGCCAAATCAAAAAGCATATACTCCTGTGCATCGGTCTCGCTGTAGCCGTCATCGCTGATCTTACTGATGGACGATGCAATAATGTTAGCAGACAATAAGAGAATGACAGGATCCAGGCGGGATGCGTAAAACGTCATAAAATCCGTCTGCCAGTTGTGCTTATAGCGTGCCGTGCGGCGCGCTTTTGTACTTCGGGATTTAAATGGCTGTAACTTAGTCATTTTGATGTATTTTCACATGATGATTTTTTTACAGATAGTTTAGACCCCTAGCATTCCAAAAACGCAAAAAACGAAAAATCGATTTTTTCAAAATTCAAAGGTGTATATTCCCCCTTAAGAACAAAATAATTTTTTCTCGAGCTATCGATGAACTTAAATTTTCTTAGAGCATAGGGTATAACGGTGTCTACTCCAATTGGAAATGCACAGATGTATTTTGAATCGACATTAATATTAGGTGACAATCTTGGTATGCATGGGATGTTGGGCTTCGTGGAGTGCTTCCGAGCGAACTTGCCATGTAGGTTTTGTTTGGTTGGAAGAGATAAAATTAACAGCATTTTTGATGAACGATGCTGCATCTTGCGAGATGCTTGTAATTATGAGTATGGTTTAACACTAAATGACATAAGTCGTACAGGAATCGTGGAGGAATGTGTTTTTCACGAACTAGATGATTTTCATTCAACTCTCAACCAATCTGTAGATCTAATGCATGATTTCGCCGCAGGTATATATGTCCACGTGACGTTTCAAAGATATTACATTACTTCATATGTATTGACAAATTATTTACCTTGGAGGTACTCAATTTGAGAATTAATGGATTCCATTATAGTTATCACGACAAATCAAATAGACCACCTGAAATCACTCTCGCACGTTTGAAGAGCGGTTCTTTGTCGCCGAGTTCCTCAGAAATGTTCATTTTTGTTCGAAATTTACCACTTATTATCGGTGATTTAGTTCCGGAGGTAAATATACACTAGCGAATCGTTATACAATTGAAAGTCATAATTGAAATTGTTTTGAGTAAAGCACACCAATCGACAACTCACGATTTATTGCGAACCTTGATCACTGAATATTTGACACTAATTTCCGAATTATCTCCGAATTCTCTGACGCCGAAACACCACTTCTTACTTCATTACCCTCGCATTATGGCTCAAATGGGTCCTTTATGGAAACTGACTTCAATGCGGTACGAAATTAAGCATAGAGAGGGAAAAATCACATCCCGCGTTTCGATCAGTCGCGTGAATGTTTGTAGAACCATAGCTATAAAACATCAACTTCAACTAAATCATCGTTTCACGAATACTGTTCCCTACGCCGAGTATTCTCATGGCATGACGCGGAATGCCCTTTTGACCAAGTTACCTAACTATGCAGATTTTTGTGATGCATTGCCATTAAATATCAGTCAAGATGTGAATGTTATTGAATGGATAGAATTTTTGGGTCAACGCTTGAAGACCAATTCGGTATTAGTAAGCGCTTCTAAAACTGGTCTGAAATTTTTTAGTATTAAAACTATTTTTCTGGAATAAGGAAATCAAGTTGTTCTGGTGGCTAAAACTTTAAAACAATGCTTTTTCGATGTACATTATCAAGCCTATAAGGTGATACCCACAGATGAAGATTCATGGTGTTGTACTATATGGTTGCGCTTTCGGTATGCATTTCGAATATCGCATATAGTTGCGACAAATAACAGCAGTTTCTATGTTATAAAGAACTGGTATTAGTTTTCAAAAATATCGTTAAGTTTTGCGAACATGTACATTAAGCCGGAGTGAAAAAGGTCATTTTTCGCAGATCGTATTCTAATAGTGCGGGAAAGTTGCGTCTTGGCATCACTGAAAACTGTGAAAGGAAAGAATTGACAATTGATATCTTCTATTCTGGCAAACGCCCTTAAGTTTTTAATTTTTCAACACGGGGTTTAAATGGACAAAAAACGCAAAAAGACAAGTTGGCGCTAAAGAATTCATAAAAACTCATGGGATCGGTCGATTCTAGTCTCCGTACGCTTATTTGAAGCGGGAAGAATGTAGCTTTCGTTTGACGTTTTGAAATTTCAAATATCTTACTTACTTCCGGAAAAACGAGCGTTTGAAAATTGAACTTTTTCGGAAAAAAAATTGAAAAATGAGAAAAAATCTAAATTGAGAAAAAAAAAACCACCGAAATGACCAGTCAGTACTGAGAAGAACTTATGAAAGTTCGACGAAGTATCTAGCTTTCATCCAGTTTTTCGACATGTGAAAATCTTCTTCATTCACCGAAATACAAACGTTTGAACAATAGGTTTGACGGGAAAAATTGTGAATACAAAACGTGACATAATAAAACAAACAAATCAAAAATTCTCAATCTTGTACTTCAAACGCACAAGCGTTACAGAGATAAGTTTGATTTGTAAATAAGTACCACGCGCATCATATCGAATTTCCCGCGCTACGACGCGTCACATCGGTCGCATCGGTTGCATCTGAAATTAGCTCCGGATAACAGTAATAGGTGGAGGCTACTTTGTCATTTCGCGCACAGATAAGCTGTGCTGTTGAGTGAATGAGATTCAGTAAAAAATTCGATGCAAGTTTCTTGGTATCAACCGTACACAAATATACGATTGCGATAGTGAATTAATTCAAAAATACTGTGAAAACAAAACGAGTGCTGCGTAGGACATGGCCAATGTATTATACCTGATATAGAACTTTTTCAAAGACGATCTTACAGAATTTAGTTCAAGTTGGATTCTAATCATTAATATGGAAAAAGTTTCCAAATTTCGGTTTCGCAAAATTTTTAACTGTCCAATTTTTGGAAGTCCCTCGGATTTTGATGGTCTACAATTACCAACTTATAAAGATGTTCTGCAATGTTGTCAGTTCACAAGACAAGACATCGGATCAAAGTGCAAGGGTAACAAAGAGCCTCTGTTTTCGGAAATAGCCGGAATCGTAGGTTATAAGATCGAAGACATATATGAAAGCGTCGATATTCCAACAGTTACACATACTCGCATAGTTTCTATGATTAAGAGCTACCACGAGAAATATGTAAGTCTACGTTGCGTTTTCAAACGTGTCGAAAAAAGTGAATGTACAAATATCCGGATTGAGAGTTTCAAGATTGATTCTCTCAAATTATTCGACATTACTGCGTGCAAATGCAATTTTTTTGATACCTGTAGTTGCCCTAAAGAAACAAAAGTACCTCGATCACAGCGAACATTTCTCACAGACCAAAGAAGTGATCGGAGATTAGCTATAGGTTTTGTAGATCATATTCAGCCGATGAAAGTTGAAAATAACCTGATAAGCGAAGCTGCAGAAACTCCACGTGATGATGGATGTAGTACTGCTAATTCTGTACTACTTACCTATCAAGAGTCTACGCAACATTCCTCACAGGAGTCATACTACCAACAGTCTTCCGAAGAATTTTACATCCCGTCAACTGTCTTACAACAGCCAAGCACCAGCAAAAATCTCGCAAGTCGAATAAGACACGGCCTTCCTAACACAGCTTTACTTAGTCAACGATATGGGATATCGGATAGAGCTACTGCTGCTGTAGCCACAGCCGTACTTCAAGATATGGGATTCATTTCAGACTCCGACTCATCCCTTGTGATTGACAGATTCAAAATCAGAAGAGAAAAAGAGAGGATTGGTAACGAGTTATATAATATCAGTAGTAACAGAATCATCCAAAATGACCCACTTGGCTTATATTTCGATGGCCGTCATGACAAGACCTTGACCAAGGAAAAACGTGGATCTAAATATTATACAACAACTGTAATAGAGGATCATTACTCTTTACTTCAAGAACCCGAGTCTCAATATATTGGACATATAACACCCAACGCAGGTTCAGGTGAAGGTATTTCTAAGAGAGTGTTGTCGTTCATTTCCGAAAAAATACCTGACATGATGAAGAACCTTCAGGCTATAGGATGCGATGGAACAGTCGTCAATACTGGAGTAAAAAACGGTGTCATTTGTCGACTTGAATCAGAAATCGGTAGACCATTGCAATGGTTTGTGTGCCTCCTTCATTTCAACGAGCTTCCGCTCAGGCACATGTTCCAAAATATTGATGGTTGTGCAACAGGTCCAAAGTCTTATTCCGAGCCAATTGGAAAACAATTGCAGGGCTGCGAAAAACTCGCTCTGGTCAGTTTCAATGCGATAGACTGTGCGTTACCAACAACTAGTACGCATGGCTTAAGCAAAGATCAGCAATATTTATTGGAAATTGCGTTGAGTATTAAGTCAGGAAAATGCCCGGAAGATGTAGCGAATCGAGATCCGGGACCACTCAATCTGGCACGCTGACTGACCACGGCAAATAGAATCTTGAGACTTTACGTTTCTACCATGCAACCAAGTGCAGAACTGAGAGAATTAGTCACTTTTATATTGAGAGTTTACGTTCCGTCATGGTTCAGGATTAAGGCCAATTGCTCTGTTAAAAATGGGTCGAAGCATCTTTTTGAATTTATCAGATCTTCTCGTTATCTTCCCGAAAAATATCTGAGAATAATCGATCCTGTTATTGCTCGCAATGCATTTTTCGCGCATCCTGAGAACATCCTTCTCGGTATGATAACCGACGATCGATTTGAAGTTCGTCAATCAGGATTGCGTAGAGTGCTTTTTGGAAGAAAACTTGCTGAAAATAATGGCAGCCGAATACGAAAATTTCGCGTACCGTCTATTAATTTTGAAGCAAATGATTACTTCGAATTATTTGATTGGACCACATGCGATATCACGCCTCCTCCGGTTCTTGCAAATGTCACAGAAGTTGAAATAGAACAATTGCTTTTGAGTGGAAATATACCTGTCGACTGGGATTTTTCTGCGTTCCCATGTCACACACAAGCTGTTGAGATAACAGTAAAATTAGTCACGGAGGCATCTTCGAAGAAGTTCGGGGCAGAAAACAGAGATAAATACATCCGGTCGGTTTTGGAATCTCGAGCAGTGATGCCCGTATTTGAAACGAAGAAGGATTTCAAATCATATTCGAAATGAAAAAACAATCCATCAAAGTCTTTTTCATGTAAAATACTTTTTGCCGATGTAAGATAAAAATAAAATTGTCATGTTCATCGGGAACCTTCTTAATTAATTTATTTTTTTGATGTCCTGAAAAACCCTAGTTCTACACACCACAAGTACTCAACGTACAAGATTGAGCATTTTTGATTTGTTTGTTTTATTATGTCACGTTTTGTATTCACAATTTTTCCCGTCAAACCTATTGTTCAAACGCTTGTATTTCGGTGAATGAAGAAGATTTTCACATGTCGAAAAACTGGATGAAAGCTAGATACTTCGTCGAACTTTCATAAATTCTTCTCAGTACTGACTGGTCATGTCGGTGGTTTTTTTTTTCTCAATTTAGATTTTTTGTCATTTTCCAATTTTTTTTTTCCCGAAAAAGTTCAATTTTCAAACGCTCGTATCTTCGAAAGTAAGTAAGATATTTGGAATTTCAAAACGTCAAACGAAAGCTACATTCTTCCCGCTTCAAATAAGCGTACGGAGACTAAAATTGGCCGAGCCCGTGAGTTTTTATGAATTTTTTCGTGCCAACTTGTCTTTTTGCGTTTTTTGTCCATTTAAACCCCGTGTCAAAAAATTCAAAACTTTAGGGCGTTTGCCAGAACAGAAGATATCAATTGTGAATTCTTTCCTTCGGCACAGTTTTCAGAACGGTTTTCGAGTTATTCAAAATCGCGATTGACGAATCAGAGCGTTTCTCATCATCGTGATAGTGCCGGCTCAAAAGCAAACCATGGGCAGAGCCCGTGGTATGTTTCTTATTAGCTTGGACGACCGCTATTTTTATTATTATTGAATTCAATTTGTATTTTCGGTCGTCCAGGTCGATTGCACCGTAGTTCCTGACGCCCAGATCTATCGGGTCATGGTCTTCGCGGTCTAGGTTTCATCCGGCGTAGTTTACGTAAACCGCTCCATAGTTTCAGCGGTCCAGGTAATTCGCTCCATACTTTTAGCCGTCCAGGTCATCCGCTTCATAGTTTTCGGCCGTCTAGGTCAACCGCTCCATAGTTTCAGCCGTCCAGGTAATTCGCTCCATAGTTTTAGCCGTCCAGGTCATCCGCTTCATGGTTTTCGGCCGTCTAGGTCAACCGCTCCATAGTTTCAGCGGTCCAGGTAATTCGCTCTATGGTTTTAGCCATCCAGGTCATCCGCTTCTTAGTTTTCGGCCGTCTAGGTCAACCGCTCCATAGAACAAAAGAAAACTATGAAGCGGATGACCTGGATGGCTAAAACCATAGAGCGAATTACCTGGACCGCTGAAACTATGGAGCGGTTGACCTAGACGGCCGAAAACGATGAAGCGGATGACCTGGATGGCTAAAACCATGGAGCGAATTACCTGGACCGCTGAAACTATGGAGCGGTTGACGTAAACTACGCCGGATGAAACCTAGACCGCGAAGACCATGACCCGATAGATCTGGGCGTCAGGAAGTACGGTGCAATCGACCTGGACGACCGAAAATACAAATTGAATTCAATAATAATAAACATAGCGGTCGTCCAAGCTAATAAGAAACATACCTTGCTTTTGAGCCGGCACTATCACGATGATAAGAAACGCTCTGATTCGTCAATCGCGATTTTGAATAACTCGAAAACCGTTGGCCTTGGAGAGTTTTCGTAAAAGAACTTTCGTCTTAGAATTCGATAAGGAACCCGCCTATTCAAGGAGGTGCGGCACTTTTGGGTCACCCTGTGTATATATATATATATGTCGCATCGCTGTGAAAATTAAGATCTTTGACGGCACTTGAGTTTTTAAACAAACGCTGTCGATCCCTGGCCAATGTTTAGGCAACCCCAAGTGCGAGGCGACAAGGGATCGGGCCGAACGACTGCTGAAGATATAGCACTCAATGAGTGCGTTCTGAGAGGAACCTCCCCCGATGGTGGTGCGTGGTGCATATACCACGAGTGGATTGTATTGCGGAGAGGCCTAGGTTCTTGAAGTGGAGACGCAGGGTGCTCCAGGCATTCCTTTTTAGTCATTTGGTCAGAGAAGTCGTCTATTTGGTTAAAAGAAAGGCTCTGCGCGATACACCCCACTAGCACTGCTATCGAGTCGTTATTTGCATTAAGAATCGAATATTGTTTTCAATAAATAAAACACTTGTTAGCCGTGTCACTGCGGCGGTCAGTGAGATAATTATTTGTTAGTTTATTATCGGATACGTGAGGTACGTTTGGGTGTCTAGATCCTGACAAGCCTATACCTAGTTTTTACCCAGGCGTACTAGCGTATCTGACATATATATTGTAAGGTTTTCTATTATTTTTGAATCGAAACTGATGATGAGGAGAGAAGAAAACCGTGAGTCCGTTATACTCGGTTGGTTTTTACACAAAAAAAAAAAAGGAGACCCCTCGTGTGAACTATTTGTATGTTTTCGTATGGCGACTCTTCCACTCGCGGAGTTATGAATCGCAACGTTTAAACTCAGTAATTAGATCCAGGTAGTTTGGAGTCTACCGGGACTAAGGGTGGTATTCATAGTCAGGTCTCAAGTTACATCTTGAGGCTGTCTTGGTGAAGATCATCTTATTGATAAAGATCTTCTTATTTATACGTATGTTTCATAGTCCAGTCTTGAGACAAACTTCGTCAAGAAGGCCATGCTCGATACGATCTCATTTCTGTCAAGATAGTCTTGATCAAGACCATGCTTGAGCGTTTGCCTATTCTCTGTTCGGGGAATTCCGTCTATTTTCTGTTAGATCGCCCAATCAGTGCGCCAGGTATGCAGCACGCGGATATTATGAATTGTTTACCGTCGCAACGAGTTTGTTTGTTTTCAATTTGGCATGGTTCATTATACAAAATGTCGAATAAACAAGCAGTGGTATCGCGTCATTATACGCCGTGTGAGAAAAAGCTTTTTATTGAAATTTTGCTAACACACAAAAGTGTGATAGAAAACAAAAAAAGTGATGGTGCTTCGAACAAAGCTAAAGATAAAGCGTGGGCTAGAATCACTGCAGAATATAATGCTAGTCAAACTATTACGCAAGAGGTGAGTGAATAATAAATTTTTTTGATGCATCATCATATTTCGTCTCAATAAGTATCAAATGGTGATACATCGTTTTTTCGGATTTCTATTAATTTCAATTTCATGGAGGATTACATACAATGATTTCGATGATAACACTGTATAAAACTTCCTGATCTTTTCCATAAAAAAACGATCGATCACATAATTGTATTTACTTCACTCAGTGTGATTTCGGACGTTTTACCCACGCTTCGCGTGGCTAAAACCCCCATTTTCACACCACCTAAAGTAAAATTATGTACAATACTCGACGCAAAAACTTCTTCTGATCTCGTATGATTGCAAAACTCGCCTTCGGCTCGTGCTGCAACCTCACACTCGTCAGAAAAAGTTTTACCGGACTCGTACTGTAATGTACTATTTTCTGTCATCATCTGTCATTACCCTAAAATACGTGTTTTCGTGTAGCGAGCAGTAGCCCAGTTAAAAAAACTATGGACTAATACTAAACATGCGCATCGAGATGCGCTTACAAAAGAAAAACAGAGTCGACTGGCTACAGGAGGAGGACCGGAAGGGCCAGCTGCAGATATTGACGCTGGCGTTGCTTTAATTGCTCCGCATCTCATGGTCACCGCACCTGTTCTATTCACATCTACCCTGAGTGACACTGAAATAGATAGTGAGTATTCGAAATTCATTCTTTTGAATGAGTGCTCAATTCAATTGTGTATATAAAATTTTCATTCTAGGCGCTTACGAAATTCTGTATACGCAATCCGAAGATAAAGACGGAGGTGAAAAGAGCAGCTCGGACGTTATCAACATATGTGGTATAAATAAACCTATGGTTTTATAACTCAATAATTACATGGGATTTATTCAAGTCCATTTTCTGATATTGTCCGATATCATACTATCATTTCAGAAAATGAACGATGCGACAGGGGAGAGCGACCAGAAAATATAAAAATCCTAGAAGACAGCATTCCAGAGATCCATATACAGACAGCGTCTACCATACGCCGTAAGTAGTAATTGGTTTTATATTGAATCATGACATTTCACACAGGCCTCATGGACACAGGCTGTGGTTGATTTATGGACGGTTCGTATTTTGGTTTAATCATTCATCAATTTATAACGGGTACATTCCTCATTCTCGCGAAAATGATGAACATGCACGAACGAGTTGTTCATTGATAATTTTTTTATTACTGAACCGATATCGCCGGTTAATTCGACGATACTAACCTAGATGACTGTGAAAAAAAATCAACCGTTCCTATAAATCAACCGCAGCTAGTGTACTATTTCTCTGAATCGTTATAAGGTAACGGAATTCAATCTTACAGCAGAGTCTGGCCCTCCACCAAAAAAGGCCCGAGTTTCGATTTCCAATCGCAGTGCTTCTCAAACTAATGAAGTTGACTTTAAAATTGAGCGGATCAAGAAGTTAATCGAGCATGATGAAAAACTCGCAGAAATTCGCTGCACACATGAAAATGAGATATTTGAGATGAGGAAGAAACACGAAGAAATGTTGAATAAGATAAAAAGGGAACATGAGAACGACATAAACGAAATTAAGAAGAGACATTTGATGGCAATTCAGCTCTTGGAAATGAATGCTGCGGAAGCCAAACTTAAGCTAGTTGAACTAGAATTCCATCAAAAACAATAATTGCACTTGAAAAATATACTCACGCATACATTATATATCAAATACGTATTGCAATACAGCATTAATAAATAGAAAAAATTAAATTAATACACTGAACATGGTTCAAAATTTTTTTTAATAAAATAAAAAACCTATAACACACAACCTTACTCTCTTTGTATATGTATAGGTATATTTTTTATTAGTAGTTGAATTACTCATAGCGCATGAAACAATCGTTCAATTAGAGCCCTCCGCATCGCCGTACCTTCCCCTGGTCGTATCGGAGCTGGAATTTCAGGTATGCGTTCGGGTTCTTCATGCAGCTCGTCGTCTTCAGGTAGTATTTCATCGATGGTGAGGGACATATTATGCAAAACAGCACATGCTACGATGATTGTCGTGACACAGATGAGTTTGTTCGCCATACCTCTTGCTAAACATGGAAACCTACGCTTCCAAACGCCAAACAGCCGTTCAACGACGCATCTGGTCCTGCTCTGGATATAATTATACCTGCAGCGAAAAATTTGTCAAAGAACGTGTGTCGCGATATGAAGTGCATTCAATACAGGCTGTGTAGACAAACGGGCGATGGATTGTTCGGTTACCTTTCCTCAGCAACAGTTATAGGGTTAGCGACGGGTGTTGGAAGAAATGGTAAACTTGGATAACCTGCATCCCCGACAAGAACACCAGATAGCAGCCGTTCTCTGTAGCGCATGTAGATTCGTGAGTTATGAAATATTCGACTATCATGCTCGCTGCCAGGCGACTCTGGAACGATGTCTAATATTTCCATACGGGGTCCAACAACCGCCTTCAGTCGGAATAAAATACAGTCATAATTCATAATTCGTTAGAAATCGAAAATGATGTTATCACTTTCTTCGGTACCTACCTGCACGTTGAGAGAAAACCATCCTTTGCGATTTCTATATGTTTCTTGGAATCGCAAAAAATTTGTATGAGTTATGCGAATGTGGGTGCAATCAATTGCTCCGTCAACTCCTGGAAGTCCTATTCCATCACCGTCCATTCCAAGCTGCTTAAACAATCGCCTGTTCTCAGCCTGATCTTCTCGAGTAGATGGCATTTTAATATAGTCACGCATTTGCGCTGCAAGTAGAGCTGATACGCGAAAGACAATTCGTGACACCGATGATTGAGAAATGCTCAGCAAGTCTGCACACACGAGCTAATTGATTAAAATGATTATGAGAAGGAATATACCATACACAAATTATAGTTAGGTATTTTAAAATTCGGACTCTGAGTCCTTCGAACAATTCTACATTTGCAATTTGCCTTTGGAGAACATTCTATACATCACAAGGGTTGAACTTACCTGAAAACTGGCAGTCGCATAGAATCGAAGACTAGTTATCAATTGGAAAACTGGAGCGATTGGCAACCCACGGTTATTATTTTTTGTTAGCGGTTCGTGAATTAACGGTAGAATGCCGTTCATCACGGCGTCCTTACTAAATCTGTAGCGCTTTTTAAATTCCATATCAGAAAAAAAATCGAACGGATTTTGGCCATCGCGGATGTATCTTTTTGGGAGTCGTACAACTATTTGATCACTTTCTTCCTCGTCGCTGTACAAAATATCTTCATCGGGCTCATCAAAAATGTTGTTCAAATTATCCATGTATAGGTTGGAACTGTCCATACACTTTAGATTGAGATTACAAATTTCACGAATTTCGTTTGATATTCCACTGCAATTAGATGGGTCTCAAGACGTGTCCGAACTCGTCTCGAGAAAGAACGTCTTGTTCGCAGTATCAGACACGGAATATGATCTACTAGATTGACTATGGAACTTGACATACTTGAAGCAGTGCTTATTGTAAATAAGATAGAACTATAGGACCATACGAGTCCCGTTTTCAACAAGATCTGCTTCGCCAAGACCAACTTCATTTACGAATCTTGAGATCGTCTAATTTGTCAACTATGCATCTAAACGGTGTCTTGAGACAATACTTGAGACTGTCTTGAACATAAGATTCGACTATGAATACCACCTTAAGTCACTGCTGCCAGAGCTGGATGGCTTCGAATCCACCGAGCCTGGTGTTTGAAACGCACCGTATTTAAGTGTTCTTTCCCAGGACACGGATAGTTTGGGAGCTATCAATGCCTCGACATTTTGAACCTCCCCAATGATGCTAAAACGACTTTGCACGACTAAATTGAGGATAAAGATTTATCATGTGAATTTTGAACTTATTTTATTCGATGAAACTTTAACACTTGCCCAATCTAAGCATGTTAACAAAACAAAAAAAAAATTATATGTAAATAAACCAAAAACCCAATTCTTTTACAATACGATGTTATGAACTTACTAACTATCCTTAATTTAACGGCCGTGTTTTTAACCTATGTGTCCTAAATCTATGCCAGCCTGTATCTATTTCTCTGAAATTTATAAGTTTAGATTTCCTGGAGTTTTGAATTTTCAATTTTTCTTCACATTTGGATTTTACAATTCGCTTATAATTGCGTTTGATTTGTACAAGTGCTGTTCTGCTATCCTTGACTCTACTAATTTAAATTATTGTTGGAGCTAACCGAGGGACGCTTTGCCGCAAGATTGCTCCCGAGCTCGCTGCTCCTTCAAATTTATATTCCTGACGCCATCTTGATTCTCATCCCACCCTTTCGTCGCGCATGACAAACGGACATATTCTTGTGTGATTTCCGAATGTGTGCGCTAACCGGCTGTACATCAGCTGGTTACGTTACAATATATATACAGGGTGTCTGGAAATTCGCGCACCATCGGCATACTGGCGGATTCCTTGCGAAAAATTGAGACGGAAGTTAGCAATGAAAAAAAGTCCGCAACGGCTTAGTTTTCCGGTAAAATCATCTAATAAGTAACTAATCAGCGTTCAGCTTTAGGAAAGAATGGTTAGAACATTGCATAGCCATCCGCCCCACTCCTGGGCGAAGCAGGGAACACCACACATTATTGTCTCGATCGCGGTAGTGGGGCGGACGGCGATGCGGAGCTTTAGCCAGTCTTTCTCAAAACCGATGCTTATTGGTCTGTTATTTAGTGCTTTTACACGAAAACTAAGTCCTTGCGGACTTTTTTGCATACGTAACTTTCGTCTCAATTTTTCGCAAGGAATCCGGCAGTATGCCGATGGTGCGCGAATTTCCAGACACCCTGTATATATATACATACATACATATATACATATATATATATATATATATATATATATACATACATTGTAACTTTTTTGAGGTTGTTTGCGTCACGGGAGTGGCGTAAACAAGAAGTTATCGTGAGTTTTTTCATCTAAGAAGGTTTAGAGCCGCTCTATCGAATTTAGTATGGCAAGTTTCTAAAGCGGACTTGGGAGTAGAAGACCCCGAAGCCGCTAGTACATACCTGGGTGTGCAGGTGCACACCAAGGATGCCAAGTTTCCCTGGTTGCGGACTTGGGAGTGGAAGACTCCAAAGCCGCCTTTACATACCTGGATGTGCAACTGCACACCAAGGATGCCTTAATATCCTAATCGCGGACTTGGGAGTGGAGAAACCCCGAAGCCGCCTCCCTCAGACCTGGGTGTGCTTGACACATACCAAGGCTGTCACAGACTTGGACGAGTTAAACTCGCCAAAGCTGGCTTCTAGCTAAGGTGAAGTTAAGTCGCGATAGAATAAGGAAAAATCGGGGTAAGAAAGCCTGCGTCGTATGCTTTAACTTAGATTTTAATGCAAAACCATCTGCGTGAACAAAGGAAAAATATAAAATATGTACAAGAAATAATATGAAATAACAACAACAATCGTACCCTAAGGTTGCAACCGAAATCTTTAAAATTAAATATACATCTAATATAAACAGAGTTTTTGTTTGGGTTTTGGTTTCATGGATTGAATAAGTTTGAAGTAAGAGTAAGTGTGGATAATTTGAGCGAAGAAAAAAAGGATTCTAAATTTTAATAAAGTGACTCGACCGAAAATAATATTATTTTAACTATTATTCCAAAAATTAAATGATTCTAATAGTTCACCGGGCGCTTTGCCTCGGAGACTTGTTACGGAAGAGAGAGTGAGCCAATAAGGTGCTATGCCGTGTATTGCTGTGATCTGTTTGGTGAGACGCCGGGCGCTATGCCTCGAATACGCTGCTGAGCCGAGTGGCGTCGCGATTTATATATTTGTCGTGACGTCACTCAGTCCAGTGTCGCTGAGGTGGTGCCGTGTGCACGCTCTTGGTGTTCGAATTGTAACGGCACAGGCCTGGGTAGGCCTGGCACGTTACAACATATACAGGGTGTCCCAATTTAAAGTACGCATTACGTTTTCAGCCGACCTCACGTTTCAATTGGAAAATGTGTCCCACAAAAGTTGTTCGGTTCAGATGGGGACACATGAAGAATTTTTTTTTTGCAGTCCAGCATCATAATTGGTGATGCTGTGGAGGATGGACCAGTTTTTTTTAATGTAATCATACATTTTTGTTTTAACTAAAATATTCTGTATTCAAAAATGTACACTTTTATCAAAAAATTTTTTTTTGTAAAATGAATAGTTCATGAGATAGAACAAACAAATTCTGCTTGGCACAGGGAGGTCGAGTCTTCCGCGCGTGCGTGTCGTTACTTCCGCGATATTTTATTACTCCAAACCGTCTCTGTGATATGTGTGATATGTCGGAGCATCAGTGGGGTGCTACAGATGTTCAAAAATACCACCATCAAGAGCAAGACATGCTCTCACTCGGTTTTCGAAGAATTTGATTTTGTTGTATCTCACGAACTATTCATTTTACAAAAAAAAAAAATTCCGGAGAAAAGTGTACATTTTTGAATAAAAAATATTTCAGTTGAAACAAAAATGTATGATTCCATTTAAAAAAACTGGTCCATCCTCCACAGCATCACCAATTATGATGCTGGACCGCAAGAAAAAAATTCTTCATGTGTCCCCTCTGAACCGGACAACTTTTGTAGGACATATTTTCCAATTAAAACGTTAGGTCGGCTGAAAACGTTATGCGTACTTCAAATCAGGACACCGGGTGATTCAGGTTGGGCGCACCACCTTACGTGGGTGTGATCTTCCTGAAAATCTAAGACTAAATTTCCTTTACCAAAACTTCGAGGGACTAACTGTTTCGGAGCTATGGAAGATCTTAGTTGACCAATCACAGGGCTTATGAGTGACCAAGACAGGGTCGGTTCAAGAGTGTAAATCGAGCAGTGCCCGCGGCGCTTTGATTTTTATTGTACGACGTTTCAGTTTGATTTCTAGATAAGTATGACAGCTTCGCCTCCTGAAGATGTCTTCGTACGGCATTCACTTCCGTTCTTGTCGTCCTGATCTTCTGATTCATATTTTCCGTCGTCCAGGTCCTCCACTCCGTAGTTTCAGTCGGCCAGGTCTTCCGCTCCGTAGTTCTTGTGTTCCAGGTTCTCCGCTCCGTAGTTCTCGTAGTCCAGGTCCTTCGCTCTGTAGTTCTTGTGGTCCAGGTCTTCCGCTCCGTAGTTCTCGTAGTCTAGGTCCTCCGCTCCGCAGTTCTTGTGGTCTAGGTCCTCTGCTCCGTAGTTCTCGTAGTCCAGGTCTTCCGCACCGTAGTTTGAGTCGTCCAGGTCCTTCGCTTCGTAGTTTTCGTAGTCCAGGTTCTCCGCACTTCAGTTTGAGTCGTCCAGGTTCTGCTCTCCGTAGTTTCAGCTGTCCCCAGGTCCTGCGCTTCGTAGTTCTCGCAGTCGCAGGACCTGAACGACTGAAACTACGGAGAGCAGGACCTGGAGACTCAAACTACGGTGCGGAGGGCCCGGACTACGAATACCACGGACCGGAGGACCTGGATTACGAGAACTACGGAGCAGAGGACCTAGACCACAAGAACTACGGAGCGGAAGACCCGGACTACGAGAACTACGGAAGGGGGACCTGGACTACGAGACCTACCGAGCGGAGGACTTGGACCACAAGAACTACGGAGCGGAGGACCTGGTTAACTGAAACTACGGAGTGGAGGACCTGGACGACTGAAACCATGAATCAGAGGATCAGGACGACGAGAACGGAGGTGAATGCCGTACGAAGACATCTCCAGCAGGCGACGCTGTCATACTTATCTAGAAATCGAACTGAAACGTCGTACAATAAAAATCGAAGCGCCGCGGGCACTGCTCGACTTACACTCTTTAACCGTTGACTGAGTCAACGCTTGAACCGACCCTGTCTTCGTCACTCATAAGCCCTGTGATTGGTCAACTAAGATCTTCCGTAGCTCCGAAACCGTTAGTCCGTCGAGGTTTTGGTAAAGGAAATTTCGTCTTGGATTGTCAGGAAGAATATACCCACGTAAGGTGGTGCGCCCAACCTGAATCACCCTGTATATCTCGTACGTACGTACAGACGTACAGTTGGGCAATAAAGTTCTTGTAGGGTCGAAATTTAGGCTCATACGTTTCTGTGTCTACGCTGTTGAACATGCCCTTCACACCGCATACCCCGTTCGCAAAACCCATCGATGCATTACGGCCGATCGGTCAGCTAGCCTGGCCCAACCGGCCTGTGGATATTTCGGAAGTATTTCTCACTTTACTTTGAGTAGTTAATCTCCCCGGTTTGGCTTTCTCGCCCACCAATTCGTTAAACGTTGGCGACAAATACGTAAAGAATATATCGTCACCTGATTTAAGACTTCTTCATTTTAGTGAAAAAGAGTTAAATTCGAACTGGATTTTGATGTCATACAGAAGTAACTTATGTAATTAGTTGAAAGAAATGTTATCTAAAAATATGATGCCCAACTGATCGAAATTCGCAATTCAAATTTATAAATTTTCGATTACAGCAAATTCTTAATTTCTTGCAGGTATTATTCTATGTAAGTTTTCTATCAAATGTTTATCTGCGTTAAGTGAAAAAATGAAAAATTGAGTCATAGCGAAAAGAATTGAGGCAAAATACTCAGTTGGCCGTTTATAAATTTGGATAACATTGTATATTTTCATTAAATAAAATAAAAACAAAAATCCAAAATGGAAACTCAACAGTAGATAATGTTAGGATTAGGCAGGAAAATAATGGACTAGTGCACACGAATATACCTTTAAGTATACATAGGTAGAATTTTATTGCGTATCTTCGAGTACAGTGGGCAACACGACCGTCGACTACAAGCAACGGCTTAAGACTGCCTATTATTATACACCTGTGCATATCATCATACATACATCACATACACTAATACGTTTATCCCTTCTGTGTATATGACGAGTTTGGGCGCTTCGCCAATTTCAACACTTCCCCTCGAAGGCACAAACTGGTATTTGTATACTAATCGATATTTATCAGACCTAAATTGTTAAGGCATTCGCGATGTTTTACTCCGCTTAACCCTTTTGTCAACACATCAGCTGGCATCCTTTCAGTAGCTAAGTATTTAATTTCTATGATACCCTGCTCGCTGATATCGCGGATGAAATGGTGTCTAATGTCTATATGCTTTGTTCTTGATCGATAATTCTTGTTCTCTACGAGTTTTATTGCCCCCTGATTATCATTGAACAACGTTACACACTCATTTCCCATACCAATAGTCATTAATATGTCGCGTAAATACAACGCTTCTTTCGTAGCCTCGGATAATGCCATATACTCGGCTTCTGTGCTGGACAATGCTACTGTCCTCTGTTTACGTGCCTCCCAACTTATCGGAGCACCCGCCAATATAAACGCGTAACCTGAGTACGATCTTCTGTCTATTACGTTCGAACCCCAATCCGCGTCAATCACACCGAACAATGGTATGTTTGTTTGTTCATACATCAAACCACCCTCGCTCGTACCTTTAAGATATCGTAATACTCGTTTCGCTGCTTTCCAATGCTTAACATTATAATTTGTATTAAATTGGCTTAAGTGATTTATCGCATACGCGATATCTGGTCTGGTGGATACTGCTAAATACATTAAAGCGCCTATTAAGCTTTGGTAGGGATATTTCCCCATTGCGTTTCTATCTATGTTTTTAGGTTTTTCTAGTTTATTGTTTACGTCGATCGGTGTTGGTGCTACCTTACATTCTGTCATATTAAATCGTTCCAGAATCGTTTCCACATACTTCCTCTGGTTAAGATAAACACGTTGGTTCCCATCGCGCGAGAATTCAATTCCTAAACATCTATTTATCTTACCGAGATCCTTCATCTCAAATGTTTTAGATAGCTCTCTTTTGATCTCATCCATCCACTCTACATCATTCGCAGCAATCATCATGTCGTCGACATATATCGCAATTAATATAATTCTACCATCCCTTTTTGACATAAACATACAGGGATCTTGCACTAATGATTCTAAACCTAATTTTTGTAATTTTTCGGTCAGTTTTTTGTGCCACTGTAGACCTGATTGCCGCAACCCATACAACGATTTCTTCAGTAAACATACATTATCTCCACTTTTAATTAAATCCGTGTACCAGCGCTTGGCTGTTTGGTTTATCACTTCCTCGCGAACAGTTTTATCACTTGATCCAACCTTCTTGGCTGAGTTTATTTTGCACAACACTTCACGCAGCTGGTCTGGCTCTTCCATATACACTTCGTCCTCTAATTCTCCGTTCAGGTAGGCCGTGACCACGTCCATCTGGTGGATCTCTAGGCCAAGCTCCGCTGATATCGCAGCTAATAATCGAATTGTAGTAGATCTCGCAACAAGCGAGTACGTCTCGTGGAAGTCCTCTCCTGGGCGTTGCGAGCATCCCTTCGCGACAAGTCTAACTTTCTTTTTCTCGTTGTCGCCTGTACTTTTGGTACAAAACACGAATCGACTACCGATTACTTTTCTATCTTTCGGTCGCGGGACTATTTCCCATGTACGGTTCTTTATTTGTGCTAAATACTCGTCTTCCATGGCAATTTTCCAAGCTTGCATATCCTCCGTTTCCATAGCCGCTTGCCAGGTCAACGGATCTTGAATTGCGATATTTGCCGTGAATACGTCATCCTCTGGTTCGGCGAGTTCCTCATTCTCATCTTCTTCGCTGTCGTCGCTAATTTCGATTGATGCTGATCCATATTGTTTGCGAGGTCTTCCTCGCGATCCGGTACGCATTAGTTTTGGACGACCTCTTCCCCTTTTAGCTGGCTGTACTAACTCTTCCCAAGAAATAGTAGCTCCTCTCTTTCTACTTCGTTGTGGTTGTCTTATTGCTTCAGTGTTGCCATCATTTTTGGCGGCTGTTTCTTCCGAGTTTGGTTCATTCTCTCCGCTAGCACTCGGAGCTAGGCTTAAATCGACTGCAATTTCATCGTGAATACTATTTTGGTCTTCGTCGTATATCTGTTTGTATTCGTGGCGGAATGCAGACTCGTTCATGAACTTCACATCGCGGCTTACTACTGTGTTTTTCATTTTCGGTAAATGCACGCGATATGCTTTAGACTGCACATCGTATCCTACAAAGATCCCTTCCGTCGAACGCGAGTCGAACTTGCCTATATTGTCTCTTTTATCTTTCACAAACACTCTCGACCCAAACACTTGCATAAATCCCACAGTGGGGGTCTTCCCCTTCCACGATTTAAATGGTATTTGTCCCTTTAACGCTGTCGTTGGACACCGGTTTCGCACATAGCACGAGGTGTTTATAGCCTCGGCCCAGAAAACAGGGGGAACGCTAGCCTGACGCATCATACATCGCGCCATCTCAACTAGCGTCCTATTTTTCCTCTTGGCGACTCCATTCTGTTGGAGAGTGTGGGGAACGGTCAGTCGTCTCTTAATTCCACTTTATTTTAAGAATGCGTTAAACTCATTGTTTACATATTCTCTCCCGTTATCTGACTGTAACATCTTTATCTTTTTACCCGTGAAGTTTTCCACCTCAGCTTGGTATTCTTTAAGGGGGTATATACACCTTTAAATTGGTTGAAATTCTCAAAAATATAAAAGTGTTTTTCTGCAACTTGAACACTCCGAACGAATTGAAAAAAATCATCATGTTTGGGGAGGGTTTGACCCTCATTATCCATATTTTACATCATGTATTACTTTCAGTCTAATCGTAGTTGCGCTGAAGATAGGAAAATACAGAATCACTCGGTTGTCGTAAAGAATCAGAACCAGCGTTGGACAGATCTTGGATTTTTTGGTCCTCAATTGTTCATAAGAGTTGCCTCTATGAAATGAACAGAGAACTTTTTGATATTGCAAAAATTACTTGAGTTATTCGATTTTTTCGATTTTTTTTTCGAATTTTCAAATTTTGTTGGCTTATTTTTCCAATATCTCAGAGAAAAATGGGTTTATCAAAAAGTTCTACGTTCATTCCATAGAGGCATCTCTTACGAATAATTGAGGACCAGAAATTCGAAGATCGGTCCAACGATGCTTCTGATTCTTTACGACAACCGGTCAAAATAGTGATTGTTCAGAAATTGACTTTTAAACTTTTTTTCTACGTTGAGGGTTTTGGATTCCGATAACTACTGTGATATTTCTCTGTGTTAATCTATCATGTCATTTAATGATGCAAAACAATTTTCCATCCTTCTTTTTGATCCGGGCTGTGGACCGACACGGGCGAAGTTAAAATTTGTTTTGCGACGTGGCCTACGTCGTGACCCGACCTATTTCTAGAAAGCTCCTGGCTCATAGCTACAACCTTCCATCTCGATGGCCTCCTCCTGCTGGTTCATCCGTAGTTGTCTCAGAGCAACACGAGCTTCCTTTGTCCTCTGCTCCACTCGCCTATCAGCACCTTTGATCCGGGCCAAGTCCTGTAGTTTTGCTGCAGCGAAGGCGTGGCGTCTTGGCTCGACTGAAAGTTTTTGCATAATTTTCAACATACCTCGCTGACCTTCGGAAAAGGTGATCGCTGCAATGTTGGCTCCAACTTGAAGGACGTTACGACCTGAAAATAAAGTTTTAGGACAAAGCTTCCAGATGACGCTGTTCAGGGACTCGTTCGCATTTTGGGTCTTACCACCAACACAGCGCTTCAGTAGTGCCTCGTCACTCAGATCAACAAAGATTGGTCTGATCTGGTCCATCACAGCCTCTGGGAGATTAGCCCGGTGTTTGAACGTCTCAACAGTTCCAGCTGCAATTGCCTGTTGATACTTACACCAAGAGTCCTGACCCTCCGGGCAAAGGTGGTGCTGCGGCTTATCGTCTGTTGAGGACTTGTGGAACCATATAGCCCATATAGCTTTTTTCATACCTGGAACTGATTTGGGGTTGTTCCTTATCGCATTTCCATAGTAGGACTGCATCTGGTCAATAGCTCTGTCGGTGAGCCTTCCTTTGCCTCCGATGGTCTTGCCGTCCGATAATTTCTGTCCCCTGAGCCGAGCCTTCAGTTTCCTCATTCGTGTCCCCAACCTTTTCTGAACGTGGCCACAGCACTCGAGCTTCTCTATCTTCACGTCCGGTCCGTAGGGCTCTGCTTTCACGACACTGGCATAACTTTTCGTGTCACCGTCGCCAACGTATCCAACGTACTTCGCTGCATGTACTTCCTGTGAACGTTTAAAAATTCGAACCATACCTGTGACTTCCATTGCTCCGGACGATCCTTGGTGATTGGCCTGGCAGCTGCTCTTGTGGTTCTGGTACCAAGAGTTCCATTGATCCCCGGACTTCTTACCCTTGAAGCTTGAGCACGCCTTGCAAAACCGTGACAAGACTTCTATATCTAAGACTTTACCTGTTTCTGTCCCAATCACTGCGCACACTCCATTCAGGGAGCTGAATCCACGCTTCTGCCAGGTTCCGTCACACTGTACGACTATCTCTCGGGCTAGTGGTTCATTCGAGGCCCTTAGCTCTTCTTCTACAGCCGCATGCATCGTCTCTCTTGCCACCTCGGTTGTTGCCTCAGCTATTCTATCAATTACCTTCTTATAAGTGGATTGTTTGATTGGAGGTGGTACGTCCATCAATCCACAGAATTTGGCAAGACCTACGCTGCCCAGGCCCACGCTCCTGCTCGCCAATACAGATCGTCGATTTATCTCAAAGACGTTGTTCTTCTTCCCGACCATTCTGGAGCTGTTGAACTTCGAGCTGATGGGACACTTACCGCACTTGATTTCGTAGGTTCCACCTAAGCCGTGAATCCTAACCTCTCTCATCCAGATAGCACTCCCACATCTGTTGCAGCTTAGGTTGTCCTGCAAACTTTGAAAAAGAATAGCCAAATCGAAAAGCATATACCCCTGTCCATCGGTCTCGCTGTAGTCGTCATCGCTGATCTTACTGGACGATGCGCTGGAAGGCCTCGGAAATGGATCAGCATGCTCGTCGGAGTGTCGTGGTTTCCCTACAAAAGATCTTGTTCTTTTTTTCGAGCGCCCAACGGAACGTTTCTTATCGCTCCAAGAGTTTCTCTTTTCGCCGGTACTCATAATTGACAAGTCAATTGAAACTTTGCGGTAACAAGTTAGTTTTATTCTCGAGTTAAATTGTCGGAGACGCAGTAATGCTAGCAAACAAGAGAATAACAAGATTCGGGCGGGAATCGGGATGCGTAAAACGTCATAAACTCCGTCTGCCAGTATAGTGCGCCGTACGGCGCGCCTTTGTACTTCGAGATTTAAATGGCTGTAACTTATTCATTTTGACGTATTTTGACATGGTGATTTTTTTACAGATAGTTTAGACCCCTAGCATTCCAAAAACGCAAAAAACGAAAAATCGATTTTTTCAAAATTCAAAGGTGTATATTCCCCCTTAAACGCACCAGAAACGTCACTTTTATTTTTTACAAAATGCACTTCGCACCATCGCGAATAATCGTCGATGAACGTCACGAAATATTTCTTCCCCGACCACGATGGGTGTCTCATAGGTCCACACACGTCAGTGTGTACGATCTCTAATAGTTCGTGTGTTCGCCCCTCGCTTCCCTTCGGAAACGGTTTACTTGTTTGTTTTTCGCGTACACATATTTCGCACTCGGATAACTTTTCGTTTTCACTGAACTTGAGACCGTATACTAGACCACTTTTGGCCATAGATTTCAAGTCGCGTTCATTGACGTGGCCTAATTTTTCATGCCATTCATCTATCGCAGTCTTTTGTATTTGCTTTGCTTCAACTACGTTCGCGCTGTTTTCATTTTGTCTAACATAGTATAAGTTCCCCACGCGATCCGCCCGCATTATCACCTCATTGTTTTTGTCCACAATAATTGCGTCTCTCTTCCTGAAACACACTTCGAAATCGTGATCTGTTATCTTCGACACGGATAACAAATTAGTGCGTAGATCCGAGACATAGTATACCTTTTCGATATCTATTGTGCGTTTGTCCTTACCCGTGTCGGCAAGGATACTTACTTTTCCCACACCAGTTATTTTTGTACTTTCATTATTTGCCAAGTTTAACTCATTGTTTACACGCGTGAAGGTTTCGAACATGTCCTTCTCCTTGCACATGTGTCCCGTGCATCCGCTATCGATGCACCACCCGGCTTTATCTTGTATTCCATACATTGCATCTTCGGTGGTTGTAAACATCGACGTCCTGTTTCGATCGTTCGAGTTTGTCTCGTTATCCTTCTCTTCTACTTGCCTCGCACTTTGTTTATTTCTAGGATTGAACTTCGTTCGACACTCTCTAGCTATATGTCCGAAGCGATAACACCTGTAGCACTCTATTTTGTTTTTGTGTCTTGGTTCTTCGCTGTCTTTGTTATTCTCTTTCTTCTCGCTTTCTCTCGCCTGGGTGTGTATATACTTTTTCTTCACATACATTGCTCCCTGGCCTATCCCTGCTGAGTCTCGCGATTTTCGGCTCTCATAATCCTCTAACACCTTGACTTTCAGCATGTCTATAGATGGTAGATCATCGCGTGATTCCATTGCCGTACGGAACATTTCAAAAGAATCAGGCAAACTGTACAACAGGAGGATCGCTAATAGCTCCTCCGGAACTATCAATCCAATCTCCTTGAGTTTCTTATCGGCCTCAAAAAAATCCGCGAGATGTTTCTTAATGTCTTCGTCTTCTTGCATTCGGGTCAACGCCAATTTCTTCAAGAGGGTTGCCTTGCGCGCTGGACCACTCGATTGATATAGGGATTTCAATTTATCCCAAATTTCTTTGGAGGTATCCAAACCGTCCAACGCGACTAATTCACTGGCGCTTACGGCTAGCAAAATGTCTGATTCCGCTTTACCGTCCATCTTGGTCCAACTTACGTAATTCGACGCCGTTGTTGCCGGCTTTGGAATTTCTCCTGATACGTAACCCCATGAGTCGTTCTTCTTCAGAATTGCTCTCATATGTATTTTCCAAGAGTCATAATTTTCTCCCGTTAATTGATCAACTTTGAAAGTTGCGGCCATTTTGTCACACTACTTTTATTTCAAAAATGTCTTTTCGAGTCTCTTTTCCACAACGGTTTTCCCGTCACGTTCACTCACTCCGCGGTAATTCTCACTCGACAAATTTTTCACTTGTCTGCACTTTTTGTCACAAGCTCTACTATCTCGCGATCCTGGGCCCAGAACCTGTTAGGATTAGGTAGGAAAATAATGGACTAGTGCACACAAATATACCTTTAAGTATACATAGGTAGAATTTTATTACGTATCTTTGAGTACAGTGGGCAACACGACCGTCGACTACAAGCAGCGGCTTAAGACTGCCTATTATTATACACCTGTGCATATCATCATACATACATCACATACACTAATACGTTTATCCCTTCTGTGTATATGACGAGTTTGGGCGCTTCGCTAATTTCAACAGATAATAACAACACAATATCAATGAAATATACATAAATTATAATAGAGATGATTTGTGACATACATAAATATAAGAATATGAAAACTTACAAATTTATAATAGTATGATTATCCACTAAATATAATTCGAAAGCAATAAATACTAAAGGCGGGTAGATCACATAACATCATATTCATATTTCAAGAAACAATCAATTACTTCTTGATAAAATCTTAACGTTAATGGTTTAAATTCTATGTAAGAAAATACAACGAAATATTTATTAATAAAATCTTTTATAAACCTCTAAGTTTTCATATTATTATATTTATGTATTTTACAAATCATCTCTATTATAATTTATTTATATTTCTTGATATTGTGTTGTTATTATTTACTGTTGAGTTCTAATTTTGGATTTTTGTTTTTTTTATTTAATAAAAATATACAATGTTATTCAAATTTATAAACGGCCAACTGAGTATGTTGCCTCAATTCTTTTCCCTGTGACTCAATTCTTCATTTTGCACTCAACGTAGATATACATTTAATAGAAAACTTACATAGAATAATACCTGCAAGAAATTAGGAATTTGCTGTAATCGAAAATTTATAAATTTGAATTGCGAATTTCGATCAGTTGGGCATCATATTTTTAGATAACATTTTTTTGAACTCATTACATAAGTTACTTTTGTGTAACATCAAAATCGAGTTAGAATTTAACTCTTTTTCACTAAAATAAAAAAGTTTGAAATCAGATGACGATATATTCTATACGTATCTGTCGACGACGTTTGACGAGTCGGTAGGCGAGAAGACAAATCGGGCAGATTACCTACTCAAAGTAAAGTAAGAAATACTTGCGAAATATCCACAGACCGGGTCGGGCCAGGCTAGCTGACCGATCGGCCGTAACGCATAGATGGGCTTGCGGAGCGGGGTATGCGGTGTGAAGGGCATGTTCAACAGCGTAGACACAGAAACGCATGAGCCTAAATTTCGACCCTACAAGAACTTTATTGCCCAACTGTACATCATATCGCGCTGTCCAAAACTTGAACTCCTCTATAAGAATCCGTAGTGGACGTCTTTCTCATCTGGACACAGAGGAGGCGCAATGTAGCTTACACCAGTGGAGTCGATTGTATCATACGCAAAGTGGTGCAGTGAGTGAAAGTGTGAAGAAAGAGTGGCAAATTTTGTCGTAAATTTCCAGCAAAGGACAACGGTCGAGCTGGTCGCCCCGTCAGCGCAAGCGCTGTTCGCGCTCTCTCCATGCGTGAGTACACCATACTAGTGTACCGTCGCTAATCCGTCGCACACATCGATGTACATCAAAGCCAGCGAATCTGTGCACTAACCTACGCATGCGCCACTAGTATCCGTCATCGAAGTATAGGATCACTCATCGAGATCAGGTGACCGGTCTACTGCTTACTCGTAAACAGTCACAAACGCCATTTTTTTTGACTGCATAGATCCTTAGAGCATATAGTATATGGAGGGAGCCCGTCCTATCCTATCCCATAAGCGGTAAGCGCAGGAAGGATAGACATAGTAGCATGATAACCTTTCTTTCTCTCGCAAAATATGATTAGTCGGTTCAAACTAGTCACGTGACTACGTCAGAGCTGTGTCAAGCGGTAAAGTACCCGCATACCGCAAAGCCCTGTGTCAATGTGCGCTGAACATAGCCGCATAATAAGTTTTCAGCCAGAAGGCTCCCTCCATATACTATATGCTCTAAGCATAAATCTCAAAATCAACAACGCAAACTACGATCGGTATGGTAGAGCGAGAGAGTGAGTAGGTAGGAAAGAGTTCAGGCCAACGCACACCATTGCCGCCTGGCGCAGCGCCGCGCAGCTAGGCTCAGCTTAGCTCAGCCCGGCGCCGTACGATGCCGCACTTCTGCCACATTGCAATAATAACACAACTAGGCGTGAGATAATCGGGTCCATGCAGCTATAAATCTCCAAAGTATGTGATCGAATTTGTTTTACGATTGTTATTTTCAGCTGAAACTTCAAAAATAAACTGACTACAAACTACAGTTGTAGTTAGTATTGATTAGCAGAGCCCTGATTACGAACCCCAATGATGATTTGTATGTATTATTTATTTGTATTTGGCCCGGTCCATATGGATTCACCGATGATTTTTGGCCACCACTCTCGATTCATTTGGCACTTTGGCGTGTCAATTTCCATGCGATTTTCTGTGACACGTGTTCTGCGTGTTGGCGAAAAACGATTTTTACCTCTATGGCGCCATTTCGGAATTTTCATGAAAATTGGGTTTTTCCAAGAATAAAACAAACATGTTTTTTTTCAAATTGCCGCCATTTCGTCACGAATCATCCAATCGCAAGGATTTTTTTTTTCAGTGGTCGGCGGCAAATTTGGTGGGTTTTGAGGCTTTTTGACGTTTTTAGTGGGAAATTTGGTGGTTTTACGATAATTTGGCCTTTTCAGTGGAAAATTTGGTGATCTGAAATTTTTTTTTCCAAATGATCCCCAAGCCTTGAACTCTAACCAGAACCCCCAAGCCTCAAACACGCTCAAACCCAAATCTCTACTCAATTGAATAACCGTGCTACATATATCATGGGATATTTTGTGAGGGAATATTTTTATCCAGGGATTTCTACAAAGAATCTTTTGGGGTGCTACCAAAACTCATACTTGAAAATTATCTGTGTATTTTATATTCAGTTAACAATTAAACATCAGTTATAATATTTCATATAAAAAAAAAACGAATGAAAAAAACATTAACGAACGCCAAGCGATCTCCTATCCTTCGGAATTAAAATCCATTAACTCGCACTCGCTCATTGGCACTTGCTTACTATTGGTCGCCAGTGTGTACGTTTCTTTTGTACCAATCTGTCGTAGAACCTCTGGCGGGAGTACGTAGTCGTGGCAACACTTGCCGTTTCTTTTCAATCCAAAACTTACAGCCAAAATTGCATTTTTCATTTCGACTGACATTTTGTTTCGTGTTTTATCTTTCACGAGATTTAATTGGCTGAAAATGCGCTCGACTTGTGCGTTAGAGTGTGGCAATATCAACATAGACAGTGCAAAATCAACCAATTCTTTGAACGGATTACATCCCGACGCATCTCTATATCTGTTCACCTCGTCCCAGAACGCAACAGTGTCGGTTTTGTTTGTCCAATCAATTAAATTTATCTTCTGAAGTTGTGATTCTATCGCGTCGATATCTCTCGTTCGCCTCAGGTATTCAAGTAACGGTTTAATCGGCTCTTTCACCGCCTTCAACACGTTATCTACAGATAGAAACGATATTTTTTTTAACACGATTACATTCTCGGGCAATCGTTGTTTGAGTTGCTTGAACAAGTGTAGCAGAAATGTCCTACATCTTTTGCGGATGCCTTGTTCGTCGTGAGAAGTTAACTTCCCGTCTTTTTTGAGCTGCTCCATTTTTGTTTCAAACGAATAACCCAAGTAAGGCTTTGGATCGATGTAATCATCGATCGGGCTCTGCAGAGGATCTACTCTGCATGTTGAGAGCAAGAGTTTTTTCGATATTCCTTGAATAAGGAGTGTAAGATCATTCAACGGTTTTACATGGTCATTTTTCTCGCGCTGAAACGATTTGTTTACGATTTGAATTTCAGATAAAATCGGCTTTAAAAAATGCAAATACAGCATGTTTCCTTGGTCACAATACATATTATAGAGTATCTCGGCAGTATAACATTTTTCGTTCCGCCTCGCGAAATCAAAATGAGTTTTCAACTCGAGCCACTGATCTAAAGTCCTATCGACAGCAGCCTGTATCGATAACCACCTTGTATTAGGAACCTGCAGTATCTTGAGCGGTTTTTCGCCACAGTTTATCGTTTCGTACAACTGCGTGTATTTCAATTGGCGCAAAGCTGACTTGGAAAACCAATTATATGTCTCGTGAATTAAAAATTCGAGATTACGTGGGAGCGTATCGGACATCGAATGGGAAACGGCGAGTTGTAACGAGTGGCACAGACACCTAATTAGTATCAACGACGGTACTTCGGCTCTCAATTTGGCATAAACGCCATTATTTACTCCCACTATTACCGATGCATTGTCGGTACCGATAGCCATCAAATTTGTAAAAGTCAATGCCATTTCCGCGATCACGTTTTTTACAGCATTAATGATACTCTCTGCATTGCATTCTTCTAACTTGGCCAATGTTACAAAAGTCGAGATTGTCTTTCCGTATTTTAGGCTATAGTAAATTATTCCGATACCTAATAGTTTGTTTACGGATATATCGTTTGACTCGTCTAACAATAGACTATATTTCCCGTTCTGAATATCGCTTAGTAAATCGTTTTTGAAGTGAGGACCCAGTACATTTTTTATGACGTTCGAACATTTTGTTCGATGCATTTGCATCTTTTTTCCTGCCTCGCTGTCTTTAAAATTATTCTTGCACATCTGACCCAAATGATCGCAAGCAGCGATTGCGCTATGTGCACATACCGTGCGTTTTCGTGGATGAGCGACATGCATAGTTCCGAAGATAGCCGAACGTACGCCCTATTATATGCAATTAAGGGTACATGTCATCTATATATCAGTATTCTTGACACTTGACGGCGAGCTGTCAGCTACTGTAGAGCCTACGTACATTGGCGGCGATGTTTATAGGTTATTCTTTAATCATAAAAGTAGCTGAATGACGCGGATCAGTGATCAATCGATTTCGGATAATTACGTGAGATTAAAGAATAACCTATAAACATTGCAATCAATAGACATAGAGGCTCTACAGCAACTGACAGCTTGCCATCAAGGCTCGAGTGTCAGAAATACTGATATATATATGACATGTACCCTTAATTGCATATAATAGGGCGTACGTTCGGCTATCTTCGGAACAATGCATGTCGCTCATCCACGAAAACGCACAGTATAAACAGTGCCATCGATGCTTCAGCTGTTGATGAGCTTTCCGATTGTTCGGTGAAGGATAACTTTGTCTGCCGTTGCGTCGAGAAGGGCTCTGCGGCCTGCACGTACTTCTTCGTATTACCGTGATTGATCAAGTCCGTATACTTCGTCGTTAAATCGCACTTACAAAACCTGCAGTACGCCTTTGTATCGTTGCTTGGTACCTATTTTTAATTATTGTTTGCTGTTATAAAATATAGTATATCTTAAATGTGGGAAATTTTTGTTGGGTGACCGCCGGCCTCTTTGAACTATATTAGAACCGGGTACCTGAACGATCCAGTCTTGTATTCGCGTGTCCGTGAGCCAAGCTTTCCGAAATTTTTGGGTATACTGTTTCTCTTTAGGGACTTTACCCATCTTGATGCAGATTGAAATAGAAGATCAAAGTAGATACCGTTTTGAGCATTGAGCACTCAAATTAAATCTCGCGCTGGACTACTCGCAAATCATAAACAACGAAGTTAGTCATAAGCCGATGATACGACGTTCGAGTTTCGAGGTTCGACTCACCACTCGAAGCATCTTTCGAGTTCTAATCCATAAAAAAAAAATTCCTCCGGCATAACGCGGATCTATTGTAACGCAGTTTTCTTATTAGGAGAGGAAAACCACTACTACGTCACAATTCGACGCTTTCCCGTGTTACTTTTACTGAAACTTACTAGATGTTGGGCGCCAGACGCTTACGCGTCGTTTCTTAACCAAATTTTTACGATACCATAAAACAAATTATTTAACCAAAATTACGAGAATGCAACGAGCGATAACTCGGCTAACTCAGCTTTCCGTAGCCTTAGATAGAGGGGCAGGGTACACCATACAAATTATTAATTCGACACGAGTATTTGAGGTAACATCAATCAATTAATTTCATTTAACGAAAGTGAGTACTTGAATAGTACCGGTAACAGAATCAGACATAGATATTCATTAATAAGTTACGATAGTTTGCCTACTTGTCGGGGTAGAATTTACGTGTTTTATACTACGAAATGAGTCATAGGCGGGTCAGAGTTGACTCGATATAAAACTAGGAACTAGACTCCAGATTAGGTATCACAAAGCGATACTTCGTATCCGAAGCAAAATTATTTTCATAACACCGCCTGAGACAAAGATTTTATGTTTTAGCCGCTAGCCGACAAAGCGTGGTAACAAACGATACAGTCTTACATAGGGGCTTGCTAAGCGTGAGAAATACGATATCCTAAATTCTAGTTTAATCTAGGAATCACATGGTCACTCAAAATAAATTAAGCAAAGCGACTTTAATAGATCAAAGCTGTAGACGATATAATAAACCCGATTCTATACGATACGATACTTGATGACACAGTATTAAATTATCCAGACGATACTCAACTTTACGAAATGAATTTACGTTAAACGGAACGGTATTAATGATAAATTATAACAGATCCTCAATTATGACTAAAATTAACAGAATTGTACTAAATATTACTATAACGCGAGGCCTAAGGCCACTCGCGGCTATCTTCGCTCAGGCTCTCCAGGAAAAGTATTTTACTACAGTTTCATGCACAATAAATATTTAACATACTAAATAGAAGAAAATACTACGATAGAATAAGCCAAAAAGCAATATATAATCAATAATAGCGAAAAAGCAATAGCAAGTCTACGAATTCGGCCAGACTCGAGGTTGTTCGATAAATTAAACAACGGACGAGCTTCTTAGCTCAAGAAATAACCATAGAACAGACTTTTATACGAACGACCTCGTGCCTTCACATAAAGAAATCAAGACCTTACCTTAAATTGCCTCAAGATAATACACAGCACTATTTTAAATAAACTCGATAATAAGATGCGATATTGTTCGATATACGGGAGCGATACACGGTGGTGATAGGCAGCGCAGACAGAGCGAAGAGTAGGCCGATTAGCCTACGTATCCTCCTTATATAGTCCTTAGTTCGCTTGCACCGACTCATGAAATGGGTCACGTGTCTCACCACCATCCTAATTGGCTCTCGTCATTTTTGGTAGTTTCGACGAACGTATGAGGTGTTGTTGCGTTTCTCAGGAGGAACCTAGCCTACCCCTGCCGTTACGATACCCCTCTTCTTGCTGCCTTCCGATAGAACTCCCTGACGCTGGATTCATAAGAAATCTCGCTCGCCAGAGCTATATGATAATTCTCCCAAGGCCTTACATAATTAGTCAATCCTTAAGGAAATTGCACAATAGCCTCGCGCTGGACTACAAGGATCTCGCCCACGACAAAGTTCGTTAGGTTGGAACGCCGATCCGGGGGTTTTCTGGACCAACCCGGCCGCGATAACAGTTTCTGAGAGAGTAGTTCTACGATACCTGCTCCAGCTGATTAGTCATTGGGTGGGAGGCTGTGAATATTCTTTCACATGACCCTGTACGCCACCCTCGTCTCAGTTGTGCAGTCTTGTCAAACAGTAGGCTCGTCGGATGACGGGAGGATTATTCGTGCTTCTCGCACATCCCTGTACGCCTTCAATCCAGTTCGTTGGGGGTGGTAGAATTCGCCTGGTCGAGAGGAGGCACTGACCTTGCCACTTTCTTGGCGGAACAAAGGTTTGCACGCCGATCGAGACGTCGATAATGACTGTAGATGTTGAGGTTTCTTGGTGAGCCATAGTTTCTTCGGTAGTTTCCACGACGGTGAATGTCTCGTAGAAGATGCACATGATTTACAAAAATAAAATAGTGCGTTAGTTTAATCTAATAATTTTTTCCTAATTTGTCTTTTCCTGGAGACGTTGTCTGCGCCACGTATCATCGTATTTTTCGCCTAAATTCTTTTGTAACTGGGAATTACAAAAATACCACGTTACACTATATGTCGGTATTGTAGGAATGGTTCTTGTCTCAAGTCGGTACCGTGACCTATACTTTGGTGATTTTTGCTGGGAAAAGCGAGTACTTTGATGGTTTTTGGTGGAAAATAACATGGAGAAGTTTAGTGGTTTTTGGCCGGATTTGACGAGGTTCCTAGTAGGATGACGACAATCCGAGTTGGCAACACTGTTCTCAACACGCGTTATACTTCTCTCGAGACTATTCGAGCCAAAGCGGCCGAAGTTTTCACATATTTCTCTCTCTCTTATAAATCTCTTTGTGCTAAAGCGGCCATTTCGAGTCATTTTCATTACCACGAGACAAATAGCCAAAGCGGCATTTACGCTTTTCTTTTTTCTTTTTCTCAAATTTCACACTCTACCAATTTATAAATTGAACAATCAATTAACCATTTCAAACATAAAACAAACATTGGCATTTAGCCAAACTTAAACAAGGGGATCAGTCAGAAACGTTAAAAATTGCGATTGGTATTAGGAATTACAATTTCATTTATTTGCAAGATCACGCGAGCTCAGTGATCACAGCATTAAAACCACAAACAGGAGTCTGACCTTTATGATTCATTTTCAGAATTTCCTTTTTTGCAGCGTTTAACCAAACTTAGATTCTTTGCACAACTCAAATTCACTTGATTAGCTAAAAGGCAGCTTCGGCACGGACACTCAGACAGCTACGGTAGAGCTATAATTGCTATCCTAGTCTGGGAGTGTTCCGAACCCAAGTTTACAATAAGCAGCTTCGGTGAGCTTAATTCAGACAGCTAGGATAGAGCTATAATAGTTATTCTAGTCTGGGAATCAAGCATATCCCAAGTCAGTAGGGAGGCAGCTCTGGTAGAGTAAAATCTATCCGAGTCTGTATTAGGGTTTTCGGGTTCTTTCAACTTTCCCCTTAGAGGAGCTCCAAAAATCACATCCGTGACAAAAGACTCACGCGGACTAGCACCTTTTCGCCAGCCTTCTGCTGCGATACAGGTGCAGTAAGTTACAATATACCTACATAAAAGTAATCTACTTCTGTACTCCTGTACTTCATTATTCTGTACTACACTTATCGCCGACACATTTGAGAGGAGAATCCACGTTTTCGTGATTCTTCTGGTGAATTAAAAATTTCGTTTTCATAAATCTACTTTTTTTTCAGAAAAATACGCCTTGTGTGTTTGTAGATGTATATTTCAGCTGCTTATATGAATTTTTTTACAATAATAACAATAACACATAAGTAACAATAATAATAATAATAATAAATATTAATCAATAATCTATTTCGATCACGCCGTAAAACAAAAACGTGACATTAATAAGGCCTAGTTAAGGGTTGAAGGTCTAAATGGTGAAACGTGAACTTGTTTTATAAGTATTTCATTAAAATCACTTAATTCTTTGAAATTGATAACTTTCAAATACAGAGGCTGTAGTACATCATAAAAAGCTATCGTGACGAACCATAATTAATTTGGCGTAGATTCATAAAATTTTCGTCCGCAGGGTGCAGTGTCTTCGAATCAATGACCTGCGGTAATGACCGTACTTTATTTTGTGAGTACACGGAGCGAATTTTATGGGAAATGTCTCCATACTTCATATAGTAATTGTGGGACATACTTACACTATGGCGATCGATCCTATATTTATGCATATCGCTACTATGAATATAGCAGCGAACTAGATGTGAAGTAAATTATTAATTCTACCACATTCAGCAAATAAACTGCTGCGTTGACATCCTTGTATCGTTACCTATGTATATAGCAAATCATGGGACTTATATGGCAAGGATTTCTATACCGCACAAGAGTTACAGATTTTTGGCGAAGTAAATTTAAAACCTAGTGCGATTTTCGTGCCGTTTCGCAGCCGCGACGCTTCGCCGGAATGCCACTTGCATTGTAGCACCGCCACGAGTTGAAAGTTAAATGTATTTTTCATTTTTAATTGAGAGTCAAAGTGAGTTTTGAGAAGTTGGTTCGTTGATATAATAGTGAAACCTGGAGAATTTTCGGTAGGCTTTCGGAACAAACATCGCGAAGGCAAAATAATATCTCGTTCTGCGGTCAGTCGTATCCGGGTTCAAAAACATCTGAAATGTAAAAAAATCCGTCAAGTACCCAAATTGTCTTACAATGAAAATTCACGACAAACTATTGCCAGTCTCTGGCATGATATTATGGAGGCCTGCAAATCACTACAATTTCCCCACAAGTATACGTCGTAAAGTCGGATCTCGCTCTTTCGTGTAGTGATATCGAAACATCATTCCAAGAGCTACGTACTTGGCGGGCACATTTTTTTTCTGCATTCCACCGTGATTGTACACAAGTTTATATTCACATTCTATTAGCTGCAGGATCAATAAAGATACGACTGTACGTTCTGGCATAAGGCGATGGATTTTAGATTCCAAAACTTGATCGGTACCAGTTCATGAAAATAATTCGTTCAAAAAATGCCACGCTGTCTTGCGGTTGAGAAACCTTTACTGATGATAATATTTGGAATGCAGAGGTATGCATGATGTATCCAGATATATGTAGATAATGAAATTAGATGAAGAATAATTATGAATCAATTTGAACCGAGTTCGGTTGATTCGTTGTCAGCTGCTTGATATGTGCCTTGAATTAGCTCTCCATAGCTAGTTCCCATTGGTAATATACCGTCAGAATATCGTCGTGCGCGGGTGTACGGATGCGATGGAGTGCGGGCGCCCGGAAGGCTAATTTTGCTAATACATATTATATATTGTATAATCAAGAGGAAGAAGAAGCACACATATTATTGGTGACTTCAGATATCGTCAACAAGAATTGGTCCATCGTTGCGTACAATTCAGGACCACACGACCAACAGTTACTTGAAAATATTTGTTGTCCTCTCATCATCATATTTGATTACTTATAAATTATATGATATGAAAACGTCGACACGATAAGCGAGTCATTAAGAATCTGTATTTAAGCGACGAACGTAGATATAGAGAGAGAATTACGCATGCCGAGAATAAGCCTGATGATTAGATATTATAAGCTGTTTATGCAAATACCGTCATGTCTATAACAAGAAAAGTATCGCATTATTTGTATACGAATTATGATTAGTACAATTATCGGTCCAATTATTACGAACGTTACTATTGCTTAACAAGTATTTTTTGATGAAAAGTGGAATGGTGAAATAGTATAAGTGGAAAAAAAAAATGTGCCCGCCAAGTACGTAGCTCTTGGAATGATGTTTCGATATCACTACACGAAAAAGCGAGGTCCGACTTCACGACGTATGCTTGCGGGGAAATTGTAGTGATTTGCAGGCTTTCCTAATATCATGCCAGAGACTGGCGATAGTTTGTCGTGAATTTACATTGTAAGACAATTTGGGTACTTGACGGATTTTTTTACATTTCAGATGTTTTTGAACCCGGATTTCACTTCTTTTTGTAAGATCGTGATAACAAACTATATTACCATGTATCGTATTATTACAAAGGTCGAAAAACACCCCTCATATTTGATTTGCAAGGTCGAGTATTCATCTAAGATAAATGATGTAAACATAAGATAAATGATCACGGTTACTCCTCACAACGACATTATTGTAAAAACAGTCTTGTTTTAGCTGTGAGCTATAACGGACGTGTATTTTCTCAAATACAACTCAATTATTATTTCACCTTATTTCGTTTCCTGTTCAACTTATTTCTCTCGGGAACCCACATTTAATTATCTTGATAATCGCGAGCTCTAATTTCGCAACATTGGTGTCAGAACTGAGGATCTTACCTGAGATCGATGAGTTGAATTTTTGAAATAATTTGAGATAATTCGAGAACATAATGTCTTCCCGCCGACGGGCTACAAACCCCCAAACGACGAACCCGCTGCTTCTACTTCGGGATCAGCTGGTACCTAGCTACCTCCTCCACAAACAGCTCAACTACAGTTCGATGTGATCGAACGCCTCCTCCAATCTCTGGCAGCCCAACAACAGGCCAATTTAGCTGCTAAACGAGAGGAGCGAGCTTTTCAACGAGAAGAGCGTAAAGCCAACCTGGTGGCTCAACGCGTACGGGAAGAACGCGATATTCAACGCCAGCGAGAACGTGAAGAACGCGAAGCTGAGCGTCAGCGCGAACGCGAACAGGCCACCCTTTCCCTTCTCCGGGAAGGACTTCGCCGGCGTTCTGAGGGCCCAGAATTAAGTTCACGGACCTCTACACCGAGAGGATCCCCGAAAGACCAAGTAACAGAACCTCAAATTCAAAGGTCTGTGCCACTTTATGGGGAAGAAGAACCTTCCCCTAACATTCATAGGCCTCGGACTGGTGGAGCGGCCGGTATCACGCCGCACAGCCGTACCATCACTTAAACCGACCGCATTGGAAATACAATGCGGGACGATCGAGCAGAAGGTCTAGACTTGACGTGTGGAGATAAACATTCGAGAGATGCGATTCCGAAATCACCACACGCGCAAGCTTTAATCAGCAATAAAAATATTGATAACGTACAAGTCGTTTTGTCTCGCGCCGAGAGTGGTCGCGAAATTCAAGAACTACCGGTTAGAATCAGGGAAACACCTATTCGTTCGGACTCAGATCACGAACTTCACAGGGCTCAAAATAACCCGCAAATTAGACAATCCAATAACCTTAAAGTTCCTTTTTATGATGGCTCGACCCCTTGGCCCGAGTACGAGTGTCAATTTAATCTTTGTTCCGAATTAAACGATTGGAGTCCGATCGCGAAGGCTTCAAATTTAGCATTCAGTCTGAGAGGTCCGGCTCTCTCAGTATTAACGACTTTTCTGGGAGAAGAAATTCGTAATTTTGACAAACTGAGTGAAAGCTTGAGACTCAGATACGGTGGTCACCACCTTAAGAAATTACATTCAACGGAACTCGATAATAGAAAACAAATTAAAGGAGAGAGTCTTGTAACACTCGGTCATGAGATCGAACGAATGACCAGGTTGGCTTTACCAACCTGCGATGATGAGACAAGAGACCAAATAGCTCAAAATCGCTTCATTAATGCCATTTTTAACGCGGAATTAAAACATGCCTTGAGTTTGGCCGGACCCCCGACTTTAAGAGAGGCTATAAGGAGGGCTTTAGAAAAAGAAGCTCTCAATAAACAATATTTAGCATCCGGTAGAATTAGGTTCAAACTGACGAACCTTCGCCCGATGAAAAAGATTGTCCTGAAAATAAACCCACTCCCTGGCGGCGTCGTGGCCAGTATAAGGGTTTTTCTGATGGTGATGGTAACACTCAATCACCAAGATTTTGCCGTTATTGCAAGAAAGATGGACATACAATAGAATTTTGCTTTATCCTTAAGAAAAGGAATTCTGTAAATATTAATTCAAACAAGTCGAAAGATAATGATAATAGAGATTCAAATGAAAAATCATGGAGAAAACGAGATTCCTCTCGTAACCCTCAAACCTCAACCTCAAAAAACTAAGTTCTGGTGATTCAGTGGGGCTTAAATAATCGGAGAAGTCTTATATTGGTAGTCCTAATATTACCCAATTTTTAATCAAGGGCCTCTGTCAAACCGGACTATACACCTGGGGTACCGTGAATGGTGTAAAAGATTGCCTCTGGGTTATAGATACCGGGGCTGAGGTTACCGTAGTCCGTTTGAATCTCTTAAAACCCATTTTAAATGTTTTGACTGTTCCTTCTTCGCGAACAGCTACTAGGGTTACTACTCCAGTTTTAGGGAAAACTTCCGTTCAGGTTGCTATTACCGAATTTAGTACATCTCCTCATGAAGTTTATGTAGCTGATAGAGGATGATGGAATTTTGGGGTTAGATTTTTTTTGACTACTCATGGGTGTATTATTTCTATAGCTACCAATTCATTAATTTCTGGTCGAGGTGAGATTCCTTTTTTAACGACCAGAGATTTTCTTTCCGATCTTTTTCGTAATACTCCTTGAGTTCGTAGTTTGACACATTCCACAGAATACCCGAAAATTTTTCTTGAAACTTTGTTTGAAGACGAGGTTGAACACGAAAAAGGATCAAGTAAAGACTCTTTAATCAAAGCCCACTCACCTTTTGATCGTGTTTTCGATCTTTAATTGACGTAGATGAGTCTCATATTGATGATTTTATATCTCTATTGCGAGATTTTAGAGGTTGTCTCTATTTGAAGTAAAGGGGATATTACCATTTTCTAACATTTGCAAGGTTATGAAAACTTCCAATTTTTGAGTTGAGTTTATAATCCTTGAACATAGTATCGAGCTTTCATAGATTCATGAATTCGCTGATTTGATCAACGCTTTTGCTTCGGTCATCTGTCTGAAAATCGTCAATTGACGTTTACATGAATTTTGGGGTTTTTGTTAACTCCTTGGAATCTCTCTTTTGTCTATTAATGATTTTCATTGGTTCTCTTTTGAAGAGGCATCTTACAGGCGTTGTTTGGAAACGTTTCATTGCCAGCTTGTTTGAGAGATCCAAATAGGATTTCGAATTCAAATGTTAGTTTAAGCAACTAATTTAATACAAGATTTTCAGAGTTGGATTTATCTAGTATTCTGAGGTTGGAAAATCAAAGCTGAAAGCATTCCATCCTGGACCTATTTATCCTGTTTTCCTGCTTTCCCTCAGATAAAATCGTTCCATTTTTATATTTTTATTATCCTGATTAATTGTGATTATATCTCACATTTTAACCTTTAAAAGGATTTTTCTTGTTTCACGTTTTCTACGTGTTCAATGTGTTTTACGTGTAAAACTCATATTTGTCCTCCTATATAGGTCGTTTACTAAAAAAACTTTTGAAGAAGCTTGGATTGAGCGATTTTGGGACCAAAGCTCTAATTTTTTAAATACTCCAGAGCTTCCCTCCTTTTACGCCCTCCTGTCGCGTCCTTTTGCAGATTGCAGGACCTAACCACAATACAGCTCACATCCTGATCCTGTTCTTTTTAGATTCTTCATACAAGATAGAAAACTTTGAAGAATATTTGTATATTAAATTTTTCACTTTGATTGGTTAAGGCTCGGCTATCTTTTCAAGTTCTTTTGTGTGGTTTTTCCTTCAGAGTGAAGGCAAATGCCGGATAGTTTTTGGGAAACAATTCTTCAAATTTTTAATCCACCATACTAACTTTCCCTATTAGAGCAAGCACAAACAATTTGACTAGTAGACTTTCCGTTTTTCTTTCAATTTTTGCATTTCGCGAGTTGGGTCGACTCTTTTACTGGGGGGGGGGGGATAGTGTTACAAAGGTCGAAGAACACCCCTCATATTTGATTTGCAAGGTCTAGTAGTCATCTAAGGTAAATGATGTAAACATAAGATAAATGATTACGGTTACTCCTCACAACGACATTATTGTAAAAACAGTCTTGTTTTAGCTGTGAGCTATAACGGACGTGTATTTTCTCAAATACAACCCAATTATTATTTCACCTTATTTCGTTTCCTGTTCAACTTATTTCTCTCGGGAACCCACATTTAATTATCTTAATAATCGCGAGCCCTAATTTCGCAACAGTATATACGTCTAACGAAGTCAGATAGTGGATTCAGAAAAGACAGGTACGATCTGTTGACTGCACGACGAAGAGGGTGATTGTTTGATTGATCCTTAGTTGATCGTTATAGACTACGACGAAAAGGTTGACTCAGGTTTATAACTTTTTCTTTTTCTTGTCTTGTGATTGGTACATACTTTTTCGCACTTAGGTTTTCCTTTTTTCTGAGGCGTATCAGAAGTACCTTTCCTCTCCAAAACGGAGTGGGTTTCATTCAATTTGCACATAATTTGTCGTGGTTACACCAATCTTCGCGGCAAAAGTCAATCTTTCGACTTTTTTGAATTTTCCAGACTTCGATTCCCGAAATGAACAGACTTTTTGGACAGGCGAGTCAAACTAATCTACTTGTCTTGAAACTATACAGGGTGATTCAGGTTGTGCGCACCACCTTACGTGGGTGTATTCCTTCTGAAAATCTAAGACTAATTTTCCTTTACCAAAACTTCGAGGGACTAACGGTTTGGGAGCTACGGAAGATCTTAGTCGACCAATCACAGGGCTTATGAGTGACGTGGACAGGGCCGGTTCGAGAGTGTAAGTCGAGCAGTGCCCGCGGCGGTCCGATTTCTATTGTACGACGTTTCAGTTCTATTTCTAAATGAGTATGACGGCGTCGCCTCCTGGAGATGTCTTCGTACGGCATTTACCTCCGTTCTCGTCGTCCTGATCCTCTGCTTCATAGTTTCGGTCGTCCGGGTCCTCCGCTCCGTAGTTTCAGTCGTCCAGGTCCTGCGCTTCGTAGTTCTCGCAGTCCAGGTCCTCCGCTCCGTAGTTTCAGTCGTCCAGGTCCTGCGCTTCGTAGCTCTCGCAGTCCAGGTCCTCCGCTCCGTAGTTTCAGTCGTCCAGGTCCTGCGCTTCGTAGTTCTCGCAGTCCAGGTCCTGCGCTTCGTAGTTCTCGCAGTCCAGGTCCTGCGCTTCGTAGTTCTCGCAGTCCAGGTCTTGCGCTTCGTAGTTCTCGCAGTCCAGGTCCTCCGCTCCGTAGTTTTAATCGTCCAGGTCCTGCGCTTCGTAGTTCTCGCAGTTCAGGTCCTCCGCTTCGTAGTTTTAGTCGTCCAGGTCCTGCGCTTCGTAGTTCTCGCAGTCCAGGTCCTCCGCTTCGTAGTTTTAGTCGTCCAGGTCCTGCGCTTCGTAGTTCTCGCACTCCAGGTCCTCCGCTTCGTAGTTTTAGTCGTCCAGGTCCTGCGCTTCGTAGTTCTCGCAGTCCAGGTCCTCGGATTCGTAGTTTGAGTCGTCTAGGTCCACCGCTTCGTAATCGTCCAAGTTCTCGGCTTTATTAGGTAATTATCGATGAACAATTAATATTGTACAAACAAATTTGACTAACTTATCTTTTTACAGCGAGTTGTAATTTGGCAGAACCGGTGCGACCCATAACAGCTGGTACGAAAAATCGGGCTTTATCGAAAAGTAATGAATTATGCTTCGTATGAGTACAGGTAAGCTGTTAATGTGCCTGCATGCCTTCAGAAAAGTACACAGAGAGAACGTGAGCAGTCAATGTCAGTTGAGAAATGTATGTATGGGTTAATGTTTAAACGTTACAACAGCTGTTATGGTGATCATCCGATTCATTTGATGAATCTATTATAACGTTAATAAATTTACTAAAAGAATGAAAACAACAACATCATAATAAGCAACAACCAATAATTATTTAATAATGATAATTCCAGATATAATAATTGTAACATAATTTTTTTTTTTTTTTTTTTTTTCGGAGGGGAAAAATGCCTTATGCACCGTCAGGGGATATTCGTATCCGCTGGTGTGTGGGACTCGCACCCACTAAAAAACCGCCTCCTCGACAGGCATGTATAAAATAATTAATAGAACAATAAATTACATAAAGTAACCGAGCAATAATATAAATTAAGTAATAGAAGAATAAATTAAAATAGGTAACCGAACAATAATATAAAATGAGTAACAGAAGAATAAATTAAATAGGGTAACCGAACAATAAATTAAAATAAGTAACTGAACAATAAATTAAATAAGCTAACCGAACAATAATATAAAATTAGTAATTGAAGAATAAATTAAAATAGGTAATTTGACAATAAAATAAACAATAGCGTCGTCCGCTCCACTTGTATTCGGTGTAGGGGACTCTGCGATGCCATCACTTTCAAGCATCCGGTTGATCCTGCAAAATTTCAAACCAATGATAATTGACAGACATTAAATGATGAATTGCCTGACTCACCTTGAGTAGGTGTTCGAAGTGGCCCCCTTGCATCTCAATGCAAAGGTTCGCTCGTCGAATCAGATTATTCTGCGCTCTGCCTAGCATTTCCGGAGTCACTGTTGCGAGGGCCTCGTCGATGGCATCTCGCAGTTCTTCGACGTTATTTTTAGGTGTTCGGTACACATATTCCTTAATGTGTCCCCATAAAAAGTAGTTCAGCACCGTGAGGTCCGGAGATCTTGGCGGCCAGGCAACGGGTCCACCACGGCCGATCCAGGCGTTCGGAAATTCGCGTTCAATTACATTACGCGCGCGTAATGCAAAATGCGCGGGTGCGCCGTCGTGCTGGAACCACGTATTTTCGTCGATTATGACTCCCGCGTTTCCCAGCAATTCTGGCAAATCATTTTCCAAGAACGCTTCGTAATTGGGCCCGTTCAAACGTCGCGGGAGTTCTATCGGACCAATCTGAAAATAATAAACGAAATATTAATTCTTCACTCGAGGTGCATGATGCAGCCAAACTGATTATTTTTACAATTATTGTGTGATCTACTAACGTTCATCATTAATGTATACAAATGTATTATTCGTAAAAAAATTATATGAAAAATAAGCTCACTAAATCGTCGCCTCTTATACCAGCCCATAGATTTACTCCAAATCTGTACTGGTGACCGCGTGGCATTGTCACGTGTGGGTTTTCGGAATCCCATACGTGGTAATTGTGTGCGTTGAATGTGCCCTCTCGTCCAAACGTTGACTCATCTGTAAAAATAATTCGCCTGGTGAAATTCGGATCCTCAATATTTTTCGCGACGAGCCATCTACAAAAATCTAAACGCCGCGGGTAATCGCCCGGTTCTAGACTTTGCACTCGCGTGTAGTGGAACGCGTGCAACGCATTATCGCTGAGGATCCGTTGCGCTGTCGAATAGCTCGTCTCGCACATCCTTGCTACCGCTCTAATTCCGAGTGTCGGATCATTCGCGATCGCATCCAGCACCATCTCTTCTTTTCCCGGAACACGCGCGTCTACGCGGCCTCCGATCGCATTCCCGTCATCTCTATTCGGCACGAGTTGCCCTGTCTCCCTGCTCCGGTTGATTAATCGCAAGATTACATTTTTGTCCGGGTGTCTGCGATTCGGAAACCGCACAGAGTATTCCGTCGATGTAACCCGCGCGTTTTGCCCACACTCGCCGTATAAAATAATCATATCGCAATACTCTGATGCAGTATATTCCGTTTTATTAATATCTTTCGGTGGTAAAAATGATAGCTACAATACAAAGAATGCCAAGTAACTGATTGTTTATTAAAAAAAAATGCATAGCGAAACAGAGAAAAAAAAAAGACGATCACCCCGTCTCTTGTCGCACCTCATAGATGTCTCCAAATCTGTTTCGGGAACAGCTTGGCGCTCGGGTAATCGTTTTTGTTTTTTCTCTGCTTCGCTATGCATTTTTTTTAATAAACAATCAGTTACTTGGCATTCTTTGTATTGTAGCTATCATTTTTACCACCGAAAGATATTAATAAAACGGAATATACTGCATCAGAGTATTGCGATATGATTATTTTATACGGCGAGTGTGGGCAAAACGCGCGGGTTACATCGACGGAATACTCTGTGCGGTTTCCGAATCGCAGACACCCGGACAAAAATGTAATCTTGCGATTAATCAACCGGAGCAGGGAGACAGGGCAACTCGTGCCGAATAGAGATGACGGGAATGCGATCGGAGGCCGCGTAGACGCGCGTGTTCCGGGAAAAGAAGAGATGGTGCTGGATGCGATCGCGAATGATCCGACACTCGGAATTAGGGCGGTAGCAAGGATGTGCGAGACGAGCTATTCGACAGCGCAACGGATCCTCAGCGATAATGCGTTGCACGCGTTCCACTACACGCGAGTGCAAAGTCTAGAACCGGGCGATTACCCGCGGCGTTTAGATTTTTGTAGATGGCTCGTCGCGAAAAATATTGAGGATCCGAATTTCACCAGGCGAATTATTTTTACAGATGAGTCAACGTTTGGACGAGAGGGCACATTCAACGCACACAATTACCACGTATGGGATTCCGAAAACCCACACGTGACAATGCCACGCGGTCACCAGTACAGATTTGGAGTAAATCTATGGGCTGGTATAAGAGGCGACGATTTAGTGAGCTTATTTTTCATATAATTTTTTTACGAATAATACATTTGTATACATTAATGATGAACGTTAGTAGATCACACAATAATTGTAAAAATAATCAGTTTGGCTGCATCATGCACCTCGAGTGAAGAATTAATATTTCGTTTATTATTTTCAGATTGGTCCGATAGAACTCCCGCGACGTTTGAACGGGCCCAATTACGAAGCGTTCTTGGAAAATGATTTGCCAGAATTGCTGGGAAACGCGGGAGTCATAATCGACGAAAATACGTGGTTCCAGCACGACGGCGCACCCGCGCATTTTGCATTACGCGCGCGTAATGTAATTGAACGCGAATTTCCGAACGCCTGGATCGGCCGTGGTGGACCCGTTGCCTGGCCGCCAAGATCTCCGGACCTCACGGTGCTGAACTACTTTTTATGGGGACACATTAAGGAATATGTGTACCGAACACCTAAAAATAACGTCGAAGAACTGCGAGATGCCATCGACGAGGCCCTCGCAACAGTGACTCCGGAAATGCTAGGCAGAGCGCAGAATAATCTGATTCGACGAGCGAACCTTTGCATTGAGATGCAAGGGGGCCACTTCGAACACCTACTCAAGGTGAGTCAGGCAATTCATCATTTAATGTCTGTCAATTATCATTGGTTTGAAATTTTGCAGGATCAACCGGATGCTTGAAAGTGATGGCATCGCAGAGTCACCTTCACCGAATACAAGTGGAGCGGACGACGCTATTGTTTATTTTATTGTCAAATTACCTATTTTAATTTATTCTTCAATTACTAATTTTATATTATTGTTCGGTTAGCTTATGTAATTTATTGGTCAGTTACTTATTTTAATTTATTGTTCGGTTACCCTATTTAATTTATTCTTCTGTTACTCATTTTATATTATTGTTCGGTTACCTATTTTAATTTATTCTTCTATTACTTAATTTATATTATTGCTCGGTTACTTTATGTAATTTATTGTTCTATTAATTATTTTATACATGCCTGTCGAGGAGGCGGTTTTTTAGTGGGTGCGAGTCCCACACACCAGCGGATACGAATATCCCCTGACGGTGCATAAGACATTTTTCCCCTCCGAAAAAAAAAAAAAAAAAAAAAAAAAAATTATGTTACAATTATTATATCTGGAATTATCATTATTAAATAATTATTGGTTGTTGCTTATTATGATGTTGTTGTTTTCATTCTTTTAGTAAATTTATTAACGTTATAATAGATTCATCAAATGAATCGGATGATCACCATAACAGCTGTTGTAACGTTTAAACATTAACCCATACATACATTTCTCAACTGACATTGACTGCTCACGTTCTCTCTGTGTACTTTTCTGAAGGCATGCAGGCACATTAACAGCTTACCTGTACTCATACGAAGCATAATTCATTACTTTTCGATAAAGCCCGATTTTTCGTACCAGCTGTTATGGGTCGCACCGGTTCTGCCAAATTACAACTCGCTGTAAAAAGATAAGTTAATCAAATTTGTTTGTACAATATTAATTGTTCATCGATAATTACCTAATAAAGCCGAGAACTTGGACGATTACGAAGCGGTGGACCTAGACGACTCAAACTACGAATCCGAGGACCTGGACTGCGAGAACTACGAAGCGCAGGACCTGGACTGCGAGAACTACGAAGCGCAGGACCTGGACGACTAAAACTACGAAGCGGAGGACCTGGACTGCGAGAACTACGAAGCGCAGGACCTGGACTGCGAGAACTACGAAGCGCAGGACCTGGACTGCGAGAACTACGAAGCGCAGGACCTGGACGACTGAAACTACGGAGCGGAGGACCCGGACGACCGAAACTATGAAGCAGAGGATCAGGACGACGAGAACGGAGGTAAATGCCGTACGAAGACATCTCCAGGAGGCGACGCCGTCATACTCATTTAGAAATAGAACTGAAACGTCGTACAATAAAAATCGAACCGCCGCGGGCACTGCTCGACTTACACTCTCGAACCGGCCCTGTCCACGTCACTCATAAGCCCTGTGATTGGTCGACTAAGATCTTCCGTAGCTCCCAAACCGTTAGTCTCTCGAAGTTTTGGTAAAGGAAAATTAGTCTTAGATTTTCAGGAGGAATACACCCACGTAAGGTGGTGCGCGCAACCTGAATCACCCTGTATACTTTCACTTTACAATGCCGATGGTTCTACTCAATTTCGTTGAAAATTAACGAAGATGTTGCATATTTAATCTAAAGAAAGTCATTTTCACAAATTTTCCCCGTTTTTTACCTTCTTACCTAATTTTCGACCAACTTTTCAGACTTCACGCGAAATTTCCGTGGGCCTACATGATTCTGCATTAGGAAACAAAAAGAATAAGCCCCTGTAGGGCCCTTTACGTGAAATTATACCCGAGATATGAATTTTGCAAAATTGGGGTATTTTTCACCCCACGTGACTGGAATAGGTTACAGAAAATAAGGTTACCGCGCTGGGGTTAATAATTCCACAATGGAATGTAGCCAAGGACACTTTAGGATAGTAGATAATAATAACTGTCATCGATGAAACATCGATTACATTTTATATAGATCGAAATTATTACGTCACGAGATTCTGACGTCACGAGTATTCTGACGTCACGAGTACTTGCCGCGTGCGCCTCCATGCGGCCATTTTTTTATACTCAGCCGTACCCACCACTTCGTTACTTTATTTATATATCTAGCAACCGAATGCAAGTTCACATTCGGCTCAAAATCAATAGGGGGCTGGGAAATGACGGTGGATACCTATGTTTAAAGTTTCAATTATACGCGTGCAGCTGTTCGACAGATATCGTGGTCCATGTCTGCGAAAAATCGGGCAGAGAAGAAGAAGAAGACGATTGATTTTTTTGTAATCTTTTTCAGCTTTGACAATCAATATTTCGAGATCCGTTCGACCAATTTGGTTAAGATTTGAACTACAAAGTCCTTTTAGGTGAATCCATTAGCCCTGTACACCCAACGAGTTTGATTCTGATACCTCCGTTCTGGACAACTTTTGAATAATGTTGGCAATAGTGACGTCTCACAGCGCGCCGTGACAGAACGGCTTGCAACCATAGCGCGACCCGTAAACTGTCATTTTTACGCCAAATGATTCTACTAACCCTAAATTATAGGCTGGTTTTTATTATTGACGATACTTTACAATGATGTAAAATGGAAATCGTATAACAAAAAGATGGTCAGTATGATTTCATTTTCATTACATCCAATCATTCATAAAAAATTCAGTTGATTTATAAAAAATAACATCATTGTAAAGTATCGTCAATAATAAAAACCAGCCTATAATTTAGGGTTAGTAGAGTCACTTGGCGTAGAAATGACAATTTACGGATCGCGCTATGGTTGCGAGCGTTCTGTCACAGTGTGCTGTGAGACGTCACTATTGCCAACATTATTCAAAAGTTGTCCAGAACGGAGGTATCAGAATCAAACTCGTTGGGTGTACATAACATCCATAAATATTATTCCCTTGGAGATATGATGTACTCTTATATGCAAAAGCGCGATTTCAGCGATCCCCCGGGTAAATGATTCTTGCCAGCGCTCGCCTGAAGTGAAAAAAAAAAGAGAAAAAAAGATAGCGGGAGGGAGGGGGGGAGGGTGTACTTGACGGCGATCCGTTACCGCGAATCTTGATTAATACATGTCGGTCAATAGCATTGAGGCATCAGCTGCGATTAAATTATCGGTTTACACTACAAAGGAATTCATATCCCGATTATATTACTGGGCCTAAAACGCAAATTAACGTGGGTAACATGTTTCAAACCGCTTTGTTCCGCAACGTACCACCATCGGATTTGGCAGAAAATGTGCATCTTGCCATGTATTATAGTTCAGATACCAAAATGACATTATAAACAAACATACCATCATAATGATTCCGTGCAAAGACGGGCCCCGTGTTTCACGATGCCATTATATCATTTTAGCTGATCATTATAAGATTCTAATGATAACACGCGAATTGTTCGACTGTTGTTTCCATTCGCACAGCCAATCGTTTGAAAATAATTGACTCAAACTGTTATGATTACACATATGTGACATACAAAGATCTGCAAAATGTAGTCGTTACATATAAGAATAATAGTAGCGACGGCTTTTTTTATATAATAAAGAAGTGGATTAAATTAAATAATGAATATAATTTAGAAATAATTTATTTTACTACTTCATTTTTAGTTGATATAAGTTTCTCAACATATTTTATTGAATGAATAAAGAATAGTTCTACTATGATTCGTAATGTTTTTATAATTTCATAATAGTCCACGGTGCTGTCAGTGGCGTTGCTACCGTGGAGCTTTTGGAGCAGGATGCTGCAGGCGCTCGGCCGTGAGGGGCGCACGGTCGCAAGGGTAGGGCATTGCGGTGGAGTGCTCTGTGCCCAGCGAATGGGGATGGCATGCTGATGTTTACCGCTAGGCAGCGGCGCTTCGTAATTTCACTCGCAAGTGAAGTATGACTGGGCGAATACTTAAGTTCGAATGCTCACGCTGTTTATAGCAGCTATTCGTACGATATTGAAGTAATAAATATTATTGCTCAGTTAGTCATTCGGGCTATAGTCGATACCTGCTGATACCAACCAAAATAGTCTTTTAGACAATGATATGCATTTAAATAGTTACGAGATCATGTCAGATTCAAAAAAACTAAGCGGCGCTGCTCTTAAAAGGAAAAGATTAGAAAAGGAAGCGGCCGAAAATAAGGTCTTGAAAAAATGTGTTAAAATAACGTCATTTTTTGAAGGTCCGTCTACGTCTTCGGCGACTAATAAAACTGCCAGTAGTGATGCTTTTTCTGGTCTAGTACCACCACAAAATACTGCTTTAGGGCTCATTCCCACACCAAATGAAAAATCAGATCAACATGATCTACCAGTACCTGCAAACACAGATACAATATCAAATCCGGCTATTGAACAACTTGATGCGAATTTTGATGCTGATATCATATTTTTATCAGATAGAGCTAATTTTCCCGATGTTCTGACATCTGAACCAAAACGACTAGTTATCAAACTCTGTCCGTGTCAACCAATGGGTAGTTTTGCTAAAGACACGACGGGTCGTAACAAGAATAGAGGGTTCAGCGCGAATTTTCACACAGGTAAAGGACCGATGAAGATCAAAAGATAATGGTTATGTTATTCGATGACAAAAAATATTTGTTATTGCCAGCCATGTTGGCTTTTCGATCATTCAAATTCAGATCCAAAATTTGTAAAATGGACAGCAGACTGGGCTCATTCAGTTCGCGACATTGAATCACATGAGGAATCGAAGCAACACGGTATTTCTTGTGAGATTTCCTATCGTTGGCAGATTGGCTCAACTGTCGATGCGATCGACCAGCAAGCGATCGAAAACACAGCGAATTATTGGCGGCAAGTACTGCGGCGCATTATTGATGTAATCTTTACATTAGCTACAAATAATTTACCCTTCCGAAGTCATAGAGTTACGAGCCCGCAGGATAGCTCAAATTCACAAGGGAATTTCTTAGAAGTAATACATTTACTTTCTCGGTACGATGGAGTATTGGCAGATTTATTAGCGCGTCCTAAAGGCACGGTCAATTACCTAAGTCCTGACATACAGAACAAAGTAATCAACTTGATTGCAAATCAGATCAATGTTGGGATCAAAATGAATTCGAAGAGGCTGCATTCGTGACTATCATATTAGATACAACCCAGGATATCGCAAAAATTGACCAACTCAGTACTGTTTTTCGCTATGTATTGATACAAAAAGATGAAAATGATAGGACACGTAAGCTTGAGGTAAAAGAAACCTTCTGTGGCTTAACGCAAATCAGTGATCAAACTGCTGGAGGATCAGAAGCAACCGTTTTGCAAATTAATAAAGAGTTTACAAGTATTTCAAAATTACGTGGTCAAGCCTATGACAGTGCTGCAAATATGAGTGGTATTTATTCCGGACTTCAAGCTCGTATTGAAAAAAAAAATTCAGCCGCTGAATTTGTACACTGTTGCTCTCACAACTTGAACTTGGTAATTAACGGCAGTGTTTCTAATATTCAGGAAGTCAGGGAATTCTATGAGTAGTTACAGAATATTTATGTTTTTTTCAGCTCTGACAGAAGATGGGCTATGTTAATGGATTCGAATCAAACCAATTTGGTTAAGACATTAAAGAAGGTTTGTCCAACGCGATGGTCTTCTCGTATTTAAGCGCTCGATGCATTACGCTCTCGTAATTTCGATATTATCAAATTGTTGACATATCTGTTATTAAACGGTAAGAATTCCGAGGAACAACGGGAAGCTTGAAGTTTGATTAAATATTTCGAAAGATTTCCAACCGTCATTTTGATAGCCGTGCAAACCAAAATACTAGAACCAATTAATTCAGTGTCTAAGCTGCTTCAAGGAACTGATGAAGACATAGCCCACTTTTTCCGAAAAGCGAGTACGACGTATTAGGCGGTTTTTCGATGAGTTGCAAGAAGATGAATGTATTTCTAACAAAGAGAAGCGTTTCGAAGTTGACGTCTTTTACAGAATGCTCGATGTAACAACTACCCAACTTGATACCAGGTTTCAGTCTGTTAGGCGGTTGAGTGCGACATTCAAGTGTCTATCGCCTACATTTTTATTGCAGTTATCTAATGGAACTATTCTGACTGCATCAGATGTACTATCATCTACGTACCCAACAGATTTGTCAGCAAACTTAGGTTCACAACTGCTCTGCTTTAAATCGTGCTTTTATAGTCATCTTTCAAAATTAACTTCCATCCGCGGAGTAGCGGAACTGCTTTTGATTCACAGCCCTGCATCAAGTAGCTTCACTGATTTAATAGGGAACTTGCATGTTTTTTAATTTTGATTTTATTCCAAAATAGGATGGAAAAAAATGAATTTCCCAAGACAGTTTTTTTTTTCGAGCAATATTAACGCTGCAAAATTATTTTCTGTTACACTTATTTTTCTCGGTAAATTTGAATGGGCAGATATCAGCGCCGCCAGCGGCACGTGCGGGAACTATGCTCCACTGTGAACATTTTCTGCTACAATCAAGCACAAGTCTTTATTATAAAATCATGAATAAAGTGAAAGAAAAATTTGTAAAAGGCACTTCCGAGAATTTACCTTCAGTAGATCTGGAAATGCTTTCGTCGTTTATTTCAAACAGTGATTGTTTTTCCGGACCTGAAATGCGTAACGTCAAAACTGAAAGGTTTGTATCTTATATACCTCTTGATTACTTACGGTATAAACGTGAAATTCTATTATAAAATATCTCTAACAAATATTGTCTTCTGTCTATAGATCTATGCGGCCTAATTATGAAGATGGTGCCATAGGATACGTGCAACTATTGATAGAAAAGGCTACGTGTATATTGGGAGCAAAAATCTGCCCAGAACACAGAATAAGAAATAAGAATTATACTGTCAGGGTAGTGATAAATGAAGAGGACAATGTTGTGATGAGTGCTATGTGTGATGACTGCGCTGGTTCTATGGGTATGTCTATAATATATCGTAAACTAAAGCTACAATAATTCTTGTGTATATGTTCTAAAATTATATTTAAACATTTTTAGGCGGTTGCAAACATGCTGTGGCTTTATGAGCTTGGATTCATCGTCGCACAGAAGAACCTGCTCCCACATCCATAACATGCTATTGGAAGAAGCCATAGCTATCTGAAGTTGGCACAAATATTAAATATAAGAAAATTTCAGATATCGTATCATCAGGAAGTGCTACATGTGACCAGACTGAAAATCGACAGGAGACTTTTCTTAAAATAATATTGAAATCAGGAAAATCTGACACTAGATGTCATTTAATAAAATTTTTTAGCAAAAGTGTGCTCCAAGGGTTGTCAATACATCATCATGCTGTATTGTACGACGGCGATAAACAGAATGTACAAGCATTTCTGGATTATGTTGCTGCAAAATTAACCAACGAAGCTTGTACAGCAGCATGTTCTACTACAAGAGATCAGAATGAAAACTACAGGGGGTATGAACTGCACTATGGACGTATTACTGCAACCGTGATTTATGAAGCTGCACAGTGTAACACAACTGATGGAACTCTGGTGGAAAAAATCTTGAGTGCACAAAATTTTGATACCAAGGCAATGGAGAGAGGAAGAATGTTAGAACCTCAAGTGCTTCAAAAAGTGGCTAATCGATAGAAAAAAAAAGTAGATACGTGTGGCTCCTACTAAGTGCCAAATTTCCTGAATTCGGTGCCTCCCCAGATAGTATTTGCGATGATGCTGTTATCGAAGTGAAGTGTCCAATGAGTTCGAAGACTACAGAAAATTATCATAGTGATGGTAGAATTCAAAATAAGTTCAAGGCCCAGATTCAGCTGCAAATGCTTTTTCATGAGAAATATGAAGGATATTTTTGCATTGCAGATCCAGAATTTGAAGCCAATGGAAATGTTTTCATTGTAATAAAAAATTTTGATGAAAACTTCATTACAGCAGTGATAAAGAGAGCAAGTGCTTTTTGAAGTAGAGCAATATTCCCAAAACTAATGCACTGATTTTGTTTAAAGTATTATTATTAAAATATACTCATGTATATTTATATCACTTATTTGATGAATTAGTTAATGAACAACATTCTTAATTAAAACTAAAGTAATGTATTTTGAAAAGTGTACGATAAAAATTTTTAAAGTGTATAATACTATTAAATCATTTCTCAGATTACATCATACTAGATAATTTCACATTTGCTTTATTACTTCACTTTGCAAATTTATTAAGCTTGAAGCAATAAACACAGCACAATCCAAGCACTCCAGTAGTTTATTGTCTACACGTGTATGACTGTCCACAAATTTGAAATTTCTCATGCGGTTAATTACTCTTTCCACATGTATTATGAGACTGGCAATTTGTTTAGTTAGTCTCACATCACTTTTGCTACTTTTTGTATTTTGACTAACTGATGGAGGTCTGATTAAAGTGCAGTTTTTTTTTTTTTTGAGCTGCACATCTAGCTGTTTAAAGCCTCGGTCTGCCATCACTTTCACATTCTCTGGTAAAACATCTAAGTATCCACACTTCTCCACTATTGACATATCAGTGCACCTTTCACAAACTCTATCCGATATAAAATTTATAAATCCATCGGGAGTCACTGATATGAGATACTTAGCCGTAATCCGACCAAGTCAATGCCTGATTACATGCATCCGATGGTTTTTCGATTTCTATTTCGAAACAATCTATGATGCTTTCAACGTCACTATACCTGTATCGAAAGTGTATAGAAAGGTTAAACATTATTTGCTGCTTGCTTCGCCAAACAATAAGCTGTTTCAACTGTAAAGCTAAAACCTTGACACTTTTTTTGAAAACTCTGCTTGCTTGAGGTTCCGACAACCCAAATTCATATCCTAGCACAGAGAATGGTGGATTCAGCTAAACTTTCTTCACCGTCAAGTAGATATCTCCAACAACAATGCCACATTCTTCATGTAATAAGTCTATTATGTACATTGATTCTCTGCGTATACCTGCGTAGCAAAGGATTGTTCTCAATTAACCTTTTCGTAAAGCTTTCATACACTACTTTAGCCAATACTTCATCCCTTAGTATTTTTTCTTCATTGCTAGTACCCGATGATTTACTACAACTCATATTGTAAAATGAACTAGTATCAAGGGTTTCGAAAGATGAATCCATATTTTTGTTTTCATCAAGCACCTGATTAATCTGTAAGTTGTTTAATTGCCTTACTAAATCAGCATCAAAATTACAGCCAACAGAGTGTTACGTCGTTATTTTTCACTTATTCCGAGCGGTTTTCTATGGGCGTGGTTTGTATTTAGGGTTCGACTCGTTTTACACTAAATAGTAACTAAAGTGATAAAAGGATGTTTGGAATAGTAAAGGATGCTAAATGATTGTGGATTTATATTCAAAGTTCGAATTTTATTTAATAAGATTTATAAATTGAGATAGAGTTTGGACTAAGATTTATAAATTGAGATAGAGTTTGGACTAGGAAGGAGAGAAAAGATGTCTAGAAGGTAGGAGAGTTGACTAGTAAGTGAAGTATAATAATGAGGAATGCTTGGTTCTGACCAAGGTGAGAAGGCAAAAGTGCCCGAGGTAAGCATACAGGGAGTGATAAGGAGCCGTGGGAACGGAGTGGCTAGGCCAGGACGTTACAAGAGACGCTGCGAGATTCAGCAACTGCTTGTGAAGCGTTGTCGTTATTTCGAATGCTAGTTTGTGACCATTTATTCGCTGTGTTTGGCTTAACTTGTATAAGCTTACTTTTATACAATTTCACCGGTGATTGCGATATATGTGGTTGGAACTGAAAATAATCGATGCACTGTACTTTTCACTTTCCGCACTCAATGAACAAGCTCCAGTGTCTTGAATATTAAACTGATCATCTACGTTAACCGGACTATAGGCTGGATTGTTTGAAATGTTCAAACTGAAACGAAGAGCAACATCCTCTTTTAGTATTTTTCTTCCTCCAAACTGTTTATATTCGGTGTAGTTTTTCAAATCGTTTTCAAGCGACAAAAAATAATACAGTTTGTGATACTGATTTAATATAATTTTCATTCAAATCTAGAAGAAGGTATTTACTTACATCAAGATGATCTTCGCAGCAATAACTAGTTTTTTTCAGTTTGTTATTTTTGTCAAATTCAACTGCATCGCACCAAGCCTTTCTTTTTAATGGGTCATTTGGCACTCGGATAAATATCTTTTCTAGAGTTGAACTTGTTGTATTTTTACAAGATGGTACAAAACAATACATGTACCAATTCAAATTCGGTTGCGGAGCTGATGGATCCATTGTTCTCTCAATTTATATGATTTTTATCACTTTTTATCACTTAATAAATAATGCACACTTTTTATAGCACCAGCACAAAAATACTTTTTTTATCCAAGTATGTATATTTATACTACTGCACGCTCCTTTATTCGAAGTAATAGTTATTTACTAAATACAATTTTGACAGCGTCACCAATGCTTTACAGCTTCAAATATTAAACGAATATTATTATTTGTAGCAGGAAGTGTTCACAGTGGAGCATAGTTCCCGCATGTGCCGCTGGCGGCGCTGATAGAAGGGTCCAGCAATATGTCTGCTCATTCAAATTTACCGAGAAAAATAAGTGTAACAGAAAATAATTTTGCAGCGTTAATATTGCTCGAAAAAAAAAAACTGTCGTGGGAAATTCATTCTTTTTCATCCTATTTTCGAGTTCGATAGAGAAATATGAAGATTTCGAACGCATGCAAGTTTCCTATTACAGCATGCATGATTTTTTAACCTTGCCAGTGACTACAGCATCGTGCGCAAGGAGCTTTTCTGTTTCAAAATTGATTAAAAACTATCTGAGGAGTAGTATGTCCCAACATCGCTTAAGTTCTTTGGCAATGTTGTCAATTGAAAGAGAAAGAGCACGTCAACTTGACCTCGACAAAATAATCGGCCAATTTGCTGAAGCAAAGGCTCGAAAAAAAGTGTTTTAGACCGTTTGACTCATGACTATCGGTGGTAAGAGGCGCATTTGATGAATACCGCTCCAAGGAGCTGAAAGTCTAGCTACGCCACTGGGTGCTGTATTCTCTGAATTGAATTCGGCAAAAGTCTTTGATTGCGGTTGTAAGTATAATCACTGATTAAGTTCACTGATATACTTATAAATGAAAATCAGTGACTAATCCCACTGATTCATGTTTAGAGTAGATTACTATTCCCGTACCTGGTCAAGAATTTGAGTTATACTCGACAGGAAATTCTCAATATTAGATCTGAATGAAAGTTACCGCAAATATTCGAGTATTAGCTTTGCTGTGTGGGAAAATTCTCAATATCCTGCTGGGATAGAAATTGCCATACAATGTACGAGCTTTGGCTATGCTGTGTGGTTAAATTTTAAACGTCATAATTGAACACAAATTATTACACTCTCTTGTGATACTTGATAAGTGTCGTATAGTGGTATTTGCTATGTAGTAGTTCAGTTGAACTAAATATACTACCATAGCGCTCACTGCTGTGTTAGTATGTTGATTTTCGCTATACAGTGTATAGTAAGACATACTCAGTAGAATTCCACATACGGTATTGTAGAAACTATCATATTGCAAGTGTAAGATACTGTATGGCCTCTATTGCTATAATTTTTGCTGAATGACTCCTATAAAATTCTCTCCGTGTATAATTCATATTGATAACTGTCCATTCGCCCTGTGTCAAACTGTGAGTCTATTAATGAATCTTCTGCGTGATCAAAATTTTCATTTTCTACACGAACAACAGGTATTGGCAGTAGATTGCTCGATTAATTTGTTCATTCTCGCATCTCATATTCATTAAGAATGTTAACAAATTTTGATTTAATTTCTACTTGAAACTGCGCAGACACATTTAAACAGTTTGTGCCGTTGAAATGAATAATTTCCTTAGTGGACTAAAATTGGTTTTATTAGTTTTAGCTTTGTCTTCTTCCTTAAAATATTTGATGAGTGTATTCGCGACCTCTGATTGTGGTTTTGCGACTTGATAAACTGTTTTTTACGGACTGATTGAGACGTCGACGCAGTCACAATTTCCGGATCAGTATAGGACATTCTTGTAGGACCTTCACTGTAACCAGTACCTGAAAAATTTAACATTTTTGTTCTCAGTTCGTATTTTATATTTCAATATATTGAACAATGTACAGTATGTTGATACCGAATATAGTACAAATTTACAGTGTCTGTCCTCGTTAATATTGTGATTCATTTTATATTTGAATTTTTTTATTCCAAAATTTATTGTTATTTGTCAAATTAAAATTCAATAAAAAGGATCTAACTTTCCTTTCTTCACCCAAATTTTCAAATTGCTATTTGCAGTTTTTCATCAAATTAATAACATTCATAAAAATTTGCAGACGATTATTTCATCATGAAAATTGAAAAAGTAATTATAAATGCGTAAAATCTCATCTAAATTTCAAATAGAAAAATATGTATTACACATTTTTGAAATTGAACTCACCCGAATTGTCACAGCTGGTTGCAGCATCATACTGCATGTTTTTGATATCAGCATCCTCACTCGGCCTCGCATCCGATTGTGGGGAATCTTCTGTGCTTGTAGATGCAGGTGAATCCAATGATATGATATGTTTCGCATTAATATTAGATATGATCTCCCTCTCGTCCATCCATATGTCCAGGAATTTCATCTGCTTTTCCCGCTTCCATGGCCTGTAATATACCGCTGGCTGACCGCTCTTTGACATTCTATTTTTCTTTGCTTGTCTTTAGCCATCTCGTAATGTCCTCCACAACATTTTGCATGCATTTGCTATATAAATAATATAAAACAACACAGATTATTGTAAGTCGTTTGATCGTGAAAGTACGATAAAGCATATTAATATGCATATTGTAAAATATTCATTGTGTGACGCACTTCATTATGGTTGATCACATATACTATACATCGTAACTCTATCATGCATATAGCGTATTATTGGTTTAAAACTTACGTTTTTCTTTCATTGCTTTAGAAATTTCACGCCAGCGATTATCGCGCTGCTGGTTATTTGAATGTACGTTTGTACGTTTGTACAATCAAAATGAGAGTTTCTTAGTTCATACCGTTTTATTGTCTGCAGAGCCTTTTTAAACAAATTAACAGAAGCGTAAAATTTATTGTTGATATCTTTATTTTTAATTACTCCGGCAACAGAACCCGATGAACTTCTGTTTCGGTTTTTCAAAGCTCCTAGTTCAACTATCATATAATTTCACTTATAGAAATTTGGATAATTTAAGATATAATTTAATTATATATTTCTCATGCAACAAAATTACATATTACACAATTGCATTACACGTATACTATAAAAACAAGTTAATCTACATACAATTATGCAAGAATAATTAAGTACACTATTAAAATGACATTGACTCTGAACCTCTCTGTAGATACACTCTTTACGACGTCATATCGGACATGTTTGAATTTAAAAAATAAAAATTATCGTACAAAACCGAAAACTAAGTATAATTTATCCGAGTATACTTTTAAACATATGCACAGAGGTTCACTGGAAACTTACCTCGCCCTATGGTAGGCAACTCGTGTCTTTGCAAAATTGACTGTAGGTATGGTCGTACCACGGCGTTGTCAATTTCTCAAAAACAGGAGTTGCCTACCATAGGGTGTGGCAAGTTTCCGGTTAACCTCTCCGTATATACATTGTAACATGGCAAAGTGCACTTGCCGTTACAAGAAACTCCCGAACCCGTAGATGGCCGTAATTACGTAGGCCAGTATGCATGGGTAAGTGCGAATGCGTTAGGGAGCCACGAGGCTACGATAACCTTTCGAGAAGCGGCCGTGACTGTACTATGACTGTAGAGATTATAGCTGATTTCGTTCGTTTTCTTTTTCAAAATTCTCTGTCATGTGGGAGATCTGGACAAGCGAGGGGTGGAGGACGATACGACTCGACAAACCCCCACAGACGTGGACAGTTATGAGAGTGAGAGGTTCACCGAAATCGACTGTACTAGGCCCCTGGGAGGCCCAAGACTACGTGGATCAGCTGACTTCAGAGCGAGAACGCGGTGGAGTGCCGGGGGCACTCAGCTACGAGGGACGAAGGTGGTGGAGGTGATTCCCGCCACCCCCAAGAGCCAGCGAACCGCGTTCCGCCAGAAGAGCCCTCGAGGATCACCCTGAGCAAATTCGAAGTTCCGCGGGCTACGGCCCAGCCGCCATGGGCGACGATCTAGCGGTCGGTAGACCAATCGATAATTGCCTGACAATCGAGGGTGCGCACACCGGCGTCACGCGGTCTAGAGAACTCACTCTGCGTAGGCCGGCGACTTAGCTAGGTAGAGAGAGGATTGTTTCCCCTAGTCTGGTTGCGGTTGTACGATTCAGTTTTGTTTTCGATTAGGAAAGTGTGTGGGAGCCCTCGCGGGATAACGAATCTAAGAGAAAAGATGGATTGTGCCCACGAGGCAGCGGAATTCGTCAGGTGGCTGGAAAGCGGTAAGCTTTAGCTAACTTGACCCACCTACGGATTCGAATCCGGTAACGGGCATCTGCCATCTTGCCTGTAGCAAAGCCACGAGGCTCTTTAGTAGTTTGGTGGATTCGAATTAAGACGAACCCCGAGTCGGTAGGCCGTCACCAGTGTCCCTTACGTATTAGAGTAACTTCGGTTTTCGAGTCCAGTAAAAATTTCCCGGCTAAAAAGTCGTAGTTTGCCAAATTTGGGAGATCCGCACACGAGTGCGACAAGAATAGTAATAGTACGACACGGTCGCTTTCTCTCTCTCCCTCCTGCGGAGAGAGTAGGTACGTTAGCGCAGGCTTGAGCCTGCTAAACTTTTTGTTACTGTCTTACTGTAGATTCAAAGTTCTGTCGCCTACGGAGGCAGAGTTAGGTTAAGATAGTTGTAAGTCCTCTGTAAATAGCTGGTGAGATAGGTAGCGAGGAGGCCTAGCCCCCCGTAGGTGCCGGTCGCTTATACACGGCCGGCCCATGCATGTACAATAGTATTGTTAAGTTAGCGTAATTAAAAAATAAAGCCTCGCGGCTATAACCCAGGGGGTTGCCCGTTTGATTATCCTACGGGGAGTGGATTTGACGAATTACTAGTCATTATTTCTTCTTTTCTCTTTAGTTTTTTTTTTTTTTTGCTTGTTATTGCCAACAGCGTGGGAGCTGTTCTTTGTTTTTCTGTACATGATAAAATTCGCAAATCGAGGCGAGATCGCCCTTACACGGCCTGTAGCCGCCCGGCACCCGTAGCTAGGTACCCCCGGGTGCGGCAACGAAATTGTACCATTTTTGTTATCTAGTTTCAAGGTTTCTTTCGAATAGATTCTTTCTTATTTGGTGAAATTTTAAAAATCTCGAGTCGTCATTGCCTGAGCTAATCCCTCACTTAATCCCGGCCCCTCTCCGCGGTACTGAAGCTAGCCACCGCTTAGGAGTAGTTGTGAGGCTTCGTTGTTTCTTTCTTTTGTTTTCTTCATTTTGAGTTTCGTGGCGAAGATAGTTCGCCTGGCGCCTAAACATTTTAGAATTCGAGTTTTTTTTTTTCCTATAGCTGATTGTCGACTGGCTGGTCCCGAGGCCTAGCAATCCGGTCTAGTCTCGAGGGCTAATAAAAAGTCACGTCACAACATATATGCGAGCTACGGTGAAATTTTAGTGACAAATGTTGTTTTAGCCTACCTAAGACAAACTACCAACCGTTGTTCAGGTCCTATTGGTCGCCGAAAAGCAATATTTTCTTCGGTCAAAACCACCATAACGTAACTAAGCAGCTCTTTAAATTTGTAGTAACTTTCAACGAGTAATTCAATGGTGACCTTTATTTTGACCTTGAGAACGACCCTCAAGGTTATTTCCAGGCCAACTTTTTTTTTCAACCAGAAACCCCTTCTTTTGACATCGGCAATCGATAGAGCGTGAAATTCTACGTTTAAATATGTCCTTAAGTCATAGGTACATTTTGACATTGAAGGTCTCCATTCGAATTTTTTCGTAACGACCAAAGTTAATAATATCAACAAGGCGCATTTAGTAGTGACCTCAATCATGACCTTGACGATGACCTTCAAGGTGATTTCAAGCTCAACTTTTTTTTCATTCGATATCGGCAATCGATGAAGCACGGATTTTTGTTTCGGAAATCAATAAGAGGTTGATTACCATGTCAAATCTTCAACTTCATTATAACACTCGGCCCCCGCCTATTTCACGAGTTCGGGACCACAGATATTAAGTTTTTTGTCGAGAAGCTCAAGGTTTTCAGTTCGAACATCTGCACTAGATTTTGAAGATTTTGAAAGGGAACGTGAAGGGCGAGGGGACTCACGCTAATCAAGTACCCCAAACGAAACAATGTACCACGTTCATGGATGATGCTAAAAGTGAATCAAACTTATTGCGAAAAAATTGATTGGTCTTTTCCGAAACTTTCAATGTAAATGTAAAACTGTATGTTCTATTGATTCTGAAACTCAAAAATACAGGTTTCTATTTGAAAAAAGGTGACCTTGAACTCACCTTGAACGTCATCGTCAAGGTCATGATCGAGGTCACTACTGAATGCACCTTGTTGAAATTATTAACTTTGGTCGTTACGAAAGAATTTGAATAGAGACCTCCGAAGTCAAAATGTATCTTGACCTAAGTACAGTAATGATCACGGATTTTGTCGCACCGGAGATATGCAACCGAAGGTACATCTTCTTTTCAAGTTGGCAATACCCTGTAGGCAGTAGCTGACTTGAGTGCCCTCGCGACGGTGAGCGGCGGATTGTAAAAACCGCATCTGTCAATTCGCATAACCATGAAATGCACGAATGATTTCATTGAAAATTTTTAACTTAATTTTAACCGTTAATTGACATCACCTTTAACCGCACGGATGATCGTTAAAATTCGGTCGCTCCGAAAATAACGTAATGTTCGCAAGGTGTTGTGAGGACTAGAAGGTTAATTCGTGTATATCCATGAATCTGCCACGGCATTAACATTTTCATTAAAGATAACAATTAGGTTATTTATTGAACGCTCGTTGTCATTATAGAACAAAATTTGTAGTATTTTTCTACTCATTTTCTGTAGGTTTGTTGTGGTTTCTGAAAAAAATGTGACGGAGCTGAAAACTATCGTCGCAGTAAGATATAATACCTGTAACGGTGTATTTCTTAACCAATAAAACGAACACAATAAGAAATCTGATTGACACAATTTTATTCTTTAAACATGATACAAACGAAACATTGAATATCAACTATCAAATAACACTCGTTTCAATTTAAATTGTGCTTAAAATTTTCATCAATTAACAACGCTTAATAAGTTAATAGATGACACATGCTACAATTCATTGAAATATAAAAACAAATTAGCTATATAAGTTTTAACGATATGTCAAAGCGATTTTGAACCCATTTATACAATAGTTACACGCTTCTGAATGAGAATATACAAAGTGCCTGAAGCATTACGCAGTTTAAATATAGAATGTCAGTCTCATTTTGACTAGAATATATTGCACGTCGCAATCCTGAATGTTCTTTACAATCATGAATGCACGTAACAATTATAAATTCAATGTTCTCACAGCGATGCCATCGTACTTGACACCAGGCTCTACAGTCTCTACTGTGCAGTCACCTGACATCTTACTATCTTTACTATACTGGTCGTTGAAAAAAAAATTTCTGTTATAATTTGAAAAATCTGAAGTTGACCTTTAAAAAATAAGATCCTCAAAGTTTTAATGCTCTTTCTAATTAATAATGGGTGTCGGTAATTTTTTTATTTTTTTCTCATAAGATAAGGCTTTATTTGTTTTCAGACTATGATCTTTCCGAATTTTATGACGTTTTAAATTGGAAAAGATTGAAAAATATTTATAACGTTATAAAATTCAACAAGAACAAGGTCTTAAAAGAAATAAAGCATTATTTTATGAGAAAAAAAGAAAAAGATTACCGACACCCCTCAATAATGATATAGAGCATTGAAACTTTGAGGATCTTATTTTTTAAAGGTTTACTTAAGATTTTTCAACTTTGAACAGATATTTTGTCTTTAACGGCCAGTCTAATCTTTACCGATGACAAAGTTTCCTCCACAGATGATTAGATGGTTGATTGCAATCAAAAATTAATACTGAAAATAAAATAATTATACTCTAACGAAAATATGAATGGCAAATAATTCAAAAAATAAGGTGGAAGGAGGCAGGCAACGATATTCATTCAACATTATCACCTTGCATCAGAGCAGAAGTGTCACTGCGGTAATGAATTCGGAGTAATACAAATGCCGGAAGGTTTGACGATAGATTTTGGTAGAATCTATATACCCTGTGAATTACCACCAATGACGATTGCTGAAATCAAGAGAGCATTGCATACAGAGAAAACAGAGGCTGTGCAAAAGAATCTGTGTAGTTCGAAATGAGCTCGACATACAAAGCGAAAATAACTCGAAGTTTTAGTGTATCCATGGCTCTCCTCTATAATGAGTAATGAATAATCAGAGCAGGTCCATTAGTATTTAGTGTGCCTGCCCTGGTTAATTAAAACGTCTCGTATTCGGTCAGGCATGGATGACGCTAAAGCTTCAGTGTACTCTGGCTTTGCACGTAACCCACCCCATGCTGCATGGACTCGTATGCACAAACCTTCTTTTCTCTCGCGTTCGACCGGTTGCCATTCCCGTCCCATTTCCGCCCGAAAATTCTCTATCGGATTCAGGTCAGGGGATTTTGTCGGCCAGTCGAATCGTTGCACCTCTGGATGCTGGGCATACTACTTGCGCACGATTCTCGCTGTATGTACTGCATCGTTGTCTTTATCAATGCGAATTATGGGCATTTCCTCCACAGGATAGACAGCCCTCACAGAAGGTATCATCACTCCTTCCAGAATTTCAATGCATTGTCCGGCATTCATTTGGCGGTTGATCTCCACAACCGCACCCGGACCTGCACCGCTGATCCGACCCCAGTACGCAGCAGTGACACGTCCACTCCTATACCTGGGCAAGATGTTGTCCGGGTGAAACCGTTGACCACGTTCCCTCCACACAGTTCTACGTGAATCTTTATCTGTTGAGAAAACTTTCTCATCAGTAAAGATTACTCTATTCCACTCTTGAACAGTCATATGTAACACGCTCCTTGCAAATTCCATTCTGCTGTCTTTATGACGCCGCTCCAATGCTGTTTTCCTTGCTGCTATGCAGCAACCCAAACCTGAGCCTCGGAGTCGTCCGCGTCCCGTCTGCTCGCTGATGTTCAACTGCAGCTCTCTCTGGACCTTTGTGGACGGTGCAAAACGTTGGGCCCTTGCGGCTGCCACTAACGCCGCGTCCTCTGCAACTGTACTTCATCGTTGTGGACCGTTGTGTTTTCGCAGATCCGTAAGTCCTGGCAGCCCGTTGTCGTTAAATTTGGCGCGATACCTCTCTATGGTTCTCAAGTCACACCCAATTTCACCTGTATATGTTACACAATTCAATGGATTTAGCGATGAATTTTATCATTATTCGTATTAATTTTTTTTTTCTATACGTTTTATTAATTAATTGCAAAAACTGAAAAATCGTTTATAATCAAATTCAAGTGTCCCGTTATTAATCATAATTTTTTGTACGAATATATCTATTCAATATCAATCATTTAAATGATATAGATTTTATTGATTAAAAATGAATTAATGTGCAGGAATCGTTACCAGCTATTTCTCTGTTGTGCCAACCCGCTTCAAACAACCCAGCAACTCTTTCATAATTCGTGGCAGATGGTTCGAATATTCTGTTATATAATTCAAAAAAGTGGTGACAATAAATAATTTAACAATGGGAATAAATTCGTGTTTAAAGACAGTATTAAATTTTAGTGAAAAATAGATACCTTCAGTATGTTGCTTCCAGTGCTTCGCAGTAATGAACGATGCATTTGTTCAGTTTTGTTCATTTCTAAGCAACAGAAAAAAATGAATACGAATGATGATAAAATTCATCGCTAAATCCATTGAATTGTGTAACATATACAGGTGAAATTGGGTGTGACTCAAGAACCATAGAGAGGTATCGCGCCAAATTTAACGACAACGGGCTGCCAGGACTTACGGATCTGCGAAAACACAACGGTCCACAACGATGAAGTACAGTTGCAGAGGACGCGGCGTTAGTGGCAGCCGCAAGGGCCCAACGTTTTGCACCGTCCACAAAGGTCCAGAGAGAGCTGCAGTTGAACATCAGCGAGCAGACGGGACGCGGACGACTCCGAGGCTCAGGTTTGGGTTGCTGCATAGCAGCAAGGAAAACAGCATTGGAGCGGCGTCATAAAGACAGCAGAATGGAATTTGCAAGGAGCGTGTTACATATGACTGTTCAAGAGTGGAATAGAGTAATCTTTACTGATGAGAAAGTTTTCTCAACAGATAAAGATTCACGTAGAACTGTGTGGAGGGAACGTGGTCAACGGTTTCACCCGGACAACATCTTGCCCAGGTATAGGGGTGGACGTGTCACTGCTGCGTACTGGGGTCGGATCAGCGGTGCAGGTCCGGGTGCGGTTGTGGAGATCAACCGCCAAATGAATGCCGGACAATGCATTGAAATTCTGGAAGGAGTGATGATACCTTCTGTGAGGGCTGTCTATCCTGTGGAGGAAATGCCCATAATTCGCATTGTTAAAGACAACGATGCAGTACATACAGCGAGAATCGTGCGCAAGTAGTATGCCCAGCATCCAGAGGTGCAACGATTCGACTGGCCGACAAAATCCCCTGACCTGAATCCGATAGAGAATTTTCGGGCGGAAATGGGACGGGAATGGCAACCGGTCGAACGCGAGAGAAAAGAAGGTTTGTGCATACGAGTCCATGCAGCATGGGGTGGGTTACGTGCAAAGCCAGAGTACACTGAAGCTTTAGCGTCATCCATGCCTGACCGAATACGAGACGTTTTAATTAACCAGGGCAGGCACACTAAATACTAATGGACCTGCTCTGATTATTCATTACTCATTATAGAGGAGAGCCATGGATACACTAAAACTTCGAGTTATTTTCGCTTTGTATGTCGAGCTCATTTCGAACTACACAGATTCTTTTGCACAGCCTCTGTTTTCTCTGTATGCAATGCTCTCTTGATTTCAGCAATCGTCATTGGTGGTAATTCACAGGGTATATAGATTCTACCAAAATCTATCGTCAAACCTTCCGGCATTTGTATTACTCCGAATTCATTACCGCAGTGACACTTCTGCTCTGATGCAAGGTGATAATGTTGAATGAATATCGTTGCCTGCCTCCTTCCACCTTATTTTTTGAATTATTTGCCATTCATATTTTCGTTAGAGTATAATTATTTTATTTTCAGTATTAATTTTTGATTGCAATCAACCATCTAATCATCTGTGGAGGAAACTTTGTCATCGGTAAAGATTAGACTGGCCGTTAAAGACAAAATATCTGTTCAAAGTTGAAAAATCTTAAGTAAACCTTTAAAAAATAAGATCCTCAAAGTTTCAATGCTCTATATCATTATTGAGGGGTGTCGGTAATCTTTTTCTTTTTTTCTCATAAAATAATGCTTTATTTCTTTTAAGACCTTGTTCTTGTTGAATTTTATAACGTTATAAATATTTTTCAATCTTTTCCAATTTAAAACGTCATAAAATTCGGAAAGATCATAGTCTGAAAACAAATAAAGCCTTATCTTATGAGAAAAAAATAAAAAAATTACCGACACCCATTATTAATTAGAAAGAGCATTAAAACTTTGAGGATCTTATTTTTTAAAGGTCAACTTCAGATTTTTCAAATTATAACAGAAATTTTTTTTTCAACGACCAGTATAGTAAAGATAGTAAGATGTCAGGTGACTGCACAGTAGAGACTGTAGAGCCTGGTGTCAAGTACGATGGCATCGCTGTGAGAACATTGAATTTATAATTGTTACGTGCATTCATGATTGTAAAGAACATTCAGGATTGCGACGTGCAATATATTCTAGTCAAAATGAGACTGACATTCTATATTTAAACTGCGTAATGCTTCAGGCACTTTGTATATTCTCATTCAGAAGCGTGTAACTATTGTATAAATGGGTTCAAAATCGCTTTGACATATCGTTAAAAATTATATAGCTAATTTGTTTTTATATTTCAATGAATTGTAGCATGTGTCATCTATTAACTTATTAAGCGTTGTTAATTGATGAAAATTTTAAGCACAATTTAAATTGAAACGAGTGTTATTTGATAGTTGATATTCAATGTTTCGTTTGTATCATGTTTAAAGAATAAAATTGTGTCAATCAGATTTCTTATTGTGTTCGTTTTATTGGTTAAGAAATACACCGTTAAAGGTATTATATCTTACTGCGACGATAGTTTTCAGCTCCGTCACATTTTTTTCAGAAACCACAACAAACCTACAGAAAATGAGTAGAAAAATACTACAAATTTTGTTCTATAATGACAACGAGCGTTCAATAAATAACCTAATTGTTATCTTTAATGAAAATGTTAATGCCGTGGCAGATTCATGGATATACACGAATTAACCTTCTAGTCCTCACAACACCTTGCGAACATTACGTCATTTTCGGAGCGACCGAATTTTAACGATCATTCGTGCGGTTAAAGGTGATGTCAATTGACGGTTAAAATAAAGTTAAATATTTTCAATGAAATCATTCGTGCATTTCATGGTTATGCGAATTCACAAATGCGGTTTTTACAATCCGCCGCTTACCGTCGCGAGGGCACTCAAGTCAGCTACTGCCTACAGGGTATTGCCAACTTGAAAAGAAGATGTACCTTCGGTTGCAAATCTCCGGTGCGACAAAATCCGTGATCATTACTGTACATATTTGAACGTAAAATTTCGTGCTCTATCGATTGCCGATGTCAAAAGTAGGGTAACTAGGCTGCTTCTAGGCCCATTTTTTATTTAATTACCTGTGAAGTCTGACAGCGCCTTAAGTTTTACTCGATTTCCAGGGGTTCTAACCAACACCTTTATGTCAATGAACCCGGTCAAACCGGATAAGGTCGACAAATCAAATAGGACTAATTATAACCCATACGACAGGTTTTAAATAAATTAATTGCATTGGGGCAAATCTACCGATTTTTTCAAAGTGTTCAGCGTAAATCTACGGATTTTTCCGAGATCGTATCGGAAGCGCCAATTTTTTCACGATCGTATACGCGTACCACACTGCAAAAGTGTTCAGCGTAAATCAGTATTTATACCTGATGGAACCACCCCACTTCAATTGAAAATCTTCAAAGTTGGCAACTTTGCGAGTAATAGTTGATGCGATACGTGGTGGACATACACCAAAGTTGCGCTTATAAATCATCGAAGTGGTTCATATACAATAAAAATCTGATCAGACACATAAACACCAGTGTCCCACAACTTTGATTCATAATTGACAGTAGTCGACGCAGACGCGTTATTGGTAAGCCAAGGTGGTGAAATCTACAGCTAATCGATATAACGTGATAAAGTGAAGCCGATACAAAGTTGCAGTACGCAATTAATGTTTCACCCACCCTCACTGGTAGTTAAGAAAAATCAGGTGTCGGATTGAACGCTGTTGCGACCCGCATTTGGGGCGCTCTAAGCTAGTAATTCACTGAAAGATTTGTTTCATGAAAGATCCGGTTCAATTTCATAGGATGATTCCTTCTTTCATAGTCCAACGAAAAAAATTTTATCGGGTTTAAACCACCTCTCCAACGTTTCAAATCAGATATAAAACCCCTGTACCGGTTCAGTGATGCACACAGTTCTACCAGTTCTTACAAGAAACTCATCCAAGCTAGAATGGCAGATAATTTTGAAACGCATGCCTCAGAGTACCACACTGAAACGTGTGATGGTAACGAACATTGGGTATTTTGTTCCAATCCTGGATCATTCGAGAAGACGCAGACCCTAATATCCTGCAATTCCAATTGCAAGCGACCTGGATCTTCCCACAGAGACAAATCTCCTAGTCCGAAAAAACAGCGAACGAATGACATTTATCACGCAACAATCACCGAATTCGAATCGTGCAATATTTTGTACCGAAAGTATCAATTAAACAAAAGTTGCTCAAAGAGTTTGGAGATTGGGGTATTGATCAAGAGTGATTTGACAGCTGAAATTATAATCACCGTTGTGGACAACCTCAAGAATAAGAAGCTGGTTTTTAATCACAATACTTGGCAAAATTTGATGTTGCATCAAGAAGTTTTTAGAAAATGGTTAGGATCTGGATTTCTACCCCAATCGCGAAATAAACACACGATTCTTCTGAATGCCAATGGGGATACATGAGTCAAATGCTGCAAATTTTATGATAAAAGGGCAGTAATTTTCTCGACATCAATCATTGGAAGCATCGTAATGATGCAAGTGACTTTTGATAATCTCATCAGGCAGCTTCCATGTGTTCAAATCGTGATAGAAGAACTTACAAAGCATTTGGACACAATAAAAAATCGTATGAAGTCATTCGCTGGATAACTTTGCGCGGCGATGGAAGAGGAAGCCCTTGATGAACAACAGTCGATTAAAATTCTAATTAATTCTGAAGATTTCGATAAACGAAGTGTGATTGATTGTGAATTAGTTGGCATGGGTATTCTTACAGTAGTGAAATTAGTTGAAACTGAATAATGTACATCATGCATATGGATATGCAACATTTATTTATTGTACTATTATTGAAAATCTACATATGTAACACTTATTTAGTGTCCCATGTTTTTCAATCTACATAATGAACTACAATAAATCGATCTATGTGCATCTATATCTATATCTTCATCTATGTAACAATCTGCGTATACAATATCATTTAGTGTTCCCCATGTTTTTTTAATCTACGTAATATACTATGATAATAAATCGATATTTGTATATCTATCTATATACAGGGTGAGTTTTCTCTGGTATCGAACGAGGGAGGAGCTTATCATCGCAAACGCTCAGCCCCTTTCTATTCACACTTGTTATCGTCTTATCGAGAAACCCTACTTCTATTTTCATGTGCCGTCAAAACCATCCTGCCTCAGGTTGTCATCTCGATAAGACAATAACAAGTAAATAGAAAGGGGCTGAGCGTTTGCGATGATAAGCTCCTCCCTCGTTCGATACCAGAGAAAACTCACCCTGTATATTATATTACACTACAAGTAACTGCACGCTGTTGTAATTAATCATCTCTCCTGGAACAGATGTAATATATTATTACCTTAATATAAATAGAATCAGGCCGACTTATGTGTGTATCGCGCGAAGCTGTAGAATAACGAGAGTTGTACACTCCGAACTTTACCTACATCATCTTTAGACGTTAGATCCGCACCAAAATCTCCAAATATTGAGTAATCCGGTGTTATCGAATCTGTAATCAAATTCGAATGAGCGGTTCAGTGGCAGAATTCCAGTTTTTCTGTTATGAAATTATTTCAATATCTGACATTATATCGAGCTAGCTTACATGCAGAAACAATAGTCAAAAGTCTTACCGACAGGCCGTTCAGTTGTAGTAGTAGTAGTAGTAGTAGAAATCGACGAGTCAGACTGATAAAAATTCACAACATTATTATAAGGTGACGTTGTGACGTGAGGGTAACCGAGCGGTGCGTAATGTATGGTTCACGCCATATACATAACAAATAAGGAGTTAGCTAGAAAAGAAAACCAACTCGTTCCTGATTCTTATTTTAATTAAATTCCTGTTCTTAATCTTGAATTTTGGGTTCGATCTTGTCAACTCCGTACTAGAGCTATAAACTAAGTCGTGGAGAGGAGGTGAAGGGAATGAGGAAATAAATTGACAATCTATACTCTGAGGATAATCGCTTTAGGAATATATTCAAAAAAAGGGAAATAACGGAAAACAATGGAATTGAATATCCTATGATTAAGAGTCTACTCCCAGGTTAACCTCGAACGACGGGCTACCTCACAACGCTTTTGCGTTAATCACCTCCCGCTCGTTCGGAAATATAAAGGTGTCATAAACTACTAAAGTAAAACTATGGGACTATGTGCGAGGGATGTTTAGGGTTGAGCCTTCGTCTACACTTATCCGTCAAACGTTCAAAATCTATCGCCGGTTCGCCCATACGTGGCGGGTCAAGTATGTCTTATTTCTAATTACTTGATTCAAAATGTTACAAAATGCGAGGAAAATAAGTATTGCTCTCACAACGCTCTGCGTTATTTCCCACGCTTGAGAATTTTCCCAAGTTTCTTGAGGAAAACTTGAGTTCGTTTTACTAATGAGCGCCTGGAACCATAGGCGGGAGAAGATAATTGTAATAATGAATTCTCATAACAATACCGTGACCATGGAATAGTGAAGGCTGATAAAAGGAAGAAATGGAGATGACGACTTTGAAGAGATACTTGAATCATGATATGACCCTGGCCCTGGCTGGTTGAGTTCCGACTTTCTTGAAGAATGTTCCGGCGGTACGAGGTTTGAAATTCGGGTATTGCACTTAACTATTAGGAAAACGTTGGGATTCTAAAGTTTATTTTTTTTACTGAAATTTTATCTTAAGAAACAGGAATTATATGTGTCCTTATTTAAAATGATTTAAAGATTTGGAGAATTTTATCGGAACACTGAGTCTTTAGGCAGTAACTTTAAGATTATTAATCATCAACGCTCAAATGAGTATTCCGGACACACGTTCACCGCCTGCGATTTAACGAACGAATGCCTCGAGCTATGCATCTCAGGGCGTGAGGTCCTGAGATTTAAATTTGCTAATGGTGCACGCGGTTGTTTATTCCGCGCGCTTACAACGGCTCGCGTCCAAGGGACTCAACCAATCAGGGCAGTAACTAGCTAAAGCTAATTTCCTATTGGCCAGTTTCGACTTCATCGGACCCATTTCTTCCGCCGATGGTTCTGTGGTCATTAGCTATAGTCGACTCATTTTTTATGAATTTTAATTAAATTAATTTCGCCAAATTTATTCGGTAAAGTGACTAGGAATAAGTATTTTTGAATTTGACTGCTTAGTACAGTGAGAAGGAGCCCTTGCGCCCTCCAGATGTCCCTTTGTACTCTAGGGAAAACCAGGATCGCTGGATCGATGGAGTTGGGTCAAATCGACTCTATAATGCTAGTCAGCAAGAGCGTTGCATTCTAAGAACCGTTGCTCTACGTGACTTCGTAGCTGTGTTAACGGAAACACCACTTGAAATCGAAACTAGGTGGCAGGTTACATTTGGCACTCACAACCATACTTATTCACATCGATACCGTCCCTGGCATTCCATGATCCTAAACATCTCTCGCACGCAACCGTACGAACTAATTTATGAATCCTAGTATTTATTTTATGCCCAGACCGATACTCAATAGGCGCGACGACGTTGACTCCAGGGAGGTCTGGGTATAATAACGTTTGAAAATGAAATGAATAAAAATCATATGGAAAAGGAAAGAAAATTAAAATTATATTGGAAGGAATATTGTTAAGGGACAGCTTACGCTGGGCCGTAACATACCGAAGCAAGAACAGCTGAAAATAAAAATTGTAGGGGTCGATAAAGAAGAAATGGAACTATTAGACGAATCTATTATAGAAACGATTAAAGTACAGAATGAACTTAACGAAGGAAGGCAAGAATATCACATCAAAATAGTAAGAAGAAACACAGCAGAGAGAACAAAAGAGGTGAGTAAAGAAAGAGAAGATTTGGGGACACTGATTATCGAAATAGATGCAGAAACGCACAAGAAACTGATAAGAAAAGAAAAAGTGAACACAGGATGGAGAAAATGCAGGGTGTATGACTTCGTCAGCGTACTGAGATGATTCGAATGTTGAAGATTCAACAATTTAGCAAAATATTGTGGGAAAGAAGAAGTGTGCCAACACTGTGCTGGAAACCACACCGGAAGAGACTGTACATCAGAAGAGAAAAAGTGTGTACACTGTAGGGAAATAATTAGGAGGTACAATAACAATAACATTAGAGGTAATCATGAAGTGACAGATCGAGAATGCCCGACATACTGCAAAAAGATCCATAGACATAGACATAGAATAACAACGAATAAAGGAAAAGAATAATATTCTCATGTGCTCGAACATAAGAAGCCTCATTGCCCACAAAGATGAATTAGAAATATAAGTGTGAAAAAAAATTAAACCGGCAATAGTAGCCCTAACGGAAACAAGGTTAACAGAGGATATAGAGGACGCATCAATATGATAGGGTACAGTGCGGTAAGGTATGATGGGGAAACAAGAGCGACCGGGAGTGTCACAATGTGTATTAAAGATTTGATTAAATATAGGGCTATATAAAGGCTATGAGGAAAAAATGTACAATGGATCGATAGCCGTAGTATGTCATTCGCCGAATGCGTCGGATGCGAAATTCGTAGCATTTATGGAAGACATGGGAGAAGAGCTAAATGTAAAGGGAGAATGTATATTACTATGAGACTTCAACATAGACATGAGAGCAGGAATATTCTACAGAAAGAAACTGGAGAGAGAACTACTAGCGCTGGGCATAAAACAATACGTGAAGGAAGCATTGAAGACAACAGGGTGAAGCTAGACCATGATAGATTTAGTATTCTCGAACAAAAAAACAAATACTCATTATAACAGATCACGAATGGATGCTAATAAGGACAAAGAAATATGGCGCTAAGGAGAAGCTGAAACAGTTCATAAAAAGAGACAGCAAGAAACTCACAGCAGAGAAGTTTAGATAAGTATAGATAAATATAAAAAAGGGGAAAGATAATAGAGATCATAAAACAGTGAAAGAGAAGGCGAACGAGTTGACAAATGATATAGTATATGCATTAGATTCAATTGTACCACAGACGAGGTTCACAGTACCAGCCAAATGGACTGACAATAAGTGGTATTCTCAGAAGATACAAAACGAAATTACTTAAACGCGGGACAAGACGTACAAAAAGGCAACTAGGACAAATGAGAGCACAGACTAGGAAGACTACAGAATATTTAGAAATTCAGGTGTAACAGAGATTAGGAATAAGAAAAAAGCATACTATGAGGAGAAGATCGATAACAATCGGGGCAACTCGACAAAGATGTGGAAAACACTGAAAGCACGAGTGCAGGGAGCATCAACCCGCCATTGTTGAGTATACTATTTTTTGACACGAGTTGCGCGAAGTTCGTCCGAATTGGCTGTGATCGAGTGTTAACTTCCGTAGCAACGCAAGCAATGAAAATTTGTGGCTCATTACGGTTCAGTACAGGGATCAATCACTTCCCGCACGCTCCACAGCCATGGGAAAACGAACTTCCCGCACGCTGTGGCAGAAATAATCATACAGAGAATGGATGAAAAGAAAATAGGCACGGAGACAGGGATATCAACATTAATATCACAGGAAATCTTCGAAATAGTAGGAGCAGAAATGACAGAAGTAATAAATGTATCACTGAGAGAGAGAGCGTGTCCGAAGGAATGGAAAGTATCAGTACTTCATCAATCAGAAAGAACAGTAATCCCAATCCCGAAAGTGAGCGAGTTTAGACCAATAAACATGCTCCCTATCTATGAAAAACTCCTAGAACAAGTAGTCAAGCATCAAGTAGACAAACGCATAGAAGACAATAATAACATATTGGTAGATCAGCAATCGGGATTCGAAGAAGGACACTCATGTGAAACAGTGATACAGTCTGTACTGGATGAGTGGAAAAAAATAGTTAGTGAGATAGGGGTTATTTTGATGGATCTAAAAAGAGCGTTCGAAACGATTGACAGAAGCAAACTTATAAGAACGATCGAAAAGTATGGGATTAAAGGAAAAATGTTGAGCTGGTTCGAATCATATGTGAACGAGAGGTACCAGAGAGTGAAGATCGGAGAAAAAGTATCAATAGAGGAGATGACGGAATTTGGAGTACCACGGGGCTCAGTGCTAGGCCCGCTATTATTAATACTGTATATAAACGATATCACAAGAATAACAAAAGAGACGGAGGTAAGATTATTTGTGGACGATACTATGGTATACGTCACAGGAGAAAGTATAGAGGAAGTAGAGGCAAAACTACAGAAAGCGTTGTACACATTAGAGGAGTGGTTAAATGAAAACAAGCTGAAAATGGACACGAATAAAACTAAATATATGATAGTACGGAGTGTAAGAAAAAACATAAGTAGAAATTTAAGAGTAGTAACGAGAGGAAATATCGAAGTAGAGAGGATGGCAGTCATGAAGTATCTAGGCGTTCTCATAGACGATCGTTTATTGTTCAAAGAGCACTGTGACTATATGATAAAAAAGATTGGAAAAAAAAAAACGAATTTTCTAAACAGAATAGAGAACCACGTATCAGTATACACGCGCTGCATGGTGTACGAAAGGATAATTGGACCACACTTTGAATATTGTTCAACAGTCATGATAAACATTGGCACAATAGAATTACAAAAGCTACGAATAGCGCTGAACCGAGCAATACGAACGATGTTGCAAGTGAATAGATATGCGAAAATTACAGATATGTTACAAGCACTAGCATTCATGTCGGTAAAGAAGAGAACGGAATATAACGTAAGCATATTCATATAGGTATACAACTATACATAATCTATATCCAAATGATCTGAACAATAGACTACAGCTAGTAGGAGAAAGAACAAACAGGAGTATACGACAGGCGAAAAATATAAGCTTAAGCATCAGACGAACTGCGAACTCGCAAAAAAGTATTGTGTACAAAGGCGTGAGACATATATGAGCTTCCGGGGGAAGTAAATAACGATAAAGATTTGTCTACGTTTAAGAGAGCACTAAAAGATTGGATGATCAATAGAAGGTAAAATGTAAAAAATGTAATGAGTAGAATAGAAATAGTTGTATGGTAAGAGTGTAATAATACAGGGTGGGGCATTTAAAGTGTTACAGAGCAATACCACCTAAACTATTGATGATATCCAAAAATGTTTCAGATGAAAGTTATATTGTTCGAGAAGGCCGTCATACTGGAACATCCTATTTTATTTTTCGGTGGAGGCGCTGAAGCTACGTCAAGGTCAACTCCACTTTTTTGAATGGAACCATGTATTTTTTTTTCAATCACATTATCACTGACTTTGAGACGAATTCAGTGACCTACGATACAAGGTCATTCTAGTCACGCAAAGTATGAAAATAGTCGAAAAATGGAATCAAATCGAAATAAAGACTTTTGAAGAATTCACTAACCTTGGTTTGGGTAAACCTACAGAAGATGCTCGAAGTGATGACCCTCGACTTGTAAGCACTTATCTATTCGCTGATGAAAAGACCGTCCAACTTCAGCCAACATTCCTGGTGTAATTTTGGCACATGCTCGGCGTATCCTGTCTTTCATGTCGTCAGGCGTGGTAGGTGCTACCGCCATTACACGTTCTTTGACAAAACCCCATAAAAAGTAATCTAGTGATATTAGATCTGGCGAACGAGGTGGCCAAGCTACAGGACCGCCTCGTCCTATCCATTTTTCGCCAAAAATGTCATTCATCACTCGTCTTGAACACCGAGCATAATGGGGTGGTGCACCGTCGTGTTGCAGCCACATGTTCATCCGAAAATGCAAGGGCACGTCTTCCATGTTGTAATCGAGATCCTGAGATCCTTCAGACAACTACAATTTATTTATTTAGGAGGTTCGTGTTGAGTTAAGAGTTGGAACTCAATCGTGCAATCAAGTGAGTAGTTTATTAAATAACAATTAATATCTTTACAAAGGTTTCTGATTATTCTAACTGATATCTGATTTACTGTGACTGACTACTGGTCTTGATGTTCTGACACGGAGTATTACAATAATCGCTTATTTATTAAGTTAAGGAGGTCGCGCTGCGTCTGCAGTTCTTGTTGGTTGCGTTAACGCTTCGTACTTGCACATTCCATATTATCGCCATAGTGTGGCTCAAACATCTGGATTGCAACACCTTGATACTCGGGTTGCAACATCCAGTAGATGAGGCAGTACGTTGTCCAGAAAGTTTGCGTAAATTTGCCCAGTCAAGCGACCTTCAAAAAAATATGGACCAATGACGTAATCGCCGAAAATGCCACACCAACAATTGACGGACCACGGATCCAGTTCTCATCCATCGAGGATTCTCATTTGCCCAATAATGCATATTATGTCTATTCACAAGTCCAGTATTTTTGAAGTTAGCTTCGTCAGAAAAAAACACCTGACTCAAAAATGTGACATCTGTGCGCATTTTTCTACGAACCCAATTGCAGAAATTGACGCGATTTGGGAAATCATTGCCATAAAAATCCTGATGTAATGACATATGATACGGATGGAACTTGTGTTGGTGTAAAATTCTTAATAAAGATCGCCGACTAATTCCACTCTCTCTTTCCATTTTCCTGCTGCCTGCATGTGGATTTAGTGCAGCGAAAGCTAAGATAGCAGCCGCATTCGTTTCATTCACAATCGGTCGACGTCTGACTCGTGTTTTGTTTTCCTGTACCGGAGCGACGGAAACGGTCAGCTAATCGTTTGAAAGCCATGTGCGATTTTTGTTCTCTATCCGGATAACGAGCCGCATACAAATTTTGAGCGTTTCTGTAATTCTTGCGAAATTCCCCCAGCACCATCAACATATCAAAAGATTCTTGAAAATCGTTCATTTTCGCGATCCGATGAACTCACATTAGAAGGTAACGCGTGACTAACTGATATGTCAACAGAAAATGCGTACTTGCTGCCAATGTAAACAATACCTGTCGATGTGTATTATCATGGGTATGGTAAGACCTGAAAACAGCGAATAAACAAGTGCTTACAAGTCGAGGGTCATCACTTCGAGCATCTTCTGTAGGTTTACCCAAACCAAGGTTAGTGAATTCTTCAAAAGTCTTTATTTCGATTTGATTCCATTTTTCGACTATTTTCATACTTTGCGTGACTAGAATGACCTTGTATCGTAGGTCACTGAATTCGTCTCAAAGTCAGTGATAATGTGATTGAAAAAAAAATACATGGTTCCATTCAAAAAAGTGGAGTTGACCTTGACGTAGCTTCAGCGCCTCCACCGAAAAATAAAATAGGATGTTCCAGTATGACGGCCTTCTCGAACAATATAACTTTCATCTGAAACATTTTTGGATATCATCAATAGTTTAGGTGGTATTGCTCTGTAACACTTTAAATGCCCCACCCTGTATAAGTAAGAGGTAGAACCTAAGGAATGAAATGAAGGAAAAGGAAAATCCTTTATTATTATTACAATTATTTTTGCAAATACAGAGTAAGTGAGGGGGGAGTAAGCGGTGGAGTAAGCGGTGGCAGTTAGATATAGAAACACTCGCATTCGCACGAGGGACAAGGGAAAACTGCCGAAAAAACCTTGTCCGAGTGTAGCCGGACCAAGCTCTAATCCTGAGCCCGTCAATTCAGCGCCTGAACGGCGTGAGCCGTCTTACAAATTTTGCGGGCTGCCGCTCAGGTCTTCCTCGACAGGCCGGGGACTCGAACCCACGTCCTCCCGCTCCGCAGTCTCGAGTGCTAGCACTACACGCTACTACGGTCGGTAATGTATAAGGAATGTATAAGATACAAATACAAGTAATAATAGAAATGATAATAAAAATGACAATGTACAAAACAAATAGCCAAGAAGGCTAAATAAACAAGTATCAATATACAGGGTGACCCAGAACCCCCGCACCTCCCGGAACAGGGGGGTTCCTTGTCGAATTCTAAGACTCAAGATCCTTCACGAGAACTCTCCAAGGCCAACGGTTTTCGAGTTATTCAAAATCGCGATTGACGAATCAGAGCGTTCCTTATTATCGTGACACTACCGGCTCATGAGCAAGCCATGCGCAGAACTCGTGGTATCTTTAATATTAGCTTGAACAACCGCTATTTCTACTATTATTCAATTTAATTTGCAGTTCCGGTCGTCCATGTCGGTGGGATCATGGTTTTTGCCGTCTAGGTTTCATCCAGCGTAGTTTACGTCGACCGCTCCAAATTTTCAGTGGTCCAGGTCATCCGCTCCATAGTTTCAGCGGTCCAGGTGATTCGCTCCATAGTTTTAGCCGTCCAGGTCATTCGCTCCATAGTGTTTTGGCGGCCAGGCCGTCTGCTTAATAGTTCTTGGCCAAAAACTATAGAGTGGACGACCTGGACCGCTGATAGTAGCGTTCGTGCCAAGGCCGTAAAGTACCATTTCACGGCCCGAGTGTAGATAGCGCGTCCGAGGATCGCGCGACCACACGGGGCCGTGAAATCTTACGGCCGAGGCGCGAACGACATTTTTCGATCGAGTATACTTAGTGTATGTCATCATAGATGTGTTTCACGTGTCTATAACAGCGTACTTTATGGATACTCGACAGAAAAAATAATGTTAGCCTATGGAATTTACAGTAACTTTTACACTTACCTTTACTAACAAGGAGAGTGTCGGAACTCTGGGTAACGCTTTTGGACTCAACTGCCAGGAGTGTTTCCTTGGGCCAAAATATGAGGCTCACTATGCTTCATTCAATCTCATAGGCCCTTTCAAGTTCAACGTCGCTCAAATTGGAAAATTATCTCAGAATTCAGCGCCTTTCATATTATTTCATAATGTCGCAACGAATTCCAGTTTCGTAGCTTATCTTGACTGGAAATAGACTGTCCTAGAAAAAAGAAAGTATTTTCACCCTGAAAAGTGTACTTTTTGCAAGTACGATCGCCAAAATTCATGATTCAAGGTAAAAAATGATTAAAGTCAGCGTTCTTCCCTGGGTAGGGTGGAGAGATTCCTTGAAAAACTATTATATTATGCCTACTTGTTGTAAGATATTCATCCAATACACAGTAAGTCCATCCATGTCCCATTTGAGACCTATGCACAATAGATGCCTGCGGATCGTCGGAAAGCGCAACTGGATTATCATTTTTTGAAAAGTATCTCCAAAGCTGCTCATTACCACAAAGCTTCAAATTTCGTGAAGTTATTACGAAGATTTGTCGTAAAATTGTAGTCATCTGAAATAGGCATATTGGTAGAGGTATGGGCCAGGTTAGGTTTCCATCGAACGTATCTGGAAAAATCAGTTTGACATATTTGTATCGCATACATCAAAAATCATCTTTCATGAATACTATTTCGCCCACGAACAGCTTCTGCGAATAAACGACGGTAACGATAACTTGGTAATACGAATGTTACTTACAAAACACTATGCAGGTAGAGGTTGACAGATTTCGATCGATGCTTCGCGGCTCATTCAAATGAGACGTTGGGAAGCTACGCGTGATTGGTAGGCTTTGGAATATCGGCCAATGAGATGCTTCTCGACAATGCGAGCGGTATTGAAGTGCTGCGGGCCGATAGAGACTACATATCGATTATTGAAGAGATTCGAACACCTCCAGTAAAATTGAATTCTGACCAAACCGCCATTCAATTGTCGCCACTTCTTTCGTTTGAATTGATTTATTCATCATATATTTCGTTGATTATTGTTACTTTGAGTTATTGTTATTTTTGTTAGTCTTGCTGTTACTCGTTTACTTTTTTATTCATATTCTAATAGTTATTGTTGTTATTTTTCTTGTTTCGGCTATATTTTTCATGTCGTAATGGCTAGTGCGCCGAGCACTAGTGCTTTTATCGAAGATTCACGATGAAAACGATTATGACCAAGAGTGTCTGTGCTTGTCTCCAAATTCTAAAGGCACGTAACATCATTTCGAACGAAGTATTTAATGATCTTCCTGCGCAAGCATGGATTTTGGGTGAAGATATGGTGAACGCATTGTTCCAAGTAATTGACAAGTATGAGGCTACAGAAGGTGATGAACTAATTGCGGAAAATGGGGATTTCGAAAATGTTTCATTCGATGACGGTGATAATATACCAAATCAAGAATTAAGTCAAGAATCAGTAACGTCAGGTCATTGATCAACGTCATCCACAATACATATTTTTTTTATTTTCAATAATCACAAATAATTCTTTACAATTCTGTGTATTGGTTTTTATGATTAAAACTATATCTATACTAAAAACAAATGATTAAAACTATACCTATACTAAAAACATCAAAACTATACCTATACTAAAAATATGATTAAAACTATACCTATACCACAAACATATGATTAAAACTATACCTTTACTGAAAACAAATGATTAAAACTATACCTATACTAAAAACATATGATTAAAATTATACCTATACTACAAACATGATTAAAACTATACCTATACTAAAAACATGATTAAAACTATACCTATGCTACAAACATATGATTAAAATTATACCTATACTACGAACATGATTAAAACTATGCTTATACTAAAAACATGATTGAAACTATACCTATACTGAAAACATATGATTAAAACTATACCTATACTACAAACATATAATTGAAACTATACCTATACTACAAACATATGATTAAAATATTACACAGTTTAATTAATCTAATGTTCGACAGCATCATTATGTGCGATTAGTCAGCCGCTGTCTGGTGACTACGAGCCAGAGGAAAAGAAACCCAAGTTTGAGACAGTTGATTTGGAGACGAAGATAAAAATTGTAAATTTGGCGCGAGAACATCCAAAATGGTCCCTTAAAACTTTAAAAGCTCACGGAGCCTCTTCTTTGACTAGGATGGATGAACTGAGCCGGCGGAAGAAGGATATACAACATGGAGGCACCAAATACGATAAAAGCGCTGCGATAAAGAAGCAGATTTATAATCGATTCTGCGAAGCGAAATCAAATTCCTGTATCAACCAGAAACATTCAAGAATGGGCGTTGCGGGCCGTCATGCAATTCGATTCTGAGGACCTTAATTTCTCGCTTAATTGCTTCTCGAACTCGGGCAAATCGATTCAAGCACGAATTCCGGATTAGACAGAGGAAAATTACTAGGTATGTGAAATCAACAGAGAAGAAATCACTAGATGAGATTCAGGAAGCAGCGCAGGATTTTCAGAATGATTGTTTGGATACAATTTCCTCATTTGATCTTGACTACGTGCTGAATACTGATCAAATGGGTTGCGAGTATCGGTCTCAAGTGCAGCGCACGATGGAGCATGTTGGGCAGACGACTGTCGAGGTTCACTTAGAAGATTTGATCGTGTAACGCATACGTATACTGCCCAATATACAATAACTGCATCAGAAAGGTTGATTCCGAAGGTATTTCTGTGTTTGCAAGAACCAAAGGGCATCTTCGGGCCAAGAGTCGGTGAAAGAGTTGCGGCACTAGTTGCAGAGTACAAAAATGTATACGTGACCTGCTCTAAGTCTAGCAAATTAACTTCGTCCTTATTCGATTCGTATTTAACAAATGTTCTGCAACCATACGTGAAGGATAACCAGTTTGCGTTGATTTTGGACAGCTCGGGTGGCCAATCGAATACCAAGTTATTTGACAAGTTCCAGAATGAATGTGGGGAATCTTCTTGTACGCTGCAAGTGATTCCTCCAGGTTGTACTCCCTTCTGTCAGCCACTGGACGTGTATTTTCATAGGCAGGTGAAAATCTTCATTAAAGAACTGCAGAATTGCACACATTTGCTACACGAGCAGAGACAAATCAATAGCAGGGAAGATGCCATGAAAATTCATTCTCTGGTGGCAAATCAACTTGCTGCGCCTATTTTCAGAGACATGATCGGTTACGCCTGGTTCGCATCGAGGTTGATCCAGACCAGAGAAGTCTTTATGAACGTCAAAGGAGTTTGTTTTCCAGAGAAGCCTTCAAAAACGATGTGCAAGTGTTTATTCCGTCGAGGTCGTACAAAATCGATAAGTTTTGTGAAGTGCTCATGGTGTCGTGAGTACCTCTGCTTTGTGTGCTTCTACGAAATGTACCATCCCAAACGGTACACTCGATTTTTCATAAACCTGTAAATTCAGAGTTTTGTTTACAGCTCATTATATATGAGCCTACATAAATTTATTATTAATATTTATTATCCTTTTACACATCTCTTTTTTTTTAAATATTTGAACATACATATTTATATAATTAATAATTATCATTATTTTTTATTGAATTTTTATCTATGAATTTTTTAATTTTTTATCACCTGTCTGGCGAATAATACATTTTCCGCATAGTCTAACCGAACACTCTGTTCTGAAAACTATACCATAATTGAATTATTGGATGTTCATAGTTGTTCTACCTTGCTTTGCTTGTGTGTTTTATTATCAATCCAAATTCTAATTTCCAAAACATACTTACCATAAGAGAACTGATATATTCGAAGCAAATTAGTTTTCTGCAAGGACCGCAAACACGTGGTGGAAGTCTGAAACATGAATGAGCGTGATGGTGCGCGTTTGAGAATGAAACAAGTTCTTCAAGAAGAATAATGGCAGTATAGAATAAGATCCTGAGGGTTTCAAAGTAATTAAACAACTCTGCGGTAAACGAAGGCACATAGATTTAGCAATACGACAAAATATGAATGAAAAGACCGACAAAATTTCTAGAATGAATGAAAAGGAATTAAATCGACTCACCATTCGTCTATCTCGTAGGCAACTTCTGCATGAGCACCGGCACTTCGCACTATACACTTTGCCTTGATTTGTCCATAAAGTCCCCTCATGTGTTCCTCTCGCTCGTTTTATACTGGAACGTTCCATGACCATAAACTATGAGTGCGTGGTCACGGTATAACTACTTCATAAGTCTATGGGTTTAGCACTCCCATAACACGCGAAATGCAATAAATGTATAATTTATGTCTCACGATGAGCACTATACGATCCCTCGCGTCAGGAAGAAGCATCTCATTGGCCGATATTCCAAAGCCGACCAATCACGCGTAGCTTCCCAACGTCTCACTTGAACGAGCCGCGGAAGCATCGATCGAAATCTGTCAACCTCTACCTGCATAGTGTTGTGTAAGTAACATTCGTATTACCAAGTTATTGTTACCGTCGGTTATTCGCAGAAGCTGTTCGTGGGCGGAATAGTCTTCATGAAAGATGATTTTTGATGTATGCGATACAAATAGGTCAAACTGATTTTTCCAGATACGTTCGATGGAAACCTAACCTGGCCCATACCTCTACCAATATGCCTATTTCAGATGACTACAATTTTACGACAAATCTTCGTAATAACTTCACGAAATTTGAAGCTTTGTGGTAATGAGCAGCTTTGGAGATACTGTTCAAAAAATGATAATCCAGTTGCGCCTTCCGACGATCCGCAGGTATCTATTGTGGATAGGTCTCAAATGGTATATGGATGGACTTACAATTAGTGTATATTGGATGAATATCCTACAACAAGTAGGCATAATATAATAGTTTTTCAAGGAATCTCTCCACCCTACCCAGGGAAGAACGCTGACTTTAATCATTTTTTACCTTGAATCATGAATTTTGGCGATCGTACTTGCAAAAAGTACACTTTTCAGTGTGAAAATACTTTCTTTTTTCTAGGACCGTCTATTTCCAGTCAAGATAAGCTACGAAACTGAAATTCGTTGCAACATTATGAAGTAATGCGAAAGGCGCTGAATTTTGAGATAATTTTCCAATTTGGGCGACGTTAAAGCTGAAAGGGCCTATGAGATTAAATAAAGCATGGTGAACCTAATATTTTGGCCCAAGGAAACACCCCTGGTAGTTTGGTCCAAAAGCGTTACCCGGAGTTCTGACACTCTCCTTGTAAGTCGACGTATCTACAAGTCGTGAATCGCTTCGCGCGCGAATAAAATGTAAACAATGATGCAAGATTTCGACTGCGACGTCTCATGCCTTCCTTAACACTAGAACGGTATACAGGTTATGTGTCACCTAGGCTTTTTTCGACCCAGACCCGTATTTCTCATGACAAAAAACAGCACAAATCGACTTTGGCCGACACAATGGTATTCCTAATTCTTCAAAGAAGAATTCTACTTTTCAAAATTTTAAAAATACCACATTATTGTTTTAATACAAAATAATTTTTGTATCATTACGATTCAGATTGCTATATTTAAGTCCGGTGTCACGATGTGATGTCAACATTTCACGCTCTGTGAGCAGAACATGAGGTCTATGCTTCATAATTCAGAAACAATACGTGCTATTTTATTCAAGCATAGTCATTCGGTGTTCTTCTGTGTACGCTATCATCTGCGAATGATTTTCAAGCGATCTCATTATTCGACCAATTTTTTATGTTTTCATCTTTTTTGTCATCAACAAGTAATATTATGAGTTTAATCAAAATTTTTTTGTGATGCCTCTCATTCTATCAGCTTTCCGGAAATCAATTTGCAATACAATAAAGAAATGCTATCAACAAATACGATTTTACATTGCTGATAGTTCATTTCGACGCTGTGAGGTAATCAGATACCCTCGTGCATCCAGATTTTCGTCGAATGCATTTTCAGCTCACTCAAATGCATTGAATTCGAATGGAATACACATCTATCGCTTTGTGATTGTCTAACGAATGAATCGACGCGACGAGTCGAATGAAGAGACCGGTTATATTTTCCGAATTGAAAAGGCCCTTCTCGATTTGAAAAACATTTCGCAAATATCAGTTACAATAACACACATTCCAATCAAAAATTTGACTGCGCGACGCCTTTTCCTGATCTGAAATATTTGTGAAATTTTTCGAAATAATCAAAAAATAAGTCTTTATCGATACAGCGTGAAATATTCATCTCGCTGTATTTTAGTTTCGATTCACTGTAAGTCGTACACTCATTGGACTTTTTATTTCAAATTTGACGGACATACTACTAAAGTTGTTCTGAAACATGCAGTATATGACAAACGTATATGATTTGTTGCAAACATATATCTTACAGTACCGCGTGAATCACGCACCGATGCGTTCTATCGCTTTGAGAGTCGGCGAATTGTATGATTTGTTGAACAATGTTATAAATTACCAAAAAAAAATTACAAAAAATAAGGGAGTGCCAGAAATTACGAAAATCAATCTCATGTTATGCAAAGACTGCTTTGTTTTTTGAAAGTCGTAAAGATTCTGATATTTTTCATATATTGTTTATATCTGCACGATTCTAAATTTATTCGGTAGTATGTGTAAAATTGATGTTGGCTGTAATTTATTCTACCTATCAGCTTAGTCCGACCACTGCAGATAACTATGCAAACGGGTGTGAGAAAATGTCATTTTATGTTCTATTTCATTTTTTTTTTTTTCAGGGAATTTGAGGTGGAGTCAGTCAACTTTTCTGGGCTAACGCATCGATGGCGTCTAAGCTCATTGCTCCAACGTGGAAGAAACCGAAGACAAGATGCGCTTCTGAGAGATCTTGCATTGGCTACTAGATTTCTTGTGATTACAGCCAGGGCAAGGCTGATGTCCCATTGCTTTAGTGTTTCACAATCTTTAAAAGCCCTCTTGACTGGACTTTTAAAACTTATTGGTAAGTTTTTTTTTCATATTCAAAGTTATTCGTGTGAGAATTCGTCACGACGTAGTCAGAAGGTTGTGTTGAATTGTGTGTAAAATGTTCTTAATGATATTGTTACGCAGGTTGAAAACACCCCTCATATCCAGATTGTAAGGTCTAGTAGTCATCTAAGATAAAAACAATAGTCTTGTTCTAGCTTTAGTCTAGTACAGGCGTATATTTTCTTGAATACGACTAATTTCTTTATTCATTTAATTTCGCTTCTTATTCATTTTATTTCTCGCGAGAACCCATAATTAATTTATTACAATCACATTTTGTCTAGTGCCGCAAACATTTTTTCATATCTCGCTTCATCTGGGAAAAAAATTCCTGGGTCACTATAAATGCCTCACCCTGTATACATCCAATGCCAATATGAAATTAATAAATAACCGGAAAATATAGGGGCAAAAACTTACAAATCATGTGGAACAGTGACCTTTACAATCGCAGTTCATAAGTATTGATAATAAAAATATATTTGCCTGCGGAATACAAGAAAACTTGTGTCAAAACAATAGAGATATTAAAAAAGTAGGTTGTGATTGAAATAGAATTGTAAACGTTTTGCTGCATATATTTATTGTTATTGTTTATCATCATTTTTTTCCTGGAAGGGCATTCAATAAGTGAGCACATTTTCGAGGACGGAGGACTCAAAATTGGTCTTACACCGGCTTGGAGGGCGGGCATGATTACTAGCTGCATAAGATTTTTACAAAAATGTATATTCTCAGAGAAAAAAAAAATTAATTTCAAATTTTGTAAGTATTAAATCTTAAAATTTCATTAACGTTCAAATATAATTGAAAACTTGACAAAATATTTGAATGTCGAAAGGGAGGTGAACAAAGTCATCTGTGAGACGGACGGGGGGCAATGGTTGTCGGCAAAACGGCATTATGGAGCAATTAGATTAGCGCTATTAGTAGGTGATGGTAGTAGTAGTTCCGTTATGCTGAAATGGGTGGTCAAACCTCTTTTTGAATTCAAGGTCAAGCTTCTGTCATAACGGTATTTTTAAAGATCTCAGATGAAGTAGTCTCATTCTATACAAATTAATTTTATTAAAGAGCATAGCCGAATAAGCATACTAAAATTGCCCCCGACGAGATTCCAGATGACACTTTGTCTATTGTATCCCCACCAAACGAAGAACACTAGCTGAAAATTTCAGGCCCTTAACCTTATTAATTTTCGAATAATGAGAAAAACTGTAATTCTTGGTTTTTATTTTTTTTCTGCACTAATATTTATGATAGGGTTTAATCAATTTTTTTCCAAATACTTATCAACGAAAGAGACGTAACTAAATTTTTTCATGATCCTCCTAGTGAAACTCGATTCAACAAAAAAAAAAAAAAAAACAGAAACCGAAAATTATAGTTTCAATGTGTTCCTGAGGAGGTACATTATCAAATTCATACAAAATACTTTTCATTCAAGTCCCCGCCTTCTCAAATTTTTTCATTTTTTTCCATTTGGTGCAACATTCCGAAAAACGTTTTTTTTCTCGATTTTTGGGCAAGGCAATAGATATTTATTTTAAGAATTGTTAGATTTTTTTTCCAGATAATACAATAAAGCGAAAAAATGAACAATAAAGGAATGATATTGAGAGAAAACACTCATCTCTTTGGTCAGCCCGTAATGGTGTTTCACAAACATAATGAAAATTATTGATTTTTTACTAATCTTCGTCGCTGTCTCCTTGAATAACAACAACGTTACCATCTGCGGTGAAAAGCCGACACAAAATTTCTGCTGGTCTTATAATTTTCGCTGAATATCTAGCATGAGCTAAATAATTATTAGATATAAGGTAACCTCTGTCTAACTAGTTGTAGGTGCGTGAACGCCTTAGCTCCTTCATTATAATAAATCCTTGCTCTCTCTGAAAGTATCCGTTTGTAACACAACGATCACGTTTTAATAAAGTATCCGTTTGTATCACAACGATCAATCAACTAAAAACCTCTCAATCCATCAATAATAAATGACTGCGGCTACGTGAGAGCATCAGCCAACAGTGCGCCTGCCATTTGCACACTCACAGGGATATCTCGAGATGCCAGATATGCCAATTACATTAGGGCGATAATCAATGAAACATCGATACGTCTTTGCTTTAATGTGACGGGATCTAACTTCAATTTTGAGGATTTTCTCGTGTGTTTTCGCATACCGAAGATTGATGTTATTATCATCGTCCATCATTTCAGCTAGATATGATACTGCTTGTGAAAGCTGATAAGAGCCAGTAAACGATATTTTGAGTTCTTTTCCTGTCATTTCCGGAAAATCAAGGAGATTGTCGGACTTGATGCTTGGCACTTTTCGCCGAGCCCATCGGCTTATTTCAACTTCATTAGCTAAACTGCTATCTTGATCTTTGCGGGACTTCATAACAGATACCACTTCTTCGGAAAGATTTTTGTCAGAATCCAAACGTTTTCCAAACTCATTGTTCAAAAAACAAACAATTCGACAGTTGATTTGACTTTAGGTAATAGTTTATTATCGAGTTTGTGATCGAGCATTCTATATTTTTATTTGAGTATTCCATGAACAACCTCCACTGCCCAACGAACTTTTGTGATGAATCGAGATTCATTTGATTCGATAGTAGTCAATTGACTGCGTTTTCCTTTGAGAGCTGGCATCATTACTTGGAATCCCAGTTCTTCTAAATGTTCTTTGTCGAACATCACGAAAACCGCGATCAACGACAAACGTATCTCCTGTTTTGAGCAGTTTAATTAAACCATTGGAATCACTCATGATAATTTTCATTATCGCTGCATTATTGAGATTAGCCTCGTATGGTCCAAGCATATCTATTATGTAGCCATCCGTGGTACACACTGTAAATGGTTTACATAATGGAACTTTTTTCTGGCCGGAATATGATTTTATTTGATATTCGTTATTAGTACTGTTTTGATGACGAATATAGGTCCCATCGCATATTATCATAGGTTGATCTTGTAATCCATACAAAGTCCTCGCTGTCGAGTGATTCAAAATAGTGTCTCTTGAAATAGCATTTATACCAAAATATATAGGTAAAATATCTTTTTCAAAGGAGTTGATTACTGAATCTGAATACTTTGATACTGATTGCTCACGTTCCAATCCGAGAACAGAAGCTATCACTTGGGTTGAATTTTCAGTGCGTAATTTAAATAAAAAAACAACGATAGCTTGTATCACATCACGACTTCCAGTATTACGCATCGATGTCATCATGTCGCGAAGTTTTAAAATGTTTTCCCAACAGAGAGCCGTAAGAACGGTAAGTCGTTCCTCAGGGAAAGAATATTCTTCAATTTTATTCAAAATCATTGAATCACTGGAAATAGTTAATTGAGTCATTAACTTTTCTAAATCCGGAATTTCAAATGTGCTTGTATTCGAGTAAATGCGCAAGGCACGAATGTCCTCTTCATAAAATCTTTTCTTAATTATATGACTTTTGCAGCACCGATTTCCATTCGGAATGAAGATTCTTCTTTTAACAAAAGCCTGGACACGTGCTTCAAATGGTACAACCGTAATGCCATTTTTCGATCCACAAACACAGCAATTTTTGTGAGAAGAAATTACTCGAGAAAACATCATTTCCACATGTTCAATTTCTTGAGCGGGTTTTGCAGCTACGATAAAACTTGGATCATTTGTTGAAGATTGTAAAGAAGAAGTTGCAGATGTAGATAAAAATGAAAATGATGGCGATAAATGTTCAGCTGATTCCTGTTGGTTAACGTTTTCGTCGGTTGATGTAGATGGTTGAATGGAGGTTTCTGTTCGCAGAACTTTGTTGATAATAAGCAGACATTTATTGCACAATAGATCATTAACCTTCACTTCTCGTGCAATTATCTGTGTTGTCATTTTCGGTCGATACAATTTTTTTTAAACCTGTTACTTTTCGAAGAAACACGTTGCACTTAATACACTTGGAATTATCAGTCATTCTGAAAGTCGAACAAAACCAAAAATGTATTAGGCATGCAAAAATAAACTATTTTATTAATCATTTTTGTGCTTCATAACAAATAAAAATTATTTACTTGACAATGAACAGTACCCACACAGCACACAATATTGCAGGGAGATTACAGCAATGTAACACTGTAAGGTTCGAAATTTGCAGTATTATCGCGCAACGTTTCTGCAATGATGCTGATACCTTGTAGTTAAGTTGAAATGTCCGCTTCTTTACGTATCTCTGCTACATTGCAGCAATGTCCAGTGCAATATTGCAGACACATCGCAGAATATTACAGGTCTACATGATTGTTTTTGAAATTTATGTTATATTTATCACATAGAATTGCAGGTACATATTATATTGCATATAAATCTGATGAAGCTATATAGCCGTTTTCATATTATCTGCTATTGCAGCGAGCTCAGTCTTTGACCGATGATTCACCCATAATTATAAGGGCTGGATGAAACAACGAATTATTTCGAGAACTGGGCCAAGGAAAATGAGAAAATCTATGCGTTTGCAAATCATGTCCTGATATCATATATTTTCATAGCATAGTGCATATACGTATTTGTTACCGAATTGAAAATGAGAAATGATAGGAATAAAATAAACTTTCCATAGTTAAACAGGTAATACTCTGAATGTATTTAATTTTTTAGGCCAGGATTTCAATTTGGATACAAGTATTTTTATCGTATACTGCAAATTTTGTCTTGCAGTATACAATAAAAACCTGTGTAAGTTTTGTTATTCCGTTCAGCCATTATAACTTAGTACTTATACCTTATAACTTATAATTGACGATTAAACGAACTTACCTAAGTGAAGTTCAATCGTGATTGTATGAAGCGCCTCTTCCGAAGAGATCATAGATGTAGTACCCCCCATTTTCCACAGGTGTCGCCACAATTTTCAAAGCTGAACAAAATTTTTCTATACCATGCGGTTCTTTGTACGCGCCTGCGTACGCCCTGCCCGACTCGCGTCCATCTTGAACCTTCATTTTTTAAAGCCACTGCCGTAACTTAACAAACGGGTATTTCCTCAGAGATGAAAAGGCGGGAGGGACTGATCTCTTCGGAAGAGGCGCTTCATACAATCACGATTAAACTTCACTTAGGTAAGTTCGTTTAATCGTCAATTGTATTTCGCGCCTCTTCCTCGAGATCATAGATGTAGTTGTTTGAAGATAGTTACGGCAGATATATTTATTGTATGCCTTTTTTATTTTAATCTATTACAAAGTTCACGATGTTAGGATTAGCCATAAGGAATCAAAAAGGTCCATCTCGAAATGAACGATAGTGCCATATTCGAATTCTTAATCATTTGTCGCTACTTAGGTTTCTAATACGGCTTCTGCAAATCCCCTGTTTTCCATGGAAACACATCGATCATAAAAACGCGCAAACGTCTCTGAGTCTTTCGACCAGCCGGCCGTCTTTCGGATTACGTCAATGTTAATTCCCTGACGTTTTGCCGCTGACGTTGCCGCGTGACGAGTGCTATACGCCGAGAACACGTTGGTGTCAATGCCACTTTTAGACAAAACTAACTTTATCCACCGACTCATGGTCTGTGTTCCTACGACTTTATACGGTTTCTTAAAAGAAATAAATAATTTAACCTCTGAACCTCGCCATTCTCTGGTCCTTTCTAAATAAGCTAACAGTATTGAGGCCACGCAAATCGGTTTATCGTGAGTAAAAAACGGTAATCGTAGAACCGGCTGTCTTTTCTTTGGACCTGAAGTTTTGATTGAATCGGGAATTTTAATTTCCAATACACTTTCGGTTGCTCGCTAAATATTTCTCGTATCAATAAGAGACAGAGTCTGCATTCGATGTCCCGTAGATAATGCCAACAGGGTCACTAGCTTCAAGGTTAAGTTTTCCAAACTGATCTCTTCGTTTGGATAGAAAGTTGATAAATATTTTAGAACAACCTTAGGGTCCCAGGTCGAATCGTATCGGGGAGCCGCCGGTCTCAACTTTGCTATGCCCTTAAAGAAACGTTGAATTTTATCGTTTTTCCCCAAGTCGGGTCCTTCAATTAGCGAAATCGCGGATCTATAGCAGTTTAGCGAACTGTATAAAGCTCCTCTTTCGAATTCCTCCGTGAGAAACAATAACACCTCCTTTTCGGAGCTGCTAAACGGGTCGAGTTTCTTGCCAGAACAAAAGAGCCACCATTTTTTCAAACCGCAATCATACTGACGAAGCGATGATATCGATAAAGATGCTATTGAAATATCCACTGATTCCACGGGAATCTCCCTCCTGATGAACGCTTCCCGGATAACCTAGCGGCAACCAGCGTAAGGCGGTGCCACAAGGGGTGTGCCTCTCTGCAGGAAGATTGGATCAAATTAATATCTGGTTTGAAAATAATTGGTTCGGTATCAAGCAAAGATGAAAATAAGGGGAACCACGGTTGAGCTTCCCAGTACGGCACGACTATTATACCGCAAGATTTCTCACTCTCGATTTTTTTGAGTGTTCTCAAAATAACAGAGAAGGGGGGAAAAGCATAGAAAAACCAACGTTTTCACTCGATCGTGAAAGCATCGATTGCTATGGGTTCGGGGTCTCTACGCCATGAAACATAATTATTGCATTTCCTATTCGCCCGCGACGCGAATAAGTCAATTTCTGGTTTGCCAAAGGTTTTTTCTATTATTTGAAATGCTCTATCCGAGAGCTCAAATTCTGTTTCAGGCTGTAATCTTCGCGATTCTCGATCGGCCTCGACGTTCTCACAGGATCGGATATACGACGCTGAGATCCATATATCTCTCCTCTCACACCACTGCCAAATTTCTTTGGCCAGGGAGCTGAGCCTCTCATATTGACTGTCTCTCATTTGGTTTATATATGCAATTGCGGTCGTGTTATCTATGCGCAATAGAACGCTACTGTGTCGTATATCTCTTGCGAAACATTTTAATCCGAAGAAGGCCGCTTTCAATTTGTCTTTACAAAAAATGCCCCAGCCGGTACGCGATGCGTCGGAAAAAATTTCAAGCTCGAAGACTGGCTCACTCATCGGCGCCCTAGCGGAAACGATATTCTTTTTCCACCAAGCAAAATCTTCAGCCAGACTTTTTGGCAGGTACATTATTGTATCAAAATTATTGCCGTTGACTTCGAGTGCTAAAATTCTTTCTTCCTCAAAACCCCTCACATAAATCATTCCGTACTTTACGGCTGGACACCGAGAGACTGGGGTACCGACGAGGCTTGCAAATTCTCTTATTGTGCAATGATTGAGTTTACTGAATTTACCCAGTGATTCGAGGGTCCTTTGAATTTTATCCTCCGGTAGTTCTATACTCATTTTGTTGGAATCAAAAATCAATCCTAAGTATCTGCACCGTTGTGTAGGTACTGTGAGACTTTTTTTTTTATTTATAATAAACCCTAGCTCTTGCAACAGCGCAGTTGTTCTCTGAACATTACGGACGCAACTCTCATATGAACTATCGATCACTAGAATGTCGTCGAGATAGAAAACAGAAGCTAGGCCGCTCTTTCTTAAACATGCCGCTATTGGTTTCAATAGTTTCGTGAAAACATAAGGTGCCACGCTGAGACCGAACGGCAGACACGTAAACTCATACAACTCGCCCTTATACAAGAATCTCAACCACTTTCTACTCTGTTTTTCTATGGCCACGAGATAATAAGCGTCCTTTATATCTAATGTAGCCATAAAGTCCTGCGATCTAATCAATTTTTTTGCTACTTTCCAGTCTTCAATTTTGAAATGTTCCGCGGTAATAAACTCATTAAGTTTTTTAAGATTCAATATCAATCGATACGTCTTATCTGGTTTCGGAACTAAGAAGATATTTGACACAAATTGACCTTTACACCATGAACATTTTTCAATAGCGCCTTTAGACAGTAACTTATTAATTTGACTGGTGATTAGTGAATGCTCTTGATCTGTCCAGGTATGCTCTACCGGGGGACGATCTTGAAATGGATACGATGACAATGGTATTTTATAACCTCGCACCCATTTCAATATTACCGAATCATTGGTCACTTTTGACCATGCGTCAACGAATAAAGTCAGTCGGCCTGCTGGTTTACCCACATTTTCTGTTTCGTTTATCGATGTTTCCTGTAGGATCGGAGCGATTCTCGGCGATCCCGTGTTTTCTGCGGATCCGAGTTGTTGTTCTGGCTGCTGCTGTAGTTTTTCTTGTTGTTGTGGTTGTTGTTGTACTGCCGCCGCCCGCCCGACATTGTTGATCGATTCTTGTACGGAAAATGTCGAGGCGGGCCCTTCGAGTTTTTTGTGTTCTTCTGGGCGGCTGACTGCTGTACGGGTTTTGCTGGTGCCTTGAGATCGCTCGATGCTTTTTCTAAATTTTTAGCGATCTTCAATTTCTCGTCCAAATCTCCCCCGAATAACCATTCGTCGACCGACGTGTTTGACAACGTGGTCTTCAATGACGAGTTTAGGTTGGCTAGAATAAGCCCTTTCCTCGCCAAGGATTCTTCCCGGTGGATTAAGGCTAGAAGCCTACTTCCATCACTCAATTTTTCGAGTAATCCTATCTTCTCTGGATTATCGATTTAAAGAGCACTTGTAATCCGCAATCCTTTCTTGCTTCTCAACGATACGTTTGTCCCTTTTTAATGCGGTTTCTTGAACTGCAGCGGTAATCTCCGCGTTCAACTTCGGGACTACGATAAACTTACAATTCTCCGGGGCTGGATATTTTTCTAGCAAGGTCTTTGCTTCGTCTGCAGGAAGTCCTTTTCTCAAAATCTCCGACCAACGGAGAGCTATATCTTTATGAATCACGGCACCGGCTATCGTTTCCGACTCAAGGCGCGGTCCGAGAACTTCCAAAACCTCTTGCTGCAGCTCAATTTCGTGTTCCGGAGTCTCCGATGACGGTTCGTCTGTCTTCTTAGTCACGGTTACATCCTCCTGCGCAAGAATATCTGCGGGAGTGACTGCGGATGGTATCATTTCAGTATTGACATTAACCTCCGTGCGGATGTCGTTCTCAACATCTGAAGTCGGCACGGGGCTCCTCGAATTTACTCGATGTGGTGAGCCCCGGGTCCGCTTGTCCCCTGTAGGGGCCTCGCCTAAGCTCGATCTAGATCGAGTTGTTGAGCGCCGAGTCTGGGAGCGTCTTCGAGACTGAGAACGTCCTCGAGATTGAGTGCGTCTCCGGGACTGAGAGCGACCTGATCGAGAGCGTGTTGAGCTACGAGTTTGTGCGCGTCCCGACCAATGCCGAATCGGCACCTGAGACCGCGATCTTCTAGCCGAACTCTGTGACGTCGATGAACTCCAAGACGGCGAGCGCTTACCTGTAAATCGATTGTTCTTGGTCGACCTTTCAAGTTTAACCCCCCAAGGGGGGATTAGCAGTGCCAGCAACAATTGTTGGCACGCGCTATCTGAGTCAAACTCAATCGTCGGTCGTCCGCTAGTACCGTTTTCCTTCGTAAAACGAAAGGCGTACATTCTGGTAAGAGCCAAAAGTACGACGCACAACGATAAAATCGTTTGCGTGTAACCCACTGTGCTGGTCTGGTACACGGCCTTCATCAGCCGATAGCGTCCTCTTTTTTGTCAAACGAAAGAGAGAGGTTAGACCTATACTTACGACGCTTCTTCTTTTTTCGGTCCAATTCCTTCTCTAAACGTTTAATCTTTCTTCTTTTCCGTCGATTGTCCTCCTCTTCTTCATCATACGAACTTCTTTTCTTTCCTTTCTTGCCCATAATAAAGAATTATTTATACATCTGGGCAATCCTAATGTGACGACACGTGCACAAAGCGAAAGAATGGAGGTTCAAGATGGACGCGAGTCGGGCAGGGCGTACGCAGGCGCGTACAAAGAACCGCATGGTATAGAAAAATTTTGTTCAGCTTTGAAAATTGTGGCGATACCTGTGGGAAGTGGGGGGTACTACATCTATGATCTCGAGGAAGAGGCGCGAAATACAACTAGTACTTATAACAAGTTGGTATTGTGACGGGCGCGGTATTGTTGTTTAATCCGAGCGGTTGATTAATAAATGAATTTTACTAATTGGGTGAGTTCCATCACAGACTGAATAAAATTATAAAATAAAGATCTACCTCTTGATAGATCGGTAAATGGGATCGTTGCCGTCTAGTCCTATACAGGTCTCAATTGAAATGCTTAAACTATATTAGAGGCTAATTGATGTATAATCAAATGAGGATGAGGTGAACCAAATGATAGTGAGAAATTAACTGGTAAAAATGATAATATATTCTTGGACGGTAAGATGGAAATAATACTGAATGATTCAAGGGACTGACAATGAAATATCCCTTGAACAAATGATTAACAAAATAAAATAATATAATGAACGGGTTCACCGACGTGGGGATCGTGAAGGTTTGTTGCTAATGAAAAGATGTTGATATTAAAATTCAGCAAATGAAATAATATTTCACGATTCACACGTCAGGAGTATATTGAGTATAAATGATCATATGGAATGTAGAAAATTGGAGCTCTTCCTCTCTTTCCTTAACGGTAATGAATTGTAAAGTGAATCTTTTTTTTGAATAATATAGTGTCCGTTAGAGGATCGCCATATAGGGTGACCCTTTGGTATGGGATCCTCTATTACTGGCAAAATGCAGAAATAAAACAACACCGACCGAGATGAGGGATAAACCCAAAATACAGTAGAACAGTATTGTCTTGGTGGGACCAGTATTCTGTGATTGAGATATCTTGCTCTTATCTATTACAACGAGCAGAACGGAGATATAAGCGTAAGATATTTGGCGACACAATCGTAAGAATTCTGGATATGAGCATGCATACAATCAGGTTGATCTGATAACGATTTTAGGTGAACAATCGTGGAAACTTAGCTTTGGTTGATTTGGTGTAGGATGGAGCGCAAGGATTTTATAGTAATTTGGAAGTCGTATAGGCTCCCTCGACTTCGCAGGAACCTCGCCAACATTCGTATGTACACACAAAGTATTCAAATGGATTAGAACGTTTTACAATAAGATATTGTATTTAATTAATATTTAAAGTTCACTGTATCTAGAGTGTTTAAGTCCGGATAATTTAGGAGCACGTACGGCAAATAGTCTTTTAATTTAGGAAGAGTTTCGCTAATATGTATTTTGAATTTAAGTACACTATAGTTAGGATGAAAATGTATTGAAGAACGAAACTAGGGTTTTAACTAAATATACGTTAAATCGTCTTAAAACTACATAGACCCGTAAAAGGATCTATGCCGTGAAGCCGCGTTAATAATGATAATGAGAATATAGTTATAATGTGTCCTTGCACTGAAGTTAATGATTTTAAGTTAGATTTATTTTCGAGTACAGAGTCCTTTGCATTATTCTATACGTGCACGCACGTCGCGATTTGACAGATGAAAGACGCTAGTTCAAGTTCGAAGCTGACGAGGAGCCTGCGACTGCAATGATGTGTGTATCACTGCGCGCATGGATTAGCCAATCAGCAGCCTACTTAGTGGCTAATGAGCATCTCATTAGCTTAGTGACTTATTTAAGTCACTGCGTAGGTGTGAGGGCCCTTGCTACGTTGTGTGGTCTCCATGTCATCCCGTGCCTCACCTATAGTCAACTTACACTAGCTTGGTTTGGATGCTTATTTTACGCTTATACCCATATTTTATATTCTCATTGGCATTCATCCATTCATTCCTCATTTTAGATAGCGTATCATATAGTTATTGCGTTATTTTGCTAGGTGTTTTTGCCTGTTTTATGGAAATCAGTGAGAAAGGGAGCTTACACCTACAAATTAGTATAGTAGTGTGGTACTGAGGGGTCAGCAAAACTGGGGTCTCCAGTCCTGCTTCGCCTCACACCATGGGAGGCTGTGGTCACTGCGACTATGCAGGTTTCGTTATCGGTTTCTGCGTGACTTATGCTCCTTTTGAACGGAGGATGTTTATTTGTTGCGAAGAAATCAAGAGACTCAGTAGAGTCTCGAGCCTAGTTATACAGGGTGATTCAGGTTGGGCACACCACCTTACGTGGGTGTATTCCTCCTGAGAATCTAAGACTAAATTTCCTTTATCAAAACTTCGGGGGACTAACGGTTTCGGAGCTACGGAAGATCTTAGTTGACCAATCACAGGGCTTATGAGTGACGAAGACAGGGTCGGTTAAAGAGTGTGAGTCGAGCAGTGCCGGCGGCACGTCGATTTTCATTGTACGACGTTTCAGTTCGATCTCTAGATGAGTATGACAGCGTCGCCTGCTGGAGATATCTTCGTACGGCATTCACATCCGTTCTGCTGGAGATATCTTCGTACGGCATTCACATCCGTTCTCGTCGTCCTGATCCTCTGATTCATAGTTTCAGTCGTCCAGGTCTTCCACTCCGTAGTTTCAGTTAACCAGGTCCTCCGCTCCGTAGTTCTTGAGGTCCAGGTCTTCCGCTCCGTAGCTCTCGTAGTCCAGGTCCTCCGCTCCGTAGTTCTTGTGGTCCAGGTCCTCCGCTCGGTAGTTCTCGTAGTCCAGGTCCTCCGCTCCGTAGTTCTTGTGGTCTAGGTCCTCTGCTCCGTAATTCTCGTAGTCCAGGTCCTCCGCACCGTAGTTTGAGTCGTCCAGGTCCTGCGCTCCGTAGTTTGAGTCGTCCAGGTCCTCCGCTCCGTAGTTTGAGTCATCCAGGTCCTGCGCTCCGTAGTTGCAGTCGTTCAGGTCCTCCGGTCCGTAGTATTCGTAGTCCGGGCCCTCCGCACCGTAGCTTGAGTCTCTAGGTCCTGCTCTCCGTAGTTCCAATCGTCCAGGTCCTGCGATTACGAGAACTACGAAGCGCAGGACCTGGGGACGACTGAAACTACGGAGAGCAGAACCTGGACGACTCAAACTAGAGCGCGGAGGACCTGGACTAGGAAAACTACGGAGCGAAGGACCTGGACGAGTGAAACTACGGAGCGGAGGACCTGGATGACTCAAACTACGGAGCGCAGGACCTGAACGACTCCAACTACGGTGCGGAGGACCTGGACAACGAGAACTATGGAGCAGAGGACCAAGACTACAAGAACTACGGGGCGGAGGACCTGGACTACGAGAACTACGGAGCGGAGGACCTGGACCACAAGAACTACGGAGCGGAAGACCTGGCCGACTGAAACTACGGAGTGGAGGACCTGGACGACTGAAACTATGAATCAGAGGATCAGGACGACAAGAACGGAGGTGAATGCTGTACGAAGACATCTCCAGGAGGCGACGCTGTCATACTCATCTAGAAATCGAACTGAAACGTCGTACAAAAAGCGCCGCGGGCACTGTTCGATTTACACTCTTGAACCGACCCTGTCTTGGTCACTCATAAGCCCTGTGATTGGTCAACTAAGATCTTCCGTAGCTCCGAAACCGTTAGTCCCTCGAAGTTTTGGTAAAAAAAATTTAGTCTTAGATTCTCAGGAGGAATACACCCACGTAAGGTGGTGCGCGCAACCTGAATCACCCTGTATAAAAAAAATTTTTTTTTTTTTATGAACCGCGCGAGACTCGACCGAGTCTATAGTATACCCGAACGAGAGCTGAACGGCCGTTACGGCAAATTATGATCGTTAATATCTTCCGTCTCGCTATAAATACGGAATTGTAATATTTATCGCAGGATGTGGCCAAGAAGAGCTTTCATTTAAGCCCTATTCCGATTAAATCGGTGAACGTAGAGCTGAGATATGATTATTCGACGATTTAGATCAAGTAAATCGTACTTGTTGTCGTCGAGTGTTCATCATCATCATCATCTCCTCCAGTCAGTGTGACACTAAACCTATGTGTATAGAAAATAGCATGGAGTGGCCTTCGCTAGCACTGAAATACAAGTATACTGGAACGCGCACTGGCTGGTAGGCTAACGCGCTGAGAGAGATAGCTGAAATGTGACCACCTGTCTCTTTCTATCTGCTACTGCACATGCCCGATACCGTCAAAACAAAAATGTAATCGAATCCCTTCAGTAAGGTAGTGTCTCGTCCAAACTGGTTACTTTTTGGTATACTGTAGATAGTGCGAGTGAGACAGGTGGTCACATTTTCCTCCTCTCTCTCTGCGCGCAGTTATAGGTACTGCCACCATGCCAGTGCACATTCCAGTATACTTATATTTCAGTGTTCGCAAGGCTATGTGGAGAGAAGAAACCTACCAAGTACGGACGTCAGTAGTCAGATGGCGCTTTGGTTAGCCCTTTATTTTCACCAACTAGTTTTTTTTTTTTTAGATCCTTTTTAACGGCTTATATCTGATAAGGAATTTAGCCGAACCACCAACTACAGTACGGTATCATATCCCATCATGCGGGGTATGATTTACTATGTCAATTCATTTTTGGTCGTAATGTTATGTGTATAATTCAGCAAATGATCATGTAGGGTATGGTACGATTTATTTTTTATGAGATAAATTGAAATTTTTTTTTTTCCTTGGAATGAAGTTTGAAAGTTTCGTTCAGGTACTAAAATAGGCCTGTCAGAATATAAGCTCTTAATATTGATATTAAGATGGCCCGCATCGCACTTTTCGATTTCCCATAAGAATAACACGGGAACAACTACTTTTGTTCCTTCTGATTTTTCTAACTAACGAACGATACATCGTACAGTAAAGTTCTTGGCATGTTTTTCTAGAGAATTGAACGCTCTACAATAAAGGTCAAAAGTCATTTTTCGGCAAGTCAACTCGGTCAAAAGTTATTCAAGGAAAAGTTATTAATTTTGACCTCCATTATGCCATTCTAATATAAATAATATCAATGAATAGAGATTATTATGATCGATACTCGTATACCAAGATTCATAAGTATATATGTTGTAACGTGGCAAAACGTTAGGACCTCCTCCTTCCCAGCCTAACGAACGTGCCGCACGTCGCGCACCGATTTCGCTACTTAAATCCTTGCCGCCTTCCTCTAGCGTACCCCTCTTGACCGCGTGTCGCTGTTCGCAGCTGACCGGCAAGGATTAGCGCTCGCCGGACGAACGCCGAAAATAGGTACTAGCGATAACGGAAGCAACCCTCAGTCTATGGTGAAGTCCCGTGACGAGTGCGTCGAGCGCGTCGCGGGCCGGAACCGAGTGAGAGTGAGATTCCCCAGAGAGTGAGATTCCCCAGTGAGTTTCCCCAGTGAGTTTCCCCGTGAGTTTTCCCCGTGAGTTTCGTCCCTCCCCCCCCCCCCCCCCCCCCTCAATTCCCTCGGATTGACGAGACTGATCTTGGGCTACCGCTGGAGTAAGTCTGACACCTACTCATATCCGGACCACGCGCGAAGCCTGGTGGTTTTTCCCCGTCGTCCCGGTGGGAAGTAGAGAGCGGCCAGCATAAGGTAGAAATCCACCGATCTTTACGTCCCGAGAAGCTACCCTACGAGCCGTTGCGTTCAAACGACTCAAGCCCGCTCACGTGTTGTTTGTTCTGCGCTAGCCGTGCCGTATCGGTAACCGCTGCGCAGGCGACAGACGATTCGGTGTCGGCGCCATATTGCCCGAGCGCTGTCGTCACGCAACGCACTCAGCTGCTGCGAGACAGCGCTCCGACAATCCCTACCTACCCCTTCCCCTCCCCGCCTAGTCCGCGCAGCGTCACTTGCTAGCGAGCGCTCGAGAGAGCCACGCCAAGTGACAGCCGACTTGCTGGACTGCGGCGAAAGAGTGAGAGAGTGCGAGAAGCCTGCGAGTCGACGGCGAGACGAGTTCTCGCAGCAACACGATTTTTCTTATTTGAATTTGGGATTTATGATTAGAGTAGAGTAGAGTAGAGTCACATTTATATTTCCTATACGCCAGGTAGCGGGCGTGATATAAATTCGCGACCTTTTTCTTTTTTCTTTTTTTTGTAATAAACATTCTATTTTCGATAACCACCTGTGTCTTTATTCTGCGCCCCCACGAAATCCCTCTACCTTAGGCTAAGTAGCTAGTTGGCCGCGAGAGAGAGGGAGAGGACTTCGAGCCCGGAGTCTGGCGCCCAACTCCCTTCCCCTAGGTGCCCCAGGTTTGTAGTCGACTTACGTTCCTGGATCACCCGAGTCCAGGAAATACCCGTTACAATGTATAAATATCTTTATGCGAAGGCAATAAACACTCTATAATTTCTACGAGATACTTTTCTCATGTGGAAACTAACCTTTTGCTCAAATTTTGATTCGACGCAATAAGCTGTGACAATATTACATTTGCTTAATTCATGTCACACTAACTCGGAAATTTCCCATGCGTTACAATCACAGGGTGATTGACTTTTCATACGAGGGATCCAGTAGACGATAGAACGCCAGAAGGGGCACGAAATTACCTATGTGAACCTGGCATCCGACATGTTCAAAAATCAATTTTCAAAATTTCTATCGATTCTAAATCGTTTGTAGTTGTTTGTAGTAAAGAAATTTTCGTTTGTAGTAAAAAACTAAAAAAAAGATGGTGCGTTTCCAAAAATGGGGCTCACCCCACTTTAAGATTTTCGAAAATCGTAAGAAACTGTAGATTCAGAATCGTTTGTAGTTGATTTTAGTGAAAGAATTTTCGTTTGTAGTTGACCCGAAAAAAAGTTACAGCTGTTTATTGATTTTTGAAAATGTCAACTCTTTCGTTTTTTGAGGTGCGTTTAATCCAGAGGTGGGAATCGACGCAGAATCTTTTGTAGTTGATTGTCGTGAAAGAATTTTCGTTTATAGTTAATCACAAAAAAAAGTTACGCGAGTTTTTTGGGAATCCAAAATTCTGACTCGAGCGATTTTTGAATTGCGTCGATTTTTACCGTCGAAATTGACGAGAAATCGTTTGTAGTTGTTTGTAGATGAAGAATTCTCGTTTGTAGTTAATCAGAAAAAAATTTACGCGAGTTTTCTACGATTCAAAAATTCTGACTCCAAAACTGACGCCAAGGGGATGACTTAGTTCGGCCTCCTCACATCTAGACTCTACAGTCGGCCCCCTTCTCCCTGCATTTTCGCCTCTCCTCTCGCAACACTCAGTTCACCTAACGGCCACAAGGCGCGCGCGCTCTCACAGGCAAGATCAGTTCAACAGGGGAATACATATCTAGTCGTGGAGAGCCGAGACCCATCGTAAATTGTATGCGTTTGTATTTTCATGTGGGAACTTAGGCTACTCCGTAATTCTGATACTGTAGTACTGTTGGCGAACTGATTTTGAGTACACGTCATTCATCTGTGAGCGCTTTATTATTGAGTGCGTCTTGGGTGACGGTTCTCTTCACGCATGTGTTGAAATCTCCGTAAATCATCGGTTAGCGTTTTTTATTTATGTAAAATCGTTTCGGCGATTTTCTTTGTATACATATAGCAATGCCTCGAAAGCCGAAAAAGGAACCCTGATGAAATTTTCGATGCTCTGAAAGATCTTGATTTTGTCAGTGTAGATTCATTCTTACGTTACAATGACCCAATTTGGGAACTCGCGACTGCACGATTGAATGATGAATTGGCGAAAAGTTACATTTATCTTTATATAACACAGAACAGAAATAACATCGCGAGCCGAATCTGTGGCGATAATGTACCTAATCATAAAAACCGCAAAGAGATAGAAAGATCTAGCCATGATCAAAAACTGAATTGGTCAATGCCAGAGAACAACAATTCCCTAGCGCCTTTACGCGCAGAACTATATTCGTCCTACGATCAATGGATGACGATTTGTCCCCAAAACGTGTCGTACCAAGGTCGAATGTATGAAGTTCTGAAGCCTGGTTGGTCTTCCCTAATGTACGAATGTGTCTGGAAGGAACTGAAATTACCGTGTGCGTTTCAGTTCAAGAATACAAAGATTAATAACTTGCCAGGCGACATTTACTTAAAAATTAGTGGGAGGTGCTCGGAATGCGACACTATGATCAATGTGTACAGTACGAGCTATCTATCAAATAATGGCATCGATTTACACGTATCCACGAACGACACGCGAAATATTGCGCATACGAAGAAAAGGCAATTGTGAGCTCCTCTTCGACGAGAGGTTGCTGAGACATTACAGGGGAAGTCAACTTTCATGTGGCGTCGTGACGAAGCTGATCGTCTCATGCAATTCGGGAAGTTGAACCAGCGAATCTGTATTCAGAAAGTGTTCTGCGTAAAGCTAAACAGCAGCATCGAGATGCAGAGCTGGGGCTCAGTAACGTTACGAATCCCATAGTTTCCCTTCAACTGCTAAAATACAGTAGTGAATTTGCCGGAAGTCTGCATGAAATTGCTCTCGGCAAATTCCATATCATGTACTGGTCTCCGGAACCAACGTTTTTATATAAAAATCTACTGAAGAAGGGCAGTATTCGTAGTGTCAGCATTGATGCAACCGGTTCATTGATAAAACCAATTCTCAAACCGGACGGAACAAAAGGTGTAATTTTTCTATATCAAGTCGTAGCTGGCATCAATGGCAAAATTTTACCAATTTGCCAGCTTATATCAGAAAAAACATGAGGCAAATACCCTATCTTATTGGTTACGCGAATGGTTGCGTCGCTGTATGAAATCTCCGAAAGAAGTGGTTACAGATTATTCATTGGCTCTTCTAATCGCTGTCTCTTTGGCTTTCAATAATACGGACCTTTTGTCGTACGTGAATAATTGTATCGACTTATTACTTTCGACTGCTGTGCCAAAAAATGAGCTTTGCGTTATACGTATCGATATCGCACATCTGATAAAACTCGTTTGCCGATGGCCTTGTTTTAAAAAAGGATTGCCTGCAGTAAAAGACTTTTTCGTCCGTTGTGTTGCTCTTCTGAGCATGATGACTACAATCGCCGAATTTCAGCAGTTGTGCACAGATACCTTGCTGGTAGCCTTCTCAAGCTCCGAAGATATAGACGATAACAGCTGTTTCATGGCGGAAAAAAGACTTTCACTTTCGATGAAAAGTAGAAAAGAAATCGCCTTGCATGTTTCTGCCGAACAAGGCGATACTTTGTTTGCCACTCTTAAAGATTTGGATGACACAGAATTTTCCGAATCAGAGAGCGCTATTGATAATTTTCTCAATAAGCTAAAATTCGACAGTGAATCTGATCAAAACGGGAGTTGTCCAAACCCATATCATTGTCCGGACTTCGGAAACCGACTTCTCCGGCTTTCGAAGCATTTCGTTTTGTGGACAGGTGTCATGTCACCAATTCAAGATAAGCAGGGTAAAATGGTGTGTGCTAGCTCGTTCGTTGCTTCTTCTGCGCGTAATGAAGAGTATTTCAGAGAGCTTAAATTATTGGTAATGAAGGGAGTCCATTCCACAAGAGTAGACAAGTTTCTTATTTTACACTTGAAATCAATATCTGGTACTACAAAACTGCTTGCTGCGCTTTCGCAAGTGTCAAAAAAGACATTTGCTGCTGACATGAATGTAGATTCGTCAAAGCTCAACGTATCTGCCAAAAACATGATCGAAAAAAATACATCTGGACAAACATCATGTGAAGTAGTTGATGAAAATTCCTTCGATACTTCATTACAAGATCACTATGGTAATACAGCAAGCCTCAGCATCAGTTTTTCGAATAATAGTACAAAGGACGAATCTACTGATCATATCATTGTGGCAAATCGACCACCAAGGGCAATCAGTATTTCCGATCAAAGTTGTGGAATAGAAGATAACGGAGCAGTTGGTGAAAGATCGTTCAATACATCATTGGAATATCAGTCCATAGCAGAACACCAAACCAGTATTCCGAATGATAGTACGAAGGACGAATCTACCGATCATATCATTGTAGAAAATCAACCATCAAGTGCAATCAGTATTTCAGATCAAAGTTGTGGAATAGAAGATAGCGAAGCAGTTGGTGAAGAATCGTTCCATGTATCATTGAAATATCAGTCGATGAATATAACAGAACACAAAACCAGTATTCAGAATGATAGTACGCTAGACGAATGTGCCGATCCTGATATCACTGCGACAAACCAACCACCGAGATACATCTAATGATCCTGGATCGAAAACAACTTCGACGTAGAATCATTCTTCTATATTTTTGTGTGAATAATTATTTTTTTGTATTGAATGCCCGAGAAAAATTGGCAAAAGTTCGAACTGTGTTGATACCAATTCGTTATGTAATGTTTTCAAGATTCATCCTAACAGAGTTAGAATATTCTCATTTTCAGTTGTAACAGGTTATTACTGCAGCCTGTGTTTCAGTTCTCATCATTTGATAGAATTTTCAATCATAAATCGGGATAGTGATATTTAACTGACTTTTGTACGGTATTTTTAGATCTGGTGGTATTTCGTGATCACGTAAAAAACCACTCAGACTTTCATAATGAATATTAGTGTAAAAGTACCCGGATTTACACTTTGCGAAAACGAACAAGAATGTGACAAATATGAAAACGATAGCGCGTCGCACTATGCTATCCTGCGTGTTTGAAAGAATTTGAGGTGTTACGGCTGCGAAGGCCTCGTGCAGTTTTCATCCAAATTCGTCTACTGATCAATCGATTTAACGCAACGCGTACTTTTACGTAAAATCTGATTTTCCATAAGGTATTCAAAATGCGTGATAGTGGAAATATCTCTTTTTGAATCTATTTTTCCAACAACATATGAAAAATTGAATTTGAAACGAAGGAATTATAGCCCAACAGTCTACTGTGTAAGTGAATTTTTTATAAATAGGGTTATCGGTATGCTAATTTTTTGAAAAGTCCATATGTTTTGGTCGTACGTTTCGAAGAAAATAATGACAAAGCCAAATCAGCATTATTTTAATTAATTATGCAATTTTTTTCAAATAACCGTACGTTAATATGGTCATGCTAGTGTGATGAATCTCGGACCAGTAAAGAAATCAGTTGTATTATAAATCGAATACATCAGACTACAATCATGGACAAAAAATGTTAAATTATAGACTGAAAATGGATATCTTAAAAATTATTTTTACTTTAGTATATCATACGTAAAATTTGAATATTATTCAGAACGTTGAAAGTTATTATTCCTATTCAATAAGCAATTCATGAAGCATTTTTTAGAATTGATTAAAATTAAAAATGATAATTAATTAATAAATCAATTTTTATTATTTATAATTAATTAATTTTCATCATTTATACTTAATGAATAATTTTTTCCAAACTGCGTGCGCAAAGTTCGCTTTTGCGCACGGGGTTGAGTGCGCAAATGCCCTATTACCCCATTGCGAAAAAGCGGGCGCAATCAGTGATTCTACGTATAATATCGTCGAAATTATTCACGAGCGAGCGAAGCGAAGCTTCATTTTGTCATTGTTTATTCCGTTGTCATGACACTAATGAAAATAACAATTTAGACATAAACATTGAATTTGAATTACTCTTTGTCAATTCTACTGATAAAAACATAGAATATTATATTATATGAATATAAAACGCGTTGTGTCAACAAAAATTGTATAATTTGTTCATTGTTTTCTTGTATGCTAAGAATTTTTTGACGAAAAAAATGGATGAACGGTATATTATAAGTATTGGAACTTTAGGTTGTATGATGATTGCGATATTTTCTAGATTTCTAATGATTCTTAACATCTTTAGTTTTCGTATGATTCTGAGTTTTTTTATTTTTTTTATAAGTTTGATGATTTCTTTGGATGGGGGGCTCCGCCCTCCTGCACCCCCACCAGGGGCTGCGCCCCTGGTCCCCTCCGCCCGCCCCGTCCTTTGCCGGCCCTCAATCCATTTCTTGGTTTATCTTACACGATTTTTCATGAAGTCGAACTTTGCACATGTTGTTTGGAAAAATAGTATACGCAATACGTGCGCGTAGGTGATCTCGCACTCGTGCTTTTGTCACCCTCGCTTCGCTCGGGCGACAAACTCCACTCGTGCAAGAATCACCTACTTTGCGCACTTGTTGCGTAATGTAGTATTTTGCCGCCAAATTTTTCATCCACTTATTCCATCCAGTTTTCGATGTACTCGAAGTGCCCCCCGAACTGTCGAACACACGCACGCGCGCGTCGCACTACGCTATCCTGCGTGTTGTAAAGCATTTCAGGTGTTACAGCTGCAAACGCATCGTGTAATTTACCCTCTAGTTTCGGCCCGTGATTGGATGGGTTGCCCATATACATACTCCTTTATGAATCCCCATAAATAAAAATCAGGTGGGGTCAAAGGTCTGGTGATCTCGGCGGCCCATTCACAGTGCCGCCACGGCCAATCCACCGGTTTCCGAAGTTGCGATTCAAAGCTGCTTGGACCACTCAAGCAGTATGTGGTAGAGCACCATCGTGCTGATACCACATATGTTGTCTTTCTGCGAGTGGAATGTTTTCTAGCAATTCTTGTAGATCCTGAGTTGAAAAATTTTCATAGCCCGCTCCATCAAGCCAATCTGGCAGAGCACACAGACCGACCTGCTTATGCAAAAGAAATTTGACACTGAAATGTTTTGGATTATACGATACTGATACGCAAAGACGTGAATATAAATGTATATTCAATGTTAAGTGTTAGCGGATTTTGTTCAAATCTCAGGTTTCCGTGATTTTCAAATAAAATATAACTATGGTAATATTTATGATAAAATACTCATAAAAAAATTGTTAAATGTTAACTATGTAGCTTCAACTCGAACGAAAAAATTCATTTGATGTGGGTTTGGTTTTCAATGCTTTCGAAGTAAAGCTGCAATTTAATCATATTTTGCAATCCTAAAATGGCGAATTACAAAAATTCGCATCTTAAACACTACCTAAGATGAAAATCTTAATCAATTCATAGATGATTCTTTATTTCAAAAATCTGAGGGGAACAGGCTCTACAGTTGACCTATTCAACATCAGTAACCTCATGTATACTTGTTCAAAGATATAATTATTTTGATCGGTTTAAAACAGGAATAGTTGAATAATAATTAATATGATTTACTTACTAGAGTATTTCCGTGAATACCGGCCCACAAATTGATGCTCCAGCGTACTTGGAAACTATGGACTCGTCGTAAGTTCGGATTTTCATTTCTATTAGCCCATTCGTGATAATTATGCGAATTGAGAACGCCTTCGCGTATGAAGTGGCATTCATCGGTGAAGAGAATTTTCGTCAAAAAATCCCGGTCCACTTCGTGTAAAGACCATTGGCAAAAAGCAAGCCAACGAGGAGGATCGCCTTCCTGAAGACTTCGCACCGGTGTATAATGGAACGGACGTTGGTCATCGTCTTTAACAATTCTTCGTACCGTGACGAAGGATAAGCCAAACATTCAAGCGACAATTCGGATTCCTGAGTCGACTCGTGCTAAGTAACCATTTGTGGCTTTTCTCTTTACTTCAGCATGCGGTGAATTCTGTTCTGTGAAAAATCTTCGTCTTTCTTTCTTCTTTCTTTCTTACTAAATTTTGGTAACGAATGACGTGGATAACACATAATTCCTGGAGCTAGCGAGCGTAGAAGCAAGCATATTTATTCAGTTTATAGTTTCTCAGTTAATAAGCATTTTTCTCATATATTTTTGTCCTTATAAATTCCCGTGAGATTTGACTAATATTGTATCGAGACAACTGCTGTAAATTCTGCTTATATTTTGTTACATTTCGAGCATTTGATTGTTTATCTGAACCCGTAATTTCCCGATTTTATCTGAGTCACAGATCGTAATTTTGTAATTATCGTATTACTCATTCCCGTATCATTGTGGATTGTGTAATTTTCCTCCGGTATCGACCTATTGTTTCTAAATAAATCAGTCGAAAATATAATTCACTTGTATGTGAATATTAATGCCCTGCCCCTCTACCATTTAGCTAAAAAAGTATATTCTGAACTATCTGGCGATTTCCGTCGTCAAACTCTATATTTTTCTATTATTTTGAGTGACGTGAAACGTCTGGCGCCCAACCGTAAGTTTTTCGTAATCTTCTATTAATCAGTATTGACGCCGAAGTGCATGGTTGCAGGGTGAACCTTTCCCTCGAAGAGTGTACCGTTGCAGTGTATAATAAATTAAAATCAGCTTAATGCTGACTCGTTTGTACATGCAAAAAGTAATGAAATACCCGTCAAAAACCTTGTAAATGTCAAAAATTACCGCCAAGTACAAAAATGGTTTCGCCAGCCAAAAACTCAGAAGCATCATACTCTCTTTAAGCGACAGATTACAAACATCATTTTTTACACAAAATAGTACATAAACCTCGCGCGTGAATCAGGCAACAGAGCCAAGCAGTACCGTAGTTAAGTTTTATATTTCAAATTATGTTTTTTCAACAATGATTAATGGAATTCAATGTAAAACCAATAGGAACTCATTCGTTACCTTGGAGAAAACAGCATATTAACGACGGGAAATATTGCTGAAGGAAGTTATCTCGTATGACGGTACAAACTTGGCGGGCATAGATTGTTTTGAAAATTATCTCTATTTTTTTGGCCGCTGTTTCAGCCACTCTGCGACGATCACACCGACAAAACTATTGAGGGCATGATCGAAAACTGTTTGAACATTTTTCGCATTGATAATATTTATTATTGTTGACTGAAACTGGGATAGACATAAATAAATGAAACTAGTGGATCATCTGTTAAATATCAATGTTGAATTAGACATATACCTGGGGCATTTTCCGTCAAAACGTACGGGAATAATAATTCGAATTTTTGATTCCATCAAAATTTGTATGGGTGATTACACCTAATGAAATGTGCTTTCACGATTCTTCTTCGATTTTGTTCGTTAATGTGTTCTTGAAATATGAATTTTTGAACTTTTTTTTTCAAAAATCCACAACTTCTTGAAAAATTGACCAAACGAGGTGTTTTTTTTTTCTTAATTTTTGTTTTTAACTATACTTTCCGAAAAAAATACAAAAAATGTGATTATCATCAATTGCGGTACGATTTTTTCATTTAAAGCTCAAACTTCACGATTTCGAGAGGTTGGAAATTTTATTTCTTTTGAAAGACTTCTCATGGAAAACATTGTTTTTTTTTTTTACAAATTATGCCGTCGGATTTATCGTGGAGCTACATCTCCTTTATTTTTAACTGTCATGATTTTTGCCCTTTTTCAGACCGAAATTAACTTTAAGTACGATAGCAAAAATTCACATCAGTTTAGATTTAAATACAAAGAAATCTGACTTTTTTACGAATTGTATGCTTTCCTAGTGGACAAAATTATTTAATATTGATAGCAGGATTCAACTCGCGAAAATTTTGTGAAAAATAGTCCCTAGTCTTCAAAATGGTATAATTAAATGAACGAGTTCCAGCGGGAGTCAAAATTTAACAAAATCTTCCTGTCTGATTTGATACAGAAGCCTTATTCTGCAGATCGAAGTGTCAAATTGAAAAAAAAAAAAAAAAAGAATGAGATGCGACCCCACAATAAGTCCGACGGCATAATTTGTAAAAAGAAAATGTTTTTTATGAGAGTTAAAAAAAAAAAGTAAAATAAATGTCCAACCTGTCGCAATCCTGAAGTTTGAGCTCTAAATGAAAAAATCGTACCGCAATTAATGATAATCACGTTTTTTGTATTTTTTCTCCTATAGTATAGTTAAAACCAGAAATTTAAAAAAAAAAAAAAAAAAAACACCTCATTTGGTAAATTTTTCGAGAAGTTGTGAATTTGCGAAAAAAAAATTCAAAAATTCATATTTCAAGAACACATTGACGAAAAAAATCGAAAAGAATCGTGAAAGCTCATCTCATTGGGTGTAATCAATCATAAAAATTTTGATAGAATCAAAAATTTGAATTATTATTCCCGTACGTTTTGACGGAGAATGCCCCACCTATAGTGTATTTTTAGCAAGAACTGATGAGTTCATAAACGGTGGTGTTGGAAATTGAAATTTTTATTTCAAACATGGGTTCAGATTCATTATGCATCAATCATTCACCAACGTTCATTCATGGTTATTACGCCATGATACAAACATGTTAAAGCCATAAAACGGCACAAATCCTGGACGTTACCCATTAGCGGTACAGTAGGGCAATGTTTTTTCAACGTCTCCCGTTCTGTTCTACTGACAGCAAATATACATTGAAATGTATCAGTTTTTTCGTTAGACAATAACGAGAAGAATAAAGTATATTCTGCATCCAAAGACACACTAATTGTTGATCTTACCTCACACTTCAGCAATTGATAATTGTCAGAAGAATCTATGTCAGCCAAGTTTGTATCGTCATACGAGATAACTTCCTTCAGCAATATTTCCCGCTGCCAATATACTGTTTTATCCAAGGTAACGCATGATTTCCTATTGGTTTTCCACTGGATTCCATACATTAATATTTGAAAAACATAATTTCAAATATAAAACTAAACTACGGTAGTACTTGGCTTTATAGCTCAATTCACGTGCGAGGTTTTGTTACTATTTTGTGTAACGGAATGATGTTTGTAATCTGTCGCTTAAAAAGAGTATGATGTTTCTGGGTTTTTGGCTGGCGAAAAGATTTTTGTGCTTGGCGGCAATTTTCAACATTTGCAATGTTTTTGCCGGAATCGGTCTAACCACGGATATTTTGACGGTCAGTAGACACTAGTGCGGTTCGGTATTAAGAATTTGACACCAATTTTCAGTATCGATTTTTCGTTCGGTATTTCGGTCCACCGAAATATTGTTCTATCGGAAAATACCGAAATACCGAATTACCGATAGGATACCGCATTACCGATTAAATACCGAATTACCGATAGAATACTGGATTACCGATAAAATATTGAAGTAAGGTTGGAATAACGAAAAAATGACAATCGAAGAGCGTATTACATTCAATGAAAGAAATAAATGAACACGTACGGAAAAAGCTTCATCATGTTAATTCTTACAAGTCATTTTTATTTTACATGTAGAACAGTGTTCAAGACATTGCACATCATATATAGCGTGACTTTCTGTGGACGCGGCAGAGCTAGTTTCAACACACACACGCAAGCCTCGTCCATGTGGCGGCAGGGATACCAACCGAAGACTCCACGCTTACGAGTGGGGATCTCGTTCAACCATCCCTGTTCAAGCTAGCTTTATTCTTTTTTATCTCGGAATAGCGCGCGAGAATTTGTAGGTTAGGCGCTAAATTTGAATAAATTAGTCAATCGCGTGAATAAGTGAGCCCAGGTAAGGAAGCTGATTTAGCTCAATCTAAATTATTATTAATTAATGACAGGTTTGACTTGCAATCAATTTATTATGAATAAAGCAATTTCTAACATGTTTTTGTCGAATCGTCGGAACAATAAAGTGCTTACTAATTACCTTCGAACACAATTGGATCACATGCAAATTACATTACATCAATCAATTACATTGCTACAAATTGGTTGTTTGAATGATAGTAAGCAATCGAAAAGGATCGGTCCCCGACGACTGCCTCAACCGGTTTCAAACATCAGGGCTGCGTCTAGAACAAAAAAGTAAGAATCGATAAACGCCACAGCACGTTGAAATCAAATTTGAATCGGGGCGTTCAACAAACCTCAATGTCGCATGCTCTTCAGGAGCATTTGATCAGCATAGCCGTGCCAGCTAACGTCCAACAGTTTTCTATCCAATGTTCATCACTGCTTCTTTGTAGAATTCTCTGCATCTTGGGACATATTTGATAACCCACGCTGAGTCCCACCGAAGAGCAATCCTTGCATCGTAGCCTGCTTCGTGGCACAGAACATCATGACACAGGCACGCTGTAGAAAGCTACACCGCAGAACATCTTCGAAGACTATCGTCTCTGTAACAACATTGAGGCAAAAGAGTTACGGATGGGTCCTTCTTGCACAGCGTCCACAGTTAGATCAGAAATTACCTGAAACGATTGACTTTGGGAAGCACCGAAGGATGATCGATTGTAGTTGGTTGCGGCTTGAGAAGCCTCAAGGTGTCGCGGCAAGATTCGTCGAGGGACTTGGCTGACTTTCATCAAGGTTCAACTTCAACTTCGGACAGCTGCTTCGCTGCTGCTTCATCGTATCGTCGAGGCTCATCTTAGCGTGTGCGTTCAGTTTCAAGCGAGTCTCAGTAGCAGTCACCGTTAGCCGACTGCGATCACAGGTCGGCTTGAAAAACGAGATGATCAGTAGAAGATGAACATGAAGATGAAGAAGACGAAAAAGATGCTTGAAGATGAAGAAGATGCTTGGTGCAGCAGGAGCTCAGAGCAGGAGTTAGTCGTGCTTCGTTCATCACCCTCTTCCACGTCTAAGCAGCTGCTTAAAATGCAGTCCTGCGGCTGCGCTGCAGTACCCCAGGCGGTCGTAGAAGGCGTGCGTCATATTCGTCACTTTAGCAGGATCCATGTTGTCAATTACTTCTGTTATCCTGTTTCGCAGCTCCGCGAGATCTTCCATCCGACCTTCAGCGTAAACCCGGTTCTTCAGGTAGCTCCAGAGTGAGTAGTCTAGCGGGGTTAGATCCGGCGACCGTGGCGGCCATTGTACCGGACCCCCTCTTCCTATCCACCGATCAGGTAACTCTTCGTTTAGAAAACGCTCGCACAGCAAGAGTAAAATGCGCTGGCGCACCGTCCTGTTGGAACCACAATCGAGGACCCTGAAAAAAATTCGAGATACGTGATTACCCTGAAGTCGATTAAGCATTTAATTTCAATTTCATTTTATTTCAACGACCAACGACTGCTTCCGTAAAATACAGAAGTTACTCACAAACCCTTCTATCGCAGGCACCTCTCAACGCAGGCACTATCTGCTCACGTAGCAACCGCAGATATTTTTCGCCGTTGAGGCTTCTCTCTATGAAGAACGGCACGATCAGTGTGTCCCCGATCATTCCAACCCACACGTTGACCTTCCTAGGGTACTAGGTGCCAGTCAGTAGCACTTCGGTTGGCATTTCCTGAGCCCAAACCCTGTTATTCTACTTGTTGGGGGCACCGACCAACTCAATGGTGCACTCGTCAGAAAAGCAGACACGGTCGATGAGTGCTGGATCTTCGTTTAGTCGATCGATTATCCTCTCGCAAAAGACCATCCGCCGCTCATCGTCGTTCCCCTGGAGTTCCTGGTGTTTCTAGAGCTTGTATGCCCGGTAATGCTGTAACCGCAGTGTCCTGTACACCGAGCTCATGGAGACCCGTCGATCTTGTGCGACTGTGGACAACGGCTTCAGACCTTCCGCCCCGACCACGGCCAAGAAAATATTCAACTTGGTCTCTATGAATTTTTTTTATTGCATGTTAGATATTTTTTTTTTTTTCAATTTCAATTTTAATTTAAAAAAAAAAAAAATATTTTCTTTTTTAACTCAAATTGAAATTACTTTCTGAAAGTCTTCGAGTCGGATAAATTGTCTTTGGCTTCTTCGCCGGATCCACATTTCCTGTGCTGTCAGAGCTTTTGACGATTCTGCGCACCGTTGTGGGTGAAGAAATTGGTCTATCTGGGTTCGTTGCAGCAAAATGGTCCACGATGTAGCGATAGCTGGTTCCTTGAAAATGTTGCTCCACCATTTCAATTCTCTCCCGAACAGTGTAAATAACTCTTGGCATCTCAACACCAACTGAACTTAAATTATGATAAATTGAACACGCACGAAAGTTTGTGAATAAAATCTTAATTATTCTATTAATTTTTGCTGAACAGCGTTTGTTAACTAAACGAACGGAGTTGTTCAACTAATAACAATTTGTGAATAATAAAATGTCGCCGCGGAACACAAGAAGAGGAAAACACAAGTAGAAAAATAATCAAATTTGTTGTAATCGGGATCCTGAGATCCTTCGTACAACTATTTATTCAGATAGGTTCGTGTTGAGTTAAGAGTTAGGACTCAGTCGTACAATTAAGTGAATAGTTTATTAAATAACAATTAATGTCTTTACAAAGGTTTCTGAATATTCTCACTGATTCCTAATAAACTGTGACTGGCCACTCGTCTCGATGTTCTGACTCGGAGCGCCTTGTCTTTCCGTTCTTTATGAACTTTGGGAGCTGCGTCCGCGAATTCTCTAGCATAGCGCAACGTACGGTTCATCAACCTGCTGAGTTGCGCTTGCACATTCCACTGCATTCCGAAAGGCTATTGGGTTTACAACAAATTTTATTAAAAAAATTGATCAAATTGAAAAAAATTAATCAAGTTGATCGATTGTTTCTCTTCTTGTGTTTTCCTCTTCTTGTGTTTCGCGACGACATTTTATTATTCAACATGGGGTACTGGGTACACTAGGAATTCCAGGGGAACGACGATGAGCGGCGGATGGTCTTCTGCGAGAGCATGATCGATCGACTAAACGAAGATCCAGCACTCATCGACCGTGTATGCTTTTCTGACGAGTGCACCATTGAGTTGGTCGGTGCCCCCAACAGGTAGAATAATAGGGTTTGGGCTAGGGATGTTCGATTCTTTCAAAAGAATCGATTCTTGGATCGATCTTGAATCGGCTTCACTAGAATCGATTCATTGAAAAATCGGCTCCAATGAATCGATCTAGTATGAATCGATCTAAAAAAATCGTTCAAATTTAAAATAGGTCAATTTATTTTCGAAACGTTTTTTTGTATAATTATATTTTGCATTACATATTATACATTTTTTAAATCAATAGTGAATAGTGATACGATAAAACAAGTGAAAAATATATAGTAATTTAGTGCGAACGTTTAATCTTTCAACTGCCATTCTTTGGTTGTCAACGAATTCAAAAAAAGTAATTGCTGTAGGTGATCTGGAGAAAGTCGGTTTCTCTCCTCAGTTAAAATATTGCCAGCTCGTGAAAATAATCTTTCAGAAGGTACCGACGTTGCGACCACAGCCAAGTACTTTTTCGCGACTTCGCTGAGTGTTGGATAAATCATTTTATACTGATTAGACCAATAGAAAATTGGATTTTCTTTCAACTTTGCCAATGGTTGATTCAAACAATGCCTCAATTCAGATGGCATTTCGTCTTCGTTTCTTCTATCTACAGTTGCAACTTGTCCTCTAACAAGGTTTTCGTGATACGCCCAGAGATCATCGGACGTTTCAGGACTCTCAATATTATTTTCGGTCACCATCACGTCACCGGCAGAAATATTCGCCCGGTCAATTTCTTTCATGCATTTAGTGATGTAATTAACTGATTGCGCACATGGTACAAGATCCTGTGGCTGAAAATGCAGTCGCTTGAATCGAGGATCGAGTATCGTCGAAACTGCGATTATTCGATTGGCTGTTATGCTTCCAAATCTTTTCGTAATTTGAAACTGGAGACGATCGATTAAAGTTTGTGCGATTGGCGTGTGCAAGCGCATGCGAAGTGATTCGATTTTTTTTTCAGGCAATAGATCATCGGAATCATTTTGCTGATTGTAACATACTTTTCTCCACACAGTTCTTTCGTCATTTGTTCAATTGGTCGCAATACCTCAATAATTTCTTTCGCCAGTAGTAGTTCATCTACCGTCAACATCGACGGTGAGCTTAGCATTTTCAATAAAATTGATCCGACTGTTTCCGCCAATAGGATAAAGCGTTCCAACATATAATACGTAGAGTTCTAACGAGTATCAATGCACTGGACTAACTTGAGGACGCTGACTTTTCGTAGCTCAGCAGCAGCAATCAATGATTGTTTAAAGAAGGTTACAATCGTTTTAATCTTTGTTACTAAAACTTTTCCATCATCAAAGTCCATAGTATATGTAGCAACTAAATTTAATGTATGGGCAAAGCATGGTAGATGCTTATTGGAACCCAATGTATCGTGAACTGCCTTCACAATGTTTGTTCCATTGTCTGTCACCATCACGACAACCTTGTCTTTATCAATGTGCCAATCCTCCATTACATTTTCTATCCATCTACCTAAAACCTCAGCTGTGTGTCGTTCTGTTATTTTGGTTACACCTATCGTTGTGGATCGCAGTTCTTCTTCAAACTCGTAATGTGCTGTCATTCCCAAATAACTCACGGTGTTTAGTACATCGGTCCAGAGATCAGATGTGAGTGAGAAATATTGGACGGTTTTAAGCTTATCTTTTGCAACAGATAATAGGTAGTCGTATTTCTGTTCCATGTATGTAGTGATCGATTTTCTTCCAGGAACACTATACAGAGGGACTGTTGTCGTCAAAAGGTATTTGAAACCTTCTTTTTCCACAATATTAAACGGCATATTATCTTTTGCGATCATGAATAGTATGGCATTTGTTATTCCTCCAGCCTTTGATCCTCCTTCTGAAAAAAAATTATATTTTTAAAATGTGCACTTACCATACTTTCATATACGAGGTAGTAAGAATATTTTTAGTTATATTACCTTCAAACGATTTCATTTGCTTAAAAGTGCAGTCAATTCTTGGCTCAAAACACGATGGTCTCTCCAACGAAGAAAATCTTCCGGAGATTTCTGACTGTCGTTGAAGCTGCTGGCGAAGAAGCCCCGGAACTACGGGTCATTAGATCTGATTCCATGATATCCATACTGATAAAGGCATTGTTGATGCTGGTGACAGGATTGATGACGTTAATAGTGGTGAGGTTAAGCCCACAGTTAGATTGTTATCAATTGCAAGATTCTGAAATGAAAAGAGATCAGGAAAAAGTACGACAAAATAATGAATGAATATATGTATACATAAATATTTCAAGATATTCATTTACCAAATTATTTGTTTGTTGCGTATTGTCAGTTTCAGTAGATACACTTTTGATGAAATTGTTTTTGACGTCAGGATTACCTGAATGCTTACGAATCAAATGATTTTTTAAATTTGTTGTATTGCCACTGGATCCACCAGATTTTACGTCGGTAGAACAAATTTTACGCATGCCGCCAGTCGGATTTTTTATAAAAAAATGCCATACAGGACTTGATTTTTGTTGATGTAGGTGCCACTAAAAAAAGAATATTAAAACATATTTATGTTTTATTATAAAATTTTTTCGAATACAAAAATCAGAAATTGGAAAAAAATTAGGTTAATTGAGGTTATGTTCGACGTTTATGAAAGTAGGGTGAACAATATACCTACTTTTTTCTAAGGTTAATGAAAATCAACATCAATACTCAATTCCACTTCTGAAAACCAACTCCACTCATCAATCAAAATTTAAGGCTTTTGTAATAATTGGCAAGCAGGAGCAGGTAACGACAAAGAAAATGCTGTGAGGGGAAGTAAATGAAAGTGCATGACATGACTGATGAAACAAAAGTACCACACCGATGCATATCGAACACAATATTTCTAGAATGCAGTCTTATAATTCTATACGTACCTGATAAATGCAATATGAATCACTCGTCACAATTTCAGTCTGAGCGTTGAAAGGTTGAACTTCGTTGTCGTTAAGACCTAGATGAAAGTATAAGAGAACCGGCCACCGGGCATAACCGCGACCGCATGGACCGCAGCCTCGCAAATCCGCGGATCCGCCTATAGGACCGCCACTAGTCGATTTTAAGCGTTGTAACGTGGTGGATTTTATATCCGCCACGGACCTCGCCTCCACCCTATAACGTGAGCGACCTTTGCCGTGCCGTACTGCGACCACCTCTCGATTTCTCCCCAGAGCGACGGAGTTCTCATTTTTAACTGTAACTTTGTTGTCTGCCGTAAGTTTTTTTTTGTTCACGCAGCTCGCCGGCACTCAGGACGTCGCGGGATGCAACAACGCCGCTGCAACATCACGGGAGAATGTCCTCGATGCCTCGGCACTAGTACCCGCACCTTCGTGACGCCACCACCGAAGCAGCCTCGTCACCTGCCAGCCGGGAGAGGGCTGTAGCCTCCAGCCTGCCTCGTCTGCCTCCTTTCCTCCCGGCTGAAATTCGAAAATGTTCGCTATCTAGGTGCGGCGAACATGCCGTGTGCGCCGAGGCTTCCCCCTCCCCGTTTCGCCGAGCAGCGCTGCGCTACATCACTCCATGACCGACTGCCTAGGGTTCATGTTGGGCGTTCCGTTATCTTACCGTAGTTTTAAGTTCTCTTACGTTTAATTTTTCTCTTTGTTTTACCGTTTCTTTTGTTTGCGCTTTTTACTTTTCTTTGCTTTCTTTTTTTTTTGTAGTATCTTTTCTTCTCTTTCTTTGTTTTTGGTGTTATCTTTTTGTGCTTTTCTGTGCCGCCTCGCTGGGCTACGTCCCCGATTAAAGGTAGGCTTTTCTTTTCTGTTAGACCTCGACCATCCGTCTCCGAGAGCATTGATTTGCCTTGTTGCCGCCTAACGGCTGATTTCAAATTCCGCCATAGACGGGTTGTCGTGGTCATTCTTTATCCTACCTTAGCCTAGGATAATTAGATTTAATATCTTTTATTCTGGACTAGTCCGTATCGCTCTGGGGAAGATTTTCCGTACCGTTCCGTTTCGTACCGATTTCTGCGTGCTCTTGATCTAGCCAACGCCGAGCCTAGCTCCGGTTACCTCCGGTTAGTGGCGGTAGTCAGACGCCTCGCGAAATCCGGAGTATCTATTTTGTTATTTTATTTTATTTTATTTTATTGGATTTGTTTGCGATTTTTGGTTATTTCTTCGCTCGGTGCGACAGTACAATTGTATTTCTTTTGTTTTATTTTATTTTACATTGTATTGCCTGGGCGAATTGAGAATATATTTTGTTATTCTTTTTTCCCTATCTTTGCCGTACCGGAGTGTGTTATTTCTACGCCCCCACGTTCCCCTCTCCTGCTAACTAGTCGGTTACCGTTTGGAGTATTGAGTTTTGTTTGTGGCTTATTTGAATTTTTTTCTTGCCGTCTCGCTTTCTCTTATCTGGCACCTTCGTGTGCCTGGCGCCCAACACTGTCTCTCTTTCTTGTAGCTTTATTTCGTGTACCTAGTTTGAGTGTGATCACGTTGATGTGCTTTGTGCGGGATTCATTTTTCTATTTGTTTCCTCCGGGTAGGAAAATTGCTCGTTACAGCGTGGAAGATCGATTCATGGAAGATCGAAACAATGAAAAATCGATCCAAAAGATCGATTTTTTCGGCCTCATGAATCGATCTTAGCAGAATCGAATCGAGATCGCGCATCCCTAGTTTGGGCTCAGAAACTGCCAACCGAAGTGCTGCTGACTGGCGCTCAGTACCCCCGGAAGGTCAACGTGTGGGTTGGAATGATCGGGGACACACTGATCGTGCCGTTCTTCATAGAAAGAAACCTCAACGGCGAAAAATATCTGCGGTTGCTACGTGAGCAGATAGTGCCTGCGTTGAGAGGTGCCTGCGATAGAAGGGTTTGTGAGTAACTTCTGTATTTTACGGAAGCAGTCGTTGGTCGTTGAAATAAAATGAAATTGAAATTAAATGCTTAATCGACTTCAGGGTAATCACGTATCTCGAATTTTTTGCAGGGTCCTCGATTGTGGTTCCAACAGGACGGTGCGCCAGCGCATTTTACTCTTGCCGTGCGAGCGTTTTCTAAACGAAAAGTTTCCTGATCGGTGGATAGGAAGAGGGTGTCCGGTACAATGGCCGCCACGGTCGCCGGATCTAACCCCGCTAGACTACTCACTCTGGAGCTACCTGAAGAACCGGGTTTACGCTGAAGGTCGGATGGAAGATCTCGCGGAGCTGCGAAACAGGATAACAGAAGTAATTGACAACATGGATCCTGCTAAAGTGACGAATATGACGCACGCCTTCTACGACCGCCTGGGGTACTGCAGCGCAGCCGCAGGACTGCATTTTAAGCAGCTGCTTAGACGTGGAAGAGGGTGTTGAACGTTCCCGGCTTTTCTGAACGGTTGACCAAAAAACCTAGCGAGAACAACCGAATAGGCGACCAGCGCCTAATGTAGCGCAACCTTCCGACTAATTTTTGGAGATCCCAGCTCGATAATGCGCAAATTGAAAGCGCAGATAAGCGCAAAGAGACGAGCGATTTTGGAAGACACTCTGCCGTAGGCCTGCTTAGCAGGTAGAGCGCCGAGCTGTAGTTCTCACTCTAAATTATCATTTTCCAAAGCCGCAAGGCTATTTCGCGAATTCCTTCCGTGGAAGGACTTGTTGAGTTTGGAGTTTCGAGTGTTAGCGTGTGCTTGAGTGCAGTTCTGGGTCTATCGCCACGAGGCATTACTTCTGTCCGTGAGGTGGCTGGATTACGGTAAGCGTCAACTTTTCTAATCTGAAGATTTTCGAGCCCGGCAAACGGTCATTCGCCATATTGACTTGCGCTACGAGGCGACTCAACACTTTTGAGGGTCGATTGAACCGTATTGCGAGTTGGTAGACCGTAGCCAGTGTCGTAGAGAAATTTCGTACCCCCGGGTACACGATTACTCTCTAATTATTTTATCTCATATTGCTTTTTTTCTTAGATTTTTTTTGTGAATAAAATCCCTATATTTTTGTTAAATTGAACTCCACGAGTCGTTATTTAATGACTAGCTGATCCTCACTATCAATCCCGACCCCTCTGCGCGGTACTGACGCTAGCCGCCCCTTTGATATCCGTTAGTCTTTGTTTGTTTTGTTGTTGATATTTTGAAAGTGGCGAATAGTCGCCTGGCGCTCAATTATAATAAAAATTTTAAAGTCTTAATCCTGATTGTCGACTGGATTGACCCCGGAGTCTAGCAATTCGGTCTGGACCCGAGGGTCAAGAAAAATCCACGTCACAACACGTCTAAGAAAAAACTATTGCCTTTCATAAAAAAATTAGTAACATATTTGTCCCATGAGATCTCAGGTTATCCAGGTATATTAGCCTATAAGTATGTCAATCGAGTGATCAGATAATGCACATTCCATATTCAAACGAGAATTTGAATGAAATTTTAGAATGAGTACTTTACAGAGTGTCTGGAAATTCGCGCACTATCTACGTACCAGCAGATTCCTTGGAAAAAATTGAGACAAAAGTTACCTATGCAACAAGAATCCGCAACGGCTCAGTGTTCCTGTAAAAGCAGTTAATAACGAACCAATCAGCGTTTGGCTTCAGAAAATACTGGCTCAAACTCTGCATAGCCGTCCGCCCCACTACCGAGAACAAGGCAACCTTTCCTAAAGCCGAACGGTGGTTGGTTGGCGCCCTCTCGCTTTCGGCTGGTGTTGCTGTGTTACTTGTGCGGCCCATGCGACCAACTTTACAATCTTCGTATTGAGGTCGCCTTCTCGCACTTGTATCACAAAATACTTACAAACAACTGAAAATCGATGGATCGAGTGAATTTACCCGAACTGAAACTCAATCGTAATTATACAGGGTGATTCAGGTTGTGCGCACCACCTTACGTGGGTGTATTCCTTCTGAAAATCTAAGACTAATTTTTCTTTACCAAAACTTCGAGGGACTAACGGTTTGGGAGCTACGGAAGATCTTAGTCGACCAATCACAGGGCTTATGAGTGACGTGGACAGGGCCGGTTCGAGAGTGTAAGTCGAGCAGTGCCCGCGGCGGTCCGATTTCTATTGTACGACGTTTCAGTTCTATTTCTAAATGAGTATGACGGCGTCGCCTCCTGGAGATGTCTTCGTACGGCATTTACCTCCGTTCTCGTCGTCCTGATCCTCTGCTTCATAGTTTCGGTCGTCCGGGTCCTCCGCTCCGTAGTTTCAGTCGTCCAGGTCCTGCGCTTCGTAGTTCTCGCAGTCCAGGTCCTCCGCTCCGTAGTTTCAGTCGTCCAGGTCCTGCGCTTCGTAGCTCTCGCAGTCCAGGTCCTCCGCTCCGTAGTTTCAGTCGTCCAGGTCCTGCGCTTCGTAGTTCTCGCAGTCCAGGTCCTGCGCTTCGTAGTTCTCGCAGTCCAGGTCCTGCGCTTCGTAGTTCTCGCAGTCCAGGTCCTGCGCTTCGTAGTTCTCGCAGTCCAGGTCTTGCGCTTCGTAGTTCTCGCAGTCCAGGTCCTCCGCTCCGTAGTTTTAATCGTCCAGGTCCTGCGCTTCGTAGTTCTCGCAGTTCAGGTCCTCCGCTTCGTAGTTTTAGTCGTCCAGGTCCTGCGCTTCGTAGTTCTCGCAGTCCAGGTCCTCCGCTTCGTAGTTCTAGTCGTCCAGGTCCTGCGCTTCGTAGTTCTCGCACTCCAGGTCCTCCGCTTCGTAGTTTTAGTCGTCCAGGTCCTGCGCTTCGTAGTTCTCGCAGTCCAGGTCCTCGGATTCGTAGTTTGAGTCGTCTAGGTCCACCGCTTCGTAATCGTCCAAGTTCTCGGCTTTATTAGGTAATTATCGATGAACAATTAATATTGTACAAACAAATTTGATTAACTTATCTTTTTACAGCGAGTTGTAATTTGGCAGAACCGGTGCGACCCATAACAGCTGGTACGAAAAATCGGGCTTTATCGAAAAGTAATGAATTATGCTTCGTATGAGTACAGGTAAGCTGTTAATGTGCCTGCATGCCTTCAGAAAAGTACACAGAGAGAACGTGAGCAGTCAATGTCAGTTGAGAAATGTATGTATGGGTTAATGTTTAAACGTTACAACAGCTGTTATGGTGATCATCCGATTCATTTGATGAATCTATTATAACGTTAATAAATTTACTAAAAGAATGAAAACAACAACATCATAATAAGCAACAACCAATAATTATTTAATAATGATAATTCCAGATATAATAATTGTAACATAATTTTTTTTTTTTTTTTTTTTTTTTTTCGGAGGGGAAAAATGTCTTATGCACCGTCAGGGGATATTCGTATCCGCTGGTGTGTGGGACTCGCGCCCACTAAAAAACCGCCTCCTCGACAGGCATGTATAAAATAATTAATAGAACAATAAATTACATAAAGTAACCGAGCAATAATATAAATTAAGTAATAGAAGAATAAATTAAAATAGGTAACCGAACAATAATATAAAATGAGTAACAGAAGAATAAATTAAATAGGGTAACCGAACAATAAATTAAAATAAGTAACTGAACAATAAATTACATAAGCTAACCGAACAATAATATAAAATTAGTAATTGAAGAATAAATTAAAATAGGTAATTTGACAATAAAATAAACAATAGCGTCGTCCGCTCCACTTGTATTCGGTGTAGGTGACTCTGCGATGCCATCACTTTCAAGCATCCGGTTGATCCTGCAAAATTTCAAACCAATGATAATTGACAGACATTAAATGATGAATTGCCTGACTCACCTTGAGTAGGTGTTCGAAGTGGCCCCCTTGCATCTCAATGCAAAGGTTCGCTCGTCGAATCAGATTATTCTGCGCTCTGCCTAGCATTTCCGGAGTCACTGTTGCGAGGGCCTCGTCGATGGCATCTCGCAGTTCTTCGACGTTATTTTTAGGTGTTCGGTACACATATTCCTTAATGTGTCCCCATAAAAAGTAGTTCAGCACCGTGAGGTCCGGAGATCTTGGCGGCCAGGCAACGGGTCCACCACGGCCGATCCAGGCGTTCGGAAATTCGCGTTCAATTACATTACGCGCGCGTAATGCAAAATGCGCGGGTGCGCCGTCGTGCTGGAACCACGTATTTTCGTCGATTATGACTCCCGCGTTTCCCAGCAATTCTGGCAAATCATTTTCCAAGAACGCTTCGTAATTGGGCCCGTTCAAACGTCGCGGGAGTTCTATCGGACCAATCTGAAAATAATAAACGAAATATTAATTCTTCACTCGAGGTGCATGATGCAGCCAAACTGATTATTTTTACAATTATTGTGTGATCTACTAACGTTCATCATTAATGTATACAAATGTATTATTCGTAAAAAAATTATATGAAAAATAAGCTCACTAAATCGTCGCCTCTTATACCAGCCCATAGATTTACTCCAAATCTGTACTGGTGACCGCGTGGCATTGTCACGTGTGGGTTTTCGGAATCCCATACGTGGTAATTGTGTGCGTTGAATGTGCCCTCTCGTCCAAACGTTGACTCATCTGTAAAAATAATTCGCCTGGTGAAATTCGGATCCTCAATATTTTTCGCGACGAGCCATCTACAAAAATCTAAACGCCGCGGGTAATCGCCCGGTTCTAGACTTTGCACTCGCGTGTAGTGGAACGCGTGCAACGCATTATCGCTGAGGATCCGTTGCGCTGTCGAATAGCTCGTCTCGCACATCCTTGCTACCGCTCTAATTCCGAGTGTCGGATCATTCGCGATCGCATCCAGCACCATCTCTTCTTTTCCCGGAACACGCGCGTCTACGCGGCCTCCGATCGCATTCCCGTCATCTCTATTCGGCACGAGTTGCCCTGTCTCCCTGCTCCGGTTGATTAATCGCAAGATTACATTTTTGTCCGGGTGTCTGCGATTCGGAAACCGCACAGAGTATTCCGTCGATGTAACCCGCGCGTTTTGCCCACACTCGCCGTATAAAATAATCATATCGCAATACTCTGATGCAGTATATTCCGTTTTATTAATATCTTTCGGTGGTAAAAATGATAGCTACAATACAAAGAATGCCAAGTAACTGATTGTTTATTAAAAAAAAATGCATAGCGAAACAGAGAAAAAAAAAAGACGATCACCCCGTCTCTTGTCGCACCTCATAGATGTCTCCAAATCTGTTTCGGGAACAGCTTGGCGCTCGGGTAATCGTTTTTTTTTTTTCTCTGCTTCGCTATGCATTTTTTTTAATAAACAATCAGTTACTTGGCATTCTTTGTATTGTAGCTATCATTTTTACCACCGAAAGATATTAATAAAACGGAATATACTGCATCAGAGTATTGCGATATGATTATTTTATACGGCGAGTGTGGGCAAAACGCGCGGGTTACATCGACGGAATACTCTGTGCGGTTTCCGAATCGCAGACACCCGGACAAAAATGTAATCTTGCGATTAATCAACCGGAGCAGGGAGACAGGGCAACTCGTGCCGAATAGAGATGACGGGAATGCGATCGGAGGCCGCGTAGACGCGCGTGTTCCGGGAAAAGAAGAGATGGTGCTGGATGCGATCGCGAATGATCCGACACTCGGAATTAGAGCGGTAGCAAGGATGTGCGAGACGAGCTATTCGACAGCGCAACGGATCCTCAGCGATAATGCGTTGCACGCGTTCCACTACACGCGAGTGCAAAGTCTAGAACCGGGCGATTACCCGCGGCGTTTAGATTTTTGTAGATGGCTCGTCGCGAAAAATATTGAGGATCCGAATTTCACCAGGCGAATTATTTTTACAGATGAGTCAACGTTTGGACGAGAGGGCACATTCAACGCACACAATTACCACGTATGGGATTCCGAAAACCCACACGTGACAATGCCACGCGGTCACCAGTACAGATTTGGAGTAAATCTATGGGCTGGTATAAGAGGCGACGATTTAGTGAGCTTATTTTTCATATAATTTTTTTACGAATAATACATTTGTATACATTAATGATGAACGTTAGTAGATCACACAATAATTGTAAAAATAATCAGTTTGGCTGCATCATGCACCTCGAGTGAAGAATTAATATTTCGTTTATTATTTTCAGATTGGTCCGATAGAACTCCCGCGACGTTTGAACGGGCCCAATTACGAAGCGTTCTTGGAAAATGATTTGCCAGAATTGCTGGGAAACGCGGGAGTCATAATCGACGAAAATACGTGGTTCCAGCACGACGGCGCACCCGCGCATTTTGCATTACGCGCGCGTAATGTAATTGAACGCGAATTTCCGAACGCCTGGATCGGCCGTGGTGGACCCGTTGCCTGGCCGCCAAGATCTCCGGACCTCACGGTGCTGAACTACTTTTTATGGGGACACATTAAGGAATATGTGTACCGAACACCTAAAAATAACGTCGAAGAACTGCGAGATGCCATCGACGAGGCCCTCGCAACAGTGACTCCGGAAATGCTAGGCAGAGCGCAGAATAATCTGATTCGACGAGCGAACCTTTGCATTGAGATGCAAGGGGGCCACTTCGAACACCTACTCAAGGTGAGTCAGGCAATTCATCATTTAATGTCTGTCAATTATCATTGGTTTGAAATTTTGCAGGATCAACCGGATGCTTGAAAGTGATGGCATCGCAGAGTCACCTACACCGAATACAAGTGGAGCGGACGACGCTATTGTTTATTTTATTGTCAAATTACCTATTTTAATTTATTCTTCAATTACTAATTTTATATTATTGTTCGGTTAGCTTATGTAATTTATTGTTCAGTTACTTATTTTAATTTATTGTTCGGTTACCCTATTTAATTTATTCTTCTGTTACTCATTTTATATTATTGTTCGGTTACCTATTTTAATTTATTCTTCTATTACTTAATTTATATTATTGCTCGGTTACTTTATGTAATTTATTGTTCTATTAATTATTTTATACATGCCTGTCGAGGAGGCGGTTTTTTAGTGGGCGCGAGTCCCACACACCAGCGGATACGAATATCCCCTGACGGTGCATAAGACATTTTTCCCCTCCGAAAAAAAAAAAAAAAAAAAAAAAAAATTATGTTACAATTATTATATCTGGAATTATCATTATTAAATAATTATTGGTTGTTGCTTATTATGATGTTGTTGTTTTCATTCTTTTAGTAAATTTATTAACGTTATAATAGATTCATCAAATGAATCGGATGATCACCATAACAGCTGTTGTAACGTTTAAACATTAACCCATACATACATTTCTCAACTGACATTGACTGCTCACGTTCTCTCTGTGTACTTTTCTGAAGGCATGCAGGCACATTAACAGCTTACCTGTACTCATACGAAGCATAATTCATTACTTTTCGATAAAGCCCGATTTTTCGTACCAACTGTTATGGGTCGCACCGGTTCTGCCAAATTACAACTCGCTGTAAAAAGATAAGTTAATCAAATTTGTTTGTACAATATTAATTGTTCATCGATAATTACCTAATAAAGCCGAGAACTTGGACGATTACGAAGCGGTGGACCTAGACGACTCAAACTACGAATCCGAGGACCTGGACTGCGAGAACTACGAAGCGCAGGACCTGGACGACTAAAACTACGAAGCGGAGGACCTGGACTGCGAGAACTACGAAGCGCAGGACCTGGACTGCGAGAACTACGAAGCGCAGGACCTGGACTGCGAGAACTACGAAGCGCAGGACCTGGACTGCGAGAACTACGAAGCGCAGGACCTGGACGACTGAAACTACGGAGCGGAGGACCCGGACGACCGAAACTATGAAGCAGAGGATCAGGACGACGAGAACGGAGGTAAATGCCGTACGAAGACATCTCCAGGAGGCGACGCCGTCATACTCATTTAGAAATAGAACTGAAACGTCGTACAATAAAAATCGAACCGCCGCGGGCACTGCTCGACTTACACTCTCGAACCGGCCCTGTCCACGTCACTCATAAGCCCTGTGATTGGTCGACTAAGATCTTCCGTAGCTCCCAAACCGTTAGTCCCTCGAAGTTTTGGTAAAGGAAAATTAGTCTTAGATTTTCAGGAGGAATACACCCACGTAAGGTGGTGCGCGCAACCTGAATCATCCTGTATACGAGCTGCTTCGTCCGGAAATATGGATATTGTAGTACGTTCTGCCACATTATTTAAAATCTCTAATTTTGCACGACTCCCTGCTAGGTGGCGCTGCCGGCTCCATATTCTCACCATTGTATTTTGAAGCTTTGAAATTGCGAAGAAAATAGAGTACAGGAAGAAAGATTTCCAGGATGAGTTTTCATCTATTCGGATAAGACGGCTTGTACAATCATCATCGAGTTTCACTTTAGGTGAGTCTGTTGGCTAACGGTTCTTCCCTGTGGAAAGACTCCCGTCCCTTTGGTTAGGACCGGGAGGGGATAGGTGGGTTTAGGTGGCTGGTCAGGAGACCAGCCGAAAAAAAAAATACGGGCGGTGCCGGGTTTAAGGCGCTGCGGTGTCGATCCGGGCCGTCTTGGCGCGATGCCTTGGTGCCCTGGGTCGGACGTAAGGCTGGTACGGCGGTAGCAGCGGAGGTGGCGGCTCAATCTCGCTAGGCAACTGCTGGACGGGAGCTCCGGCGAAGGTCCTTGCCACGCACGTCCGTGGTTTGGCCGGGGTGACCCGAACTCGCTTGGAGGGTCCCTCCGTCTGAGTCCCGCTCTCTGTGGTCGGGGTACGGAGTACTGGCCGTGGAAGCCTGGAACCCGGGGCGGTCTGGGTCCCTTGGGTCCGGGAGTCCGGCTTGGTAGACCACGCTAGACGGGGTCCCTTGGGGCGACGGGCTTCCTCGGTGCAGCGGGCCGCGTAGCGTTGGGCGAGGGCGAGCCGTCGGATGTCGTCGGAAGTCAACGCTAGATGCTGGGTGAACAGATCGTTCCCGATCATTCGTCGGCGTGGGAGAGGTAGTCGGGGAGTTAAATAACTGAGCCACCGTAGTTGTGCAAAGTACGAGACACCGTCTCTTTATTAGGGATAGCAAGGCTTTACTGACAAACGTTCGGTCGAGTATGACGTCAACTTGGCGATTGTCGTAGCGAAGCTGATTTACATTAAAAATCGACGGAGCTCAATTAATAGGAGCCTTACTTCTATTGTGAGAGAGGTGTTTAGGCGGTGCGCTACGGCGCCCGCCGGTCCACCCCCCCCTGACTCCGATCGCGCGCAAGAGATAGGCATGCGGGTTGCCTGGTTGCCGGCGTAGGCGGGCAACAATTCCCCCTCTCTTGCGTGCGATGGAGTTTGGTAAGGATTAAGGGGTCTTCTTAACTTACATGCTTATTCTAGGTACTTGGTTATATAACATACATATTAACTTGAATTCTAGTTAGTCTATGGGGTTCGCACACAGGGGCTGTATCGAGGGCAGGGAGGGGTCTGGATCTCTGCATGCCGGTGTATGGGGGAGAGGGAGGGTGTCTTCTTCTGCTCGTCCGAGGGAAGGTCTTGGGAGTGTGGTTTGGGGAGGGCGGCCGTGCTCTCTGAGCTGCGACCTAGCCTTGTGTCCGAGGATCGGGCGGGTTTGAGCTGGCTTCCGTGCACCTTGACGAAGGTACCTTGTTTGTCCAACCAGTAGATGTCCCCTTGGTGATGTGAATGGACTCGGAACGGTCCCTCCCATTTTGGGGCGAACCCGGCGTGGAACCCTTGGATGGCGTTGGACAGGGGGTGACTGCGCTGGTAAACCTCATCCTGGGTCTGGTAACGCGGTGGTGTCTGTTCGGTGCTCACGTATTTTTGTTGGTAGCGGCACTGATTCCCTCTGGCTGCTTGGACCCGTTGTTCCCACTCGTCGGAGGGGGGCTCAGAAGTGCTGAGCTGCCAGTCTCCCGGGCGTCGGGACTCTTGACCCATCAAGAGCCTGGCTGGGGTGTAGCCGGTGGCTGCGTTTTGGCGGTTTCGAAGCTGGAACAGGACCCGTGGTAAATGGAGGTCCCAGCCCTTGTGTTTTTCGCCATGGAGGTGGAGCCGAAGCCCCTTCTTGATTTCCTGATTTCGCCTCTCGGTCGGATTGGCTCGGGGATGGTACACGGCCGTGGTCCATGGTTTAGCTTGCCATCGGTCACATGCCTGTTGCCAGCTTCTACTGGTAAATTGGGGCCCGTTGTCGGACAGAATGGCTCTAGGATATCCCCAGCGAGAGAAAACCTCCTCTTCCATCACTCTGATGACCTTTGCTGCGGTTGAGGTCCCAAGCGGAAAACCCTCGACCCATCGTGAGAATAGATCCGTGACTACCAGGATGAAGCGCTTCCCCCTGGCACTGCGGGGGTATGGTCCCATTAGGTCGACCGCGATGGTGCCCCAGGGTTGTGTGGGCCGATGTGGACGGAGGGCCCCTTGCTCGGTGGGTGACTTCTTGGAGCAGGCGCAGATATGGCAGAACTGTACGTGCTTCCGGACCGCCTCCCTCATCTTCGGCCAGTGGTGGGATTCTTGAATCGCTCTTAGTGTTTCATCCGCTCCGGGATGTCCGGCGAGAGGGGAGTCGTGGTATTCGAACAGCACTCTTTCCCTCGCACCCTCCGGTACGATCAGTTTCCAGGGAGACTGGTCACTGTCCCTCCTCCATAGGCTTCCGTTGATGACACCGTGTTGTGGGTGGAAACTTCGCTGTTTTCCCTCTACGTGGGGTTTTGGTGCCCGTTCGTGACACCGGGCTGCTAGTTGGCTGACTGCCGGGTCGGTTTGCTGGGCGCTGCGGATTTCCTCGAAAAGAGAGACTCCACCTATGGCGTAGAGCTTCGGTGTCGTCTCTGCGGGCTCTGCTATGGTGGCTCCCTCTGGTGGAAGAAGTCGTTCCAGGTCATCCGCCTCCCCCTCGTTCTCCCCCTCTGGGTGGCGGGAAAGTAAGTCGGGTAGTTGGTTTTCCTTTCCCGGGATATGCTCGATTTGAAACGAGAACTCTTGGAGTAGCAATGCCCATCGAGTTAGTTTATCCCGAGTGTCCTTGAACCGGTGTAACCAGGTCAACGCTTGGTTATCAGTTCGGAGCGTGAATGGTCGGTCCTCCAGGAACGGTCGGAATTTCTTGATGGCCCATATGACTGCTAGGCACTCTTGCTCGTTGCTGTGGTATCGGGTTTCCGTGGGACTGAATTTGGCACTGGCGTAGCTGACTACGTCTCGTCCCCCTTCTTCTCGTGGATGGAAGAGTACTGCTCCCATCCCTTTGGCGCTGGCATCCGTTTGGAGTATGAACCTCCTTCCGGGATCTGGTCTCGCGAGTTTAAGCGGTCTCTGTAGGGCTGTTTTGACGGCCTCGAAGCCCGCCTGGGCGTCCGTGGTCCAATGGAACTTCGCTTTCCCGGCCAGTAGGTCCGTCAGTGGTGCCGAAATGGTAGCCAGGTTCGGTATGTATTCGTGCAGCCAGTTGCAGGCGCCCAAAAAACCCTGTAGTTGTCGCTTCGTGGTGGGCGGGTTAGTGGTCCTGAGAGAGCTCACGTGCTCCGTGCTGGCTCGGTTGCCGTCAATGGCGACTGTGTGTCCCAGGTATTCTAGCTCCGTTTTTCCGAACTGACACTTCTTCAGCGAACATGTCAATCCGTGTATTTTTAGGCGTTCAAGTACTCGGGCGAGGTGGTCGAGGTGCTCCTCTGCGTTCTCAGAATAGATGATGATGTCGTCTAGGTATACCAAACAGAAGTGGCCTATATACCCGGTTAATACCTCCTGGCTCATTAACCGCTGGAAGGTCCCTGGTGCATTTTTCAACCCGAACGGCATGACGCGGAATTGGTAGGTTCCCCCTGTCGAGGTGGCAAAGGCAGTGTATTTCTTTGCCAGTGGTTCCATCGGGATTTGCCAGTATCCGCTCTTTAAATCGAGAGTAGAGAAGATTCGGGCGTTCCCTAAGTCCTTCAAGGTATCGCTGATGCGAGGTATGGGCTGGGAGGTGTCTTCTGTTATTAGGTTGAGGCGGCGGTAGTCGACGCAGAACCGAGTCGTACCATCCTTCTTCTTGGCTAGGACCACCGGAGAACTATAGGGAGAGGAACAACGTTCAATTACCCCTGAGGCCAACATCTCTTGTACCTGGTCCTCGATGCTGATCCTTTTTGCCTCTGAATAACGGTAAAGGGGTAGTCGGAATGGCTGCTCAGATGTCACCCTTATATCGTGCCGCATGGTCCTCGTCTGGGGCAGTCTTCTCCCTACGTATGAGAAGAGGCTGCTATGGTTTCGTAGAATTTTGAAGAAACGGTCTCGGTAGGCAGGCGGGAACTCGTGTTGGGGGACGAGCTCTTCTAGTGTGGTTGTCTGGACCTTGTCCTGGGGGAGGCTGAGGAACGGAGTGGTCACCCGGTGGGTCCGTCCGATGTATAAGGCGTCCCGAGTGAAGTCGAGAACCCCTTCTTCCTTTCGTAGCCACGGGAGTCCCAGTAGTAAGGGAAGTCTTAGCAGCGGAGCTACCATTACTTCGATTTGGAACTCTTGGTCCTGGATGGTAATGGTGAGCTGGGCTGTTCCGGTTACTTCCATCGTTGAGTTTCCGGCTGCAAGTTCTACGGCGAGGCTCGTTTTTTGTAGACGAGTATCTACCGGGAGTATAGCTGGGTTAGCGAAGTTCTGAGATGCAGCTGGGTCGATGAGTGCTTGAATTTCTCTTCCCCGGATAGTAGTGTGTATTCGAGGAAGGCCATTGGTCCCAAAACCAGTGCTGTTTACCACCGGTCTGGTTCGTCGTTGGCGGGGGGTGCCGGGGTGCTCGCCGCCTGGCGCCAGTTTCCCTGCTGGGTAGCTTGTCGCTCCTTGAGAACTGGGCAATCTCGGTGGAAGTGGTGTTCAGGGCAGTGCCAACACTTCGGAGGTTTCTGTTTCTCGGTGGCGGGCGGGTTTGGTCCGTTGTTATTTCCCTTGCTTGCTTCGGTTGGCTCTATCTTCGGTCGGGTGCGTGTTTCATCTGCGTCGTCCTTCTCGGCTTCCATGGCCCTGGCAAGTAGGCTGGAGAAGTCACCAGGATTCGTGGGCCTTACTGATTTCCGGAGAGACGGGCGGAGCAGGTTTAACAGTGTCCCTACCCTGGCTTCCTCTGGTTCTTCCGGCCGGATCCTCTGGTACAGGAGGTATTTCTGCTGGAGGAATACTCCCGCGGGTTCCCGGTCACCCTGTTTTTTAGAAAAAAGCTGGGCGTTGAGCTCACTCTTAAGTGAGCGGTTGTCGTAGTGGTTGAGGAGTAGTTCGCCGAACTTTTCCCACTCGAAGTCTAAGGTTTGGTAGCATTGCCACCATTTCTCGGCTTTCCCCTTTAGCCCCTTCTCTGCGACCTTCGTTCGATAGACGGCCGGAGTTTGGGATGCGTCTAGGTACTCGCTGCATCGTCGTAAGAATTGCTGGGGGTCCTCGTGGTCCAAGCCTCGGAACTCGGGTAGCGGCAAGCGGTGACCACAGAAAGCTTGGTAGAAGGCCCCCCAATCTGGCGAGGTTCCGGCTCGGCTTTCCTCGGTTCGATTCCCGGTGGCGTTCGGGGTAGCGGGGTCTGGTATGGAGGTGGATGGACCTGCCTCTGCTCGAAGGCCCATGCGTTCGTTCTGTTGGGGGTTCTGGTCGGGGTTGGGCGCCATGGTTTGTTGTTTCGCTCCCTGCTGCGTCAGTCGTGAGCGGGTGACCCTCGGCTCAGTCATACAGCGTTGACCCTGGGTCGTTGGTGGATTCGTCCGGGCCTCTGCTCGGAGCTTGCTGATGTTAATCGTGCCCCACGTTGGGCGCCACTTTGTTGGCTAACGGTTCTTCCCTGTGGAAAGACTCCCGTCCCTTTGGTTAGGACCGGGAGGGGATAGGTGGGTTTAGGTGGCTGGTCAGGAGACCAGCCGAAAAAAAAAATACGGGCGGTGCCGGGTTTAAGGCGCTGCGGTGTCGATCCGGGCCGTCTTGGCGCGATGCCTTGGTGCCCTGGGTCGGACGTAAGGCTGGTACGGCGGTAGCAGCGGAGGTGGCGGCTCAATCTCGCTAGGCAACTGCTGGACGGGAGCTCCGGCGAAGGTCCTTGCCACGCACGTCCGTGGTTTGGCCGGGGTGACCCGAACTCGCTTGGAGGGTCCCTCCGTCTGAGTCCCGCTCTCTGTGGTCGGGGTACGGAGTACTGGCCGTGGAAGCCTGGAACCCGGGGCGGTCTGGGTCCCTTGGGTCCGGGAGTCCGGCTTGGTAGACCACGCTAGACGGGGTCCCTTGGGGCGACGGGCTTCCTCGGTGCAGCGGGCCGCGTAGCGTTGGGCGAGGGCGAGCCGTCGGATGTCGTCGGAAGTCAACGCTAGATGCTGGGTGAACAGATCGTTCCCGATCATTCGTCGGCGTGGGAGAGGTAGTCGGGGAGTTAAATAACTGAGCCACCGTAGTTGTGCAAAGTACGAGACACCGTCTCTTTATTAGGGATAGCAAGGCTTTACTGACAAACGTTCGGTCGAGTATGACGTCAACTTGGCGATTGTCGTAGCGAAGCTGATTTACATTAAAAATCGACGGAGCTCAATTAATAGGAGCCTTACTTCTATTGTGAGAGAGGTGTTTAGGCGGTGCGCTACGGCGCCCGCCGGTCCACCCCCCCCTGACTCCGATCGCGCGCAAGAGATAGGCATGCGGGTTGCCTGGTTGCCGGCGTAGGCGGGCAACAAGTCTACTTGACTGTTCAATTGTGCTTCGCTGCCTCGTCCTCTGGATCAAATTGGCAAATGTTTCAAGACTTTCACAAGTTATCATTATACATGTGAAGGCTATTATTTCAATTCTTGTTTGAAATTATTTTTTAAATGTGTTATACAGGGTGACCCAAAACCCCCGCACTTCCTTGAATAGGCGGGTTCCTCATCGAATTCTAAGACCAAAGTTCCTTCACGAAAACTCTCCAAGGCCAACGGCTCTCGAGTTATTCAAAATCGCGATTGACGAATCAGAGCGTTTTTTATTATCGTAATGGTGCCGGCTCAAGAGCAAGCCATGAGCAGAGCCCGTGGTATCTTTCTTATGAGCTTGGACAACCGCTATTTTTATTATTATCCAATTCAATTTGTAGTTTCGGTCGTCCAGGTCGATTGCACCGTAGTTCCGTAGGATCATGGTTTTCGCCGTCTAGGTTTCATCCGGTGTAGTTTATGTGGACCGCTCCATAGTTTCAGCGGTCCAGGTAATTCGCTCCATAGTTTTGGCCGTCCAGGTCATCCGTTTCATAGTTCTAGTACCTAGACGTCCGAAAACTATGGAGCAAATGACCTGGACCGCTGAAAATATAGAGCGGTTGACGTAAACGGCAAAAGACTATGGAGCGGTCGACCTGGTCCGCTGAAACTATGGAGCGGTCCACGTAAACTACGTCGGATAAAACCTAGACGGCGAAGACCATGATCCGATCGACCTGGGCGTCAGGAACTACGGTGCGATCGACCTGGACGACCAAAACTTCAAATTGAATTGAATAATCATAAAAATAGCGGTTGTCCAAGCTAATAAGAAAGATACCACGGGCTCTGCCCATGGCTTGCTTTTGAGCCGGCACTATTACGTTAATAAGAAACGCTCTGATTTGTCAATCGCGATTTTGAATAACTCGAAAACCGTTGGCCTTCGAGAGTTTTTGTAAAGGAACTTTCGTCTTAGAATTCGATAAGGAACTCGCCTATTCAAGGTGGTGCGGGGGTTCTGGGTCACCCTGTATATATGTATGTATGTATGTGTGTATAAATGAGGTATTCCACGTGAAAACGAAAGTGATCTAACCTTGCAATTTTTGATTTCGATCGGAATTTTTTTTTGCGTTACTCCTTATAAGCGAAAACCATCCCCCGAAGGATTTCTTGATTGTCGTCCTGTATTTGGATTTATCAATCAACGAAAATATCGCCCGGTTACCATTTGACCAAGTTTAACATTTTTTTCTCCGAAACGACGTGCTCTGGGGTGAAAATTACCCGGATACAAAATGTTCATTTTTCATTGAATTTTTCGAAAAAACATTTTTTGGAACCTCTACCATCAACGGTCACAGAAGATATACGAGTTTAAACACTAAATTTGAAATTCCAAAAAAAGGCCATTTTTGATTTTGATTTTTTTTCTTTTGAAACAAACTAGACAAAAAAACGAAACTTTTGAGCTCCTAACCAAGATGGGACGAATTTTCCTTCTATTTTTTTCGGGGGTCTAAAGTGCAATTATTAAACGAACAAAAATTATTGCGGAATTTTTTTTATAAGTGATCTATCGGATCGCTAAATAATTTTTGTTCTTTTTCTTTTCAAAGCTGAAAAAAAAAGTTATTGGGAAAAAAAAAATTGCCGTGCAATGGTTTTTCAATTTGGTTTTATAAACGTGACGATTCTACGCATTTATACTTATTTTGTTAATTATTTATTAGGTTTAAACTACGTTACAAATACTTTAGATGAAAACCGAAGAAAGTTTTCGAAATTAATAAAACATGTTTCTCAAGCAAAAACTTCGATTACAAAGAAAACAAAGTATGTCACCGTTAAACCACTAATCACTTTGTTGATTGCTTATTGAGTTTTAATTATTTTGCAAATGCGAGACCCCTCAGCAGCGGAATATGCTCTGGTTAGGACTTCACCATTACCCTTTGGGATCAAATAATGTACTTTCAAAGTTTGTGAAATTGTTTTGACGTTTTTTAAACGTTCCGACATAAACTGATTTTCTATTTCGTACTGACTTTTGTCCCAGTACATAACTGATATTCCAGGCAAGTTATTGAGTCGCCGCGCCCAGTTGTACAAATCAATCGGTGTCAAGATTTGTTGATTTAGTGGAAGCTGAAGGCTAACTCTGGCTGCTAAACGTTTTATAGTTCCACCGATGCCGTTACAGGCTCCCTTGCCATGAGCTGTGGCGAAAAAATTCCATTCGGCGTCAACTCCGAAATCTTGCTTATGATAATAGACGTTTCCAAAATTTTTATAATTTTTGAATTGATGTGGAGCTCCGTCAGTAAAGTACCATGGATTCGGCACGAATGATTTAACGAATCCATTGATGATTTTTGAAAATCCGAATACAGTAGCTGCATCGTGATGTTTGCAATCTGATATAATGCACATACTTTTATGCTCCAATTTTTCATTTGCTTTATAATAAACCACTACTGGGTATAACGTAGCTTGTTCATTATTCCAGTGGAAACCACTAGCTGCGCTTTGTACTACGAATGCATAATTCTCGGCGAAATCGCAGAGTATGATGCATTCATTATCATTCAAATTATCTTTCACGTGTCTTAAATAACTTGATTGCTGTTTGGCAATAAACGCGTGAGGAAGAAGAGTTTGTGCTCGCTTACAAAACTCTTGTACAAAATTTTCGGTAGAGGATTCGTTGGCTTCAAGTGTGCATCGTGGCGTGGGTACCCAACATATATAGGCGATATTTGTTACACTATTCTCCGCGAATACGCTTAATAGCTTTTGGTGTAAATTATTGATCCCAGGACATTCATTACAATGACCGAGGTGACAATCGGCAGTAAAATCTTTACATATTAAAAGCATTAAAATGTCCTCGCAAGTAGTCAATGGATGATCGTCATTAGCTGTCAATGATGGCAATTTAGCAGCTGCAAGAAAAAATTCGTTTTTTGTCTCAAGTATGAAATCTCAATTGGAAAGGATATGATTGAATTAACAAATAAATGAATAAATAGATACATTTCAAGAGCCTGATTTACCTAACATCATCAATTTTATATTTTGATGAAATAAACACACACACACTGTATGTGTTCCAGTGGCTCCAGCAAGTACACAATGCCGTGGACGCAAATTGGCGAAAGATGAAAATCCAATTGATTCTTGTGGATAGATCTTTTTAAATTGCTGATGAATTTCGTTCAAATTCCCAAGCACAAGTCTCTTCTGGTGGTGTGTTTTTTTGCCTGACTCATCTTTCACTGATACTACATCTTTTTTGCCCGGCGTCATTGAACTAATTTCATCACTTTCATAGAATTGAACCACTAAATCTTTTGTTTCTAACGCCATAGATTTCCCTAGGAAAAATAAATTTAGCAATCAAGTGAAGTAAGGAGATGAGTTGAGATATTTCCAAAAAATTTCGTTTTTTTTTCAAACTATCTCAAAAAGACTTGATAAATCCTCTGTGGTAAATGCACCATTGCAACGGCATGAACATTTCCGGTGACTACATAATTCTTGTTATTATCAAATATTTTTTCGACAATTAGTTCACGAAATATTCGACAAATCATTTTTTCGAATGAAAAATAAGAATTTGAATATCTTGAGATCTAATGGACCAAAAAGGGTTTCTTACAGTTTTTCAAATCGTAAATTTTTCAGATTTTCGAACGGAATATTTTAAATTTCAATTAACTTAACTTCCATTCATTTAAATTATAATTGTACTGAATGTATCAAAGACAAATGCAGTTACTCGAATGATGAATTCTTTTCATTAAGATACCTTTTTTTTTATCAGGCTTAGATAATATTCCCTTGATTCCAACAAGATTTTTTGCCACTTTGGCTAGATGATACGAGCATTTCATCGTTTCAGCCATTTTGCAAATGCTCCAATGACTCGGTAACAAAGTCAATATTTGGACTTTACTCTCATAAGTAGTCTCCGGAGCATGGAACTTTGCAATTAAATTAGAAATCATCGTGGTAAAATTGTGAATTATTTTTTCCACTTCGCTGTATTTAACACCCAGTCGACACTTCAAATTCTGTGTAACTTTATCCACTTTATGAGAAAGTTCAACTTTTTGATCGTTTGTCACTGTTTTTTGTGCAATCGGTGAATTTCCCATCAGTTGTAGCGCATGATTTAACACCGGCAGTTCGGTCGAAATACTCAAATTTGAGCTGCAAGTGTCCATAGTACTACACGTCGTACTGTGCGTAGGGACATTTTTGTCATAATCATCATCGGCTGTAATATGTTTTTTAACTGACATGTAATATCTGAAAGTTGAATTATACACGAATTAAGGTGGTAATTACCCGTCGGTTGCAAGGTTTGAGCTGTAGCGTAATTTTTTTTCCGACAAATATCGCAAATTAGGTGACGTTTACTCAAACCACGTATTTTTTTAATCAACGCCGAAGATGGATGACGTAATCCTTTTTTTCTGAAATGGTTTTTCTGATTGTAGGGATTGCAGCAACGGTCTTTTCTTATTTCAAACGGCGGCATGACTGATTAAAGTAATCAATTTTTCGTGATATACACTATAGTGGTCAATGTTTTAGAGACTGGTTAAATTCAAAAGCGTTAGTACAATCTGGATCAAGCTGACAACTTGCGGGTGATGCGACTGCGGAAATCAAAACAGAGACTAACAAATGCTATCGACATCGCCATATTATTCTCTCTAGCCTTAGCTACGTAACGGTTGGATCGTGGGTTCAAGACCCACATATTTATTTTTTTTTCGATGTTTTTTTTTCCAATAACTTTTTTTTCAGCTTTGGAAAGAAAAAAAACAGAAATTATTGAGTGATCCGATAGATCACTTATAAAAAAAATTCCGCAATAATTTTTTTTCGTTTAATAATTGCACTTTAGACCCCCGAAAAAAATAGAAGGAAAATTCGTCCCATCTTGGTAAGGGGCTCAAGAGTTTCGTTTTTTTGTCTAGTTTGTTTCAAAAAAAAAAAAAATCAAAATCAAAAATGGCCTTTTTTTGGAATTTCAAATTTAGTGTTTGAACTCGAATATCTTCTGTGACCGTTGATGGTAGAGATTCGAAAAAATGTTTTTTCGAAAAATTCGATCAAAAATGAACATTTTGTATCTAGGTAATTTTCACCCCAGAGCACGTCGTTTCGCAGAAAAAAATGTTAAACTTGGTCAAATGGTAACCGGGCGATATTTCCGTTGATTGATAAATCCAAATACAGGACTGCAATCAAGAAATCCTTCGGGGGATGGTTTTCGCTTATAAGAAGTAACGCAAAAAAAAAATTCCGATCGAAATCAAAAATTGCAAGGTTAGATCACTTTTGTTTTCACGTGGAATACCGCATATGTATGTGAGGCGTTCCACGTCAACTCGACCAACGTCTGACCCTGACCATCTCGGATTTTATCCAATCTTTTTAATAAAATTATATGCAGGTTCAGGACCTCGCCAATTTTTTTTCGAATTTTTCTTCATAACCGTTATTTATTAATGATTGTTTAAATCGAATCAAAGTTCGCCCCATTTTAAAATTCTGAAAAAATTCATCAAAATTCTATGAAATATGAGGATACTTTTAAGCCATTATTTGGAGTGGTCCGTATAATATAAGTCCTTGAGAAAAAATAGTAGGAGTTGAGATTAAGGCGCCACTGTACACATTGATTTTGCGGTGGGAGTTTTAAAGTATCATACAAATCATGCGATCCAGTTACTACTTTCAAAAGTCCATTATCTTGAAATTTTTTTCTTTTTTTTTGTAAAAATGATGTATCTCTCATGATACATAACATTAAATTTTGAAATTATTTGTGCCTCATGAATCTAGTCTTCTAATTAATTCACCGAAAGGGTTTTTTCGTATCATATTGTTAAATGGGAGTAAAAAATAAAAAAGTCTCATTGTTCCTTTTTTTTTTCCAAAAATGTGCTGCGAGTTCTTTCGATACAAAATAACATTCAACAAAAAAAAAAGAAGTTCAGAAGAACTTAGTCGCAACTCTTATTATTTTTTATCGAGGACTTATATTATACGGACCACTCCAAATAATGACTTAAAAGTATCCTCATATTTCATAGAATTTTGATGAATTTTTTCAGAATTTTAAAATGGGGCGAACTTTGATTCGATTTAAACAATCATTAATAAATAACGGTTATAAAGAAAAATTAAAAAAAAAATTGGCGAGGTCCTGAACCTGCATATAATTTTATTAAAAAGATTGGATAAAATCCGAGATGGTCAGGGTCAGACGTTGGTCGAGTTGACGTGGAACGCCCCATGTATAAACGTTGTTTTTTCAATTTCTAATTTCTATATATGAGGCATTCCATGCCAAATCGGACACTTTGAAAAATTTTAATTTTTGATTTTCTCAATTTTTTTACATTTCTCAGTACCCATCGAAAAACCCTTACTGGTAAATTTTGAGATTTTTTTGATTACCCGTTAAAAATATGTTGACTTTTCAACAAAATCGCGCTTTTTCCGGTTTTTTACTCATAACTTCTTCAAAAATGGTCCAAATTCGAACTTTTTTTTTTTAATTTTTGTTTTTCCAAGTACTTTCAAGAAAGAAATACAGAAAAATTCTTCAAAGAGTTCTAATATGCAATTTTTAAGTTTTTAAATTTAAATCTCATTTTTTGAACTGTATGTACTCTTCGATTTTCTTGAAAATTTTTGGTGGTAAACTTCTATCCATTCTACAAATTTTGGCCGAAGTAGATTGTGGGATCATGTTGATTACTATTTTTGTTCGATTTTTTTCGATTTTTCAAAATTTTCAAAAATCAAAAAAAAATCGAAAAAAAATAGTAATCAACATGATCCCACGATCTACTTAGGCTTAAAATTTGTAGAATTGATAGAAGTTTACCACCAAAAATTTTCAAGAAAATCGAAGAGTACATACAGTTTAAGAAATGAGATTTAAATTCAAAAACTTGAAAATCGCATATTAGAACTCTTCAAAGAATTTTTTCGTATTTTTTTCTTGAAAGTACATAAAAAAACAAAAATTAAAAAAAAAAAGTTCGAATTTGGACCATTTTTGAAGAAGTTATGAGTAAAAAACCGGAAAAAGAGCGATTTTGTTGAAAATTCAACATATTTTTAACGGGTAATCAAAAAAATCTCAAAATTTACCAGGAAGGGTTTTTCGATGGGTACTGAGAAATGTCAAAAAATTGAGAAAATCAAAAATTAAAATTTTTCAAAGTGTCCGATTTGGCATGGAATGCCCCATACATATACATATATATTTTTTTATATTTATTATTTTATTTGTTTTTCTTTTATATTCTCTGTATTTTTATATTTCTATTTTTAATGCGTTGAAGATGAGTATAGTATAGATATGTATCAACTTTTCACCAAGTTATAAATTAACAAGACTTTTTAAATTTAAAACCAGAATTAAAACTGAATACTTAAGTATCGAACTAAAAATCTCAAAATGGACTCGCATTTACCGTGTTGCATTATAGGTAGAAGCTGTCCTCTGGAATGAAACTATAAGAAATAATAGAAAGTGAGAGAATAACAGAAAATGAGAACTAGAAGGGTATTTATACGGAAGAAAGTGATGTTCTCCGCTCTTTTTTTTTGTATTTTTTTTATCAATTTTTTTCTCATCTCATTTCATATTTTTTATTATTATTTTTAATAAGTTGAAATGTGTATGTATGTATAATTCACGAACCCAAGAACTAGTCATGTTTTTAGACTTTAATTATAAAACTCAAACTATAACAACAATAAACGGTAGAAAAAAAACTGTAAAACAAAATAATCATTTAAAAATATCATTTTTGTTACTATTTAAATGCAGCTATGTTTGTACTCGTGTACCGCTGAACTTATACAGAAATGTTAATTTCAAACGTTGACATAAAAACTTATTGCCGGCGTCACTAAGATCTTATTCAGTGATGCTTGTGGTATGTGCTGCGCCTTGCTCTTTCGACTATCGCGTTTTTTCCATACTCCGGTTATTCTACGACAGAAAGCAATATAATGCCCGACACCATTAGAAGTTTGTGGTGGGTGGAAGTCGACGACACCAATTAGGTGATACCGTTTTTCATGCACTGTTAATGATGGAGGTATGGCAGACAACAGTATATTTTTGGGAGCGTTTGGGTACCCTAGTAGCGCAGATAATGTAGATAAGAAAGGATGTTCAGTACCGATAAATAATTGATTTTTCGGGGATCTTGTTATCGACACTCGTGATTGGCAGTTTGTACAAGTAACTTGTGCATTTTCAAAATACTGATCAATAGATTTTTGGAGGGCTGTTGTCAATGCCTCCGCAAGTATAAGATTCGAATCAATTGCTAGTACTGGAATGTTTTTTTGTAAATTATACTCGCACGAAGGGCAGATGCCTTCCTCAGTTACACTTGGAAAATCATTCAAGATCTTCGTTAAAAAGTTTTCAATATTGCACGAACAGTTGATTACGCTTTCCTTTTTGTTCAATATTGTTATTGAAAAGACAGCTCGTACGACATACCATTCGTTTCGAAGATCATTAGTGATATAATCTAAGACTAGATGGAAGAACATGGAAGTTTCAGATTCAATTTCCACTAATGATTTGTATTGAGCCAAATCGGCACACGCTGTTGCAATGAGTTCCACGACGGTGTCAACCGGACACGTAAACGATAAATATATTTTTTCAGAATTTATTTGAACTATTCCACCATTTTGTATGGTGAAGTCCCTACGTCGACGCAAAGGCCGATTATGGAGAAGTTCGACATCTGGGTGAGGACGCAAGTATTTTCCTTTTTTAACGGAAGGTGTTTTTTGAATAACTTTGGCCTGTCTAGATTTTGATTTGCGATTTTGTCCTCTCCAGTTCTCTTCTTCGTTTGGACTTACTGTCATTTAACTTGAAACATCAGAAATACTCTGTCTAGTTTGTTTCTCGGTTTCATTTAGATTCTTTGGCTCGTCGATTATACGATTTCCGAGTAAGGCAGTCGTTTCATGAGAATTGTCAATAAGTTCATCCACTACCAAGCTCTGGCCGCTGTCATCAAGTTTTGCATTATAAGCTGCCCGTTCTAATTTACATGTTCCTGTGATAGACCTCATGTGTTTAATTAGAAACTTGTCTACTCGAAGCGGTTTTCCTTGGTCACTCAGAATATTGTTCTTAAGATTGTTAAAATAAGTGTCGCATATGACAGGAGAGTCGTAGGGGGGTTAAGGGGAGGTACGCCGAATCGTGAACACCGGTCTAAGTCAGTGTTCAACCTGCCGGCGAGTGTGTAGTAACTCAAGTCGAATAAAACCTCTGAAATAGAATACTCAACGGCTTATTAATTATTTCAACCCAACCCTAACAGCAGCAGTAGGATTACAGCTGCAACAATAAGCTTCTGATCTCGCGGATGAAGCTGTAGCGTTTTTCGTTAGACTAAGTGGTGCCATGATGTTTGTCCATAATGGATAATATTGACAAATTCGCAAAAATGATTTCACGTGCGTGGGTAAATGATAGGGATTTAGGCGTTTGAACTTCTCCGAATTTTGTGCTGTACTTTTAACTTGTGTCAAAATCTCTGTGAAATTTATCACTTGTGTATCCGTATCATCAGCGTCTTCAGGCAACTGATCGATGTTATTTTCGTCATTGCTCGATGTCAATTCTGGGAGTGAAAACGTTCGTATGCAGTTTAATAAAAGTTCCTCATGCTTGCTACAGGTAGATGTACAATCTTTTTCCTGACTTTCACAAAGTGCTACAGTCAACAGAGCCAACATCATTTTTTCAAATTCCTGGACAACTATGCAAGAGGTCATGACACCAATAGTTCTAACATAAAAGTCTTCTACTCTTGAGGCTTGTCCACTAAAACATTTCCAGTTTATAATCATCTTAATGAAGTGCGCAATATCCAACCTCAAGATGCATCGTAGACTAGTATCTTGTGCATATTCACGTGAAAGACAACGTAAACATAGGCCGATGTACGTTTTCAAGGCGCACTCGTTAAAGGCTAGACATATTCCATTTAATAGTGCTAGAGAAAAATCTGTGACAGTTTCTTTAGGAATGATAATATCGCAGCGCAGCCATTCCTTTAGCCAATAAGATATTGTGTTGGCATCATGCTTTTCGGAGCAGCCTGGTACCAAAAAATTGCACCGGACTGACTATTCGGCCGATGTAAGCGCTGTACTAACGAACCAGTAGCGTCAATTGTGAGGGGGTTTCCGTTCTTTATAATGTCTTTGTATAAGTCTAGTTGCATATCAAACCAGTACATACAGTAAAACTTATTTATTGCAATTTCTCGTATAGTACCCGCGAACCCGATATTATACTTTAAATTTTGTAACGATACAATGGGATCATGCACGTTGAATACGCCCAATTCTTTGTCTTTTCCCTCTTGTCGAGCTTTTCTCAGAACCGAATTTGTATACAAGTGAGCAGGAACAACGTCACCGTATCCTATCATTTTCGTTGCTTCGCAACGCCATGCCTCAGCTTTCTTATGAACTAATTCTCTCTGTATCTCCGCCCTTAAGGGACCTTTTAATTGTCTTTTTTGTTGGTGCGGTATGCCTCTTGTGTCAGCTGTTTTTATTGAAAATTTTACATTACATCCGAGTTTAGGTTTTTTGAGGCAGTGACCGTCAAAATTCGATTCACATTCTTTGCATCTACCCGATATTCGAATATACACACCTTTCCCATGTTCGTAACACTATGATTTTTTAAAACTAAATGCGCATGGCAATTTAGTTTTTTCCCAGCATAACTTGTATATAATATCTGTCCAACCGGATTTGAGGGCCGTGTAGCGTCTTTCTTCACCACAACGTCCTTTTTCATTGTGAACGACAGATTTGGGACCTATACTTTCCCAATCCTTGGCAGTAATTTCTATATCAAAAATTAGCTGAGGACATTGCTTAGGCTTTTTACGTATTTCCATCATCGTCTCTTTGTCACTATCAATACTTTCGATTAAACAGCCTGAAGTTTCCATCGACGTATCTGGACATGTTTCTACGATGTGCATTCCACGAGATTTTTTGATTCTTGAAAGAATCCGTTTTCGATTTTGTCTCAATCGTAAATATACATTGTGGACCTGTATTTTATTTTCAAGGGCACCGCATGCTTCGCGCCAAATCGAGTGCGTTCGGCTTTTTAAATCCCCTGACGGCTGTTCAAAAATATCTAAATTCATTAATTTTTTTATAACAATATCATCGGATACAGCGGCAACAGCCGGCATGGCGATAAATGTTCTTCAATCTTTATGTACGGTAATGGTAACAAGTCGCAAAGTTGAGCGCAACGTAAGCAAAACAGTACGAGCTAGAATAGGATCGTCGACCGACGTGCGCTCAGAATGGCAACGACAGTAGTAGCAGTCAGAAGTAGTTGTAGGTATATGCACCAACCATTTGTGGGACTTCAAACTCTGCCCAGCTTGTACGTGCACCTCGGTTCGCGCATGGGCTAGCAGACTGGGAATGACGTGAACCGCTATACTCTTTGGAGCACAGGCCCACTTTACGTCTACCGCAATGCCACAGACCTAATGCAGTCGAGTCTCTCATAAGTTAACTCCTCGGGACCGAGCTGTCTCTCAAAAGTTAACGTCCCCACCCCGCGATCTGCGCAGTCGCAGTTGTGATAGAGTAGGATTACTAATCTTAAATTTATAATAAGCGCCATCGGCTGCTACGTGTCCTCAAAAGTCCAAAAACTGAAAAACGGCAGGTTGGGGGGCTGGGAAACCAGTCCCCTCACTCAAAAAAATATGTGGTCTTCATTTACTGATGGATAAACAAAAACAGATTAAAGGGCAAACAAAGGCAAACAAAATGCTTTCGATTGCGTATCCTGAAAGTTCTAAAGGTCCAAAAATTAGCAGTGGAGGGCCGCGAAGTTGGCCCTCCAACTCAAAATCACAATTTGAACAAAACTAATGGGCGGCACACGAAATTTGAAAAAATGGCAATCAAGAGCAAACGAAGAGCAATCGACAGCAATTTTTCCAAATTTTTTCAAAAACATTGGGGGGTAACTTCACACAGCTTAACCGTTTTCACAACGGCTAAAAGTTCCCTACGAGTTACACAATAATTCTTTTCTGTTTTATTAAGCACCTGGCTATAATAACTGACGACCCTTTCGTTGTCCTCTTGGACCTGAGACAAAACTCCGCCTATCCCTAAAAGAGAGGCGTCGGAGTCTAAAATAAATGGATAGTCAACTTGCGGGTACGCTAAAATAGGGGAAGAGGTTAAATAAGTTTTCAATTTAATAGAAGCTTCTTCGCATTCTATCGTCCAATCAAAACAAGTCTTATTCCCTGTCAAATGATGAAGAGGTCTAGCTATAGTGGCGAAACTCTTAACGAAACGACGATAATAAGTACAGAGGCCTATAAAACTCTGTTTCCCTTTTTTATCTACAGGACGGGGCCAATTCGACACTTTCTCAATCTTCAAGGGATCCGTCTTCACCCCTTCAGCGAAGACAATGTGGCCAAGAAAATGTACTTCTCGTTAAAAGAGATGAAATTTCTTCGGGCTCATCTTGAGTCCTGCTTGTCTCAGACGAGAAAAGACTTCTGTAAGATTCTTCACCTCCTCTTCAAAGGTCTTTCCAAAGACGATTATATCGTCTAAGTAGACCAAAGACATTTTGTCGGTAATCCTTCGCAGCATGGTTTCCATCGGCCTTTCGAATGTCGCAGGGGCGTTACATAAACCGCTGGGCATGACCTTCAATCGTCATAGTCCCCCCAGGCCCGTTACAAGTGCCAATAGCCACTCCGAAGGTCGATGGTACTGAACTACTCGGCCCCGGCTATCAAGTCGAGGGTTTCTTCAATCCTCGGAAGCGGATAGCAGTCTTTCTCACAATGAGTCACATCATGGTTTATCCTCCTGTAGTTGACGCAAAACCATTGAGATCCATCTTTTTTATTTACCAAAACGATGGGGGAGCCCAAGGGCTGGAGGAAGGTTCTATCACTTCGATGGTGGATATCTTCGACGAGTTTACTAACTTCTTCGCGACCGTTCGATGGTAATCTCCTGACTGCTTGTTTAATAGGAGCGTGGCTTCCCACGTCGATCGTGTGCGTTGTTAATGTGCTCCTCCCCTTGTCCGTGCTATCTTTATTGAAAACATCTTGAAAGTTCCTCAAAAGTATTTGAAAAATCTTTTCCTGATCAGATTCTAAGCTAGACGAAGAACCTTAATAAATTTCCTTCTATCGAAATGACGCAGTTGTGAGAAGTAAGAAGTCGATACCTAAAATCCGTTCGTCTTCTACATCCGCGACGTAAACATGTCCATAAAGTTAGCCCCGCCTTTCCTGATGAAACAAAAAACAAACCTTGTGCTGAATTGTGCTCGGTTAGAGCTGCCGTGTGCCGTGGAGATTTGTTTATTTTATTTTTTATTTTGCATTTTATAGGCCAAAACAATTTAACAATGAAAGTTGGCCCCGCCTTTTTAAAAAAAAAAAAAAAACAAGCACTGTGCCGGATTGTGCTCGGTTTGTGCTAGCTTGTGCCGTTGAGAAATCTTTTTTGATATCACAATTTTGGATTCTATCAGCTAAAACATAAATTAACGATACAAGTTGGCCCCGCCTTTTTTTTTTTTAAAAAAAACAAGCATTGTGCCGGATTGTACTCGGTTTGTGCTAGCTTGTGCCGTTGAGAAATGGAAATTCGCGATGAGGCACCTCTTAATATTATTAATAAAAGCTCAAATTTTAGCGGGCTTCTTACTTTACCTTCCTGCGAGTGTACAACCTCTTTCTAAGTTGAAAAAAAGTTTCCCCAAAATGACACACCCTCATAATTATACTAGACGCGCTCATCAATAATGACGAAATCATATTTCGGGATAACGCCTGGTCTATACATTGTCCAATATGCCGGTACTGCGAGTTGTGTGATCTGGCCCACTAGCCACCAAGACTGTTCTTAGAGCTGTGAAATACATAATGTAAGACAAAGTCATCATTATGAGGGATGACGTAGAGCAGCAACGGGGCATTCAGTCTCCGAATCGCAAGGCGAACAGTCAATGACCAAGGTAGTTATTTTATTAATTGAAAGAACGATTATAATTATAGTTAATATGTAATAAACCTACTCGCATTGTGTTAATTTAATGCTCGAGGCATTTTACATGAATTGACTGATTGACATGAAAGATCTTATTTCAATATCTTCTGTATTGTAGTATCTTCTGATTACTTGTCTTTTAAATGTTTACTTTAATTTTTTGAGGAATTCAAATTTTGGTTTATTCGCATGGTCAGTCGATAGTACCTTGCTGATAATAAAATAAGGTTAAACTGAAAATCATAAACTTTCATGACAATATCAAAAAATTTTCGCGTCATACAATCCACCACTCAATGTCAGTTCAAAACTATTTGTATGAGTTAATTTTGAATGTTAAATGATATTCAAGGTATGAATAATTAAAGTTATGTCGGTTTTTTTTTCATTTCCTTTGCATATTAGTGTCGTTAGCTAGATTTTTACGAATTAAATAGTAACAAAAAAAATTATCATACCTATATGGGCAAGTCCATATGGGAGTTTTCATGTAAATTTTGAGATTTTTATCTCACTCCTCAAAAAGTTATGGATTTGCAAAGAATATCGCACCTAAAATTTTTTAATTTATAAACTAAAATAACAATATGAAAATCAATCAAAAAAGTTCTTTGTATTTTTTTCACGTAAGTATGATTCAAGACGAAAAAAATGACCTGTAGTTTTATGTCGATACCTATATTTTTGGAAAAGCTGTGCGCATTACAATTTTTAGGTGTGATATTCTTTGCAAATCCATAACTTTTTAAGGGGTTGAGATAAAAATCTCAAAATTTACATGGAAACTTCTTCCAATAGTTACTAAGAGATAAAAAAAATTCGACGAAATCAAAAATAGTGTGGGTCACGCGCTGAATGATTCGGGAATCACTTCCTCATATATTATCTATAGAATAAAAAAAAAACGTTTAATTAGGCTTCAATTATTCATGACTAGCTCAGTCCATCGACGCTTCAAGGGTTTATGGATATGCTGTACATGTGCTCGATTTTTTTCCAGGATTTACATTAACTGGTTTCTTGTACCTTGTGTTATGCGACCATGGAAGAACGAGCATCTATACGAAGGCTCCGAGAATTACTAAAATTAGACAAATATAGAGATGTTGTCAACGACGATGGTTTAGTAGTGATTCCATCATCTCAAATATTCACAAATTTGTCTAACTCTATGGATGCTACGGAACGCTTGAAACCAAAAAATATATATACCATTTTAAAGTTGAATCGGTATAATATTGAAACTGAAGTCCTGAAAAACTTTGACATCATTTATGAACCTCCAATAAAAAGTGATATGAGTTTAGATGACTCGGGTTGCAATAAAATAGCATTTACTGTTGACATTACGAATATTTGGAAAGAAATACGTACCGAAGATTTTGTATACAAATTCAAAAATCGTGGGCCCCGCACTGTGGGCACTCTCAAACGTCGATCATGGACCAATTATTTGTTCGAAGAAATTTTTAAATGCACTAGAATTCAGTGTCCTATAACGTTTAAAAGATCAAAAACTAATACTGGCTATGCAATCACAGTCAACGGCCATTGTCCCGAACGCGATTGTCAATTCAACGGATATGTTGTGAACGAACCATTACATGAAGATGATTCTATACAAATGGAATGCTGTGTAATCAATTATGATTCGTCATTCAAACACGAGAAAAAACGACAACTACCAACGGTTCCAAACGGATTAAAGTAGCAGAAGAATTGGTTGAAGGTAAAGTACTGCCCGTAATTTGGCGACGCAAAGAAGCCGATAAACTCCTGGATATTGGTGATAAAGAGTTTCCGCATTTATTCACCGGATGTGTATTACGAAAAGCTAAACAAGAACGCCAAGATCATTTACTTGGCATAAAATCCAATAACGTTCATGAAAGTCTGCAACAATTGAAATACAGTGAAAAAATTGAAGGAGGTATACACTCAATAGGATTAGATCCTATATATGTTCACTATTGGTCGAATGAACAAATAGCCATTTATACACAATACCATCAGGTAGGTATGTATTGATGCAACTGGCTCATTAATGAAAAAAGTGAAATTAGCAAACGGTGAATTAAGTTCACATATTTACTTATATCAAGCTGTTACAAAAGTGAACAATAAAATTGCTCCTGTTTTCCAAATGGTATCGTCGGTTCAAAATACGGTTGCAATTGCATCCTGGTTGATGGAATTTCTCCGAATAGGATCAACTCACAAGGCCGCATTTCCTTTTCCGAAAGAGGTGATTACAGATTTTGACCGCGCATTAATAGGAGCAGTAGTTAAAGTGTTCGCAAAGAAAAATACTTTGAGCGATTATTTATCTCAGTGTTTTAAGCTGCTTCATAAACAGGGGACTCAAACTCCACCTAATAGTTTTATACGGCTTGATATATGTCACTTCATGAACATGGTATCAAAATGGAAATTTTGGCGTGGGTTACCTGGTAGAGTGAAACAATTTTACGTCAGAAGCATAGCTGCTTTAAGACATCAGACGACGTTAGAAGGAATTGAAGATCATGCAAAAGCGATGTTCATTATGGCTCTCAATAGCAATCAAGCCTTCGATAATTCTACCAGCAAAGCTCGAAATTTCTTGACTGATTCAATCAGGGGCGTAACAGTTGATGACGAATATCTGACATCAAACGAGCATGAAACTGAGTCAAATGACGATTCAAATGAGCATGATATTGAACTCGACGAGAGAGAAGAATTATTCAATACAAATATTTTCAAATGGGTCAATGATTTATATAAGTCAGCACAAGATGAAATTGCTCTTGAAGATGAAACGACCGATGTCAATGAATTCCACTGCCCGAAAGTTGCGAAAAAATTAAAAACACTGTTGCCATATTTCCCATTATTTTCCGAAGTTATGACATCAATATTTGGTTATGGCTCAGAACGGCCTACATCAGCGGCAGTTGAATCGGAGTTCAATGATTTGAAAAACCGCGTTTTGAAGAATATTACGACACCGATGCGGATAGATAAATTTATAACACGTCATTTATCTTCCTTTCCGGGAAAATTGAAAATCGCTATGGCAAGTCAGGAACCTAATGATTCCGTGAACAAAGTACCCAAGAATGAAATAACGAAGGATAATCGATTATATCTCAACGATCAAACTTCGGACTCAGATCAGGCATCAATGAAAATGAATCCAAACAATTTCGAGAGTCCAAGTAATAAACAATTAATGTCTGGCGAGCAGCATCGTGAATCAAGTGATACTAAAACTATTACGTTAATTGATAGCAAGAATCGTAAGCAATCGGATGATGAAGAATTGTACGATGAATTCTCAGAATTAGGATCCGAATTAAACTGGCGGAATAAGAATCGCAAAACTCAGACTCGGAAGTACATCGACCCATTGCCACAATTTGATCCAACGCTCGCATTAACCATCATGCTTCCTACTATTGTCAATGGCAATTATTGTCGAAATATTAATAGTGATGATCGGATCTTCGTTGTTAGGAATACTTGTGGATTTGATAGTGTATGTCAGATATTAGCTACAACTCTAAAAAATAAGGTGCAATATAAGCAAGCTATTACAGAAGTACACAGTCCAATTTTTGAATGTGCACTCACTTTAATCGAGAAGGGTTCAACAGCCGCATTCTATAAGCAAAGAGCAATCTTACTTGATCAATTGAAATTATTTGAAACTGAACGCACGAGCGTTGTTAAAATTAATGCTGCCGTGAATATTACAAATTTAGCTACAGCATTATTTTCAGATACTCCGAGTTGCATAGCAATAACAAAATGTGGAATATGTGATGCCAAAGACGAACGCATTTTTGTTGTGATCAATGTAAACCATAATATATTAAGATCTCGAGGATTTCAGCAGCTCAGTGACGCAATTGAAGATGGATATTATCAATCAACAGAAAAATGTTGTAAAGAAATAAAACGTACAACGAGAATGTACGGTCCAACAATTGTGGTTGACACCGACACTGGCGATCGCAGATTAACGAAACTGGACGATATACCACTTGAAATAAATGTGTTACAAGGCACTGTAACTAAAAGATATGTACTTGCGGGTGTAATTGCGTATCAAGGGACGTTTAAAATTAATTCGATTGGCCATTACACTGCACTAATAAAAATACACGAGCAATGGATGCAATTTGACGGTGATAACAAGAAAGGAAAATCGTGGATAGTAAATAACAATGAAAAAATTCACGTACACACAGCGTTGTGAAAATTGTAATTAAAATGTGTAATTTAATTACATTTGTAATTACATTACAATTTGAAATAAGTTCAACTACATTTTACGAACATCGGAGGGCAAAATGGGTTATTGAATTATAAGAGTAATTGATGACTCTCAACCCTGCGTACACATGTGTATTTATGTTATACCGTAATAATGTTTCAATAAAAGAATATTTTATGACGCTAACAATTGTCTTATCTTTCACCTCTTTATCTACAGAGAAAATTATTAAGTGAAGAGAGTTAATTTAATTCATTTCACTGTTTAAGCTTAAGAATAAAAAAAAAAATTTCAACACCAAACTCTAGTAATCTAGCAGTCCCGGCATTATGATTCTTCGATTTATTGAATACCAAAAGGCAGTATAACTCTTTTTGTTGAATCGTTTTTCCCTGTCAAATCCGAAATACATAAAAATTACCCCTAAATGGCACAAGGCAACGCAAACCGAGCACAATCCGGCACAGTACTTGTTTTTTTTTTTTTTTTTTTTAGAAGGCGGGGCCAACTTGTATCGTTAATTCATGTTTTAGCTGATAGAATCCAAAATTGTGATATCAAAAAAGATTTCTCAACGGCACAAGCTAGCACAAACCGAGCACAATCCGGCACAGTGCTTGTTTTTTTTTTTTTTTTTTAAAGGCGGGGCCAACTGGTATCGTTAATTTATGTTTTAGCTGATAGAATCCAAAATTGTGATATCAAAAAAGATTTCTCAACGGCACAAGCTAGCACAAACCGAGCACAATCCGGCACAGTGCTTGTTTTTTTTTTTTTTTTTTAAAGGCGGGGCCAACTTTCATTGGTCAATTGTTTTGGCCTATAAAATGCAAAATAAAAAATAAAAAAAACAAATCTCCACGGCACACGGCAGCTCTAACCGAGCACAATTCAGCACAAGGTTTGTTTTTTGTTTCATCAGGAAAGGCGGGGCTAACTTTATGGACATGACGTAAACGTCGTGTAACGAATCTATAAATCCCGTTACGCTAATCCAAACCCTGGCTTCCTTTAAGAGGGTATATACACCTTTAAATTGGTTGAAATTCTCAAAAATATAAAAAAAATTTTCTGCAACTTGAACACTCCGAACGAATTGAAAAAAATCATCATGTTTGGGGAGGGTTTGACCCTCATTATCCATATTTTACATCATGTATTACTTTCAGTCTAATTGTAGTTGCGCTGAAGATAGGAAAATACAGAATCACTCGGTTGTCGTAAAGAATCAGAACCAGCGTTGGACAGATCTTGGATTTTTTGGTCCTCAATTGTTCATAAGAGTTGCCTCTATGGAATGAACAGAGAACTTTTTGATATTGCAAAAATTACTTGAGTTATTCGATTTTTTCGATTTTTTTTTCGAATTTTCAAATTTTGTTGGCTTATTTTTTCAATATCTCAGAGAAAAATGGGTTTATCAAAAAGTTCTACGTTCATTCCATAGAGGCATCTCTTACGAATAATTGAGGACCATAAATTCGAAGATCGGTCCAACGATGTTCCTGATTCTTTACGACAACCGGTCAAAATAGTGATTGTTCAGAAATTGACTTTTAAACTTTTTTTCTACATTGAGGGTTTTGGATTCCAATAACTACTGTGACATATCTCTATGTTAATCTATCATGTCATTTAATGATGCAAAACAATTTTCCATCCTTTTTTTTAATCCGGGCTTTGGAGCGACACGGGCGAAGTTAAAATTTGTTTTGCGACGTGGCTTACGTAGCGAGCCGTCCTATTTCTAGAAAGCTCCTCGCTCATAACTACAACCTTCCATCTCAATGGCTTCCTCCTGCTGGTTCATCCGTAGTTGCCTCAGAGCAACACGAGCTTCCTTCGTCCTCTGCTCCGCTCGCCTATCAGCACCTTTGATCCGGGCCAAGTCCTGTAGTTTTGCCGCAGCGAAGGCATGGCGTCTTGGCTCGACTCAAAGTTTTTGCATAATTTTCAACATACCTCGCTTACCTTTGGAAAAGGTGATCGCTGCAATGTTGGCTCCAACTTGAAGGACGTTACGACCTGAAAATAAAGTCTTAGGACAAAGCTTCCAGATGACGCTGCCCAGACCCACGCTCCTGCTCGCCAATACAGATCGTTGATTTATTTCAAAGACGTTGTTTTTCTTTCCGACCATTCTGGAGGTGTTGAACTTAGAGCTGATGGGACACTTACCGCACTTGATTCCATAGGTTCCACCTAAGCAATGAATCCTAACCTCTCCCATGCGGATAGCACTCCCACATCTGTTGCAGCTTAGGTTGTCCTGCAAACTTTGAAAAAGAATAGCCAAATCAAAAAGCATATACCCCTGTGCATCGGTCTCGCTGTAGCCGTCATCGCTGATCTTACTGATGGACGATGCAATAATGCTAGCAGACAACAAGAGAATGACAGGATCCAGGCGGGATGCGTAAAACGTCATAAAATCCGTCTGCCAGTTGTGCTTATAGCGTGCCGTGCGGCGCGCTTTTGTACTTCGGGATTTAAATGGCTGTAACTTATTCATTTTGACGTATTTTCACATGATGATTTTTTTACAGATAGTTTAGACCCCTAGCGTTCCAAAAACGCAAAAAACGAAAAATCGATTTTTTCAAAAATTAAAGGTGTATATTCCCCCTTAATACCGGGGTCGTTTCTCCCGTCGCGGTGCGTAGGGACGAAGAGGGTAGGGTCCGTTTCGCGAGACCCAAGAGATCCGAGCGAACCACGGTGACTTCCGCCCCGGTGTCTATGACTCAAAGGCAGTCAATTCCATCGACGATTCCGCGCGCATATAAACCCGTTTGTCTTAACCCCCTTACTAAAAACTGCGTAATAATAGGGCTACCGTCAGGTCGGACGCGTGATGATTTTCGCCCCGATAAATCATCATTAACCATTAACTAGTTTTTTACATTCTCGGAAGCTCGTCGACTATCCGGATTCTTTTCGGAAATATTCTTGTTTCTATCGTCTTCCTTTCGCCGAGATACCTGAAGGTTTGATTTGAGGAATTGTCGCCGTCGACGTTATTTCTGCGGTCTAACCCGAAGCAACGGTTCGCGTCGTGGCTAATTTTGTGGCAGAATTAATTTGCACTTCGGGGCGGGCCTATTTCCGTTATTCTTATTATAGAGTCTTCGATTACCGTCGCGAGCGGGCTGCCAGGGAACAGATTTTTTTTCGATTCCTATCTGTCTGACTCTCCCTACACCGAGATATTGTCGATTCAAGACTCCAATTTCTAAGCCCTTGATGATAGCTTTTTGTAGAGAAGTAGGCCCTGCTAAACTAAGGGCGTGTTTTAGCTCCGGATCCGAAATCACATCAATGAATTTATCGCAAGCTAATAGGCCGCGAGTTATTGCTTCGTACCACAAGGGTAAGGCGACTCTCGCGAGTCCTTCTATCTCTAATCCGAGGGCCGCGAGACCCTCGTCTTCAGCCTGTTTCTTTATTCCTAACTGGATTAGGGACAATTTCGTTAAATGTTGGCTCTCGAAACGAAGCCTTAAGGCCGAACTGAGCCCGTCATAATTTTGTATATCAGAGTCGGCGAGGACTGTTAAGGCGGAGAGAGCGGGGCGTCTTAGACTACCGGCGAGATGTCCAGCTTTGGTGCTGGAAGACCACGCGTTTACGGTGGCGACCCGTCATAAAAATTTACTTTTAGGTTATTCGTAGATTTGGGGTTAGGCTCAATGAGGTTTTCTACCGAAAGATTCGCGTTTGAATACCGTTTTTCGCCGCTTTTCCCACATGAGTGTGTGGCGAGCTCGGAATCACATGTCTCGAGACATGCGGTCGCCGCACATCAAGTTTAATTTCTGCCTCTGTTCGTCCCGTATCGCATTTTCGATACGGTCGTTTTGAGGGAAGGTACGGGTGTGCGGTGTGAAAATAGCTGCCCCACCCGTCCGAGGCCTAGGGATAGTTGGGGAAGGTTCTTCTTCCCCATAGATCGGTACATACCTTAGCGTTGTTGGTATGAGTACAGTGAAACTTCCCTTAACGGACACCTCTTAATAGCGGACCCCTCTTTATAACGGACGATTTAAGAATCCCCGGCAGAAAAGCATTGCCTCTTATGGACAATACACTTCCTAATAACGGACGCTCTTAATAACGGACACGGACACTTTTAAAGATGCATTCTTCAATAAAAAAACCTCCAAATAGCGGACACGGTTACAAAATATCGAATTCGATTAAGTAGATATGTATTGTTTTCCGAACGGTTTTTTTGGTTTGTGATCTGCCGCGCCCGCTGCGAGCACGCTTGTGCCGGTCCCGGCTTGTCCGCAATGCTCGCTGTTGAGTTGCGTGCCGAGTTGATGAAAAAAACAGTCTCAAATAATTGACCAAACGTGTGCGTGAATGGTTCCGTCTGTTGAATGAACATGTCGCAAGAAAGAAAACGGTTGACACTAAAAGATAAAGTTGAAGTTATTCAAGTAAATGAGAAAGAAAAGTCGAGTGTACGCAATTGAGCCAAAACGTTTGATGTGGGAAAAACACAAATCAGTGAAATTCTTAAGAATAAAACTGAGATTCCAAAAGCGTGGGCAGAAAATGAAAATCAGCAAAGTAAGAGAGCATTTCCTGAGGGGAGGGACCAGACGATTTTTACCGACCCATCTTATTTCCCGAATATCTCCGAAACGGAGCTATCAATCGGATTGTCCTTTTGGCAGCCAATGTTTGACGAGGAATGAGTTCGAACTAGCTCCCAAAATTCAATGAAATCGGAATTTTTTTTCAAATTTTAATCGCAGAACGTGGGCGTGTCACTTATTTCGACTAATATCAGAGCCCACGCATCATTGACCCGAAAATAACTGTGTAAGCACCATTCTACACGGCATGACAAACACTCCTATTCAAAAACATCTTTGTTTTATGCAGGAATAAAGTCTCTATGCGAAAACTCGCGATTCGTTGTAATCATAGACATAGAGCATGGACTGCGCATTCCCTATACTGCCTGTGGTAACGCAAAAAGTGAGAGAGAAGGAAACGGTCGCGGCCAATGTCTGTCTCTTTCTACGCATTTGATTGGTCGTTGGTCGATAGCTCAGTAATGTATCACCGCCCAGTGAACCCACGGCCCACGACTGCCCGTATTATCGTAGTGTTTCGTATACCCCATAGACATAGAGTACCCATATACAATATTACAAATAATATTATTTTGTAAAGAAAAAGAAGAAAAATAAATACAATATATACCGCCGAAAGTGTACAGTATGGTTTATACTTGTGTAGTGTGTAAGTGGCGATCAAATAAAGAACCTCGAAGATCGTTTCATAGGTAAGTAGATGGAATATCACGAAGTGAGGTTAAGTTCTTGTATTTAAACACGTAAACACGTTTTTGTAGTTTTCCGAAGGACGAGGCTCAAAAAGAGAAATGGTTAGATGCTATTGGGAAAAGTAATACAGTTGTGGGAACTCGAGCATCAATATGCTGTTCGCATTTCGAGGAAAGCTGCTTTTCTTATGGGTTTATTTGCGGTAAAAAGTTATTGACGAGAGGATCTCTGCCCACGTTACATTTGTCAACAAACAAAGGTAATAAAATAATTGATGGCAAGTCCAAGTTGTATGAAAAGAAAATACAAAAAAAAAGCTTGTATTTGTGTTGCAGATATCTGTTTGCAAGCAGAGGACAACAGAGAGGATGGTTGTTTCCGTTCAAGTAGACCTGAAACTTCTCCAATATCTAAGACACCGATTGGATTGCCACTGCCAGATGCATCTACTTGTAAAGCAGCAATTAGAAGGTATGTTATTGAAAGGGACTGGCTCATAATGATATCTCGAAATATCGTAGTTGCGATGATAAGTTTTAATAGCGGTCGGTATTCGCTGGTTATCTTTTTCGATCCCAGATCTGGAGAACCAACAGAGGATCGAATTCCAAAGCGCCCAAAATCTTCGGACAGTACAACTGCAGAAGAATGCACTGAAACTTTTCCAAACAAGGTCACAGAATCTCCCGACTTCGAAACACTTTTGAAACAAAAAAATGCAGAAATTGCAATATTGCACCGACAAATACGACGAATGAACAAGAGCGTGTTAAGTATAAAAGCGGCCAATAAGAATTTGAGATGGAAAATGAAACGGTTTGAAAAAGGAGTCAGGTCACTGGGAGTAAGTATCATTATTTCAAAAGATTTCGGAAAAAAGATTCAAAAATTAAATCTCCACAAGCCATGAATAAATATAATACATAATTTATTATTTCATCACTATTCTTTATGTAAATGAAGACTCAAAAATCAGTACATTGGAATCTATTTATTGTACATAATTATTAATTCAATCTGGTGAGTGTCGATTGAGTCAAGTCGGGCTACTTGACTTGACCTAAGTGGCACACTCACTGGATTACATGATGTCGAGTTACTTCTATTGCAGTATAATCCCTTCAGGATATAATCATTTCATATACATAACTTACTTTTACAAAAACGTGCAGTAGAAGACAATTGGATATAATATAATGCAGAATAAATTCCACCCAGTGCATGACATGTGAAAGTATCTATATCACCATGCGTACTGGAGTCCGAGTGTATTATCGTCGAAACTCACTTTGTGTGCATACAGAACCAAATAAATGAATTTATGATTCCGAATATCAGTATTTTGATTTACATTGTGTATTTTACTTTTCCTGATTTACTTAGTTCGAGTCTAAATTGGGACCGGTATTGAAGAGCATCGTTGAAGAACTAAAATCAAAGAAGCAGAGATCTGGAGAATATCCTATTGAGCTCAAAGTCTTTGCGTCGACAGTGTCGTTTTTATCAGCAAAAGCATATAAATATATAAAAACTGTATTGCCTGGTCTGCCAGATATTTCTACAGTTAGGAGGTGGCTTGGCAAAATTCAATTACAGCCAGGTATATGCGAAACATCATTAGGAATATTGAAAGGTAAAAAAGCAGAAGCAGATAAAACAGGCAAACAAGTACTGTGCAGCGTAACAGTAGATGACATGGCAATCCGAAAGCATGTACGATGGGACGGAAAGAAATATAAGGGTTTCTGTACACATAGTAATAGTAAAAAGAGTAGAAACTCAAAATCCAGAGATAGAGCTACGGAGGTAATGGTTGTCATGGTTGTTAGTATAAATGACCACTGGAAGATTCCCCTAGCTTATTATTTCATTGACGGGCTAGGTGGTGAAGAAAGGGCCACTCTAATAACACAGTGCTTAACAGATTTACATGATGCTGGGATTACTGCTGTTTCGCTAACATTCGATGGCGGATCAGCAAACATCAAAATGGCCAAGCATCTAGGCACAGATCTGCATTGTACAAAAAATTTTGAAAAATCTTTTCCGCACCCTGTTACGAAAGAACCAATTTACGTAATATTCGATGCCTGCCATGCCGTCAAGTTAGTCCGCGGTACCTTTGCTCACAGGGGAACTTTATTCGATGGTCAGGGAAATCCTATTGAATGGGGCCTTATAAAGTTACTGGTTAAATATCAATATCAATATGGTTTACACGCTGCAACTAAGGTAAGAAAACGGCATATAAATTTTGAACACGAAAAAATGAAGGTAAAGTTAGCAACGCAGGTCTTAAGTTCCAGTGTCAGTGACGCAATATATTTTCTAAGAACAAGTGTTAAAATGCCAGAGTTTTCTGGTTCGTCAGGTACTGAAAAATTCTGCAAGATAATGAACAATATCTTTGACTTATTGAATTCGAGAAAACGTTTTGTAAAAAATCAGAGTAAAAGTCCAATTACTCAAGATAATATTGCCAGGATTCATTTGGAAATTAATGAATATGAAGAGTATATTAAATCACTTCGTGACACGAAAGAGCTAATTATACATAGCAATAGAAGATTGGGCTTCCTTGGCTTCCTAATATCAATGCGTGGTGCTGTGGCCATTTTTGAAAAGTATTCATCCTCAGACGAATCATCTCTCAAGTACCTTCTGACGTATAAGTTATCGCAAGATCACCTAGAGCTTTTTTTTTCCTGTATAAGATCTCGTGGAGGGCGGAACAATAACCCCACAACCGAACAATTTGAATCGGCATTTAAATGGTTATTACTTTACGCTCAAGTCGGTGCCTCTAACTACGCAAATTGTGTTGCACAAGATGATACTTGCATTTTACAGAAGGAAGGAAAAAATAAAAAAGTTCTTAAGAAAAAAAGTGCTTCCAGCGCAAACTGGAATGATGCAAATCCTAGTGAAGATGAAAAATTACAAACATCCACAAACGCGAAACTGACCGATCTGAATAATAACAAAAATAGTATTTTCACTGTCAATGATACAAATTTCAGTACTCCAAAATTTAATAAAGGCGAAGTTATAGAAAAAAATATAATTATGTCAACAGTAGTTGAAAATAATACTTCAGTTAACAACAGTAACCTGGGTACTTCACAGTCCATACAAAAAAAGAACGCAGAAAATAGTACAAGCCTAGATTATTGGGATTCGTTAGTTCTATTCGAGCATAATTACAACATCCCTCCTGTTTATAAGAACGTGAACTTGAATTACGTGAAAAACATTGTTGCTTATATAGCTGGATTTGTGGCTAAGAAGGTTTTTAAAGTGGTCAAATGTGTACATTGCAAGCAACTCATAACAAACAATCGACCATCATCCTTATTACAAGTGAAGAAAAATCGAGGAGGTTTAACTTGTGCTTCTACAGATGCAATCGAAATATGTTTGATCGCAGAGCGAATGTTCAGAGAAACTGAAGTTTTCAGAGTTGAAAACATTAAATATGTTTTAATCAATAAAACAGTGCAAAAAATCCCCAGTTGGATTCTACAAGGTAGAGAAAATTGTCCACAAGGTCATAAAAAATTTATGATTAACAAATTTTTAGATACATATTTTAACGTGCGACTACATCATGAAAGCACAAACAGTTTTCTTCAAGAAAGAAGGATTAGGGCTGTTAATACTAAACTTGTATTATTTAAAAATCAATAATATTTGTTTTTTGATAAGAAAAATATATTTTTCGTACTCAACACTCAACACTCAATTTCTTTTTTCTATCCATTTTCAAAAAAAAATTCACACCTGGGGGGCTTAATATGAGAGTTACGTTCCTGGTTAGAAAGAGACAGATATTGGCCGCGTCCGTTTCTGTCTCTTTCTACAAACTGAGCGGTTTTCGGCCCGAATGCGCAGTCCATGCTCTATGTCTATGGTTGTAATTAGCGATTGTAAATCGTTGGGAAGCCATGATAATCCTTAGTTCCCCCAATGCCCAAGAGAGAGCGCAGCGCGCGAACCGTGGGTCGGTATCGCAGGCCGTGGACTGCAGCTCGGCCGGCGTAGGGATGGACAGATTTCTTGAAGAATCGATTCTCGATTCTGCTTTCTATTATATAGGTACGTTTCGATTCTTAGAATCGATTAATCGACTGTAAGATTCGATTCTTTCGATTTTAATCGATTCCTAATTTTTAAATGGATTTCAATTGAGAAAAATCATAATTATCTATCAAGTAAAGCTCTATAAATATAAATTTTTCTGCAATTGAAACTACCTAACAAGGTAAAATAATAATGCGTGCAAAAGATACGACCCAAAATTTGAGTTGAAGTAATATTCAAATAATACTAATTTGAAAATTAAATTTTGTTATTAATATAAACATTTGTTAACTATTTTCAATACAACTCCTGGGACAACTAATTAGCGCGCAGGAATCACGGTTGTTCAGCGCACTGATTAGCTGTCTCGGAACTTATCCAAATCGCAGGTATCAGAATCAACCTCGAAATGAAATATATGATGTTGCCACGCTATTCGTATCGTGATTGTTTGAGTGCAGCATATAATATACAAAACGACACAAAAATTATACTAAAATAGAAATGTATGACGAATTTATTTAAACTAGATAATTAAATATTATGTATGTATGTGACTTGTATGAAATGAGTAAACGAAACGAAAAGTCGACTACTAAGAATCGATTCTTGATCGACTTTGAAAATTAAAAGTCGATTCTAAATAAACGATTATTTTAACAGAAAAGTCGATTCTCGACTAGAATCGGAATCGACTTTGCCATCCCTAGGCCGGCGTCAGCCAGCTCGGGAGCGTAACTATTATATTTATCATGAAGCCAGTGCCGTGACGAATATTTTTTGGGAGTATTTTTGAGCCCCGGATTTCATAATTATTTTTTTTTCGGTGTAAAGTGACTGGTCGAAAATTGAAGCAAATATGATATGAAAAAACATGCATCAAATCCCAGATGGTCAGGGTCCGACGTCGGCCAAGTTGACATGGAATGTCCCATGTATGGATAATTAAAAAACAGTCTGGTGTAATAAAAAAAAGCCTTACAATACATATCACATAGTTTATTACATATTGCGATGACTGAAGTCGACGCTTCAGAATAATTTTTAAATATCAGATTTTTTTCACTCTGTTATCCAATTTTGAGTAACGTCAGTCGTATGTATGCCGAAACGGCCTGATCCGCGGACTCACTCCGATTTCACATACACAGTAGTGGCGCTACTCGATAACGAATAACTCGATGACAATAAATCCGAAAATCTAAAAATAAGTGCATTTCATAGAGCAAAACGTTATGCTTGAAAACCATCACTGTCAGAATTCTCTGCGTTTTTTTTTCTTCACACCACAGACAACTTCTGAAAATAATTTTATATGAGCCGACAATCTCCCTTGTCCATTATTATTTCGTCTGATTATCGTCGATAGAACATACGTGTTCAAGCATTTTTTTGAGATAAAAATTTTCGTATTCCACGTGCGTTTTTGACAGTCCCCGGCAACAAGTCGTCGGGCCAGTGTTTTCTGCGCGCGCACGCCCTCGGCGCCACAGCGATAAAAAAGTTCGTCTTCTATTCGGTGATATATATCAGTTGCTCCGATCGCTGCCTACAGTCGCGTCGTTGAGAAACCTGCGCTGCGGTAAGTATCAAATTTGTGGACTCAGGCCCGCTTCACTGTGCCCCTCTTATCCTTTTTAATCTCTCTATACTCCTATTCTGTATTCGATTATGCATCCATCACGTCTGTTCTTTCATATACTTTCTAGTGTAATGATTAGTTAATTCTTTATATGCTGATACCGAGTATTAATATAGGCATGATAATAAACGATCTATTTTAAATCTATCTGATTTATCTATCCATCTATGTCTGGTAATAAACGATTTTTCTAACATCTCTCTAGTTTATCTATCTATCTATGTTCTGGTCGATAGCATAATCATTCGCTGTATTGTGTCTCGATCAGAAAATGTCAGAAAGTGAGTTGGCGCAAGAGCTGGCTCTGTTGAGGGAGGCCCGGCAGCAGGCCGAAAAAGAGCTTGCCGAAATCAGGCTCATCAGGCAGCAATTGAATGAAGAGAAAGAAGATAAGCTAGAGATGGAGAAGCAGGAGGCGGAGAAACACGAAAGAGAGGAGCAGGAGAGAGTGAAGCGAGAGGGATGGGCGCAGGAGATAGCGAGGTTAGAGAAAGAGAAGCAGGATAAAGAAATGCTGGAGAGAGAGAAGCAAGATAAAGAAGAGGAGAAGAGAAAGAAGCGGCATAAAGAAGAGGAGGAGAAAAAGAAGTGGGATAAAGCAGAGGAGGAGAGAAAGAAGCGGGATAAAGAAGAGGAGAAGAAAAAGAAGCGGGATAAAGCAGAGCAGGAGATGGACAAGCGGGAGAAGGGCAGGCGAGTAGCAGAAAGGCGGGCGAGGACGGACGAGATCGCGAGGGAGGACGGGGGGAGTCATCAGGTGAATACGTAATATTTTATAGACCTTTGTCTATATGTAGTTTTTTATATAAAATACTCTGAAATCTTGATGTTGTTATCCTTAGCCAATGTCAATGCGATTCAACTATATCACTTTCATAGTCAATATATCATTGGAGTTATCAAAGATGTAACTACTGATTTTCAGTTGCTAGTGATTTTTTCCGTATTGGTAATTCCAATTTCGTCAATTAAAATTGGTATATTTGTGTTCGCGAATGAACCTACGCTCTGTCATAATGTTAGTAGTACATGGTTATTGCAATCGTTTACTAAATGTTACGCTTTCAAAGATTTTATCGTAACATTTTATCGACCAGAATTCACCGGTGCAAAGTCGCCGAAAGGAGCGGACGGTTTCAAGGGAATGCGAGTGCCGCAACGAAATGTAAGTATAAAATGACTTTACGACCACATTACATTTATTATCACATACACGGCACTGAATCGATCCGACAAGATTTTAGAAGAGCACATTTCATGGTCAGAATCCCAGTCCTATCGGATTCTACTTTACACGATCTGAAACTCTGCGCAAAAACAATTCGAGCGGGCTCGTATTTTGACCATCAAATGAGCCCAGCTAAAACTCTGTTGGATTGATGTACCCCACAGATTTCTGAAAGTTTTTTTTTTTTTCGAAAGAGAGAGATTTCAAGTTGCACTAAAGCACTGTACACTCTGAAGAATCATTATTCTTAACAATAACAATGTCCGCAAAAATAGAGTATTATTCCCAAACCTTCATTGAAATAGGCCTGATAGATTTCACTGTCAACTCAAAAAGATTCTTATTTGTTATTGTAAAATCATCAAATAAAATAAAATAAAATGCTCAACTATTGTTAAAAATTATATCTAGGTTCAGGTGGTCGAACCGGCGTTATTGGGACGCATCGCCCAGCAGCAGCCGTAGCGCGGTACGAGATGGTGGGAGAGGAGGTGGAGGGAAGGGTGGAGGCGGGAAGGATGGAGGCGGGAAAGGTGGCGGCGGGAAGGGTGGCGGCGGAAAGGGTGGAGTCGGGAAGGGTGGCGGCGGAAAGGGCGGCGGCGGGACGGGTGGCGGCGGGAAGGGTGGAGGCGGCAAGGGTGAAGGCGGCGGAGGTGCAGGCGGGGGCAGGGGGACGAAATACGTCTTTAATTTTAAATAAATAAATAAATAAATAAATAAGTAATCAAAATACACGTTTCATTTCTCTTTTATTTATTTCACCTAATTACACACGCTTCCAAAACAAGCACAATAGGATAATAGTTTTTTCGTAGATGTGAAAAATTATTAATGTGCTCTACGTGATTCATTGATGAATATTTCATACTGACTGTGAGACATAAATCTATTGACGATTTTAGCTGATGAGCCTAGTTTATGCTATAACTCCTTACCGTCGAAACAAATTGTACGTTAGTAATATTTGTCATTTAGAAGTATTATAAAAAAAAAGTCTAAAAAATGTGCATCCTGCTCATCCAGAAAAAATCATGCCGTAAATGTGAGAAACCAGATTTTTGTAATTACGACAATATCATGAATGTAATATGTTTACCTTTTTCTGGACTGATAAGATCGCAAGACAAATCTGAACCGGAGAATATGGCTATACAGCTAAACGTATTGCAAAACAACAAACTACATGCATAATAGATTTACACTATCTCAGACTTTATTTCTAACTTTCCGATCCCGACCCGCAATTTCGTACCTCTTTACCTGTCACTTGATTGCCTAATGGTTGAGGCTGAACCAAAAATATTTAGAATCGTTTATCGAATTAAAATTTTCATTATTCAAGTTTACAATAATAATCTTCTGCAATTTCAACTTTAAACATTGCCCACAATTATTGTATGTCAATTGAAACAATTATAATTGTCTCTACTTTACCAAAATTGTATTCAAAAAAGAAGAATATTCCACGAATGTTTACATGTTGTTTTTACAATTTGTAAACGTCAATTATTAGCTACTCACGTAATCACGAGTATTTCCAGGTAACGCCACGCGGAGGCTAACTGACAATGTTTCCCATAAGATTTCTTTCATGTCGAACATTTCGGTCCTCTCGGCCAGGAGATGCGAAATTGACTTGTCGTTCGATCCGCTCCGAAGAGCTGCGAACTGTGACCTGTTGTTCGATCCGCTCCGAAGAGCTGCGAACTGTCACTTGTTCGATCCGCTTCGAAGAGCTGCGAACTGTTTTACTCTTTAATCCGGGTAATGAAACAAATATTGTACGCGACAAATTTTTCACACAATTATCTGAAATCTTTCGAGTGCATAAACTACACCGATGTGATGTGAACTAAGCGCTTGGAAAGGCAGATAATTTTTTGCTCTGTATTATTTTGATAAGATGATTTCGCAATTTCATTACGTCCGTGGAGTATATTTCATGCGATGGGTTCCCTCCCAAAGCTACTGTTGTAGCAAAAGCTGCAGCGAATACTCCACAGCTGAAATTGTCGGGCTGTATCTGCACTGCTGGAAACACGACATCTTTATGTTTCAGATTCGGGTAGCGTAAAGAAATAAACTTCTTTTCTTCTGCTTGTAATGACTGACAGCTATCACAGCCTAGGCTGTCATATACAAACAGCTGGGTTCCATCAAAATGCAAACATCGCCAATGCCTGAATGCATTGCCACCGATAATGTGGATATCTTGCGATGTCCGCGAAGGCTTGATGAACCGTGGATGCGCTAGCCAAAGAGAAGTTGCCGTAATAAACTGGGATGTTTTCTCGATCACTAATAGAAATTGATCTATCGATGTATCATTCAGCAAAGACTCTTCTGATAATATATCTTTCTCAATATCATCAATCTTCACATTCTGATTCACCGATTGTAGAATCTCAATTTCTATCCGGGTCGGACTTTTCACACGATCGTCCGATATAACGACCCATGGAATCCCAGTATCACGGGTCTTTGCCGCTGCAGACGGTGCTGCCGGTCGCGATGTCAGCGCGACAGGTGGAGTGCCACGCGCTTGTCGGCTATCATGTGCAGACTCTTGCTCGTCTGTAGATGATATAACCCAAGAATTTTCGCACTCAAAAGTGCGTTTAACTCTCAGTGGCGAAATTCGTGCCTTACCTTTCGATGAACCGATCTGTTCATCTGCAGAGGATGATAATACCCAAGACGCCTCGTCTTCGGAAGTACGTTTTATCAATCTTAGAGGCATAACTCGCTCGTTTTGCTCGTCCGACGATATTACACTCCAAGAATATGGATCTTTTTGATTTCTATTCAGTTTTGTTGGCCGAACTTTTTTTGCACTCCAAGTTCCCGTGTATGCAAACTCGCTTTCGCTGCTTGTGCTTGCCGATTGGGAGAGTGAACATTGGTAATGGTCTTTCCCCGGTATTGTATCTGATGAGTTAGGTGTCGCAACCCTTGTATGTTGTACTCCAGTTACGGTTCTGGATGTTTCGACAGCCTGGCTCCTAAATTGTCTGGCCTGCAGAACATATTTTGGATCTCTCATTGGCATTCTACGAATGAATCGGCTGTCTATTATTTCAGGCAGCATGCACTCTTTGTAAAATCGAGTTAGGTAAGGTTTCATTCGCTCATTCCAGAATGCATCATCTCGTGGTACTTTGACGTACTTCAGACCCAAAGGCGACCATACAGCGATGTAACAAGTATCGGCACGCGTTACGTGCAACTGTCCCTGCACCTGGTAATAATAATGGTGAGCCTTGTTCATCTTCGATGTATCATTCCTGTCGAAATACTTTGGAATTTCGGTGACGCCTCGTTGAATCGCATCTTCTGTGTGATAAGCCAATGCAGATCTTGGACATTTCACTTCAACAATAGCTGTATCATCGATGATACCATCTGGACTGGCTCCTAGAAATTCAAAGTTCGGATCGATGAACAATCCACATGGCCTGATAGTCACAGGATTTCCTTCGTCTGCTAATTTATTTTGCAGCTTCTCGATGGCCTTGTCTTCGCTTGTCCGACCCCAGACCATGGCAGGTGTCCCCTTCAATGATGGATACAGTATGGACTGTGCGGTAGCAGAACACGATGTTGTGTCACGCATCCGGCACACTCTACCAAAGTTGGAAGCAGTCAGTAGCTTTCTTCGCGTGAATTGCCAGAGAGCATTGTCGGCTTGCCCCCTTGTGCAGATTTCGATTTCGGTGCAATCTTTTTGATTTTCTATCAGCCGGCTCTGATGTAGCTCCGCGAGATCATCGTACACGTTAGCAGGCAAATCCGGCTTCTCTGCATTTGGACCGTAATTTTTATCCTGGCCCCCGTTGTTTCGTGTGCTTATCACGATATAGTGCCCGTCTTTCTTTTCACGATCTCTTCATCAGCGCATTCTCACGTACTTTACGCTGGCGCCGGGCTACTATAGCAGTTACAGTGCTGGGTGGCTGTCTGCCTTCGCTTTCATGCAACTTCGTTAATACGTTTTGTGTATTATGTTGTAACACTGACCCAGCGCATCTAGCTTGAAAAGATCCCCTCTGGCCGAAGTTGATCCTTTTCCCACCGATCAATTTGCAAACTATGGCATTGAACGATTCTGCGAAGTTATTAGTGGCGCGGTACAGCAAGCTATCTGCGTGAAAGCTTAGATATATAACAGCTTCTTCCAGCTGCTGAAAAAGTCCGGCTTTTTTCAGATCCTCGACAGTGTTTACTCCTTCGTTAGTACTCTGTTGACGACAAAAACCGTTCAGCTGATTGCACTTTCGATGGTCACCGAAGACGTGATATGGTGCATTCAGGACATCGTTCTCAAGAAGATCAACTTTTGTTGCCCTTGTAGTATCTCTTCCGAAATCTTTCTGGCGATGCAGTATTGCCCTCTCAATTGTTTCCCTGAATTTCAGGACGCTACTGTGTACTAACTTCTTCAGGCGGGAAATGTTGCGACCTTTAGTCTTGGCTACATCTTTGATCTTTCTTGCTAAGTTTCGTAGCAAATGGTTGACGCATTCCTTTTTTTCGACGATTATACCGTACTTCGAGTACGGGTCGTTGTCTACAATTGATTTGTAAACATTACTATCTCCGTCTGCTATCAAAGTCTTGTAAATGAGGCCGTGGGTTTCAATACTTGTTTAGAATCCTTCCAATAGCGCGTCGCCCTCCATTCCGGTAGATGCTTGGTCACGGCCCCAATTTTTGAAGCATACGTGATCTCTTGGCAATACGTCGTTCCGTGCAGCACATTCACAAATACAACAAAACTTATTGCGGACGCCTATGAAGATTACCTTCTGTGTATGATGATCGACGATCGCACCAACACCAGACAGGGAATCATATTTGCCCGTTTTGTATAACCGTTTCATCCAACTATAATCGGCTACAACAGTTAGAAACGGAATTTTTTCGCCGTCATGCATAATGAAATCTCTTCTTTCAAGTGCATGTTTTTTAGCGATTTCGCCAGCCTGCAGCATTTCAGTAAGTGCTGCTTTTTCGAATGCTGCGATCATTTCCGTATCATATTTCCTGTATGTCGTTCCCGGCATGCAGGGAACACTCATAGAGGCCAAGAGTTCTTCCAACTGGTAGAATCCTATTCCCGTGGCGATGGTCCCGGCGACAGCACTTCGATTGATATCCATCGCTTCACCATCCGTACGATCGGTCCGGAAACTGTCCTTAAAATTGCAAACCCGGCACTGGAAGAAGATTTGAGTTTGCAAACCTTGACGGCGCGCCTTCGTATGTATCATGTCTTGAAACGTACAAATCGAAAGCGGATCGGCCTTCGATTGCTACCTCTTCTTCGCGCGTACAATCGGTAGATCTATTTTCGGTTTGATCCGAACTCGGGTCTTCTTCTAGACCTTCTTCGAACGGAGTGCCTGATTCGATTTCGAAATTAACATTGGCTACCTGTTCTTGTTGCGAAGCTAATGCTGCAGCTCGTCTTAGCTGCCATCTATACACATATTGCAAACCACGGCTTTGTAAGTAATGGTAGTAAAAGTATTGAGAAATATATATATGGTTTTCGGTATTATGATGGCCACCCTGGTCAAAATATATCATCGAACAACGTGATTGAAAAAATTAATTTTGATTTTAGAGAAATATCTACTCGAAAACCATCCTGGTACATAATTTTTTATATTTTTTTGATGAAGTCAAACTATTTTTTAATAATCTTCTTTCTTTCCGTTTTTCATACATATTAATAAAATATTTATAAAAGTTATAAAATATGAATATTATATTATAATTTAATAATAAAAATAAATATTATATTACTAAATTATAAATATTATATTTAAAATTATTGACTTTCAACAAGAGAAAAGTATTATATATTTTATAAACTCTGATTTTTGAGCCGCAAGATTATGAAAATAAAAAACTGGTTTTTTTTTCGATCAAAATTGATTATTGTATATAATATCTTGCAAAATTATGATACATCTGTTTTCAGAATAACATAGAGTAAAATGAAATTAAACAAAAAAAAAATTGTCAGCAGCGAGATTCAATCCAGAGACCTCGCAGTTACGAAACGGAGCGCTTACCTGCTAGGCTATGAACTACTTGAAATATGTGAAACATACAAATTATACAGGGTGGTCCATTTAAGTTGGCCAGTTAACACTGATACTTATGTTTGGTTCTGATTATTTCTACCCTAGGATCGATATTTACAGAGTTAGACGCCAACTCGTTTATTATCAACTTTATCGTAAAAATGGTACGGAACAATCAGTTATACGAAATTCTATTTCATGCAACTTTGGCCGTCGCCATTTTTACGATAGAGTTGATGATAAACGAGATAATTGTAAAAAAATAAATTTACACCCCCAACTTCGGTATGAGTCTGACAATGTCGATCCTAGGGTAAAAGTGATAAGGTAAAAATTTGTGGAAAATTACATTTACGAGTTATATTACATAAGCGAGTTATTTTTAAAAAAATCACTCTTGAAACCAATATTGCGGCGAACGCTCGGGGGGGATGGTCCTGGAAATCGAGATTTACACTCCCGAAGACCCCCCCCCCCCCCCCGCCAGTATAAAAAAATAAAATTGCGTACCGGAATTTTCCCGATAAATCCTAATTTGACTGGACTATCGTAAAAGTAGATTGACCCTCACGGAATGAAAACAAAAACATAGGTGCATCACCATATTGGCCTGCCAGGTCGCCGGATCTTCAGACTACCCACTTTATATCTTGAAAAATTGATGTCGTAGGAAAGACAACTTGGGATAATACTTTTGTATATTTCTGTGCAAAATGCAAATCTATCAAAAAAAGTATACGTTCCCGTTGAAAAAAAACAATGTTGACCTACGAATGACCTTGTAAACCTCCGCCGAATGGAGAGTATAATAGCACAGTGTTTTGCCCTCTCCGAACCATGGAACTTTTATTTCAAACATCTTTCTCTAAAATACGTTGTTCTCAAGATATTTTACTGTGCCAACTTAAATGCACCACCCTGTATAAACATTAGGGTGCTCCAAAAAAAAAAAGTTTTTTGGCTACCATCTCAAAAGTTTCTAGTAGGTATAAAAAAAAATCTCCAACAAGGACAGCTCGATATTTTGATTCTACGTGACGCGCAACGGTTTTCCGTTTTCCCATATAAATAACACGTAAGAAATTTTTTTTTTTGTATTGCACAAATAAAACTACTAACAATTTTTTTTACAATTTTGATGAACATGTTCTTGTAGGAAATTAAATTGTCTACAAAAAAGCCCTGATATGATTTCCTAGTAAACCTAAGGGGTAAAACGTTATCAGACTTTGAATACTCGCAACTAAGTGAATATAGGTTGAATTTTTTTTATTTCCAAGAAGAAATTTGACTGCAATATGAGCTAATATTGAGACTTATATGTCTCTTCCACTGAGTAATTATTCGCAGTGTAAAAACAATATAAATCATACAGTCACATCCGGTGAAATACAAAATGCGTTCTAAAATCATATACGGTTAGATTCAACTTGGTTGCGGGTATTCAAAGTCTGATAAAGTTTTACCCGTTAGATTTACGAGAAAATCATATCAGAGCTTTTTTGTAGACAATTCAATTTCCTACAAGAACATTTCCATCAAAATTGTAAAAAAAAATTTGTTAGTAGTTTTATTTGAGAAATAAAAAAAAAAAATTTCTTACGTGTTATTCATATGAGAAAACGGAAAACCGTTGCGCGTCACGTAGAATCAAAATATCGAGCTATCCTTGTGGAAGAATTCTTTTTATACCTACTAGAAACTTTTGAGATGATAGCACTTTAAAAAAAAACAAAAAATGTTTTTTTTTTGGAGCACCCTAATAAACACGCATGAATTTTTAAAACTCGGTTTTGATATTTCGCTGTGTCAACACCGTGAATATAAGAAGTCAAAGTATACGACGGACTTGAGCTCAATGTTTTTTGGATTGACAATATTATGTAACATAATTTCTTCAGCAACATTTTTACAAAAGTTTGAACCTGCAAGAAACCGTTCGATAAGATTTCCGATTTTTTTTGAATAAAATGAAATGATAACCCTATGGTTCTCAATATATTTATTTCGCATACAGTTATAAACATTGCAATTTTTTGAGTATAGATTGAGATAAAAATCTGCAATAAATCATTGAAGTTACTTATAGGTAGTAAAAGAATAAAACAATCAACCGAATCGAAAATGATCAGGCATTTGAGTCCCCGGTTTCGCGTTGAAACCTCGATATATTCGAGCTCAAGGAAAAACGGTCTGAATGAAGGACAATATTCAGTACAAATTCAGAATATAGAAACTTCAGATCAAAAAAACTGTTCGTGTAACGCTAAATATAAAAACAAAACCGAAGACTTTACACACAATACAACGATTCCACGCACCAACAGCTTTCAGTGAAATTGCTATTGTTGCCCTACTGAAAAAGATCGTTTGATAAATCACAAAACGTTATCACGAATTCTGCATGTAATTTATTATCATATAATTCAGCTTATGATATGATGTTATTATAGATATATCAGATATGATGCAAATCAACGCATCAAAATATGTTTTGATGTAGTTATACATAAATGTAAATAAAATAATAAATCCGTAATAAAATACGTTTATTTCTTTGTATCATATCTGATAACACATGCTATAATTTTATCACAAGCTACATAGTATGTTGAATGACTTACAGAATTCATCCATAAAGTTTCAGGATTTATCTGACTACCTATTTCAGTAGGGCGGGCTACCTAAGAATGTACGAAACCAATGCAATCTTACAAAACATGGACTTATTTACGCAATGTTGTACGTCTCAGCCGGCGTACAGACAAGGAACGTTTCTTCGGATCACTATATTTTCCCATTTTTCGTAATCACAATTGTACTCAATTGTTTGTATCACAAAACTAACAAGCCGTTCACAAAATCCGTTGCAGTCAGGATTTATGAATATATTGATATATTAGTCTTCGCAACCAGTGATCTTTGGAACCACACTGATATAAACTGCGCGCAGAAAACTAACTTTCTTGTCGCTGCGGCGCGAGGGCGTGCGTGAGCCGAAAACGCTGGCCCGGTGACTTGTTGCCTGGGACTGTCGAAAACGCACGTGGAACAGAATGTTGCGAGATTATATTTAGGGAGAAAATAATTACTAATCACAATTGCGGAATGTGATTGGTAGTTATTTTCACATCTGATTACAATTTTTTGAATTAATTACGAAGTTTATTCGCTTTAATTACAATTGTCAAATGTAATTGGGGCGATTATTATACATATACGGGGAAACATAGGTTATCTATGGGTAAATATAAATATATACATGTACACAGGCATGTTGCTTGTATATAAGTCAACTATGGTAGATCGGTATATATATGTATATATAATATATATATATAGATAGACTGGTCGAATTAAATTTTCTCCGAAGCCCCTTAAAACTCTTCCTTTTGATGAAAAAACTGGAGAAATTTTTTTTTTTTTTTTATTAAAAAAAAACACGTGCCGCAAGACGATCCAAGTTCATTTTTTGGTAAAATCATGTTTTTTTGGAAATTTTTAATATTATAGAAGTAAAAGTATAAAAAATACTAAATAAAGTTTACGTGAGCCTTTGAATTAATAAATCTGCTCATAAAAAATGAGTTTGTACAAATTTAGTTTTAAAATAAAATTATTAATTTAAATTTTCCTTATTTTTTATTAACTAGACAACATCAAATAAAAAAAAAATTCGAAATTTTATTCTTTTCAGTTCAAAAATTGTTTATATTCCACTACAAAATACTATTTGTGATAAGAAATTTTAAAAAATGAAAAGATTTTACCAAAAAATGAACTTAGATCGTCTTGCGCCACGTGTTGTTTTAGATGAAAAAAAAATTTACCTCGCGTTTTTTCATCAAAAGGAAGCTTTTTAGGGGGCGTCTGAAAAAATTTATTCTTTATTATTTGAATTATTAATTTGATTATTATTTTAATTGATATTACGACTATTAGTCTGATAATAGTTTGACTTATTAGGTAACCCCTTTGTTTTATATCGAGTCTCTATAATAGCGGAGCTCGGGAGGACAACGCCAGGACGTCGAGGGACTACTCCCGACGTCTGAGTTCGAGGTCCTTCCCGAACAGCAGCTTCCCGTCAGCACGTCTTTCTTCCCCAACTCCCGGTCGTGGATGTCGCAGGAGCGGTCGAATAAGGATGACTCCCAGAGTCAAACCCTCCCGTTCCCGCAGACTGATCAGCCTGGTGCTGAACCACTTCCCGTCAACCGTTTCTGGACGTCTAGGCAATGGTTGAATAGAGCAGGGCGAAACCTCAAGTAGTCCACCAAAGCTTCCCGTTGCCAATGACTTATCGACCTGGAGTCGAGCTAGACCTTGTCATCGGCTTTCCCGGTATCGTCCCGCTACCGGCGTCACTCCCGAAAAGTCCCGGTAGAAGAACTGCAACCATGTGAGGCAGGCCTGCCTGTAAGCCTTCCACATCGTCAATGGGGAATTCTGGATGCAGATCCGGTAATTGGGGCATCAGAACTTCCGCCAGATCCTCTGACTGGTCCGTTTTTCTTGTTAAAACGCAGCCAGGGTGCACTTCGTCCCGACGATAATCCCGAGGAGTCCCGCGACGAGAACCGAGGTTGGAGAAGAAGACGCAAGGCACGAAATCCCGTACGAGTCCCGCTATACCGCATTCAAAACATCCCGCCGTACCGCCATGTTGGATGAGCACTTGGACAAACTCCTACGACTAGAGCGTCCCGGACTACGCGTCCCGAAACTCATGCCAACAAGGCCGACTAACTGCTGAGTCTGACGACCAAGATTTTGACGAAAAATCTAAGTACGACGATTCAAATCGCCTAGCAGCTAGGGGATCCCGCAGCTATAAAATGTGGGGTAACGCAGGACTCGGCCTACTTCTACGCTCAGCCATCCTCACGTCAAGAACACCAGCTACAGTCCCGAGTTCCCGAATTGTTAAATACAGTGTTGAAGATTTGGTTAAAGTTTATATTATCGTTATTTAATACCGTTAAAGTTCTTTTTATTTTGTTAAAGTTTAGAGTTCTAGTTTATTGTTATATTGTTTTTACTATTCCCGTTTTGTGCTTGAAGCCGATTTATCGCCGATAAGGTAAGACCTATTTTCTGTAAACCACGAGGTCGCTCAGGAATCCCGTTTAGTCATTTATTAGGTTATATTTAGTGTGGCGTAGGTCACGTTTATGGTTCGTTAAGTCCTCGGACTTCGTCCCGGTAATATTTTATTATATTTAGTCTTGTTAAAAACGGATTTCTCGAGTCGACTCGTGCTAGTGACTATTTGTGGCTTTTTTTCTAGGCTTTAGCATGCGGTAGATTCTGTTAGATTTTCTTCTTTTTCTCTGTCTTTCTCTCTTATTCTATTATTTCGATCACAAACGACCTGTAACGACTATTTCCCGGAGCTAGCGAGCGTAGAAGCCAGCATTGTTATTTAGTTTTTAGTTTCTTAGTTAATAATTATTTGATTGATGTATTTTCATATTTTCTCTTTAAGTCCCGTGTAAATTGATTAATCTTGTATCGAGACGATTGCTGTGAATTTTCTTATATTTTGTTATATTGTGTCATATATTTTGAGTATTGGATTGATTAGTCTCTTCTAGTGAATTTCCCGAATTTTGTCTGAATCACGAAACATAATCTTGTAAATATTGTATTACCTATTCCCGTAATTATTGCGGATTGTGCTTTAGTTTTTCCCGTACCGATTCAGTACTTCTGAATAAATCAGTCGAAAATATAATTGGTATGGACTATTAATTGGCACCCTGCCCCTCTACCGTTTAGTTACTAGTATATTCTGAGCTATCTGGCAATTTCCGCCGTCAAACTATATGTTTTAGTCTTTCGAGTGACGTGAAAACGTCTGGCGCCCAACTATCAGTTTTCTTATTAGTTTTCTATTAAATAAACGTTGACGCCGAAGTGCACGGTTCCCGGGTGACCCTTCCCGTAAAAGTGCACCGTTGCAATATATGGCCCAGTCCATATGGATTCACCGATGATTTTTGGCCACCACTTTCCATTCATTTGTAACTTTGGCATGTCAATCTTCATGCGATTTCATCAGACACGTGTTTTTGCTTTTTGGCGAAAAACGATTCTTTATCTCTGTGGCGCCATTTTGAAATTTCATGAAATTTGGGTTACAAATTACAAATCACAAATTACAAATATAATGATGAGTTGATTTTTATCTAATTACAAATTGTAATTAGTGGTGCCCATCACTATCGTGGAATACGAAAATTTTTATCTCAAAAAAATGCTTGAACACGTATGTTCTATCGACAATAATCAGACGAAATAAAAATGGACAAGGGAGATTGTCGGCTAATATAAAATTATTTTTAGAAGTTGTCTGTGGTGTGAAGAAAAAAAAACGCAGAGAATTCTGACAGTGATGGTTTTCAAGCATAACGTTTTGCTCTATGAAATGCACTTATTTTTAGATTTTCGGATTTATTGTCATCGAGTTATTCGTTATCGAGTAGCGCCACTACTGTGTATGTGAAATCGGAGTGAGTCCGCGGATCAGGCCGTTTCGGCATACATACGACTGACGTTACTCAAAATTGGACAACAGAGTGAAAAAAATCTGATATTTAAAAATTATTCTGAAGCGTCGACTTCAGTCATCGTAATATGTAATAAACTATGTGATATGTATTGTAAGGCTTTTTTTTATTACACCAGACTGTTTTTTAATTATCCATAGATGGGACATTCCATGTCAACTTGGCCGACGTCGGACCCTGACCATCTGGGATTTGATGCATGTTTTTTCATATCATATTTGCTTCAATTTTTGACCAGTCACTTTACACCGAAAAAAAAATAATTATGAAATCCGGGGCTCAAAAATACTCCCAAAAAATATTCGTCACGGCACTGGCTTCATGATAAATATAATAGTTACGCTCCCGAGCTGGCTGACGCCGGCCGAGCTGCAGTCCACGGCCTGCGATACCGACCCACGGTTCGCGCGCTGCGCTCTCTCTTGGGCATTGGGGGAACTAAGGATTATCATGGCTTCTCAACGATTTACAATCGCTAATTACAACGAATCGCGAGTTTTCACATAGAGACTTTATTCCTGCATAAAACAAAGATGTTTTTGAATAGGAGTGTTTGTCATGCCGTGTAGAATGGTGCTTACACAGTTATTTTCGGGTCAATGATGCGTGGGCTCTGATATCAGTCGAAATAAGTGACACGCCCACATTCTGCGATTAAAATTTGAAAAAAAATTTCGATTTCATTGAATTTTGGGAGCTAGTTCGAACTCATTCCTCGTCAAACATTGGCTGCCAAAAGGACAATCCGATTGATAGCTCCGTTTCGGAGATATTCGGGAAATAAGATGAGTCGGTAAAAATCGTCTGGTCCCTCCCCTTAATACAAAAACACAATGTATACTACAAAAAGAGAAAAAAAAAACAACACAATTTTCTTCAGTTTGACTTCAGTTTCAAACTTATCAGAGACGTTCACGAACGCTACTGTCATATAGGGATGAAACAGATGCAGAACAAAATTAATCAGATATATACAGCAAAGAATCTAACGAAGAATATAAAAAAAAATGTGCAGAAATTGTGAAACCTTCCTAAAAAACAAATCCAGAGGATAAGAAAAAAATTGGTTGGATGTCTCATTTAGGCCCAGCCGCAAATCCTTCTGAAATAGTGTCAATAGACACAATAGAAGGATTTGGAGGATCCCGATCGACGAAAAAATACTTACGCCTCCTAGTAGACCACTTCACGAGGTATGCATATATTTTAACGTCAAGGACGCAGAGTTCAAATGACTTTATCAAACTTGTGGAAAATATACCGGACAACAACGGAATTAGTTTGATTCTAGCAGACCAATACCCGGGCATAAATTCTGAGGAATTCAAGAAGTTACTGCACGACAAAAAAAATACCAATCTGTAACGTGGCAAAATCAAAAGATGTTAGAATAATTATATTATTAAAATAAAGCAGACGCTAAGCGCAGTATGGGACTCTCGCGCGCGCCATCTCCCTGCAGTGTCGCTAACTCGGATCTCGGCCCTCCGCTAAGGCCCGAGCGAAAACCTTTCTCGCAAAATAAGTAACTCCCAGCCGTATGGAAAGGGTCGGCCTGCAGACGTCAAAGGGAGACCCCTAACTTCCTAAAGATCCCAGGTTCCGCATTTATTATATGTATTGAGAGTGCGGCGCGTATGGGTTGTTTCGGCCTCTACTAGTCCGTATACCTTCACACATGCTCTGTGTATAACGGAAAGCTACCTTGACTGTGTCGGCTTTCTAGGATGTCCGACACGTACGTTATACCAATACAAGTCAGCATTATTTAAAATCACTTATAAGAAATTGACTTATTCACTCTTTTTGTTTTCTTCACTCATTGCATTAAGCAACCAGCTTTATCAATTCACAAACAAAGACAGACATTTATATCAAAATATCGCAAACTCTTGACCACTTCCCTCATATATATTGCAACGGTGCACTTCTAACGGGAAGGGTCTACCCGGGAACCGCGCACTTCGGCGTCAACGTTTATTTAATAGAAAAATTATAAGACTAAGATTTGGGCGCCAGACGTTTTCACGTCACTCGAAAGACTATAAAATATAGAAATTGACGGCGGAAATTGCAGATAGCTCAGAATATAATAGTAACGAAACGGTAGAGGGGCAGGGTGCCAATTAATAGTCCATACCAATTATATTTTCGACTGATTTATTCAGAAGTACTGAATCGGTACGGGAAAAACTAAAGCACAATCCGCAATAATTACGGGAATAGGTAATACAATATTTACAAGATTATGTTTCGTGATTCAGACAAAATTCGGGAAATTCACTAGAAGAGACTAATCAATCCAATACTCAAAATATATGACACAATATAACAAAATATAAGAAAATTCACAGCAATCGTCTCGATACAAGATTAATCAATTTACACGGGACTTAAAGAGAAAATATGAAAATACATCAATCAAATAATTATTAACTAAGAAACTGAAAACTAAATAACAATGCTGGCTTCTACGCTCGCTAGCTCCGGGAAATAGTCGTTACAGGTCGTTTGTGATCGAAATAATAGAATAAGAGAGAAAGACAGAGAAAAAGAAGAAAATCTAACAGAATCTACCGCATGCTAAAGCCTAGAAAAAAAGCCACAAATAGTCACTAGCACGAGTCGACTCGAGAAATCCGTTTTTAACAAGACTAAATATAATAAAATATTACCGGGACGAAGTCCGAGGACTTAACGAACCATAAACGTGACCTACGCCACACTAAATATAACCTAATAAATGACTAAACGGGATTCCTGAGCGACCTCGTGGTTTACAGAAAATAGGTCTTACCTTATCGGCGATAAATCGGCTTCAAGCACAAAACGGGAATAGTAAAAACAATATAACAATAAACTAGAACTCTAAACTTTAACAAAATAAAAAGAACTTTAACGGTATTAAATAACGATAATATAAACTTTAACCAAATCTTCAACACTGTATTTAACAATTCGGGAACTCGGGACTGTAGCTGGTGTTCTTGACGTGAGGATGGCTGAGCGTAGAAGTAGGCCGAGTCCTGCGTTACCCCACATTTTATAGCTGCGGGATCCCCTAGCTGCTAGGCGATTTGAATCGTCGTACTTAGATTTTTCGTCAAAATCTTGGTCGTCAGACTCAGCAGTTAGTCGGCCTTGTTGGCATGAGTTTCGGGACGCGTAGTCCGGGACGCTCAGGTAGTAGACGTTTGTCCAAGTGCTCATCCAACATGGCGGTACCGCGGGATATTTTAAAGCTGGTATAGCGGGACTCGTACGTGATTCTCGTTCTCTGCGTCTTCTCTTCTAACTTCGGTTCTCGTCGCGGGACTCCTCGGGATTATCGTCGGGACGAAGTGCACCCTGGCTGCGTTTTAACAAGAAAAACGGACCAGTCAGAGGATCTGGCGGAAGTTCTGATGCCCCAATGACCGGATCTGCATCCAGAATTCCCCATGAGCGATGTGGAAGGCTTACAGGCAGGCCTGCCTCACATGGTTGCAGTTCTTCTACCGGGACTTTTCGGAAGTAACGCCGGTAGCGGGACGATACCGGGAAAGCCGATGACAAGGTCTAGCTCGACTCCAGGTCGATAAGTCATTGGCAACGAGAAGCTTTGGTGGGTTACTGGAATTTCGCCCTGCTCTATTCAACCATTGCCTAGACGTCCAGAATTGGTTGACGGGAGTGGTTCAGCACCAGGCACTGATATATATACTAACTGGATACGAGCTCGCCGCCATAATGGCGTACCCGTTGGAACGCCTGGCAGTCAGCCACGGTACTACGTAGGGCGCGGCGTATTTAAAAAAAAGGATGGAGCAGAGTAGTAGGAAACCACTGATCGTTCATATACGGAATTAATGCAAATAATAAAACAGTATACAGTTTATGGAGAAACTTGAAGGTTGCATTTTATTATGGTTAGAACAAAGAACTGCTGTTTTTGCAGGTAACCAATCTGGTCTGCCCATATTCTGGAGCCATTTTTTTCTGTTAATTTCATCACTTGGGGATCTAACAAAGTTTTCAAGAGTTATTATTCGACCCTAACCGCCAAAGAATTCATTTTGTAGTACTCACCTGTGAAATGTTATTCCTTTTTCTGTTGTCAATTTCTTGCAACACGCACATCTTCCCATTTTCAATTTTCACCACAGTTCTTATTATGTTTCCGCTTTTTCGATCCACTACTACACTACCGATCCTTTAAAGTGAGTTATACGCGTTTTCGATGCAACTTAGCACTGATCTGGCATTAAATCGAGGACCGCTTGTTTGGTTATGTGAATGTAAACAACGTAGTACCGTGGCTGACTGCCAGGCGTCGCGATAGTCGAATTCAAGCTTCTAATGGGTACAAACGCCGGCCGATGCCTACCATAGTGAACTCGTATCCAGTTAGTATATATATCAGTGGCACCAGGCTGATCAGTCTGCGGGAACGGGAGGGTTTGACTCCGGGAGTCATCCTTATTCGACCGCTCCTGCGGCATCCACGACCGGGAGTTGGGAAAGAGAGACGTGTTGGCTGGAAGCTGTAGTTCGGGAAGGACCTCGATTTCAGACGTCGGAGTAGTCCCTCGACGTCCTGGCGTTGTCCTCCCGAGCTCCGCTATTATAGAGACTCGATATAAAGCAAAGGGATTTACATAACAAATCAGGCTTATCGTACCAATAATAAAACCATCAATAGAAATAATAATCAAATTAATTAGCAAATTAGTAATCAAGCTAGTTTACGACCTGTGCTACTTCTCCGGAGCTGTCCGTCCTCACGTCGTTCGACACTCGCGCGGTATTGGGACGGTTGCAAAATGCAACGTCACAATATATGTAATACCTGTTCACAATAATATGCATGTGTCTATATTTTAACTAGCGATTAAGAAAAACAGCAAATTGCGGAGTATATTCCGTGTTTGGCACGTGAGGGTTGTTTCGGCCTCCTCGCCTGTCCGCACACGTGTCTAATGTAGGGTGTGCCCGAAAAAACTTTTTTTTTTTTTTTAATTTCCCACATTAAAAATCAGAGTGGTTTTATGAAATACGAAGCCTCGATGAAGGAGGGCACTGAGAAAAAATGCGAGGTGGTGTCTCACTCGACCAGGCATTAACACTGATGAGGCACCTTTTAAACTTGATTATCAGCATCTTCCTTTCGGCAATTGAAATATTACATGACATTCAGGTGTTTTAGCATGTGGTATAATAAGTAGAAAATAAAAAAATTTTGGCAAAAATTAGGCTATTAGCATTCCTTTTTTTTTGTTCTCCACTGCAGATATGTATGTATTTGTGGATAATAACGACCCTCGTGAAAGAGAGCATCAGACGATCAATCCTAACAGGTGCCTCATCACCAATATTGCGATAAGGTAACTGTCGCTAGCTTCTAATGTCCACAACTCCCTTCAGCGGAAAAAATGTTTGTTCAATTTTTTATAACACCTTGTAATATTGTTTATTTTCGTGTATAATTGATCCTCACGAAAGCGAGTTCCGAACAGACAAGTTTAGGAGATGTCTCATCAGCGTTGTACTTTAGTCGATCGAGACACCTCTTAGAATTTTTTTTCAGAGCCCCCCTTCAATGACGTTCCCTATAATATTCAAATACGCAAATTCCCGCAGTGGGAAGTGAGGAAAAAAAAATAATTTTTTTTTTTCACAATTGTTCTCGAAACAAAATTATTCATTAGTCTATTCCCTGTACCACCTTGTGATTTTATTCAATTTGCTGTGAAATTTCACCTCGCGAAAGGGGGCTTCGTTCAATTAAGTCTAACAGGTGCCTCATTAATATGATTTCTGGTCGACTGAGGCACCATTTAACATTTTTTGTCAGAGCCCCCCTTCGACGACGTTTCTCATAATACATGAAACCACTCATTTTTTATATGGGAAATGATAAAGAAAAAAAAAATTTTTTTTTGGCACACCCTAGACTGTCTATACTCCTTTGCTTGGTGTATAACGGAGAAGCTACCTTGACTGTTTCGGCCTTCTGGGAGTCAGACCCGTTATGCAATGAAAGCCAGCTTCACTTCAAATTAATTATGCTTTGAATATCACCCGAAACATTTAGTCTATATAAAGCCACGAAGTATACGCAAATAAATGCGTTTTGAATAACTATTGAGGGGATATGAAACGTTTGTCAAAACCTCGAAAACGGGAATCATGAATTCTTCGAAACTACGCAATCAATCGCAATAAAACTTTGGGGAATTACGTAGTTTTTTGGCAGAAAGTGGCTGATTATCATACTTTTTCAAAATTTGACAAAAATTTTTGCAGATTGGGTTATCGACCACCTAAATCATGTGATTATTCATTGTTGCCGTAGATAATCGCATTTCTAATGTAAGTTACAGTTTAGACCAACAATCCAACAGGCAACACCCGTTTAGACTGCGTTCAGGAGCTTTCGCTAGCTGACAGTGGCGACAAAATATATCGTCGTTTGCGTGCAATGTTTTATGTTAGATTGGACGGAGGCTCCCGCCGCACGCGGGACACATGCAATTTGAATTTGTGTTGGTCGATATAGTTTAATAAAGCGGCCTGTTTGAATACGTACAAAACTCTTGAACTTCATGCAGAAATTTTTTCAGAATTAGAACGACACATTGCAAACGCAGGCCATTTTTTACAGATTACGATGAAAACTTCACAATATAATTTTAAAAAAATTGAAGGGCCGAAAATTTCAAGGGCCTAAGGCAATAGCCTTATTAGCCTTATGGTTAATCCGGGGTTGCCGGTGTTGCACCGCTATGTTTAAAAATTCATATCTCCAAAAGTATTCAACGGAGCGGATTGGTCTTTGAATCATTTTGTTCGTAAAAGAATACGCTTTGATGCAAAAAATGTCAATTCCAAAAAAAAAATTCCTTCACTTTTTTTTCGTCGTTTGTTTCTTTAATTTTACTGCCATTTCCGCGGGACTCACAGAAATTCATGGAGATAATTTTTTTTGGATACCTGGATCCTTCCCCTTCAATTCTAAAAAAAAAATGTATGGAGAAAATACCTGGGCCGAAGTTAAAAAATAAAACGTCTCGTCGCGCGTCGCCGCGCGCGCCGATCCACGTCCGCACTACTCCCGCAAGCTCGTTGTGTTGCATAGTGGAGTTATGCCTGATGGATCTTTTGCAATATTTTGGTGGCTCTGAAAAGGGCCGATGTTTTTAGCGATGATTCGCTGGATGATACTTAGTAGGACACCTCTATAGAAAAATCTGTGATCAATCGTCAAAGTTGGTTACACACTGCTCCATCGTAGAAATAAATTATTTTTTCTATAGGAATTGAATTTTGAAACTTCTCTGTCATAAAGTTGATGGCTTTTTTTTGAAATAAATGAACTGCAACTGGATTATGTTTCAGATGCTCTGAAATTATCACAAAACTAAAATGTCTCGACTGGTCGTTACCGGAACTCTTATAGTAAACCAGGATTGGATGAATAGTCGCCTGATTATTGCTCCAGTGCAACCCTTGCGTGGAATCGTGTACAAAGAATGCATAATTCTCAACGAAATCGCATACTACTAAAAATTCGCCAAAATTCAAGCTCTCTTTTATCTTCTGCGAATAACTACTTTGCTGCTTCGCAATGAAATCATGTGCAACCAATTTTGACAATTGATCACAGAAGTTATCTATAAAATCCTCGGACTTTTTGGTGAGTGTCTCCAAAGCCGTTCGATCCACTGATATCCACTATTTATAAGTAACATCATTGATGACATTATTTGCAAAGGCTTCTTGCAACGATGATTGGGCATGTTCTTATTTTTGCAGCATATCTTTCGCGTACTGTACGTCTGCAGAACATCAAGCGGAAGAATCTATTTTACAAAATCGATTCGATAAAGCATTGACAGTTCGTGGTACTCTGAAATTACATGCGGTCATTCCAACATCCCATAAACTCGTCAAAACAAAATTATTTTCCGCATCAGAAAAATTTGATTCGATGAAAATTATGAATTGATTTCAAACAGAGGTGTCCTACTAAGTGTCATCCAGCGAATCATCGTTAAAAACATCGGCCCTTTTCAGAGCCACCAAAATATTGCAAAAGATCTATCAGTCATAACTCCACTATGCAACACAACAAGCTTGCGGGAGTAGTGCGGGCGTGGATCGGCGCGCGCGGCGACGCGCGACGAGACGTTTTATTCTTTAACTTCGGCCCAGGTATTTTCTCCATAAATTTTTTCTTAGGATTGCGGGGGAAGGATCCAGGTATCCAAAAAAAATTATCTCCATGAATTTCTGTGAGTCCCGCGGAAATGGCAGTAAAATTAAAGAAAAAAACGACGAAAAAAAAGTGAAGGAATTTTTTTTTTTGGAATTGCCATTTTTTGCATGAAAGCGTATTCTTTTACGAACAAAATGATTCAAAGATCAATCCGCTTTGTTGAATACTTTTGGAGATATGAATTTTTAAACATAGCGGTGTAACACCGGTTGACGAAAATTCACATAGCTCTAACTCCGCCATTTTTAAAAAATTTTCAAAATCCTTGAAGTTGTATTTTTTTTCCATAGTACTAAAGATATTTCGAATGGCGCAAAAATCCGTGACTTGACGGTTTATTTTCGAGTGAAGTGACGTGGATCCGCTCATATGGATTATTATTTCGCATAAATGTCGTACGCAGCGTAGATCATCGACCCGCAAATTTTATATGATGTCAGAGTCAATACTTGGATTTCCAATAATATCCAATACGAAACTCTTACCTTATGCGTGTGACCGCCTGCACACCTGACTGTTACAGATGTCGAATACATTCCAATTTGGATGCTAAATAAATCTATAACAAATCCAATACATCGGATTGATTAAAATCGTATTATTTAATTTTTTAAACTGAACGTTATTGTGCCATGGAGTCAGATTCACAAATTCGTATAGGAAACGTTGAACTGTAATACCAATACAATAAAATACATAACCTCAAATGAAACACTAAATTACTGAAGATATACCGAGAGGCATAATTTTGCAGCATTAGATGTCATGTGAACTTTGATACGGGGTATAACCGCGTTAGTAATTTTCAAAATCAACATCAGTGGGATTTAAGGTGTTCTATTTGAAATCGTTATTTGAATGTGAAACAAACAAGTTTTCGTGTCATCATTGAAATGAAAATTTACCAAAATAACAATAAATTTATATTGGTGAACAAGGAACATAACATTTGGCTTAAATGGGTGAAACTATGAATATAAATGGTCATTCAAAACATTCTACAAAAGGTGTTCGAAGTGGCCACCACCTGCGTCGATACATGTCTTAGCCCGGCGTATCAGATTATCCACACATCTTTGTAGGCTATCTTCAGACAATATGGCTGTCGCTTCGTGTATTTTTCCTTCGAGCATCTCGACGGAAGCCGGCTGGTCCTGGTAACAAATGTCTACATGAACCCCCATATTCCGGAATCTAACGGATTCAGGTCGGAAGAGCGTAGTGGCCATGCAATCGGTCCTCCGCGGCCGATTCATCTCCCAGCAAAATTCTCATCCAGCCATTGACGCGGCCGTACTGCAAAATGCGAGGGTACACCGTCATGCTGTAGATGCATGCCGGCCGTTACCTCCACTGGTACCTCGGCCAATGGTTCCGGTAGGATTTCCGTAAAAAAATTTAAGTAGCCATCTCCCGTCAGCCGATCCGGCAATATGTAGGGTCTAATCTAGAAAACGTGTATTTCGAACAAATTTTTTTTTATTCAGCGTTACTATGTCATGTACAACTTCCACACTGACACGGAAATTTTCTGAACGAAGAAATACTAAAATTTGGATTTGAATGCCCCCAACACATGCCATTAACTCACCAAATATCGGTCAACATTCCGGCCCATATGTTCATGCTCCATCGGCTTCGGCATTCGCCGAGCAATAAGTGCATGTCACAGTACTCTCTAATAGTGAAATCCATTATACAATAATATTCTATAATATCGGTTCTAATAGTCTAGTTGAGATACCTTCACATACATGCGATTTTGCCATAACAGTATGCATTAGCATTTTTCTTATAGTCTTCGACGTCCTGATTCCAATAGTGCAAGAATATTTGCACTAAGTTTTGAGGAAAGGGTTAAAAAAAATTTTTGAAAATTGAAATTGCAATATTGCGCCAATGACGAAGAAATTGAAAAAAACTTTCAGACAAGAGTTGTAGATAAAAAAAAAGTCGCGGAAAACACAATCAACCTTTTTTTCTCCAAAATTAATGGGTGAGCCAGTGGAACGAATCTACGATTTTAAATAGGGTTAACAGAAATGAAGGAGTGGGGCGACAGGCAAACGTGAAGGAAGCATTGCGTGCCGGTGTTGAGGGTAGGGTACGCAGCCCCTTGCGCGGTGCTTCTTCTCTCGCCCAAGATTGGTACATATGCTGGATTGTTGATAGGAGTCGAGAATAAATAAATATTATAATATCGTAAATGTTTGGGAGTACAACTCATATGAAATAAAAGTGAGGTTCTGTTATTGTCCATAATTTTCAATTGCAAGCTAAGAAAATTGTACTCAACGTGTCATATTGAGTCGTGAATTAAAATTTTATAAAATGATATTCTCAATCAATATTGAAAACATTATGAGATATGATTTTTTCTTAAATCTTATTATCAACTTTTCAAATGGTAATTAATACCGTGGAGTATGCAGATTTTGAGAATGTAGTGTAAAAAATAAGCATATTTTTTGTTTTTTCTTTACGAAATTCTATAGTAAATCGGAATTCGAAAAGAATTAAGCAAGGTACAAATTTTTTTTTTTTTTTGTTACTTATTCGCATATGCAATACTGTAATAAATGACTAGAATTTTAATTTTTTATTGCACGTTATAATTTTAAGAAGCTCTAATATTCTAATTCAATTTGATCCTCCGATGTTTCAAAACCATATATTATTCGGCTGGTTCTTCGTTTCCATCGCACATATCGTACTCTTTATCAGAAGGTAGCTCGTCTACATCGTTTTCAACTAAAGAATCTGGCCTCATGTTGGGGGCATTTTTACAGCTTACACCTTCACAGTGTTTGCAAAACCGTGAGCATTTCATGCCAGCCTTTCGGCAACTGCAACGAGCGCTCCGACAGTCAGACGTACAGCCACAGGAGACCTGTAAACAGAATGATTATACAATGCATATCGAATATAAATTAAAATGTAAACTCCTGTTTAAATATTCTTAAACATTTAGAGAACCTTTGTCTTTTTGATTATTATTATTAATTGTGGATTCTTTAAATTGTCTCATCATATGAAGAAGTTCAGGCGGAGCTGCATCTTTTGCGGGCATAATCGACAGAAGGATGATTAAAGATCTAATCCACCCCCAATCTTCTGGTCTTAAGTTTTTACCTAGCCAAATTTGCATTTGTAAATAAACGCGCCTTGCGTGTTCCTGTAATGAAGCTGCGGTCGGTGGTAGTGAAGCCAGGCGAACTGCGGTTGACGGAGCGAACATTAACGATTCGTACTTCTGAAATCGAGCTGCGCCAAGTGTGATTTTATCATTTCCAACTCCATACAAATGTAAAATAAATTTCTCCGCCGCACTTAACAATGCATCAACCGTTGCTTCGGGGTTGTAGAAGACTTTGCAAAGTTGACGCAACTCTTCTTTCAGTTCTAAGATTTTCAATAATGTCCGTTTGCCTTTCGAATATAGGGCACTTGTCGTATCGCACCCGACGAAAGCATGCGCAAACAATATAAATTCTCGTAAATGTTCGTGATCGGCTGTTGAATACAATTGTCTTGTTCTTGCATTTGGAACTATTTTATAATAATACATGCTCCTTCTTTAGTTAGTCAAACCGATGAGTAGCACGAATAAATCGACATCGTTACCGACTACTGCTACTGAACCCACTAATTCAACCGGACCTCCACTAATTCAACTGGACCTCCACTAATTCATTCGCCTGTATTGCCATGTTCATAATCATCGAATCTGCGTTTTCATCAGCAACTTTGACATTTACCGACCGTAGTAGCGTAGTGCTAGCACTTGAGACTGCGGAGCGGGAGGACGTGGGTTCGAGTCCCTGGCCTGTCGAGGAAGACCTGAGCGGCAGCCCGCAAAATTTGTAGGACGGGTCACACCGTTCAGGCGCTGAATTGACGGGCTGAGGATTAGAGCTTGGTCCGGCTACACTTGAACAAGGTTTTTTCGGCAGTTTTCCCTTGTCCCTCGTGCGAATGCGAGTGTTTCTATATCTAACTGCCACTGCTTACTCCCTCCCTCACTTACCCTCTATATTTGCAAGTGTAATTGTGATAATAATAAAGAATTTTCATTTTCATTTTCATTTATTCCGTTCTTACATAAATACTCAGACAAAAGACGAACAAACTTATACTTGGTTGCGACATTTAATAGAAACCTTGTTTGAGTCAACGTGACGAGCATGTTCTCATTGATGTCCATGTCTGCAGCAAAATTCTTTTCTTGACGACGATATCTCTCGTATGATTTAAGACCGATACACTCATCGTTGTACCCGTCAAATACTATCCACGCGTTGAATCGGTAATGAGTCATAATGTGTTAGAGGTACGTTTCAAAAAGGTCTCGAAAAGTCGACCCGTGAGGCCAACGTACGCTGTGTGATAAAAAGCCACCATCAATTACGAAAGTGAAGTTTTGCAAAAATGTATCAGTATCAACCATAGATTTGTGCATCTCAAAGATTTTATACAGCTCAGCTTTTTGTGTTTTTCGCATGAACCCTTTCTCATCGAACAGTGCCAACGGAAATGGTGATAGTTCATACTCGAAGGCTTTTTTCTTACCAACGGAATTGCTTTTAAGTAACACTAATATCCGCTGAAATAGTAATGCCGAATCTACAGTAATATGTGAAGTGCCACCTATGTGGAGGCCCGTCTTCGCTGATTCTAACGTCTTCACTCTGTTCGACATTAACAGGGATATATCTTTAGCATTTCGCCCAACCATCGTGCGCATTAGCCTTTTGCCAACCTCTATCGCCAAGTGGCAGTTGATTTCAGGGCCGCCGACGATTGTTGATGTTTGTTTATCCAGAACAGAAACTTCGCGACATCAAGTTCGTCTCTTTTTCGCCTGGAACGACCAATATCCGTGTGCTGCTCACTCGATGATGTTGTGACGCGAAAGAACTCTTCAACACATTCCATAATACTGAATGTCGATGGCATTGTCAAGAGATATCGAGCAACTAGACCTGGTGAAACTGCTCTTCCGTGCTTTAGATCTGTTCCAAAGTGACGATTCAATGTTTGTTCAATCGTCATGTCGGTCCAAACTCCAGTCCAAGCTTTATCTGACCTCCGAACAGTGAAGAGACCGTCTTTTGTATATGAATCATATTCGTCAGGCTCCATTGCCCCCTCCGGGCGCATCTTTCGGACCAACTTCCAGATCCATCATATCTTGCAGGTACAGCTGTGCAATTTTTGCATAAGGTAAGTGGCCTGCTGCGTGGAATACTGGTAACATTAGCTCCCCCCTCCAACGTAGTTCCCAGTCCCCCAATCGTTTTGCCTCCACAAATTGCGAAGCAATAATGACTAAATCGAAATATTGGACCCACAATTGAGCAGTTGGTCCATTGTGTTTTAAGCAATTCATTTGTGCAATAAAATCCGTTGTCATTTCGTCGATAAGAGGCTCTGCTCGACAATCGCCAATCGTAGGAGGTTCTAGAGGGTCTGCATGCCTTTGTTCAGGAATGATGTCATGAAAATTCGATAGTCTTCACTTCTGTCGCTCTTTGCACTGTCGAAAATTGCGATACCTAGCGCAGTAAAGGTTAAAATGTGCGTTCGCATTGCTCTAGAAAACGCATGACCACTAAGCATGTGTTTGACTGATTGTAAAGCATATACGACGGACCACAGACTATCGAGTCCGCTGCCACTCATGATGTGGCCAACAGCTCCAAGGTACGACATCAATGAATGGAATCCTCCGAGACGAACAACTACGTTCTTCAGTTTCCCACGTTCTTGAGATTCCGCGATAATTGAACGTGCTTTTTGATACAACGGTTGATCAAATGTTACGAAGCATGTCTTCTGCTTCAGCTTATCAGCTTCAGTTCGTGCATAACTCAGAGCTGTGTATAACGTAGTTGGTTTTGAAGGCGGCTCATTTATGAATGGTAGACAAACAACACTCGATATCAAAAACGATGTCTCATTAGACACAACTTCCATAAATCCTCCCCAACTGGGTGATTTTTGAACGCCAAACGACTTAGCCCATGAATAAATGGAGTAAGGCAATAATAATGACGATGAAATATCTGAACCAAGCGTGCTCGTGTCGCGATACCTGACTGCTGCCAGACCTTTCGCATTGAAACAAGAGTAGGGAACGGCTGGTATACGACTTTTGTCTGCTATAGTTGTAGATATAGCAGCACTACGACCTCTGACCCTTGCAGTGCCACCTTTATATGATACGTCGTACTCAGGCGTGTAAATAGCAATACCCCCTAGGCAATGGAACGTTTCATGACCATCTAAGGTGCTGACGTTGTGATCTGTGTTGTCAAACACGTGTTGTATGTAAACTCTTGGTGCAACTTCTACTTCTGGAGGATTCATTACAATAGACGTTTCGTATTGCTGCAAGTGGTAATAAGAAACAGAGACACCCATTTTTTGTAACAGATCTATGATCTGTCTCGAGCCAGTCTTTCTATATACATAGGTACCTATTGCAAGCTGCAGAGTCGACGTGAATGAGCTGTACCGAATAGCTGAAATTATGCTGTGTGCCAAGGTGTTGCGTTTCACATTGTACCGGTCATAATCTCCACGATGTTCACTTTCTAGCAATTCATCTAGAAAAAACTTTAGAGTATCTGGAATATCCGCCTCAATATTTATGAGGAATTGTGAGGGTGGTGGGTAACAGTCGTTTTCATATTTCTGACCCTTAATCTCTTTTTTACGCAACTCAGCTGCAACTTTTAAAATTGTGTGCCTTTCTTTTTTGTGACGATTTTCACCTCGGTAGAATTTTTTAGACATGCCTCCGATATCGAAATATTTGTAGTGAATAATTGTTTCCGTCCATGGCGTTTAGTGAATGTAAATATCAGCGCCATATTTTTTCATCAGCTTCCTATACAGGGTTGAATTCGAGACACTGTCCTCAGGCATTTTTTTTTTCAATCTGTCAATGTAAATTCGAATTTCTTGCTCAGCTCGATGTACCGACAGACAGCGTCAAATGCCTCATTTTGAGAACTTGCAGGCAATTTGTCACGCACGTGTAGTTTGTAATTGAAAAAAGTTGTTTGACATTTTCTGTGATATCGCGCGCCTACTTCGAGCAACGAGGATAATCTATAAAGCCCTGCGCAGTACTTCTGTTCCCATTTGATTACTGCGGCGTTCGGCTACTTCTCTTATTCTATTTTGTAAATTATCCTTGCTTACGATACTCACTAAGTATCGACCGCGTGCGAGACTCCAAGGACGACCACAATAAAAGAATAAATTTGTGAAGTCAAACTCTGACTTCATAGAACTTGGGTGCACGGCTAACGGCGCTTCATTAGCAGATTCATTAACCATTGTATAAGATGAAGCTCAGCTCTTCAAAAAAAATATCGATTTTTCGATTATCATTGTGCAAATCCCGTAAAATTGAATTTCAAAACTAAAAAGCTATTTTTCTGCCCTTATCCAATTTTGGGAAAAAAATTCAATATTTTTTTCGAAAAGCTGAGAAAATTTCACATACCGCGCGTTTTTGTGGATGAGCGACATGCCTAGATCCGAAGGTAGCCGAACGTACGCCCTATTATATGCAATTAAGGGTACATGTCATATATATCAGTATTTCTGACACTTCGAGCCTTGACGGCAAGCTGTCAGTTGCTGTAGAGCCTCTATGTCTATTGGCCACAATGTTTATAGGTTATTCTTTGATCACACGCAATTATTCGAAATCGATTGATCACTGATCCGCGTCATTCAGCTAGTTTTATGATTGAAGAATAACCTATAAACTTCACCGCCAATGCACATAGTCTCTACAATAGCTGACAGCTCGTCGTCAAGTGTCAAAAATACTGATATATATATGACATGTACCCTTAATTGCATATAATAGGGCGTAACGTTCGGCTATCTTCGGATCTAGGCATGTCGCTCATCCACGAAAACGCACGGTATAATATGTGATTTCAGGATGAACCTCCGTAAACACTCCAGGATTTAATAAAAAACAACAAATTTTTTTCAAATTGATATTCATGTTTTGACGCAGATAAAAATGATGGATTATGTCATGACGTTTTAGCATCTGAAAGATAAAAGAAAAATACTGCGATATTTTTTTTTTGTTTAAAAAAGTTGAGGCAGAATAATGTCAAATTAAATTTTCTTCGTTGATAAAATTATTCAAATAATATCGTCCTCAACAGGATTAATGGAAGCTTTCGGAATTTTCGCAACTTTACATGGGAAAAGGAAAAAAAATGACGCCAGTTCACTGAACGTGTTTGATTCTGACCGGTATGAAGCCGGCCCCACAGTCTTCTGTCTCTTTTCTCCTCTATACAAGCATAGAGGAAAGAAGGAGATAGATAAATGAAGCCAACTTCATACCGGTCAGAATCAGAAATACCAAGCGTACATTTGAAATTGATTCATATTCATAAGACTAATTGTAGTAACAAGTTGAGTATTGAAAAATTCTCTAGGTGGAATTATTGCTGAATTTGTGTTTTTAATCAATTCCTGGAGTGTTTACGTAGAACCCATCCTGAAAATCACATATTAAATGTGGAATTTTCTCAGCTTTTCGAAAAAAATATTCAATTTTTTTTCCAAATTTGGGCAAGGGCAGAAAAATGGCTTTTTAGTTTTCAAAGTTATTTTTACGAGCTTTGCACAATGATAATCGCAAAATCAATATTTTTTTTTTCTAAACTGAGCTTTTTTCATACAGAAAACATATGTTGCATATATTTTTTTTAACGAGCCATTTCTCTACCCGGGGGAAGCGAATAAGAAAACTAGATCTCGCACAAAAGGCATCAACGTGATCCACCCTCAAGAGGTACCCCAGAGGTAGTCAGAGAAAGAGAGGGTTGTTGGGCGCCAGGCACACGAATGTGCCAGATAAGAGATAGATAGATAGATAGATAGATAAATATTTATTAGATTCTGGGGCGTAGCCCCTTCAGAACCTCAGAATATACATTACATCGGTAATGGAAACAATAAACAGAGACAAATACAATGGCAGCGAGGCAACAATTAATTCTTAATTAATACACTATAACTGAATATAAGTAGTAACTAAATAACTAAATATAACTATACATTATGCCTAAGACAAGCAGGATACTGCTACTCTGACAAAAATACTGACAATGCAGGACAGCCGGCAGTACTTATTGCTAGTCAAACGGAGCCACCTCATGCTCCTCGGAGGCCATTAGGTGTGCATAGCAGCCTTGGCGGAACTCACTCAGCGTTGCGGCACTAGTTATTGCAGGCGGCAAGGAGTTCCAGAATCGAATACCCGAGATGAGAAAAGACTCCTCAAACGCAGCGGTCCGTACAAGAGGAACATGAAGCGAGTCCGTTCGACTTGGATCACGACGTGTGATAGATTGCATACGATACTGTATGTGGTGACCGAAAAGACCCAATTCTGTCATACGCAAAGCCTTGTAAAATAGGCAGCCCATAAAATACAATTGTCGATTCTCAAGCTTGTGCCATCCTAGCCTACGTCTATGTACCGAGATGTGTGCATGTCGCGGAAGGCGCAGCACAAATCTGACGCAGGAATCAAATGCACGCTGCAGCTTCAGTTCTAGCATGCCGGTGATGTCCGTGCGCGCAACAGCACAGTAGTCAAATATTGGCAAAACCAGAGCAGCTACTAGTCGACGACGCGTGGGAATATCAAGGTTACTATTATTCATTCGCAGTCGGTATAGCGCACCAGCAGCCTTCCTGCAGATCTTTTTAACATTGGCAGCCCAAGACAAGTTGCTTTCAAGTGTAACCCCCAAGTAGCACACCGAGGAAGAGTAGTCAATCAACTGACATGCTAGACATAGCTTGGGGCAGTTAACAACGGCATCGCAATGGACATAGGACGTACTTCCGAACACTACTGCTCTGGTTTTTCCAGCATTAAGGCGCAAACGACTGACATTACACCACTGCAGTATAGCGTCTATATCTGCGTTAAGTCTACGCACGCATAACGCAATCTCACAAGGTAGGCAACTTAGATAGATCACAAGGTCATCCGCATAAAGCAGGTGAAGAGAGTGCCGAAGGCTAGCAGGGAGATCATTAACAAACAAAGAGAAAGCGAGACGGCAAGAAAGAAAGTAATCAAAACAAGCCACAATCAACTCTAGACCTGGCAGGTCACCGGCTAGTCAGTAGGAGAGGGGAACGTGGGGGCGGCGAAATGACACAATCCGATAGGGTAAGAAAATAATAAATATATTTGCCTGAAGGCCGGAACGGTACTCGGATAAATAACCAAGCAAATAACGAAAAGAAATGATAATTAAAACAAACTATTAAAGGTAACAAAAGAGATTATGGTAGATAAATAAAACAAAATAATAAATAAAATACTAGGCGACGCACGTCGGGATCGAACTCGCGACCGGTAGAGCGGCGGAGCACGATCAAAGTAGTCGCGACGGGTCGTATACGGGACGGCAGGGGGTGCGAGTGTACAGTAATGATCACGGATTCTGTCACACTGGAAATATGCAACCGAAGATACATCTTCTTTTTAAGTTGGCAATACCCTGTAGGCAGTAGCTGACTTGAGTGCCCTCGCGACGGTGAGCGGCGGATTGTCAAAACCGCATCTGTCAATTCGCATAACCATTAAATGCACGAATGATTTCATTGAAAATATTTAACTTAATTTTGACCGTCAATCGACATAACCTTTAACCGCACGAATGATCGTTAAAATTCGGTCGCTCCGAAAATAACGTAATGTTCGCAAGGTGTTATAAGGATCAGAAGGTTAATTCGTGTATATCCATGAATCTGCCACGGCATTAACATTTTTATTTAAGATAACAATTAGGTTATTTATTGAACGCTCGTTGTCATTGTATAACAAATTTTGTAGCGTTTCTCTGCTCATTTTCTGTAGGTTCGTTATGCTTTCTGAAAATAATATGACGGAGCTGAAAACTATCGTCGCATTGAAATATAATACCTGTAACGGTGTATTTCTTAACCAATAAAACGAATACAATAAGATATCTGATTAACACAATTTTATTCTTTAAACATGATAAAAACGAAACATTGAATATAAACTATCAATAACACTCGTTTCAATTTAAATTGTGCTTAAAATTTTCATTAATTAACAACGCTTAATAAGCTAATAAATAACACATGCTACAATTCATTGTAATATGAAAACAAATCAGCTATATAATTTTTAACGATATGTCAAAGCGATTTTGAACCCATTCATACAATAGTTGCACGATTGTGAATGAGAATATAATAGGTAATACTGATTAGAATGCGATACAACTATAATCTCAGCTATCAATCTTCCTTTGACTATAAATATTGAAATATAAAATAGAACCTATTGGTTTGTAACTCAGCCAACGTAAATTATGAACCTCTGTACTACTAAGTTTGAAAACAAAGTGCCTGAAGCATTACGCAGTTTGAATATACAGGGTGATCCAGAATGAGGTATTTTCCTTCTACCAGTAGAATCCTCGTGAAAATCTAAGACGAAAACTATCAATGCTAAAATGTCAAGGGAGGAGCCGTTTTTGGATAAAAGCCGTTTAAAGTTAGCTAATACGAGAGCAGATACGAGACTGTCTCAGGGCCGCTATCGCCGGTAACAATCGCATTTTTCTGTTTTCATTGCATCGCCTGTATAGCTAAGCTTCAAACAGCCGAACAGCCGCGGCCACAGCCCTGAGACAGTCTCGTTTGTGCTCTCGTATTGGCTCACTTTGAGCGGCTCTTATCTAAAAACGGCTCCCCCCTCGACATTTTAGCATTGATAGTTTTCGTCTTAGATTTTCACGAGGATTTCACTGGTAGAAGGAAAATACCTCATTCTGGATCACCCTGTATAATGTCAGTCTCATTTTGACTAGAATATATTGCACGTAACAATCCTGAATGTTCCTTACAATCATGAATGCACGTAACAATTATAAATTCAATGTTCTTAAAGCGATGCCATCGTACTTGACACGAGGCTCTACAGTCTCTACTGTGCAGTCACCTCACATCTTACTATCTTTATTATACTGGTCGTTGAAAAAAAAATTTCTGTTACAAGTTGAAAAATCTGAAGTTAACCTTTCAAAAATAAGATCCTCAAAGTTTCAATGCTCTATCTAATTATTAATGGGTGCCGGTAATTTTTTTAGTTTTTTCTTATAAAATAAGGCTTTATTTGTTTTCAGACTATGATCTTTTTGAATTTTATAACGTTTTAAATTGAAAAGGATTGAAAAATATTTATAACGTTATAAAATTCAACAAGATCAAGGTCTTAAAACAAATAAAGCATTATTTTATAATACAAAAAGAAAAAGATTACCGACACCCCTTATCAATGATATAGAGCATTGAAAATTTGAGGATCTTATTTTTTAAAGGTTTACAGATTTTGCAGATTTTGCTGGCTTGTTCGAAGCGGGTTGGTATAACGGAGACATCGCTGGTAACTATTCCTGCAAAATTAATTCATTTTTTTTCTATATCATTTAAATATTGATATCGAATAGATATGTTCGTACGAAAAATTATTATTAATAACGAGACACTTAAATTGAATAAAATTATAAACGATTTTTCAGTTTTTGCAATTAATTATTGAAACGCATAGCAAAAAAAAAAATTAATACGAATGATGATAAAATTCATTGCTGAAACCATTGAATTGTCTAACATATACAGGTGAAATCGGGTGTGACCTGAGGACCGTACAGAGATATCGGGCCAAATACAACGCCAACGGGCTGCCCGGACTCACCGATATGCGAAAAAACAACGGTCCGCAACGGAAAACCACGGTTGCAGAAGACGCGGCCCTAGTGGCAGCCGCAAGGGCCGACCGTTTTGCACCATCAACAAAAATACAGAGGGAGCTGCGTCTGAACATCAGCGAGCAGACGGGACGGAGACGCATCCGATAGTCGGGGTTGAGTTACCGCATAGCAGCGAGGAAGACAGCATTGGAACAGCGGCACAAGGACAGCAGGATGGAGTTTGCAAGAAGTGTATTAGGGATGAGTGTCCAAGAGTGGAATAAGGTAATCTTTACTGATGAGAAAGTTTTCTCAACAGATAAAGATTCACGTAGAACTGTGTGGAGGGAGCGTGGCCAACGGTTTCACCCGGACAACATCTTGCCCAGGTATAGGAGTGGACGTGTCACTGCTGCGTACTGGGGTTGGATCAGCGGTGCAGGTCCGGGCGCGCTTGTGGAGATCGACCGCCAAATGAATGCGGAGCAATACATTGAAATTCTTGAAGGAGTGATGATACCTTCTGTGAGGGTTGTCTATCCTGTGGAGGAAATGCCCATAATCCGCATTGTTGAAGACAGCAGTGCAGTGCACACAGCGAGAATCGTGCGCAACTGGTATGCCCAGCATCCAGAGGTGCAACGATTCAACTGGCCGGCAAAATCCCCTGACCTGAATCCGATAGAGAATTTTTGGGCGGAAATGGGACGGGGATGGCAACCGGTCGAACGCGAGAGAAAAGAGGGCTTGTGTATACGAGTCCGTGCAGCATGGGATGGGCTACGTGCAAAGCCAGAATACACCGAAGCTTTAGCGTCATCCATGCCTGACCGGATACGAGACGTTTTGATTAATCAGGGCAGGCACACTAAATACTAATGGACCTGCTCTGATTATTCATTACTCATTGTAGAGGAGAGGCATGGATACACTAAAACTTTGAGTGATTTTCGCTTTGTATGTAGAGCTCATTTCAAACTACACAGATTCTTTTACACAGTCTCTGTTTTCTCTGTGTGCAATGCTCTCTTGAATTCAGCAATCGGCATTGGTGGTAATTCACAGGGTATACAGATTCTACCAAAATCTATCGTCAAACCTTCCGGCATTTGTATTGCTCCGAATTCTTTACCGCAGTGACACTTCTGCTCTGATGCAAGGTGATGATGTTGAATGAATATCGTTGCCTGCCTCCTTCCACCTTATTTTTTAAATTATTTGCCATTCATATTTTCGTTAGAGTATAATTATTTTATTTTCAGTATTAATTTTTGATTGCAATAAACCATCTAATTATCTGTGGAGGAAACTTTGTCATCGGTAAAGATTAGACTGGCCGTTAAAAACAAAATTTTTGTTCAAAGTTGCAAAATCTGTAAACCTTTAAAAAATAAGATCCTCAAATTTTCAATGCTCTATATCATTGATAAGGGGTGTCGGTAATCTTTTTCTTTTTGTATTATAAAATAATGCTTTATTTGTTTTAAGACCTTGATCTTGTTGAATTTTATAACGTTATAAATATTTTTCAATCCTTTTCAATTTAAAACGTTATAAAATTCAAAAAGATCATAGTCTGAAAACAAATAAAGCCTTATTTTATAAGAAAAAACTAAAAAAATTACCGGCACCCATTAATAATTAGATAGAGCATTGAAACTTTGAGGATCTTATTTTTGAAAGGTTAACTTCAGATTTTTCAACTTGTAACAGAAATTTTTTTTTCAACGACCAGTATAATAAAGATAGTAAGATGTGAGGTGACTGCACAGTAGAGACTGTAGAGCCTCGTGTCAAGTACGATGGCATCGCTTTAAGAACATTGAATTTATAATTGTTACGTGCATTCATGATTGTAAGGAACATTCAGGATTGTTACGTGCAATATATTCTAGTCAAAATGAGACTGACATTATACAGGGTGATCCAGAATGAGGTATTTTCCTTCTACCAGTGAAATCCTCGTGAAAATCTAAGACGAAAACTATCAATGCTAAAATGTCGAGGGGGGAGCCGTTTTTAGATAAGAGCCGCTCAAAGTGAGCCAATACGAGAGCACAAACGAGACTGTCTCAGGGCTGTGGCCGCGGCTGTTCGGCTGTTTGAAGCTTAGCTATACAGGCGATGCAATGAAAACAGAAAAATGCGATTGTTACCGGCGATAGCGGCCCTGAGACAGTCTCGTATCTGCTCTCGTATTAGCTAACTTTAAACGGCTTTTATCCAAAAACGGCTCCTCCCTTGACATTTTAGCATTGATAGTTTTCGTCTTAGATTTTCACGAGGATTCTACTGGTAGAAGGAAAATACCTCATTCTGGATCACCCTGTATATTCAAACTGCGTAATGCTTCAGGCACTTTGTTTTCAAACTTAGTAGTACAGAGGTTCATAATTTACGTTGGCTGAGTTACAAACCAATAGGTTCTATTTTATATTTCAATATTTATAGTCAAAGGAAGATTGATAGCTGAGATTATAGTTGTATCGCATTCTAATCAGTATTACCTATTATATTCTCATTCACAATCGTGCAACTATTGTATGAATGGGTTCAAAATCGCTTTGACATATCGTTAAAAATTATATAGCTGATTTGTTTTCATATTACAATGAATTGTAGCATGTGTTATTTATTAGCTTATTAAGCGTTGTTAATTAATGAAAATTTTAAGCACAATTTAAATTGAAACGAGTGTTATTGATAGTTTATATTCAATGTTTCGTTTTTATCATGTTTAAAGAATAAAATTGTGTTAATCAGATATCTTATTGTATTCGTTTTATTGGTTAAGAAATACACCGTTACAGGTATTATATTTCAATGCGACGATAGTTTTCAGCTCCGTCATATTATTTTCAGAAAGCATAACGAACCTACAGAAAATGAGCAGAGAAACGCTACAAAATTTGTTATACAATGACAACGAGCGTTCAATAAATAACCTAATTGTTATCTTAAATAAAAATGTTAATGCCGTGGCAGATTCATGGATATACACGAATTAACCTTCTGATCCTTATAACACCTTGCGAACATTACGTTATTTTCGGAGCGACCGAATTTTAACGATCATTCGTGCGGTTAAAGGTTATGTCGATTGACGGTCAAAATTAAGTTAAATATTTTCAATGAAATCATTCGTGCATTTAATGGTTATGCGAATTGACAGATGCGGTTTTGACAATCCGCCGCTCACCGTCGCGAGGGCACTCAAGTCAGCTACTGCCTACAGGGTATTGCCAACTTAAAAAGAAGATGTATCTTCGGTTGCATATTTCCAGTGTGACAGAATCCGTGATCATTACTGTACACTCGCACGCTACCGCCTCAGCTGACGCGCTCACACAACTAGGCGGCGCGTCGCGGCGACATTCGTGCCACACGCACTCACGCTCACACACACTCACACAGACGGCGGATAGCAAGAGACTTGCGCCCCCGGGTCCAGCACGTAGATCTTCTCAAGACAAGGGAGCAGGCTAGGTGGAGGTGGCCGAGGGCCCTAACTACATAGGCAGATAGTATTATAAAGGGGGAGACTTCCGACATCCGTCGAACCGGTCGAACGCGCTAGAGTTAGATGCGGGGCTCGGGAGACTCCACGAGCCGCCAGAACCTGAGGAATAATGAAAAGAACTGCAGCCGAAGAACTCGCACAGCCGCGCGAGACGGTTGGTCGGTAGTCTGGTGAGAAGCTCACCTCGCTCTCCAGCAACAACTCCTGCGGCACGGCACGGGCCGGCAGCAACACCCACACACACACACTCCGCACAGCGGGCGTCGGTTAAGCCGAACGATCTAAACACTAGATACAGTAAATCTAAGAGAAGCTAAGGCACTAGGCACAAAATAAGAAAACTCAGAAGGCAGCAAACAAGACTGAACTAGACTCTACTGAAGCAAAAAAGAGAAGGTGAGACCGTAACGGAAAGATGAGCGAAAAACTAGATAGCGGCAAGGCAGCAATGGCACTCTCTCTAGCGTACGAAAAAGCAAGATGGCCATCCCCTTTGTTTCCGCCGTCCTCTTCTTCGCCGGCGGAAATCAGAGCAGATGTCGCTGATAACGGCGAGGGAGGTAGCCGCTCGGCAGTCGGCACCCACTGATTTCGCCATACCTCGGTGCGGTGACGTCATACGTTGGTTGCGGCCAGCTCGGGAGGTAATGCACGGAGGAGCGGTCAGCCCTCTCCCGACCGGCTGGCTGGCGAGGTGTTGTCCACGATCTGCTGTCCGAGGTACAGGTACTATCGGCGAGGCTCTGCAGCGTCCCTCCCTGTCGATCAGCGCCGTCGTGTTATCTCGTCGCCCCTCGCAGTCCAGCGTCGCCTCAACCTGCTGACATAAACTCAAGGCAGACAGACATGCTAAAGCTGGGGGACTAGAGGCTTGCCTTGGGGGACCCATAGAAATTAGTATTAGGAGTCGCGGATCGTCCCGGGGTGCAGGAAAGGCTGGTCAGTGGCGGACTGGGAGTTCACCACGTTACAATTTTATGCTGGTAAAATAACGCGAAAACTGAATGAAAAACAAAACAATTGAAAAAATCACTGAATTCTTCATATATTGACAGCGAAAATAAGGGAGGAAAAAATCTGAAAAAATTTTGGGACCTGTTTTTCGAACTTTCAGCCTGGTAAATTTACAAAAAGATCCGAGAGGGTGAGACCGGATCCGACGTCCAGAATTGGTAGACTTGCTCATAGTATACATATATACCGAGAGGAAATCTTGAAACTATACAGTCGACTGCGCATGCGCGAGTTCCGTCGTCTGCTGAAGCAGGCTGGCCATCCCGAATTTTAGCCGTGAAATTTTGTTTCTGCCACCGATGCAATTGATACGAATTTTTGAGGTTAAGATCTCAATGAATTGCGGTAGTGATTCGGAACGGGTTGGAAAGCTTTTATCGTTGAGATTGAAACTTGATGTTCCGAAAGAACCGTTGAGATTTATTCCGAACAGCTGATCGCTTGCTACGATTCGATGTATCGGTTTATTTAGAAGATTTGTTTTTTTCAATTACAATTTAAAACCAGAGGTCTAATTGTGAATGATGGGTGCTTGGAAGAAACAAAGCAGCTAGGTGGGAACAGTTTATTCAATCGTGTTAATTTAATGCAGTAGAAATTAAATTAAAATAAAAAACAACATAACCTCGATTGACTACTTTACGCGCGAGAGTTTGCCAGCTTCGCTTCATTTCTTGCAAGTTGGCACCCGTGTCTCGTAGGTTGAAATATCATCGCGGGACGATCTCACCGACCAATAAAATTGAATTATTTGGCGCATGCGCAGTCGACTGTATAGTTTCAAGATTTCCTCTCGGTATGTATATACCTTAGCGCGCTCGACCGAGTATCTTATACCGCACCGACCCAACTTTGACGGAGTGGTGGTATAATGTTTCATATATTCTAGCGGATTCTAGCGTATTTGGTAGTATTCTGAGATCGACGATTTAGGTCAAGATTAAGGGTCAAAATCCCCTTCATTTGAGTCAAAGATCAATGCGATCGGTGCTCGGAGCGCTGAGATATGTTCTTTTCTATTATTTGTATACTCCGTTCACGGAGAGAATACCCAACGATCGAAACAGAACTCGTCCGGTTCGGTCACATCCCGCCCAACGCTCCGCCTATTTTACCCTCTCCATGTCGCCAAACGGGTCGCATGGCTGAGCAGACCCAGTATAGCCGACGCGGGGGTCCCGAGTCTTTATGCGAAGCAGTCAATTTCTTTACAGAGCGTACATTATCGGCCGGGGCCCAAACGTATGATAATTCAGATACGGCGTTGAGTTGTGAGCCCCGTTACCCCCACCCGACTCTCAGGCCGTTCAAAGCTGCGCGACGTTTGGGTATTCTCTCCGTGAACGGAGTATAGTAGTCAGTTTCATCAGGAATAAAAGTTATCTCCGGCCCAGACTTTTCGCTCCGCGTTCTTTCGCACCGCTCTCAGTTCCATGCGCATATAAATGACACAGAGAGTCGCTGTATGAGACGAAAGTTACATGGGAGTAAACTCAAATGGGGTATGGTAGTCTATCCGACATTAATATAATGCCTCTGGTCTATGGCTCAAGGAATACAGTGCAGTCCAACGTGCGCACAGTGGTGCGCACGCAAGCAATATAAATATCTGTCATGCATAAGACTTTGAGGTTAGGATAAATAGCTTTCATCAATTAATTTCCATAAATTACCTTAAAAATGTACATATAATGGCAGGATGCACAAAACTATGATCTAAAATGTTACACATCGAACTTTCCAATGAATTTATTCGAAAATATATTATATTTCTTCAATTTAGGTGACGCCAGTTTAAAAATGTTTGTCACTACATTATAGTTCTAGGTGGATCTTTCGAGTTGGGTGAAATGACACCTATTCTGAGATCCTTTTCTGAATTTCCAGCATATAACGGTTCTGATGATATATTGATAAGATATACGCCTATTTACCAAAGCTCTCTGCAGAGTAGCTATATAGGCAGCGGATATATTTTGCTACCAAACTTCAATCGTCAGATGTATTTGGATGATTGTTTAGTTTTCACCAGACGTGTACCATAGAATCCTTCAGTTACTGGAAAGTTTATTACTCATGTCGTGTATTTTGTGTAGGCAAGTAACAAGATAGTTGATAATGACTTTGCATGGGCAAGTTTCTAAATCATATATTCTATCAATCAAAGCAACGCTAATTTGAAAACGTTCTTCGTGTGACAGTTGTAGCTAGTTCTATTTTACTTTGCGGATGGCTAGTCAAGAGGGTATTTAGGCTCACAGACTATTAACCCTAGGAGTACACCTTCGGGTCTCACAGACCCGGCCAAATTTCCAGGAGTCTGGCACTGCGAGGCTCTTGACATAATCGAGACGGCTCTTGCACGTAAATTCACTTCAGTCCTTCCCCTACCACTAGTCGTTAGGTAGACCCTCAGTCGTCGATCCGCTGATAAATAGTGCAGCTCGAAAGACAAGCCCGGGTCTCTCAGACCCATGTATGTACGATTCGGTTGAACTTCTAAAGTAAGTACATCTTTTTTTTCACTGATCTGATTTTAAATAAGTTATCTTGAATAACTATAAACGATTTTTTTATAGTCTTTCGATATTACCACTTCGCATATTTATAACTATATAATATAAGATTGCAGCCGCCATGCTTACACGAAGTAAGACGAGAACTGTCCCGGAAATTCAAAACCAATTACGAATTCCTCGCGCAGAGGAGATTTTGGATGACGAGTCGGGTTTAGAAGAGGATGCTGTCGAAAATATGTCCGACAGTGATACTGACGAAGACGTCAGCAATACCGAAGATCACCATTCGGATACTCTCTCCTCCGACTCTGATTTTGACGACGAGACTGCTACAGCGCACAAACCAACAAAGGTATCTTGAAAAAGAAAATTTTTGTACGGAAAAAATAAATACAAATGGACCGTTGTCATGCCGCAATCTCGAGGACGCCCTCCACGTATTACCTCTCATTTGCCACATGCAAAAGGAGTTGCTCGGAACGTACGACGTCAGGAAGAAGCCTGGTCTTTACTGATGCCGAATGAATTGTTATCTATCATCGTGACACACACCAACGAAGAAATCGCGCGTAAACGGAACCAGCAAGAAGACGTAACGTACAAAGAAGATCTCGATTTATTGGAATTGAAGGCGATTATCGGAATACTGTATTTCAGCGGCCTACATCGTGATTCGCATACTCCGACAACACAATTGTGGAGTGCTCTTGCCTCAACATTCTATCGTTCTGTAATGTCGCGTAATCGTTTCGTTTTCTTACTTTCGTGTATGCGCTTTGATGACAAGAATACGCGCTCTGATCGCATTGCCACAGATAAGCTCGCCCCTATTCGCGAGGTGTGGAATATGTTCATAGGGAACTGTAAAAACTATTATTCACCGCATCAATATTGTACTATAGACGAACAGTTATTAGGTTTTCGCGGTCGCTGTGCATTTCGCGTGTATTTGCGTTCGAAGCCAGATAAATACGGGTTGAAAATCGTCACCCTCAACGATTCGAGAACTTATTACCTAGTAAACGCAATTCCCTACGTAGGTAAGGTCCAATCGCAGCCACTTGAAAGTACGCCATCTTACTATGTTCGTACTTTGACCGAACCCATCCACGAAAGCGGCAGAAATATCACAACTGACAATTGGTTCACTTCTGTGCCCATCGTGGAAACGATGAAAGCGGATTATAATCTTACGATGGTTGGCACGATAAGGAAAGATAAACAAGAAATTCCGGCAGAATTCAAACGAAGCGGAAATGTCGGTGAAGCGAAATTTGCATACGCCAATAATAACACGCTAGTCTCGTATTGTCCGAAAAAAAATAAGATTGTACTACTTCTCTCCTCGCTTCATAAAGTCGGCAAGCACGATAAGAGCTCTGGCAAGCCAGAAATTATCGAATTTTACAACAGTACCAAAGGTGGAACAGATACGTTTGACCAGATGTGTCACGTATATTCGACTGCGCGTGGTACTCGTCGGTGGCCTCTGCGATTTTTCTTTGGTATTTTGGACCAGTGTGGTATCAACGCTTTCATATTGCACCAGCTAAATGCGGATAACAGAGCAGCGTCGCGAGCTCAGTTTATTCAAGACCTGTCGATTGATCTCGTACGACCGTTTTTGGAGCTGCGACTCCACAAAACAAGCCTGCACTCACCCCTGCGATGGCAAATACAACAACTCTTAGGGCTTGATGATACGTCCAACAGAGCTTCAGATGTCATTGATTACAAGCTTGATAAGCGCGTGAGATGCGCATTTTGTCCGGTGAAACGCGATCGTAAGACGCAAATCGTGTGTCCCGCGTGCCGCACGCCGAGATGCGAGCATCATCGCTCGCTGCTTTGCTCTAATTGCGCACCCCACGATTAGTGAAACATTTTCTGAAACTATTTTCATATGAAATAAAGTATTGTATTTTTGTATCAAATAAACTTTTTTTGTCAAATTTAAAAACGATTTCGTAATATACCTGCTCAGAAACTCAGAAATATACGTAGTTTCTGCTGCCTTGAGCTAGTTACGGTTGAGACGCGCTTTTATGCAGTAAAATCGAATCATAGCGATTTTGAGATCGACAATCACAGTTTTCATCATTTGTTACTCAATGTATGAAAATTCATCCGAAAATATTGGATTTCTACAGTAATGATACGTAAGAATAGGCCATACATCGATTGTAACGAAAATAGACACCCCGAAAATCGACCTAGTTCACCCTTAGAGGTTTTGCTGATAACGATGAAAAACGATATCGTCGTATTTTTTTCGTCACAATGGCACATCTGCCCTTCCGAAATCAAAAAAAAAAATTGAATCACGTCCATTAGATCCGAAGTTACGAATTTAAAAAAAAAAAGTGCAAAACTCGTGTTTTTTTTTTTTGCGCGAAAAATTTGTATCTGCTCAAACGGCTTTATTGGATGAAATACTGGTCATACAGGTATTTGGTTTCCACGAATGTTTTTTAGATAGTTCCCTCTTAAATTTAAAAAAAAAAGCATCGCGATACACCTAATGTTGTGGAAGCTACATCATCCGGAAGTTGGCCGGGTCTCACAGACCCAGTGTGTACGACTAAGTAGCAAAAAATACGAGTGTACTCCTAGGGTTAAGTTTCACAATATATTGTTTCCTCACAAGTACCAGAAGTGAAAGAAAGTCACGCATCACTTCATCCTATTTTCTATATATTTCTATCTGTATAATTATCTCAAGGGACACAACAATGTTTGAGTGTTATCTTAAATGTTAAATTGGTTTCAGTACAATGCTTTATTGCAGGTAACAATATTGAAGATATGGTTTATTCCTATTACAAATATATAGGAACTATACACATGTTTCGCCATGTTTGTAATATTACTGATATATACTTATTATCTCTCATAATGATTGATTATATATAGCTCAGAACTAATTATCAATATGACCACACTGTCCATAACTATATAATATTCAAACCTCAAATTATTATGAAAGAAAATAAGCATACATAGGCAATATTACAAACACGACAAGACATGTGTATAGTTCCTATATATTTGTAATAGGAATAAACCGTATCTTAAATAATGTTACTTGCAATAAAGCTTGGTATTGAAACCAATTTAAAATATAAGATATAATTCAAACATTGTTAACCCTCGAGATAATTATATAGAATTACATAAAATACAGGATGAAGTGATGCACTGCGATAGGATGAAAAAATGTTATCTTTTGCTTCCTCTCACTTCTGGCGGTTGTGAGGGAACAATATATTTTGAAACTCAGCAGTCTGTGAGCGCAAATATCTCCTCGACTAGCTTATCGCTGCAAAGTGAAACTACGGTTATGGGCAAAAATTTAACTGTAATCAGGGGAGTCCCCGTCGTTCTCGTAGATTTATCATGAACTGAGGTCTCCCCCCACTATTCGAGTCAGGGAGCTTCTCTAGTCGGCCACTGGAGTTAGCCAGAGTTAGCACCGAGGCTGTATCAGACTTGGGATTCGACGCACTTGCTGAGACAGTATCTCGACTTGGATGCGCAAAGCGCACCGAAGCGAGTATCTGATCTGTGCAGTGCAGTCGTCACCGGAGCTGTATATTAGCTAATTAAATGAAAGATCTTAGTAAGGTCAGTTCAATCTACTGAGAAAAAGGTCTGGCAGAAAAAGAATCGTCTCGGTTCGCATAAGATTTAATTAAACAATTAAATTCATAATTCTATAATGGTTGCAACCGGAAGTATTATACAAAAGTAAATTCAATAAATTCAATGGTAAAGTGTAGATTCAGCTATGCTACGGATCTACCGCCGTTATTAACCTCGTTAACGAGTAAATTATTCTGAATTTGCGAAAATAAGTGTGAAAAAATATGTGATTAAGGTATCGAAAAGAAAATTAAATAGACTCTATCACGTAAAACGCCGCTATGGCCGTTTCCGTATAACAAAAGTGAAGCTACAGAGAGAGCTTTTCAATGACTATTTCAGTGGCTATAGAGTCCAAAATTAAGATGACATCAGCCCCTTGCTGATAGTGGCACAGGGCTAGCCACACGCCACATAAAAGTATAAATCTATCGCCATTCATCTACTCAGAAGGAACGTAGACTAAGTGCGACAGCTGCTTATAGTTTCTAGAATTTAAATCATACGTATAGGTTTAAACATGAGATATGCACGTTCACTAATTGTGAATGTATTTATCACACATTACTTACTGGTCAGTCATTTTCACAATCGAAAAACTTTATCGCGTTCAATCAAGGGGAAGCTCCAAACTTGAATGATTCGAATATGTATGTTCATTAATTGAAAAAGGATGGTCAAATCTCTTCACGCCACAGAGAATAATCGAGACAAGTGCATGCGTACCCATATTTCTTAGCGGCGCGTGCCCGTAAACAACGCGACGCGGGCTGGTTTCGGGTTACACAAAACAGTGGGACACTCTACATTTCAGGTACGCTTCACAACCGATCATTCGAGCGAAAGCATCATCGTTTGAGTATAACTTTTTTCAAACGATGGAGGATCCCTTAAATGAGAAGAATCCGCTGATTTTCGTTCGTCTTACGTGAACACTCTTCGCGTCAACGTCTGAACATGGAATACATCGTTGACCTGCAGGGGTTCAAAGAACCAGAGAATCGTTTCGTGGTTAAGGAACTAGCCGTAATTGCTACAGACGGAGAATACCCATCGGTATTCTTTTTCGAGCCATCGCACGCGTAGACCGATTTACCTGTCAAGTATCGAGCGATGAACGCCTGGTGCACACGCAATCACCACGGACTACCGTGGGATTTCGGATACATCCCTTATTCGAAAGCGGAGGAGATCCTCCGCACTATCTTATCTACCGCCCAAACGGTGTACGTGAAAGGAACAGAAAAGGTAGAGTGGTTGAAACACTCGATGGGGGACAACGTTGAAGTTGTTCTGGATCTCGGAGACTTTTGCTGTCCGTCGCTGACTAAATTACCACCGCTATCGACCTGCGAGTGTTTCATTCATGCGAATTCCTCGAAAAACATTACTTGCGCTTTAGAAAATGTGAGATAATTGTACGATTGGTTCAATGAGCATATGTGAATAAAGAGCGAAAACCAAATTTTACTCGTTTCATCAATTCGTTCCCTCGCGAACCGCATCCTTTCCGAACACCTTTCCCGGATACCTCCTACCCCTCTAGCCGTAGCATCGTTCCATTAGAAAAGTCTCTCACCGGCAGGTTTCGAGAAACTTCGCTATAGGTGACGTTCTCGTCCCGATGCTCGACGACTCAGCTGAGACGAGCTACAGGTACAGTCGTGAATTCATACTTCATGCAGCGAACTCCTCGCGTTGGAGGGTTCACGTTACAGACGATAAGACGGTCGGCAGCCTCTTCAGAACACCGCAGAGAGAGACGTCGACTGGAAACGCTAGCCGTTTCAATCCGTACAATGTCACCTATGTTAGCTCTTCTCGAATTATCCGATCGCTCGTTACTCTCGTAAGGATAGGTAGGAATTTATTATCGAAACGTCAAAGCGAGTACAGGTTTATTCGATCTAATAAATATTTTTATAGGCCTAATATATCGTATGATGAAACGATGCTTTGTGTCTCTGGGAAACAGAGGACATACCAGGAACTGTTTGTTTCGAAAAATTCCACGAATCGTTAGTTATCGGACTTGCATCTGCATGTTCTTCATACGAAACGCTGAGGTATCAAATAACAGACTCGTCGAAACTTGTCACGTCTCACAGGGTGCCGAAGCGATAATTCCAAGAACTCGAAAGACATACCAGGAACTGTTTGTTTTGAAAAATTCCACGAATCTGACGAAGCGCACCCAAGGTCGTTCTTCGCGTTCCGCGAACTGCTCGTCCAAATCCGGCGCGGTGAGCTCACCGGAGGTATCGGGTTACAAGCGATAAGGAGCGTAAAAAACGAGTCGCGACGCGTCGAAGCTTTTCGAACGAGCCTCCGCACCACCCCCTGCCTCGCGGGTTCCGGAAGGGCGAACCTTCCAGCCTGACGCGGGGGTTGGAATCTTATTTTGGGGTGTGTGACGTTAATTCGAGGGTATGTGACGTCATATTAAGGGTGTGTGCTGTCATTTTGAAGGGTGTGTGGCGTCATTCCGATGGTCCTATGCCGATAATTCCAAGAACTGTTCGCGAAATTCCGAGAATCGTCAGGGGCGTACCCTGGGGAGCAGCCTCTCACCCTTGCAGGGAAAAATTTAACGGCAGGGCCCCGATCGAGCCGACGCGTCGCTGCTGTGACGTAGCTGCAACGTCACATGACGTAGGCGTAACGTAGGTGTGACGTCATGAAACCTTCTAGAACCCCCCCTCCCTAACCCTCACATGGACACGGGGAGGTGCGCGTGTGTGCGTGTGTGCACTAACGCGCGTTGGTCCAGAACTCTCCTAGAATATCTACTAGCCATCTTCTAGGAATTCCTCTTTGCTCCCTATTGTAACAATTGCTGGTTTTGCAGGCTATGAAGCTGTAGCAAAACTTGCTAATTATTGTGATTATTAACCTTTTCGAAGTTTGATGTTAATTTTTTTTTTGGGACTCCTCAGATCATGAATCGCAGGTGGGGAAACATGGGTTTACCATAAAAGCCACTTATCCGTTTTTTTTACTAATTTAGCTATCCGGACACGGGATATACCAATGCCGTCTCTAACATGCGGACTCGGAATAACTTTTCAAAGCCGCCTTCCCTCCACAGAGCCGGGCGGACCAAGCCTGTCGTGCCTATGCTCTCCTTTCCTTTATCTAATCTGACTACAGATCCGGGAATTTAAGATTGCAAGACTGTCCACCAAATTCGGGATTGCTGCGTTGGCCCTCGGACACGGGATAACCAATGCCGTACGCTCTTTGCTAGCTTCCGAATCTGTTCCTATTCTGTTTGTTGGCTTATAGGCGTTAATCTGGTCAGATAGAAATATCAGATAAGAAAGTATAGGTTGTATGGTGATTTAATGTGCCCTAAGTGAAATTTAACAAAAGAAAAATAAATTATAATTTGGTATACAATGGTTACTTAGACTGTAATTTACTTATCTTAATCGGCTAACTTTGGGTTTATCTATCTTTTCTTTTCTGAACGCTACATCTGCTTTAGAATATGCTTCTAATATATTTTTGCAAGATCCAATGATACTATGCTTTTAATTGATTTCTTTACATGGAATTCTAATGAATCTATAATTTGACTTTACTTTTGAAGCTATAAACGATTTTATATAGGTCGTTGAAAGTAGACGTTTCAATGCCTGGCAAGTGAATTTAAATTGTCAATCTATCAAGTGAGTCGTTCTGGTGATGAACCTAGAATCGCTACCTAGATCGGTAGACGATTCCTTATATTGCGTGCTCCCCACTCCTATCGTGACGTGACGTGGTTTGAGACTATACCCAGGGATTTAGCTAAACCCTCGACCTATTGTTTCGTCTTCTTGTTGCGATGCTTCGCGATGTTTTCCTTATTTTACCGGCCGGATATGTTATACTATATGCAAAATAATTACTCTCCTCCCAGAACCAGACGGGGTTACGAAACCTCCACGAAAACTCCCATAACCAGCTGCACTCCGCTACGATATTCATCAAAACTGTCACGATGATTGTTAGGTTGTACGCATTCAACCCATCCATGCGTACAAGACTGATTAGCACCGCTCCATGTTCCATCGGTGTAGTAAATTTTCCAATTGTTCTTTCTGTAATGTTGTATCAATCTCAAGAATTCCGACCTTTTCCCAGCGATGTCTTGACTTTCCATTAGAACCGGCTTTTGATTGAGTCTTTTGTACGTAAATTTCATATTTTTAAGTTGCTTTCTCAATGTATTTTTGCAAAAATCCGGCAAATCTTCAACATCCTGTTTCAACTGCTTCCGTAAATTTTGGATGGTGGGATATCCTTTCCTCATGTAGAAGTCCATAATTTTTCTTCGGATAACACCCAGCAAGAATTCATCAAATTCAACTGATGGTCTCCCCAGTGCGCCCTCATATGGCTTTTTCCACTCACCGCTATTCCCTTCCTTTGTCACTCGTTTGACCGTCCTTTCAGATATACCGAAACAAGATGCGGTCCTCTCTATCACTTTTTTGACATTTGGAGTATATCCTAACATTTTCTGCATTTCAAAATATGAACGCACCGTGAAAATCATTTGTTTCATACGCACGTTAAAGGCACCTGTGCGGGATGTTGGTTTCAATCGCTTCGATCGATTATATTCGTCAATTTTGGTTTCATTCAAAATAAAATCATTGTCGGCTGTAGTATCAGAACTTTCTTCCGACATTGATATTTCCATTGTATTTCTAATGGTTTCGACGGGTTGATCCACTTCCATAGTTTCTGTCGTATTAGAATCGACCAAGGTATTATCGGCTGTACTGCTTTCGTGAGGAATATTATCATCCTGCAGTTTAACTAATAACTGGAAGTGTCCATCTCTGTGCGATTTATTCTGTTGTCCAGTAAACAAAAGATAAATACATAGTAGATTTCCGTTCTTCATCAAATTCTCTTCCTCAAAATAGGTTCCATCTGGTAACATTCTAACAATGATAACGTTCGTTTTGTAACATTCCGAGGCTGCACGGCACTCGACCGATGAATTAAACTCTCCGGATTTCCCCATTTGCGTACGGTATTTGTGTTTTGCACTTATGTCCAATCCATATTTCACCCAAAATTCATATTGAGGCCATTGTTGAATCACATGTTCGACCACTTCTTGGCGTATGACATAGTGACTTCTCTTGTTCAAAGCTAAAGCCAGTGATTTGAATAAACAATTCCCGCCGCCTCCCGCGTCTTTAATTTCGAAATTTTCACCGTTGATATTAATTGAGGCCGGCGCCATTTTTCAAAGATTAGTTAGCTATTGGGCTATTGGTTATTATAAATTAGGTGAAAAATAAATAATATAGAATAATATAAATAATGTAACTAATGATAATAATAATAATAATATAAATAATATCTATATGTAAAAGAGAGCAAAAATGTAATACAACGCTAATGATTTACAAAAGCAAAAATAAAAATGCTATCGTATCAATGATAAAAGGAACGTACCAACGTAACTGTCCTTGAATAGGGCAAGAAAAGGAGTTTGTGAGCAGGAAGTGATTATTCCGAAGGATTGTTGAAACCGCAGGAGTAATTGTTTAATTCGTATCGACTTGTCAGGTTGGATGCTGGTAATACAATGAATTTCGGAAGAAAATTGTTGAAACAATTGCCAGCCTGGATACAGGATGGGGAAGGGGGACCCACGACGTTTTCAATTTTGTGAAATAATGATGTGTTTGCCTTCAATGTAGCAGATTGTACAGTAGGCCGGAGTGAAAAAGGTCATTTTTCGCAGATCGTATTCTAATAGTGCGGGAAAGTTGCGTCTTGGCATCACTGAAAACTGTGCTAAAGGAAAGAATTCACAATTGATATTTTCTGTTCTGGCAAACGCCTGAAAGTTTTGAATTTTTTAACACAGGGTTTAAATGGACAAAAAACGCAAAAAGACAAGTTGGCACTAAAAAATTCATAAAAACTCACGGGGTCGGCCGATTTTAGTCTCCGTACGCTTATTTGAAGCGGGAAGAATGTAGCTTTCGTTTGACGTTTCGAAATTTCCAATATCTTAATTACTGCCGGAGATACGAACGTTTGAAAATTGAACTTTTTCGGCAAAAAAAATTGGAAAATGACAAAAAATCTAAATTGAGAAAAAAAATCCATCGAAATGACCAGTCACTACTGAGAAGAATTTATGAAAGTTCGACGAACTATTTAGCTTCCATCCAATTTTCCGACATGTGAAAATCTTCTTCATTCACCGAAATACAAGCATTTGAACAATAGGTTTGACGGGAAAAATTGTGAATACAAAACATGACATAAAAAAACAAACAAATCAACAATGCTCAATCTCGTTCGTTGAGTACTTGTGGTGTGTAGAAGTAGGGTTTTACTGGTCATTTCGATGGATTTTTTTTCTCAATTTAGATTTTTTGTCATTTTCCAATTTTTTTTGCCGAAAAAGTTCAATTTTCAAACGCTCGTATCTCCGGCAGTAAGTAAGATATTGGAAATTTCGAAACGTCAAACGAAAGCTACATTCTTCCCGCTTCAAATAAGCGTACGGAGACTAAAATCGGCCGACCCCGTGAGTTTTTATGAATTTTTTAGTGCCAACTTGTCTTTTTGCGTTTTTTGTCCATTTAAACCCCGTGTTAAAAAATTCAAAACTTTCAGGCGTTTGCCAGAACAGAAGATATCAATTGTGAATTCTTTCCTTTAGCACAGTTTTCAGTGATGCCAAGACGCAACTTTCCCGCACTATTAGAATACGATCTGCGAAAAATGACCTTTTTCACTCCGGCCTATTGTACAGTCCCGTCCATAAGTATACTTTTAATTTTATTGCAGACCAAAACGTGTGATATCTCGGTGAAAAAACATCGTAGTAAAAAATTAAAAAACGCATCTCAAAGCAAAGAGAATAAACTTTTCAAAGAACTTTGTGAAATATTTTTACGATTCTTCTCTTGGTTCCAAGTTTTTTTTCTAAATGTTGAAAATAACCTGTTTCAAAAAAAATCTTCAAGCCAAGATAAAAATCATACGAATATTTTACGGAGCTCTTTGAAAAGCTTGCTATCTTTACTTTGAAATGCTTTTTTCAATTTTTTTGTTCGATGTTTTTCCACCGAGATATCGCACGTTTTGGTCTACCATAAAATTTGCAAGGTGATCTCGTAGCTATGGGCGGTGCTTCAATTCTACACGCTGTACATATTATAATAAATATGAGTATTGATGTTTTTTTGATCGTAGACTGATTCGATGAAATTATATGAAATATAAATGACTCCGAATGATGAATTGATTGCTGGTACAGTCTGAATGATAATTTCATTATGAATATCCATTATTTTCATTGCTTGTAGAGGAAAATGATCTCTCAATAATTATTCTCGCCGATTAAAATTTGTAACATTAGCAATTGCTCTTTACATTTCTTTAAGTGGAAACTGCAACAGTCTCAAGAGAGTGAGATTCCATTCCAAAAAAAAAATTAGACTTCACTCTTTTTGGCGTCGAAATTCATTCTTTCAAGACTGATGCACTTTTCACTTTTGAAGAGTGATTTTTCACTCCGAAATATTCAAAGAGTACCGCGGTGGGGATTATTTTCTATATTTTGAATGCAAATTAAATACGCATTCGTAAAAAGCCTGTGGGCCTTTTAGGTGAAATCGGATAAGATTATAATACGTGATATTGTTAATTCGAGTTGATTTATTTCGTCTTATTTAACTGTACTTTCCCGCGGAGGAAGGGTTCGGTATTTTTTTTTCTTTTTATAATTATATGTGATATTTTTCAATTCCTGTATACTTCTATACCTACACGAAGGGCTTGCCAGTAATGCGTTACAGTATTGAAAAATTATGATTTACGTCGATTTAATTTAGATCATTTCGATTTCAGAGAGAGTTTTTTTTGGTTTCTAAATCGTTATTCACGGTCGCATACACATTGTATATCAGTCGCCGCATCAGCTGGGAGCAACAATCGACTCGGAGACGCGCGCGGCCGGGGGGAACGCAGCGACGAATATCGCGGTTGGGACACACGCGGCCCCGCGCAAATTTGGAAAATTATTGACGTCGATTACTGGAAGCTCACTGGTGCGAGCCAAAAACTGATTGCGGAATCAAAAAGTGTACATCATAACGAAAATTTTGAGCTAGCTCAGGTTCATCCGTACCAATCCGTTCCCCAAATCGCACCATTGGACCTTTTTGCACCTGGCGTCCAGGTTTTTGAACATTTTTGAAATTACACAGTGCTATCATGTTCGTCAATGTTCAGGGTATATTCCTGAATTTTTCCAGATTTTTTACACTTATTTTAGACAAACGGTGATGAGTTGAAGTCGACTTACGGCAGCGGGCTCCTAAAAACCACGTTTTTTAACCCTTCGGAGACCATAACGGTTTTCACGATTTTTACACAGAAATTTGTGAATAACCGCCAGACGTAGAAAACTTGGCGCTTTACGATTTTTCCTGTCTCTCGATGCACTATCACTCAAACACAGGGGCCTAACCTTTTTGCGCCGACAGTAGATCCGAAGATAACCGAACGTACGCCTATTATATGCAATTAAGGGTACATGTCATATAAATATCAGTATTTCGGACAATTGATGACGAGCTGTCAGTTGCTGTAGAGCCTGCGTGTATTGCCCGCGATGTTTATAGGTTATTCTTTAATCATAAAACTAGCTGAATGACGCGGATCATTGATCAATCGATTTCGAATAATTATGTGTGATTAAAGAATAACTTATAAACATCGCGGTCAATAGATATAGAGGCTCTACAGCAACTGACAGCTTGTCGTCGGGGCTCGAGTGTCAGAAATACTGACATATATATGACATGTACCCTTAATTGCATATAATAGGGCGTACGTTCGGCTATCTTCGGATCTAGGCATGTCGCTCATCGACGAAAACGCACGGTATATCATAAATTTTTAGCGATCAAAATAATGTGTGATGGATATAAGAGGAAACATGAGTCTGGATTTGAGAAACGGAAGGAAAAGGAAGAAAAAGAACATACGTTGAAAAAGATGAAGGGCTTCTTGCTCAAATTCGTATCTGTCAGTACCAAAGAAAATATAGCTGAAAATGCCGAAGCAAATCTGAGTATAAGTTCCTTTAATAATCCATCTGTACCAGTAGCATCGATAAAAAACTCTACTGTGCAATTCGAACCGGATGTTCTTGTGGTAGGGACTCGAAAGCAAGTGAATAAGAAAACTGTGGAAGTACAAGAAGATAACCAAGAAACAGTAATTTCAGCCAAGGGTATGATGATACAAACACAAGAGACATCAAATGCAGATCCAGAATCAGTTTTCGAAGTGAAACATAGTCATGATCCAGCCGAATGAAAAATTTCACTGATTATTATGCAGAAAATGTTCCGCCACAAAATTCAAATTCTGATTTTCTCTTAAAGGGTGAACAATTCGGCGAAAAAGTAAGGTATGCACGTAAAGAATATTTTACCAGGCAATTAGCAAATGGAGAAATTATCCAAAGAGACTGGCTTATTTATTCACCTTCAACCGATGGTGCGAATGAGTCTCACAACCAATTCAAAACTGGTTTGGATTGGAAAAACGCAATTGCAAGGATTTGTACACACCAAAAATCGAAGGATCATCTAGGCGGTTTATCCTCAATGCTACAATGTCAGAGGTCCACTAGCATTGATGCAGAATTGCTAAAAGCCAATGAAAAATCGTGCTCGTACTAGACTGAAGTCCTAAAGAGAATTATTGCTGTTATAAAATTTCTTGCCGAACAAAGCTTAGCTTTTTGCGGAAACAATCAGTGACACTTCTCCCCCAGCAATGGAAATTATCTCGGATGTATTGAGCTTCTTGCTAAGTTTGATCCGTTCCTTAAGGAGCACATTCGAAAACACAGAAATTCAGGAAAAGGAAATGTATCTTATCTGACTGCAAATATATGTGATGAATTCATTGACATTTTGACTACAAAAGTTGTGGCACAAATAATATCTGAAATAAAAGCTGCGAAATATTACGGTATCAGCATAGACTCAACCCCAGATATTAGTCATGTGGATCAACTGGCAGGCGTTCTTCGATACGTACTTCCAAATGGAAATATGGTCGAGCGATTTCTTCAGTTTGTTCCCATTAAACAACATGACGGAAAATATTTATTCGACCTCTTACTATAGGTACTCCAAAATCGCATGGTATAAATATCGCAAACTGTAGATCGCAGTCTTACGATAACACGAGCAATATAAGTGAGATTTATTCCGGTGTACAAGCTAGGTTTCGAGAAATTAACAATTTAGCTGAATGGGTTCCATATGCTGCGCACAGCCTAAATTTGGTTGAGTCAGCTGCTGTCGAGTGTTGCACAGCAGCGGTAAACTTTTCTGGAATTTTACAGTGTATTTACACTTTTTTTCAGCTTCGCTCCAAAGATGGTTCAAATTGATAGAAAATATGAACGATAATACCCGTGTTGTAAAAAGTTCATCAGAAACGAGATGGTCTGCACGAAGTGATGCTATAAAAGTTCTGTACGCGAACTATTCCGAAATTCGACAGGCATTATTCACTCTAACTGAAAGTGAGCGGCAACCACCAGCTGCTGTTCATGAAGCAAAATCATTGATTAAAAAAGCTTGATAGTTTTGACACAACATTGATGTGTATCATTTGGAAAGATTTGTTGCAGAAGATCGATATTGTGAATAGAGCTCTGCAGGAGCCAGGAATTGAGCTTTCTACTATTTTGAATTTATATGATAGTCTCCTAGCGCATTTCCATGATACTCGTCATAAATTCGATGAGTTTGAAACCATGGTAGAACAATTAACACCATCTGGATACAAAGAATGTACTCAGAGAAATCGAGTGAGAAATCGATTATTCGACCAAGTGAGGACTGATCAGAATTTAAATCTGAGTGCAAGCGACAAATTCCGCACACAGTCTTACTATCCAATAATAGACAAACTCATAGTCGAAATGGGTAAACGGCGGGCAGCTTACGTAACACTGTCCGAATGATTTAACTTTCTTTCTGATAGATGTATGTCCAATCATGAAATAGCTAATAAGGCACGAGCATTGGTAGGAATGTATCCTGCAGATCTTGAAGATGAATTCATTGATAAGTTTGTATTGTTTTCGCAAATGTATGAAACTAAGAAAACTGTGGCTGAAATGCTCGGTGTGGGAATAGAAGATAAGTTAGTTACGAGTTTTCCAAATGTAAATATTGCTTTTCGAATCTATCTTTCAATTTTTGGGTCAAGTTCAGAAGCAGAGTGTCCTTTTTCGAAACTCAAACTCATAAAGAATTGCCTCCGATCATCTATTGGACAAAATGAATTATCCTCTCTCGCATTACTTTCGATTGAACATGAAATTTTGCGCAACACGAGATTTGGAGACGTTATACACGATTTTGCTGAAAAAAAAGACGCAAAGTTAATATCACATAATTCTTTTAAAACCTGTTACTTGTAAGTTTTTTTTTTTTTCAAAGCAGTGTTCTATATATCTCACAATCAGTAAGATTTTGTCATTATTTCTTATAGATTTATCAACAGTCAACAGTTAAAGATAACAGATTAATACCATAGATTTTTTTTTTTATTTTCCTTTTGTTTGAGCCTTTCGGCGTTACAAAGCATTGTACATCTTCCTCCCTCCTTACTCTCTACCTTATCCCATAATCTAACTCTCCTCTGACTTAATCCTTGTTTTCCTCCCGTCTCTCTTCTTTCTATTGTCCCTGTCCTACAGCCCGCGTCTACCTATACCCTCTGTCCCACCTTACTCCCAGCACTTTCGTCAATACAACTAAATTATAATTTCGATTAATCTGAGAAAACCTATAGAAGATAACAAAAACAATAATATTCACTAAATAACCAATTTGATATTAACTGAAATGAAAATAAAATAAAATACAATATCATAATGTAATCCTAGTAACTTAAAATAGTTTCAATCGCCCATCTAACTTAATGTTGTAGCATGACTTCCCTCCCATACAATGACTATTATCCATACTTGCTACTTATCTACTCCCTTCCTACGATTCTGACGACTTTTGCGCCTCTCTTCTTCCCCTTCTCTTCCTTCCTTGACTCACTTCTTCTCATTCTCTTTTATGCACCTCCACCCCGCTTTGAATTCGTCCCACTGCCATGTGTCTCCTCCCGCTATCACCTTCCCTTCTTCCCATTCCGCCACTATTTCCTCCTTTCCTTTTCTTCTCTCCTCTCTTACTTTCTCCTGCACCTTCCACCTCTTAAGTCTTTCCCTATACGTCAGGTCCTTGTCTATTCTCACCTTTTCTTCTCTCCAGATCTTCTCTTTTTTCTTTAGTATCCACTCTTTCTCTTCTTCATCTGCTAGTTCCACCACCCATATTTTTTCCTCTCCTTCCCCTCTCACTTCCCATTCCTGATTAATACCATATATTATTCGTTCTAAAAATTTATCCAATCGTAAATAAAATGTTGTTGATTTTCGCCACGAAGTGGGCTATTCTTGTTTTTAAGTACATTTTTTACTTTCCATCACGTCAGTGACGAGAATAGTATTAGTTTTGCGCAGAAATGACTTGCTGATTTCGCAATTTTACGTTTCATGTTGTTAAGTCTACGGTGTTACTCCAAACATTCTCGTAGGCCCTAGAAAATGTCGTAGGCCCTAGGCATAGTGCCTACTGTGCCAATTGCATAAGACGGCACTGACCAGGAAGGGAGATTTTTTGGGGGATGGCGGCAGAGGGGCGAGGAGGGGAGGAATCGGATCGAGAGGGGCTATGGGAAAGTGCTGCGGGGGCAGCGGTTGAGTCGGGGCCACGTTCTCCGTCTTACTTCCTTCTGCGAGAGTTGGCGGGGGGTAGGTGACCAGTTGCTCTCTGCGGTGGAGCTCGTAGAAGGCCTGGACATCCACTTCCGGGGCCTTGCACTGCCCTAGCCGGGGGTCCCTCAGGCGAAGTCGCTCACGATCAGTTAAGGCTGGAAGAGTTACCTTTCGCCAGCAGTATTGGTAGTTGACTGCATCAGCGTAGTCCCTGGCTCTCTGGAGTGCGTCGAACTGCGAGGTGGTCACCGCTGGGAGCAGCGTGGTCGTCGGAGTTGCCGCGGTGGAGGATAGAAACGGACGACAAGACGGAATAATGGATTCTTTGAGTCAAGGTTCTTCAGTTGGTTCTTTATAAGGACCGATCGGTTTGGGTAGTACTCTTGCAGTGGTACGTCCGTATAACATAAAGCCGGGTCTCAATAAGTCTACTGCTTACTTTTTCAGCGAGAGAGGTGTTTAGACGGCACTGATCGCGTGCAAGAGACCGGCATGTGGGTTGCCGGGCTACCGGCGTAGGCGGGTAACAATTATATTGTAACGGATCGGGTGATCTAATCCCGAGACAATACGTCGCCACGCGCACCGTCAACCGCGCACAACAAGTGACGTCAATCGGTGACTATTTAAGCGCAGCGCTAACCTGGCTAATTGGCAGTGCTAGGCAAAGCGCCAGACTGACTCACTGACTTCCCGATTCCGATACTAGGCAAAGTAACCAGATCGTCATACTTATTAGAGTAGTGTTAGGCAAAGCGCCACGCTGACTCACTAATTTACTCTTGCCGAGGCCGCACAGGCATAGCGCCGCGGTTTTCTCTAGCTCCATCTATACTCCGTTCACGGAGAGAATACCCAATGATCGAAACAGAACTCGTCCGCTTTGGTCACATCCCGCCCAACGCTCCGCCTATTTTACCCTCTCCATATCGCTAAACGGGTCGCATGGCTGAGCAGACCCGGTATAGCCGACGCGGGGGCCCCGAGTCTTTATGCGGAGCAGTCAATTTCTTTACAGAGCGTACATTATCGGCCAGGGCCCAAACGTATGATAATTCAGATACGGCGTTGAGTTGTGAGCCCCGTTACCCCCACCCGACTCTCAGGCCGTTCAAAGCTGCGCGACGTTTGGGTATTCTCTTCGTGAACGGAGTATAGTTTATACGGAAACGACCATAGCGGCGTTTTACGTGGTAGAATCAATTTAATTGTATTTAATTTTCTTTTCAATACTTTGATCATTTTTGTTTTTCCTTTATTTCACAAATTCTCGATACTTTGTAACGGTGGTAGATCCGTAGCTATGCTAAATCTACACATTATAATAGACTTTATTTAAATTATTTTTGTATAAAAATTCCGGTTGCAACCATTCAATGAGCATGAATCTAGTTATTTAACACGTTGACACATTTTTTAACACAAACCATCTACGATCTTTTACTTTTCGTGGGCGTATTCCTGGAACAGTCATCGCCATGAGCTCCGGTCAATATTGTTTTCTCAACCTATTGTACTCCAAGATAGCGGAATCATCCGCTAATACGGCATGCGGATCGTAATTAATCAAGTGAAGTCCTTCTAATGAAGTCACCCGTGAGAGGGCAACGTACACATGTCCGCTCGCAAATATAGAATTACCCGCATCGATCACGGTATTCTTCAAACTAAGACCTTGGCTTTTGTGTATCGTTATTCCGTAGCTAAGGCAAATTAGAAACTGTCTTCGTATAACAAAAGCCCCTTCCATTACCTGAAACCTTACGTCATGAAAATTTACATCACGTGTAACGAGTGATTAGTTCGTCACCAATAAGTGGAGTGAGGGCGGGGGGGTAAAGATTCGAGAGGATTCTGGTGTAGTTACTTCTTTATTGTCTAATCTTACGTATTAAGGGTTACAAAGGTGGTGTCCGGTGTAATTTTGAAGAGGTGAGTGTGTAGGTGTAGCTATTATTTTAGGTTGGGTTATCGTAGGTACTGACCTTCGCTAGATAAGGCTGGAGCTCCAAAAAAGGGTTTCGCTTACTTAATACACTTCTAACTCTCAAACGGTCTAACTAGAGTGCCGATCGGCTCACGTTGCCGATCGGCCTCGGCTATTTTCGTTCTACTTCGTTCACTTTCGCGTGGTTTGGAGGGTTTGTGACTTGCAACGTCACACACGTTATAACATTGCTCCATTGAGAACATCACACATCCGAACCGTGAGAAGTAGACAGACTGCATCGTTCGGTAAATTATTTATGTAATCGCAGAGTTCACGTACCCTTTCACTAAAGGTTGAATTTGTGAACTTTGTAAAGCGGACTTTCCGGGATGCCAAGATCTCCGTGTCCGAATCGGTGGCAACTCCAAGGCGGATTCTCGATAGTATTTTACAATAGGACTGATCGTTTTTTTTGTCTCATGTTAATCGTCAATTCATCGTAGCTGAATAATTTGCTCCACAGATCAACACTTCCCATCGAGCCTAGAAGTTTATTCGAAACTTTGTTGGATAGTCGCGTGAACACCGGCTCTTCGCGAACAGGTGAGAGTTGTAACAAATCCCCGAACAAGAGAATATGTTTTTTACCAAACGTCTTCGCAGTCAGTGGTATCGATATTTCACTTAATCGAAGTTGTATGTACATGAGCATCACATTCGAAATCATGGAGACCTCGTCAATGATATTGAGTGCAACATTCCTGAGCTGCTCTCGAATGACTTTCAAGGCTGCATCGGAGAGTTCTTTGTATTTAGGAGTGCCCCCGTGCTCAACAGGCAGTTGAAACAGCCTATGAATAGTCAAACCATTCACATTGAACGCTATTCCAGTTGGTGCTGTTACGGCGGTACCTTGATCAGTATACTGCTTGATCGACCATACGAGCGCTTCGATAAGATGACTCTTACCAGTTCCACGCTCTCCGCTAACGTAATGTCGGAGAATTCTATCGTTTGAACTCATGGCAGCCATAGTTGTATCAAATACTCGTTTCTGATCAAGATTCAAATTTGCAATTTTTTGTGTACCGTTCGCCGTGCGTGTAACTCTTGGACACGGGCCTGAAATTTCTTCATAGCTTTTTCTGCTTCGATTGGCCGACAGTTTAATGGTATCGGATCTGAAGTATCGCTTTGTTGGGATTGAGCATCTTCTGTCGTTCGTTTCTTAATTATGTCTTTGATATGCTCAATACCTTTTTGTATTTCTGCTATACGTTCATGATACTGTAACGCATCTTCGAGCTCCAGTCGGACGGATTCGAAAGCTTCTGCGTACGTATCACATCCATTTCGCAACTCATCTGTACCTTGCCATGGTTGGAAAAGTAACAGTAGTGCAAAGTAATATCGTTCAGGCTGACTGTTCACATTATTTTTATAGTGATTGATGAGGCAACCACGTTTCCTCTTTTTCAAGTATAGAGATTTCCCAATATTATAATATTCAACACCTTGTGCTTTAGGTTCGACTCTAGTTACCTCGTACCATTTGACGAAGTCGTACAGGTTGGTTGATTCCAATTCCTACGAACGAGCTGGATAATGTGTATCGACTACTGAATAACAGAAAATATCAGTAGCATCTGCATCAAGGGCTTCGATCTCTTTACGAGTTTTGACTTTTCTGTTTCTGATGATATTCACATCCATCCATTTAATTGTAGTTTGCGGATCTCTACCGTGCAACGGAATTCCTATTAAAGTATCAGCGGCTTTTAGAGCTCCATATTCTCTGTGATTTACCATACGTTTTGCAAAACTCCACAAACGACTACAGAGCGATTTTGTTGAATTGATTGCTGCGATGTCTTGATCCGTGTTACTTTTCTCACATTTTGACAGATATTTGTTGATATACCACACGAGTATAGCGGAAATCTCTCCAATGAACTGTATATCCATATTGCCTTCCCAAACACTGAGGATTGCTAGGTTGTAATCATTGATACCCCCCAAAAACACCTCACGTGCAAAAATCTTGCGCCAAGTACATTAACGTGGGCACTCTATCTGAGAACATTTGTCCATTCGAAAAAGTATCGTAAGCATTTAACAAAATAATTTGTTCCTCACACAAAAAAATATTGAAATCAGATATTACTGCCAAGTGCATCGTCAGATTTAATTTATCTCCAGTATACAGGCTGTCTGGAAATTCGCGTACCATCGGCATACTGGCGTATTCCTTGCGAAAAATTGAGACGAAAACTACCTATGCAAAAGAGTCCGCAACGGCTTAGTTTTCCTGTTAAATTATTTAATTACGAACCAATCAGCGTTCGGCTTTAGGAAAGAATGGTTAGAACATTGCATAGCCGTCCGCCCCACTCCTGGGTGAAGCGGGGAACACCACACATTATTGTTTCGATCTCGGTAGTGGGGCGGACGGCGATACGGAGTTTTAGCCAGTCTTTCTTAAGGTGAAATGAAACGTTTCAAGGCCACGGCCGGATCCCCTTTCACTGCGGTAAAACAGAGGTCCCAATATTGGTACCTCTGCATACCGCTAGATGGCGCAGCACGCGTCTTCTAACCAGCAACTCAGTTAGCAGACCTTGCTACACCAATACATACGTATACACTAATACTCGCGATTATTACGCGGCAGTGTCCATAAGCACCGCAATGCATGCAAATAATTGCACTAAATTATAGCCCGAAGAAATCGAGAATTATTCATGTACATCCAACGAGTTTGATTCTGATACCTCCGTTCTGGACAACTTTCGAATAATGTTGGCAATAGTGACGTCTCACAGGGCGCCGTGGCAGAACGGCTTGCAACCATAGCGCGACCGTAAACTGTCATTTTTACGCCAAATGATTCTACTAACCCTAAATTATAGGCTGGTTTTTATTATTGACGATACTTTACAATGATGTAAAATGGAAATCGTATAACAAAAAGATGGTCGGTATGATTTCATTTTCATGACATCCAATCATTCATAAAAAATTCAGTTGATTTATAAAAAATAACATCATTGTAAAGTATCGTCAATAATAAAAACCAGCCTATAATTTAGGGTTAGTAGAGTCACTTGGCGTAGAAATGACAATTTACGGGTCGCGCTATGGTTGCGAGCGTTCTGTCACAGCGTGCTGTGAGACGTCACTATTGCCAACATTATTCAAAAGTTGTCCAGAACGGAGGTATCAGAATCAAACTCGTTGGGTGTACATCATGTACGTACCACTGTGTTTGACAAACGTCACAGTGTCCAGCAACAAGAGTGGCTTATTCGCGCTCTTGTTCGGAGCGGTATAATATATGAGTGAAAATTAATTCACTATAATGATTCTAACTCACAATTAGACATGTAAAATGAATACGAAGAAAATCCTTATTCAGATTTCTCATGGGTATGACGAGCAAGTCGTCCTCGCTCTTGTTCAGAGCGGTAGATATCAGTGAAAACTAATTCACTATAATATTGCAAATGATATAAACATTTTGAACCATCCAACAGAGAATCCTTATTCAGGATTCTCATCGGTATGACGAGCAAATCGTCCTCGCTCTTCAGCAGAGCGATAGATATCAGTGAGAACTAATTCACTATAATAATTCTAACTTAGAATTAAACATGAAAAATAAATACAGAGAAAATCCTTATTCAGGATTTTCATCGGTCTGACGAGCAAGTCGTCTTCGCTCTTCAGCAGAGCAGTAGATATCAGTGAAAACTAATTCACTATAGTATTGCAAATGTGATAAACATTTTTAACCCACCAACAGAAAATCCTTATTCAGGATTTTCATCGGTATGACGAGCAAGTCGTCCTGGCTCTTGAGCAGAGCGGTAGATATCGGTGAAAACTAATTCACTATAATATTTCTAACTTACAATTAGACATGAATAATAAATACAGTCAGAATCCTTATTCAGGATTCTCATCCGTATGACGAGCAAGTCGTCCTCACTATCAGAAGTAAGGAATACTATTCGTAACTTATTAGTGACCCTCAGTCCGCCGTCCTGTTGTTGTATATTTTTATCAATCATGCTTAACCGTAAATTGTGATATGGGGTAGAATGATACATTACGTATAGGGGCAGTTTGGTACGTACCATATTGCCCCTCACGTGCATTCTTTTTCGCCGGTGATTGAAAGCTACATTTCTACCGATCAATTCTCCTTGGCATGTTTCTGTTGTGTGTGTTGCATGAGTCTGCTTCGTTTTCAGCCAAGATGGTGAGAAATTATAAACGCAAAACTGAAAGGGCCGATTTAGATGAAGAGGCCGTGGTCTCTGCAGTCAACGAAGTCATCGCTGGGACACTGTCTATCAGAAAAACGGCTGACAAATATGGTTTAAAACCAGGTACGTTGCAGCACCGAATAGAAAAAAGAAGAAAAGAGGAAGAGCAGGGTAAAGAAACCAAAAAATTCGCGTCCAAATACACCTCGCAACAGGTATTTACTGCTGAACAAGAAAAGATGTTGACTGAATACATAGTGACTTGTAGCAAAATGCATTATGGTCTCACTCTTCAGCAAGTCAAAACTCTTGCTTATGAGTATGCGAAACAAGTCAATAGACAATATCCATCGAAATGGGACGAAACGAAAAGTGCAGGCACAGACTGGGTATCCGGATTTCGCAAAAGAAACGCGAGCATCAGCTTACGTAAGCCAGAGAACACTAGCGCGGCTAGATCGTTTAGTTTCAATAAAACTGCCGTTGGTGAATACTTCAACAACCTGGAAGCGGTACTTGTACGCTACAAATTTACTCCTGATCGTATCATAAACTTCGACGAAACTGGGATCAGCACTGTTCTTAACACACCTAAAGTATTAGCTGAGAAGAAGCAAAGACAAGTTGGGCAAATCGTGTCAGCAGAACGAGGAGACCTTGTCACCTTTTGTGCCATTGTATCGGCTATCGGAAATCCAATTCCACCTATCTTCATATTTCCACGGGTACATTACAAGGAACATTTTCTAAACGGCGCTCCAGAAGGTAGTGTCGGGTTGGCGGTCAAAAGTGGTTGGATGAATGCTGATCTTTTTTTGGTAGCGTTGCAGCACGTACAAAAGCATACTTCAAGTACGAAAGATAATCCTGTTCTACTGTTGTGTGACAATCATGAATCCCATATCTCGATCGAAGCTATCAATTTTGCACGTGAAAATGGGATTGTCACTTTGACGTTACATCTCACAAGCTGCAACCGCTTGATGTGGGAGTCTTTGGACCTTTCAAAGGCAAATTAAAAATTGCGTTCAATGACTGGCACCTCAACAATCCCGGAAAAACTTTGTCAATTTATGACATTCCTAAGCTAGCCAAAATTGCATATTTTGAGTCATTCACTGGAAAGAATATCACAAACAGCTTCAATAAACCGGGCATTTGGCCTTTCAACAAATTAGCCTTTTCTGATGAGGATTTTGCGCCCGTAAAAATCTACACGAATAGTTCGTCTGAAGGTAATGTGAAAAATCAGGAGGTTTTGCCAACATCGGATGGAAATGTCCTACAGTTAAACGTACCTCAACCCTCGATGGAACCATCAACATCGTCAAATAACAGCGTCACACCCCCCAATACTTCGGACGCGACGACAATTCCAGTTGAGAAACGTATTACATCGGCTTTGATAACAGTCATAACACCCGATGCTGTCAGGCTATATCCAAAAGTGCCACAGAGAGAAGAGAAAAAAAGAGGAAGAGAGCGTGGGAAGTCGAGAATATATACAGAAACACCAGAAAAGAATAGACTTGAAGAATTACGGGACGTGAGAGAAGGAAAAAAACTTGCAAAGGAACGAGCGCAACGAACCAAAGATTTAAAGAAAGCTAAAAAATTACTAGGTTTCGATTCGAAAAGTGACGGGAAGAGGGCCGAAACAGCAAAAAGATCGAAGAGAGCTCGGATTGAAAGGATTTCGACAAGTTCTTCTGACAATGCTGAAACTTTAAATTCTTCAAAAGAAGATTCTCCCGGCGCTCAACCGTCTGATGATGATGATTCGATCCCGCCATCCCGACCTTCCACTAAGGCGATACAAGAAAATGACTTTTTACTAATAAAATTCGAGAAAAAGAAGTCTGTCGTTCATTACATTGGAAAGGTGATAGCCAAGTATGATAATACTGAGTGAGTATCAGGTATCTTATTTGAGAAAAAAACCTGCCTCGTGGACTTTTGCCTTTCCGAAGATTGCTGATGAGGCATGTATTGATATTTCTGATGTGGTCATTAAGTTGCCAGAGCCAAGTGTGACTAAAGGCACCAATAGAGCTGCATCGCTTTTCAAATTTGCAGTTAACCTCTGTTCCTATGATGTCCAGTAGGTCACATTATTTTCATACATAGTATATATATATACCTACTCACGTACGTACTTTATGTTTGTCATAAGTCTTCTGCCTGATTACTTGCTTTTATTACTTGTGTGACGTTGTTCATGACCAAATACTAACTATAAACTATTCTAATGTATGTGCAATTATACAAACCAAATAAAAAACCAAATATATACTCAAAGGTAAGAAAACCAGACAAAGATCTCGTTGATTCACCTTCTGTATCAATAGACCCCGTTATGAATCTATCTACCCCATACCCTGTATCAATGTGCCCTGCATAGGGGGCACTTCGATGCAAATGCCACTTTCCAAAAAATTAAAAAAATAATGCATCTTGCGTACTTGAAATCAAAATTCCTATGAGTATGAGAAACTAGAGTATATTCACTAACATTTAACGATAAACTGAAGTACTAAATCAGGTTTGAATAGTTTTGACAGACCTCTGAAAAAAAGTGTATCAATGACCCCCCACTCCCCCTACCAAGCTGCACTATCATACCCGTAGATACTGGAAATGAATTCAACAGAAATAGTTCAGCTGACACATTACACACATGCTGTGTTTAGAAACTCATTATTCAATTGTTTTTTAATTATTCTATCGCACTAACAAGCTCGGACAGATCTTCAGTAAACGTCACGTCACCATGTGCACTGTCACGTGTTTCTATGGCCCCTAGCGTCAGTCGGTGCGACACACACGAAGGCGGGAAAAATGCGTGCCGAACATAGAGTTTTAGTTAAGAGTTGAGGTTAGGGAGAGACTCTAACTAGTTTATTCGTTTCACATGTATTTTTCAGTTCCTCCGACTCGTTGGACAAAAATTAAAATATGAAAATAAATTCCAATATTCGATCTAGGATCATAACCTCACATTTTCGACAGCTAACCTAGGAGTCAAACATAGAGTTTTATGTTAGAGTTGAGGTTAGGGAGGGAAAAATAAATTCCAACAATCGATAGAGGATCCTGGACGTTATAACCTCACATTATTGACAGCTAACCTAGCAGCCGAACATAGGGTTTTAGTTTGGAGGTTAGGGTGAGACTCTGGCTAGTTTATTCGTTTCATGTGTATTTTTCAGTTCCTTCGACTCGTTGGACAAAAATTAAAATATGAAAATAAATTCCAATATACGATCGAGGATCATAACCTCACATTTTTGACAGTTAACCTAGCAGCCGAACATAGGGGTTTTAGTTTGGATTTGAGGTTAGGGAGAGACTCTAGCTAGTGTATTCGTGTCATGTGTATTTTTCAGTTCCTCTGACTCGTTGAACAAAAATGAAAATCCGAAAATAAATTCCAACAGTCGATCGAGAATCATAACCTCACATTTTCAACAGCTAACCTGAAAGCCGAACATCGGGCTTTTAAGTTAGCTGACAAAAATGTGAGGTTATAACGTCCGAGATCCTCGATCGATTATTCGAATTTATTTTTCTCTCCCTAACCTCAACTCTAACTTAAAACTCTATGTTCGACTTCTAGGTTAGCCGGCAAAAATGTGAGGTCAAGATCCTCGATCGAATATTGGAATTTATTTTCATATTTTAATTTTTATCCAAGAAGTCAGAGGAACTGAAAAATACACATGACATGAATACACTAGCTAGAGTCTCTCCCTAACCTCAACTCCAAACTAAAACCCTATGTTCGGCTTCTAGGCTAGCTGTCAAAAATGCGAGGTTATGGTCCTCGATCGAATATTAAAATTTACTTTTATATTTTAATTTTTGTCCAACGAGTCGAAGGAACTGAAAAATACACATGAAACGAATAAACTAGCCAGAGTCTCTCCTAACTCAATTCCAAACTAAAACCCTATGTTTGGCTTCTAGGCTAGCTGTCAAGAATGTGAGGTTATAACGTCCAGGATCCTCTATCGATTGTTGGAATTTATTTTCATATTTGAAATGAATAAACGACTAATATTCTCTTCGCAACCTCAATTCTACAATGAATGTTTCTACATCCCATTTTCGAATCTTAGGTTAGCTGTCAGACGAGTCAGGTTCTATCATCTGCGGTTCGATATTGATTATTGATATTCACATACATAAATTCATTTTTCTACAAATCAAGATGAACAATATGAGTGAAATGAATAACAGAGCAATCGTCTTTTTGTAACGCCAACCGCAAATACGATTTTAGTCATCCGACGGTCGTCTTTTAGGTTAGCTGTCGGTTGGGCGCGATCCGATGTCGATTGTTAGTATTTTCTGTCAAGCGGGAGCAGCATTCACGCTTACGTATAGTGACCTAGGAAACCTTCACTAGCGTCGCCGCGCGGCTTACAAGTATACTGGGTGCAATGTCGGTACAAGTGTCACCTCGACTAAATGTCGGTTTTTTGGTTTCGAGTAACGGAGAATCGTCAATTTTCAGCCATTTCTCTATGAAATGACACGGGATTAGGCTCAAAGTGTGTGGTTTTTCATTGCGGAGTGGCTGATTGTCTTGGAAATGCGATTATCTTCGGCAACAACGAATAATCACATGATTTAGGTGGTCGATAACCCGATCTGCAAAAATTTTCGTCAAATTTTGAAAAAGTAAGATATTCAGCCACTTTCTGCCAAAAAACTGCGTAAGTCCCTAAAGTTTCATTGCGATTAATTGCGTAGTTTCAGAGAATTCACAATTCCCGTTTTCGAGGTGTTGACAAACGTTGCATTTCATCTTGAAGCCAAACGCTGATTGGTCCGTTATTAAGTGCTTTTACACGAAAACTAAGTCCTCGCCGACTCTTTTGAATAGGTAATCTTCGTCTCAATTTTTCGCGAGGAATCCGCCAGTATGCCGATGGTGCGCGAATATCCAGACACCCTGTATATGTATATCTATACCGAGAAGAAATCTTGAAAGTTAACACTCACAAGGGAACCCCGCCAAGTGTCCCCCTCCGATTTCAACGAAACTTTGGGAGATTGTAGAGGGGGTGAAAATATTCGACACGTATTTTTTTATATCTGCGGAATTCCACCCCAAGGGGGTGTAATCAACCCCTGAAAATTGCGGATTTCGCTATTCGATAGCTCGTGAAGAACGAACGGCCGAGGATTTTTGGCTGACAAGGTGTTACCGGGGGTTTTCGGGGCCGCTGATTACGAATCTGGCATCAGATTTTCAAAATTCAAAATGGCGCATCCAATATGGCGAACGTCGAAACGAAAAATGGTACCAATTTTCCCAAAATTCTGTACCCGGGGGTTTTCGGGGTCGCTGATTACGAATCTGGTATCAGATTTTCAAAATTCAAAATGGCGGATCCAATATGGCGAACGTCGAAACGAAAAATGGTACCAATTTTCCCAAAATTCTGTACCCGGGGGTTTTCGGGGTCGCTGATTACGAATCTGGTATCAGATTTTCAAAATTCAAAATGGCGGATCCAATATGGCGAACGTCGAAACGAAAAATGGTACCAATTTTCCCAAAATTCTGTACCCGGGGGTTTTCGGGGTCGCTGATTACGAATCTGGTATCAGATTTTCAAAATTCAAAATGGCGGATCCAATATGGCGAACGTCGAAACGAAAAATGGTACCAATTTTCCCAAAATTCTGTACCCTGGGGTTTTCGGGGTCGCTGATTACGAATCTGGCATCAGATTTTCAAAATTCAAAATGGCGCATCCAATATGGCGAACGTCGAAACGAAAAATGGTACCAATTTTCCCAAAATTCTGTACCCGGGGGTTTTCGGGGTCGCTGATTACGAATCTGGTATCAGATTTTCAAAATTCAAAATGGCGGATCCAATATGGCGAACGTCGAAACGAAAAATGGTACCAATTTTCCCAAAATTCTGTACCCGGGGGTTTTCGGGGTCGCTGATTACGAATCTGGTATCAGATTTTCAAAATTCAAAATGGCGGATCCAATATGGCGAACGTCGAAACGAAAAATGGTACCAATTTTCCCAAAATTCTGTACCCCGGGATTTCGGGGTCGCTGATTACAAATCTGAGGTTAGAATTGGAAAATTGATATTGGAAAATTACGAGTAGATGAGTAGACGGACATTGTATCGTTAGAGATGACAAGAATATGACGTAATGATTTTTTGTTCAATAAAAATATGATTTCAATTCCAGAAATTGCTATCAAATCTTCAAAAACTGTAATTTCCAAGTATTTTCTAAACAACAGTGTAAATATTTTCATGAAAATTATTGCCAATATTCTGGTAATTTCATAAATTGAATGTTCCATAAATATTTATGCAATATTGCGTAAAAATATTGGTTCATAAATATGTACGGTAAATGTATTTCTATTGACATATCATGAGTAATGAATGATTGATAATAAATAGTTCTGATAGAAATGCTGTGCTGATAACCAGAAGTAGAAATATTCGGTGATGAGAAACGCGTTTTATCTTATAAACCGAACTTACATAAGACTTCTTTTTCTTACGTAAGATTTCTATTTCACAAGTAAAAATATTCGGTGATAAGAAACGTGTTTTATCTTATAAACCGAACTTACATAAGACGGTTTAATCTGTTGTTGTTCAGTGTATTTTTACGTATGGAGTTGAGTTCATCCATCCCTCTAAAGAGACTTGGAGAAAAATGCACGTCAATCCGTTGAACGTCATTCAGCTTTTGTCTCTAGCATTCAATGCTATTAAATTACTCGATTCTCCAGTCACGGAATCCGAAAGGCAGTTGAGCGAAGAGCTCGAAATCATCATCAAAGATGCAATGATACAGCCAATGGAAACTGAAATTGAATGGAGTTTGGATTTTGAACATCCAAATGCAGTGCACGAATCGGAAATTATAGAAGACAACGATGGAACAGAAGACTGGAATCATCAAAGATTTCTGAATCCCAATATAGATGCACCGGACCAAGTTTGCACCATCGATGATGAAGATTTGGATTATGATTACAAAAAACAAGCGACAGAATTTTGGAGGTCCGGAAAAACGGGAAACAGAAAGGTATCGTCCGTTCAATCAAAATTCAGAAAAGTTCAGTCTGTGCGACAATTACGGCGCTGGGCACATCAAGTTAATCAAGGTGGGACATACAGAGAAAAGTTGAAAATGATCTGTGAGTATACTCTTAACAATGTAATGGATGCTTTAAATAGGAAATTGCCAATTCACGATATTGATATTAGACGTTGGGCCATACGAGCGCGACAACTGTTTGATATGGCACCAGCAAAATTTAAGGCATCCAAAACCTGGCTATTAGAATTTAAGAAACGTCACGGAATCGTGTCGCGGAAAATTACGAAACATATAACAAAAAATACATTAGCAACACAGGAATCTTTAAAAGAGCAGGCTGCCATCTTCATTCAGAAAGTAAAAACCCACATCGTCGATATCGGAGTCGAAAACGTTTACAATTCCGATCAGAGCGGTTTCAATTTGGAGCTACATGCGGGGCGAACCTTAGCGTTGCGAGGGCAAAAAACAGTGGAATCAATAATACAATCAAAGTCATCAACAACGCACAGCTACACCATACAGCCTTTGATTTCGGCCGATGGCAAATTATTGTCACCTCTATTAATTGTTTTAAAAAAATCTAGTGGAGGATTTGGTCCTCGAGTGCAAGAGACTATGTTTAAACCACAGAATGTACATCTTATGGCTTCGAAATCTGGGAAATTAACAACCGAACATTTTAAACATTGGTTTCAAGACGTATACCTTCCGCACACCAGTCCGAAATCGGTTATATTATTGGATTCATGGAGTGGTCAATGTCCGGGCGTATTTGAAACGATGAATTTCAATGGACAAAAAGTAGAACTTCTAACCATTCCCCCAGGGACAACTGGAATGATACAGCCACTGGACGTGTACGGATTTCGCATATGGAAGAATTATATCAAACATTTCTCTGATATCGTGATATTGTATGATTACGACGTGAATCTTCATTTGAGAGACAATATCGTCAAGCTGCAAAGTCTTACTCACAATCAATTTTCGTCTCCTAGATTTACAGATCTTTTTAAATATTCATGGTATAAAAGTGGATACATAGACGCAAGACCACCGAAATTCGAAAATCCGGTTCAATATTGTTTTAACGAGAGTTCTCCAACGTGTGACATATGCGGCGACGTTGCTATTATCAAGTGTGCGTGGTGTAAAAAGTCGCTATGTTTAAAACACTTTTTTCATGAATATCACTATTGTCAAAACTATCACCCGTGACGAAATACGCATGATGTAAGCTATATTGTAAGGTTCAATCTAAAGATTTATATTCGTATACATAAGACCTTTATTCGTATACTATATTCGTATATTATATTCGTATACTATAACACCATTATATTATAAAAGTGAATAAAACGATTGCCAAAGGTAGCTTAATCATGAATTAGCGAGGTATTTACCACACCGTATTTTTTTCTACAGTCATAAAACTGTTATTAGTTTGTGGGGTCTTTTATTTATAATTTTTGAAAATCTGATACCAGAATCGTAATCAGCGACCCCGAAAACCCCCGGGTACAGAATTTTGGGAAAATTGGTACCATTTTTCGTTTCGACGTTCGCCATATTGGATGCGCCATTTTGAATTTTGAAAATCTGATGCCAGATTCGTAATCAGCGACCCCGAAAACCCCAGGGTACAGAATTTTGGGAAAATTGGTACCATTTTTCGTTTCGACGTTCGCCATATTGGATCCGCCATTTTGAATTTTGAAAATCTGATGCCAGATTCGTAATCAGCGGCCCCGAAAACCCCCGGTAGCACCTTGTCAGCCAAAAATCCTCGGCCGTTCGTTCTTCACGAGCTATCGAATAGCGAAATCCGCAATTTTCAGGGGTTGATTACACCCCCTTGGGGTGGAATTCCGCAGATATAAAAAAATACGTGTCGAATATTTTCACCCCTTCTACAATCTCCCAAAGTTTCGTTGAAATCGGAGGGGGACACTTGGCGGGGTTCCCTTGTCAGTCACAGCCAACTCGCCACACTCCAGGTTTTTCGTCTGTTTATTGCAGGCTGGCCCGTCCACTATTTTTTTCCCCTTTTCTGGTCGAATTTATTTTTTCAAGAAGCAAAGTGGGTGACTGAAGATAACTCATCTCGTTAACATTATCAGTGAATAAATCAAATGGTTCTAATTGATTTTATCATGTCTAATAATTCCAAAAATATCAATACAACGATGATAATAATAAAACGAACAACAAGACGGATATAATGATGATAATGCAAATAAAAACAAGAACAAGAACAAGAACTGGAACAGCAAAACGAACTGGAACATGAACATGAACATCGGGAACGAATAATAATAATGATAATGATAATAATAATATGAAAAAGTACATTAACTTGAACAGTAAAACGAACGTAGACATCAACACCGGAAGCGAGAAATAGTGATAATAGGAAAAACTTCAATGTAGGGGAGGGTGGGGCAAAATGGACCGGTGAAAAAAAAAAAAAATACTTGCGAAATTCGAGTATGAATATAAACTTTATTGATACAATTGATGTGGAATTCAAGAAAAATCTGGAACGTAGAGAAAAAAAACTACTGACTAAAAAAATCAGAATAAAGAAAAATAGCAACATAATTCATCATGGCTTTCTGGTTTGCACACAATAGTTACACTAATATTGAATGTTTTTCAAGTTACCTTTAATTCCACATCAATTGTATCAATAAAGTTCTTATTCATACTCAAGTTTTGCAATCAACCACTTTTTTTTTTACCGGTCCATTTTGCCCCGCCGGTCCATTTTGCCCCACCCTCCCCTACCGCAAGAAGCGAGAATCATTCAAAATTATTATTATTATTATCATAACTAATATTATTATTATTATTGTTATTATTCACAGAAAACCATTTATTCGGTGTTCAAAGTGCCCTCCATCGATTACCGTGCAGTGCCACGGGCGATCGTAGAACGCACCTACTATGCTTATTAGGTGTTCAGGTGACGTATTCTCCAGAATGTTTCTTATTCTCGCCCGTGCTGCACAGTTCTCGATTCTATTCTTTGTGTATAGCTTATTTTTCATGTATGCCCACAGTGCGTAATCTAGGGGCGACATGTCAGGTGAACGTGCTGGCCACTCTATGGTCGGACTAGCCGTACCAATCCAGCGATCAGGGAATTCTTAATTTAAGTATTCCCTTCCGGGTAATGTAAAATGTGCCGGAGCACCATCCTGCTGGAACCATATTGGTTGCCCCTGAAAATCCGAATGAAATAAGGACAGTGACATTAATGTTAATAATATTCACAGTATCATTTTATTTTTAATCAATTTTTATTTTATTTGAATCATGTGATGATTGAATTATTTCAAATAATCATAATTGTTATCATTGTTACCACTAATAATATTAATATTCTCCGTTGAGATTTCCATTTATGAAAAAAGGCCCGATAATGTTGTAGTCAATTACGCCAACCCAAACATTGACCCTCACTGGGTACTGCGTACCACTTTGCACGAATACATGTGGATTATGTTGCGTCCATATTCTGGTATTTTGACGGTGCGGATTGCCAACCAAAGACACTGTGCTCTAGTCACTGTAGCATATTCGAATCCCCAGATTCACATCGAACAGATTTAGCATTTCCTCGCAGAAGACCATTCGTCGTTCTGCGTCACCAGGTAAAAGTTCTTGATGAGCTTGTATCTTGTACGACTTGTGTTTAGCTACACGCAAGACCTTTATCACCGACGTTTTCGATACCCCGATTTCTTGTGCGATCTGTCTTGCAGGCTTTGTCGGGTCCTCTTCAACCGACAAAAAATCTTCAAGTTCGTATCCAAACTCAATTCTCTATTTGGTTGGGATACTTTTATCAAATGTCCATCCACTGTTCCCGTCTGCTCAAACCTTGAAACAATTTTTCGTATCGCCCCGTACGATGGAATCGGGCGATCTTTGTTGCGGTCATATAAGTTCAACCGCTGAATTTTAGTTTAAACCATCAGTATATCGGAAAAAACGTTCAGTACAATAATAATTAAAATGTATTGATAGATGTATTGAGTGATTAAAGTGTTGTGCTATGCTTAAGGTAAAGTGGATTCGCTGATATAGTTATTTTGTGGAGAATGTTAAGGGGGTATATACACCTTCAAATTGGTTGAAATTCTCAAAAATATAAAAATGTTTTTCTGCAACTTGAACACTCCGAACGAATTGAAAAAAATCATCATGTTTGGGGAGGGTTTGACCCTCATTATCCATATTTTACATCATGTATTACTTGCAGTCTAATTGTAGTTGCGCTGAAGATAGGAAAATACAGAATCACTCGGTTGTCGTAAAGAATCAGAACCAGCGTTGGACAGATCTTGGATTTTTTGGTCCTCAATTGTTCATGAGAGTTGCCTCTATGGAATGAACAGAGAACTTTTTGATATTGCAAAAATTACTTGAGTTATTCGATTTTTTCGATTTTTTTTTTCGAATTTTCAAATTTTGTTGGCTTATTTTTTCAATATCTCAAAGAAAAATGGGTTTATCAAAAAGTTCTACGTTCATTCTATAGAGGCATCTCTTACGAATGATTGAGGACCATAAATTCGAAGATCGGTCCAACGATGTTCCTGATTCTTTACGACACAACCGGTCAAAATAGTGATTGTTCAGAAATTGACTTTTAAACTTTTTTTCTACGTTGAGGGTTTTGGATTCCGAAAACTACTGTGACATTTCTCTATGTTAATCTATCATGTCATTTAATGATGCAAAACAACTTTCCATCCTTTTTTTTAATCCGGGCTTTGTAGCGACACGGGCGAAGTTAAAATTTGTTTTGCGGCGTGGCCTAGGGCCGTCTTCAGGATGGACGAGGCTCTGGGCCAAGGGACTAGCTGGGGCCTACATAAGGGATGGAAAATTCTGAAATTTTAACTTTATCAGTTTAACCGAATAACGCAAGAGGCTAAACCGCAGCCCCTTAGATCTCTTAACACTCCACATATGAGAGTTCAATGAATAAATTCTTTGAATAAACAATACATTTGTTAGTAGAGATAAAAATTTTAAATCCTTATATCTTTTGTAATTAGCGGAGAATACATCAATTCTTTTGAGACTTTTGGTACACTTTTAAAATTCGATAATATTTCTAACACCCATGATAACCAATTGCGCTGGATAACGTTCATTTTTCCGATTAAAATTGATAAAATCAGCCCATAGAAGTACAATGACCCAGTCACGATTAAACTACCTAAGATTAATGAGCATAGAATCTGACCTATCGAAAACAATAGATTTTGATGAATTAATAGCTGATTTTGTGCGAAGAAATCTCGTAAAAAATTTTTGTAAAATAAACCATGCATATATAATTACTTTGTAATTTGACTATAAAAATAAAATATCAAACAAATTTTTTAAGATCTCGTTTCTATTTTACAAAGTGTGTGATCAGATATTTTTTTTTTTATTGTATCATAAAATTCTTTGATATATATAAAAAAATTCAGGATTTTGGGGCCTCTGTCTGACTCGGGGACCCGGGCCAGGGCCCTGCGGGCCCTGCCTTAAAGACGGCACTGGCGTGGCCTACGTAGCCAGCCGTCCTATTTCTAGAAAGCTCCTGGCTCATAGCTACAACCTTCTATCTCAATGGCTTCCTCCTGCTGGTTCATCCGTAGTTGCCTCAGAGCAAGACGAGCTTCCTTCGTCCTCTGCTCCGCTCGCCTATCAGCACCTCTAATCCGGGCCAAGTCCTGTAGTTTTGCCGCAGCGAAGGCGTGGCGTCTTGGCTCGACTGAAAGTTTTTGCATAATTTTCAACGTACCTCGCTTACCTTTGGAAAAGGTAATCGCTGGCTCCAACTTGAAGGACGTTACGACCTGAAAATAAAGTCTTAGGACAAAGCTTCCAGATGACGCTGCCCAGACCCACGCTCCTGCTTGCCAATACAGATCGTCGATTTATTTCAAAGACGTTGTTTTTCTTTCGGACCATTCTGGAGGTGTTGAACTTAGAGCTGATGGGACACTAACCGCACTTGATTCCATAGGTTCCACCTAAGCAATGAATCCTAACCTCTCCCATGCGGATAGCACTCCCACATCTGTTGCAGCTTAGGTTGTCCTGAAAACTTTGAAAAAGAATATCCAAATCAAAAAGCATATACCCCTGTGCATCGGTCTCGCTGTAGCCGTCATCGCTGATCTTACTGGACGATGCAATCATGCTAGCAGACAACAAGAGAATGACAGGATCCAGGCGGGATGCGTAAAACGTCATAAAATCCGTCTGCCAGATGTGGTTATAGCGTGCCGTGCGGCGCGCTTTTGTACTTCGGGATTTAAATGGCTGTAACTTATTCATTTTGTCGTATTTCCACATGATGATTTTTTTACAGATAGTTTAGACCCCTAGCGTTCCAAAAACGCAAAAAACGAAAAATCGATTTTTTCAAAAATCAAAGGTGTATATTCCCCCTCAAGTGAGTATAAGCTGAGTATAAGTTCAAGGGTTCTGAGTTGTTAGAGATGTCCGTTCGGTCCTGGACTCAAGATGCAACTGCCTGGTCCTAGGGTTAGAATCTTGGGCCAGGATTCTTGAGTGCATGCACATGTGCCCTTAAATGGTTAGCTCTTTTTCGGAATGGCCAGTTTAGCGCAGCGCACTCTGTGTCTCAAATGACTATCTTAGGCCCTGGCCCAACAATCTTGAAATTCAGCGGCAAAATGATCGACAATCCGCCTGTAACTCAACCCTTCGTGGTGCTGCCTCACCATTGCCACTTTTTCTTGTACAGTAAATTTATAATCGGGCATTTTTTAACTTTAAAAATTTACTTAATTATGCACCTCACAACACCTTGCAACGCTTTGAATACGGGATATTTTTGTAAACAATAATAACCATTTGTTGATGCCACATGTGTTGGCTGTCTAGTAACGAAGAATAAACGAATTTAAATTTGCAAAAATTGAATTCTATAGCGTTCGATCTTGGCTGATTATTAACGTGTGAGGTTTTAAGGTTTGAGCAGACGGGAACAGTGGATGGACATTTGATAAGAGTATCTCAACCAAATAGAAAATTGAGTTTGGAGACGATGTTGGCGATTTGTTTGTCGGTTGAAGAGGACTCAACGAAGCCTGCCAGAGAGATCGCCCAAGAAATCGGGGTGTCGAAGACGACGGTGCAAAATGTCTTGTGTGAGGATAAATACAGGGCATACAAAATACAAGCCCACCAAGAACTTTTACCTGGTGACGTAGAGAGACGTATGGTCTTCTGCTAGCAAATGTTGAATCTGTTTGATGGGAATCCAGGGATTTGAATCTGCTACAGTGACGAGAGCAGTGTTTTTGGTTGGCACACCGAACAGACAAAATACAAGAATATGGCCGCAACACAATCCACACGTATTTCTGCAAAGTGGTACGCAGACCTCGTTAGGGTCAATGTTTGGGTTGGCATGATTGACCACTACATTACAGGGCATTTTCCCATTGATGGAAATCTAAACGGAGAAAGATATCTCTAACTATTGATAGAGCAGATAGTACCTGCAATTAGAGAAATTGAAGCGGACATTAGTAAAATGTATTTAACAAATGGATGAATAATAATAATAATGTTGGTGGTAACAATGATGACAATTATGATTGTTTGAATTAATTCAACTATCACATGATTCAAATAAAACAAAAATTGATTAAAAATAAAATGACAGTGTGAATATTATTCACATTAACGTCAATGTGATTATTTTATTCGGATTTTCAGGGCAACCAATATGGTTCCAGCAGGATGCAGCTGCGCCGCATTTTACATTACTGGTAAGGGAATACCTCAATCAAGAATTTCCTGGTCGTTGGATTGGATATAATAATGATAATAATAATAACAATAACAATATTAATAATAATAATTTTAAATGATTCTCGTTTCTTGCGGTAGGGGAGGATGGGGAAAAATGGACCGGTAAAAAAAAAACTGGTTGATTGCAAAACTTGAGTATGAATAAGAACTTCATTGATACAATTGATCTGGAATTGAAGAAAACTGGAAAAACATTCAATATTAGTGTGATTATCGTGTGCAAACCAGAAAGCCATAATGAATTATGTTGCTATTTTTCTTTATTTTAATTTTTTTTAGTCATTAGTTTTTTATTTCGTTTTAGATTTTTCTCAAATTTCACATCAATTGTATCATTAGAGTTCATATTCATACTCAAATTTTGCAACTTTTTTTTTTTTTTTTACCGATCCATTTTGTCCCACCTTCCCGTACATTGAAGTTTTCACTATTATTACTATTTTCCGCTCTAGATGTTGATGTCCACGTTCGTTTTACTGTTCAAGTTAATGTACTTTTTCAAATCATTATTATCATTATCATTATTATTATTCATTCCCTATGTTCATGTTCATTTTCCTGTTCGTTTTCCTGTTACAGTTCTTGTTCTTGTTTTTATTTGCATTATCATCATTATACGTGCTGTTGTTCGTTTCATGATTATCATCGTTGTATTGATATTTTTGGAATTGTTGAACGTGATAAAATCAATTAAAACCATTTGATTTATTCAGTAATAACGTTAATGAGATGAATTATCTTAAATTACCTACTTTGCTTCTTGAAAAAATCAATTCGACCAGAAAAAGGGAAAAAAAATAGTGGATGGCCAGCCTTCAATAAACAGACGAAAAACCTGGAGTGTACCGAGTTGGCTGTGTCTGACAATGAGTGTTAACTTTCAAGGTTTCTTCTCGGTATATTGGCAGGGTGCGTGATGGAAGCGACATCTACCGACCACACTATTTCACACGCAATGACAGCTACATCGTATTACAAATGAAAAAAAAAAAAATTTGTAAACAATTTTATCGTTTCAAAAATTAAATGTTCTAACGCACTAAAAAGTTGATAAAAAATAAAAATTCATCAACCAAAGAAAAGTAATTATTAAGAATGTGTTTAAATAGAAAACATACTCAATTTGTAATGAAATAAGGTCATAGCTGAACATAGCAATAATAATAAAAATAATAATATACTAATAAAAATTTAAAAATAATAACAGTGATTTCGGAAAATTAATTAATAGAAAATTTAAATAGCTAATATTAATATGTGTACCAAATTTCAAGTCGATTCATAAATCACAGCCTGAGATATCGTGTACACCGTTTCGAAAAACATATAGTTTTGAAAAAACGCGTTCAAACGCGTAAATTTCAATATTTTTTGATGAAAATTTTCACACACACTTCTTAAGATATAAATAAAATCATATAAGAAAGTTAATAGCATTGCATTTGTAGTTTTTCCGCAATAAATTCCCAAAAAATTAGCCTGCTTAGACGCTGGTTACAGTAGGTGAACCCCCAATGTCTTTTATATCTGTTTAAATCTCTGCATCACATTTTTGGTCATTTATATGCATATATCTATTGCAAATAAATGTTTTAAATGTTGAAAGTAACCATTTTTTAATGATTTCTATATCAAGTTTGAAAATATAAGTGAGATTTAATGTTCATTTCGTCCGCAACTCACAGCGCGGTCGATTCAGTTGTCCCCACCATATACTTCGCACCCTGCCAATACCGTGACTTTCTGTGGATGCGGCACAGCTAATTCCACCAACACACACGCACGCCTCGTCCGTGTGGCGACGGGGATACCAACCGAAGACTCCACGCTTACGAGTGGGGATTTCGTTCAACCATCCCTGTTCAAGCTAGCTTTATTCTTTTTTATCTCGGAATAGCGCGCGAGAATTTGTAGGTTATGCGCTGAATTTGAATAAATTAGTAAATCGTGTGAATAAATGAATAATGGAGCTGATTTCGCCCAATCTAAATTATTATTAATTAATGACAGGTTTCACTTGCAATCATTTTATTATGAATGAAGCAATTGTTAACATGTTTTTGTCGAATCGTCGGAACAATAGAGTGCTTACTAATTACCTTCGAACACAATTAGGGCACATGCAAATTACATTACATCAATTAATTACATTGCTACAAATTGTTTATTTGAAATAATAGTAAGCAATCAAATAGTATCGGTCCCCGGCGACTGCCTTAGCCAGTTTCAAACATCAGGGCTGTATCTGGAACAAAGAAGTAAGAATCTATAAACGCCACATCATTAAACGTTGAAATCAAATTTGAATCGTGGCGTTCAACGAACCTCAATGTGTCGCATGCTCTTCAGTAGCATCTGATTGGCATTGCCGTGCCAGCTAACTTTCAACAGCTTTTTATCCAAAGCTCATCACTGCTTCTTTGTACAATTTTCTGCATCTCATGACATCTTTGATAACCCACGCTGAGTCCCACCGAAGAGCAATTCTTGCATCATAGCCTGCTTCGTGGCACAGAACATCATGACACAGGGACTCTGTATAAAGCAACACCGCAGAACATCTTCAAAGACTATCGTCTCTGTAACAACATTTAGGCAAAAGATTCACGGATGGGTCCTTCTTGCACAGCGTCCACAGTCGGATCAGAAATTACCTGAGACGATTGACTTTGGGAAGCACCGAAGGATGATCGAATGTAGTTGATTGCGGCTTGAGAAGCCTCGAGGTGTCTCTGCAAGATTCGTCGATGGACTTGGCAGACTTTCATTGAGGTATTCAACTTCGGAAAGCTGCTTTGGTGATGCTACATCGTATCGTCGAGGCTTATCGTAGCGTGTGTGTTCAGTTTCAAGCGAGTCTCAGCAGCAGTCACCGTTAGCCGACTGCGATCATAGTTCGGCTTGAAGATGAAGATGATCAGTAGAAGATGAACATGAAGATGAATAAGATGAAGAACATGATTGAAGATGAAGAAGATGAATAAGATGATCGGTGCAGCAGGAGTTCATCGCAAGAGTTAGTCTTGCTTCTTTCACAACCCTCTTCCGCGTCTAAGCAGCTGCTCAAAATGCCGTCCAGCGGCTGCGCTACAGTACCCCAGTCGGTCGTAGAACCCGTGCGTCATTTTATTAACTTTACTATGATCCATATTGTTAATTACTTCTGTAATTCTTTCTCGCAGCTCCGCTATGTCTTCCATTTGACCATCAGCGTAAACCCTGTTTTTTAGGTAGCTCCAGAGAGAATAATCTAGAGGGGTTAAATCCGGCGACCGTAGCGACCATCGTATCAGACCTCCTCTTTCTACCCACCTATGAGGAAACTCTTCGTTTAAAAAAGCTCTAACTGCAAGAGTAAAATGTGCTGGCGCACCATCCTGTTCCAACCATAATCGAGGACCCTGCAAAAAATTCGAGATACGTGATTACCCTGACGTCAATTGAGCATTTAATTTCAATTTCATTTCATTTCAACGACCAACGACTGCTTGCGTAAAATACAAAAGTTACTCACAAACCCTTCTATTGCTGTCAACGCAGGCACTATCTGCTCTCTTAGCAACCGCAGATATTTTTCGGCATTGAGGTTTCCCTGTATGAAGAATGGCCCGATCAGTGTGTCCCCGATCATTCCGACCCACACGTTGACCTTCCTGGGGTACTGGATGTCAGACAGCAGTACTTCAGTTGGCGGTTCCTGAGCCCACACTTTGTTGTTCTGCCTGTGGGAGGCACCGACCAACTCAATGGTGCACTCGTCCGAAAAACATATACGGTCGATGAGTGCCGGATCTTCGTTTATCCGATCGATCATTCTCTCGCAGAAGACCATCCTCCGCTCATCGTCGTTCCACTGGAACTCCTGGTGTTCCTGGAGCTTGTATGCCCGGTAATGTTGTGAGCGCAGTGTCCTGTACACTGAGCTCATGGAGACCTGTTGCTCTTGTGCTACTGTCGACAACGGCTTCAGACCTTCCGCCTCGACCACGGCCAAGAAAATATTCAACTTGGTGTCTGTGAATTTTTTTTATTGCATGTTAGATTTTTTTTTTAATTGTAATTTTTATGAAAAAAAAAAAAAAAATTATTCTCTTCGTTAATTCAAATATAAATTACCTTTTGCAAGTCTACGAGTAGAATAAATTGTCTTTGGCTTCTTCGCCAGATCCACATTACCTGTGTTTTCGAAGCTTTTGATTATTCTGCGCACCGTTGAGGGTGAAGGAATGGGTCTATCTGGGTTCGTTGCAGCAAAATGGTCCACGATGTGACGATAGCTGGTTCCTTGGAAATGTTGCACTACCATTTCAATTCTCTCCCGAACAGTGTAATAACTCTTGGCATCTCAACACAAACTGAACTTAAATTAGGATAAATTAAACACTCACGAAAGTTTATGAATAAAGTAATAATTATTCTATTAATTATTGCTAAACAGCGTCTGTTAACTAAACGAACGTAGTTGTTCAACTAATAACAATTTGTGAATAGTAAAATGTCCTTAAATTTGTTGAATGATTGATTGTTTTTCTTCATTTCCATTGATTAGCATTTGAAAAACATAATTGGAGGCATGGAAATTAACTGAGGGAACGTTTGGCTTCGCCACTTGATTTCACGTATTATTTCGTACTACTTTGTGAAACGAAATGATGTTTATAATCCATCGCTAAAAAAGAGTATAATGTTTCAGATTTTTGAGCTGGCGAAACCATTATACAGGGTGATTCACACCTCGCGGAAAAAAATTCACATGCATATTTCTCATTGAAATCTAAGAACAAAGTTCCTTAGCAAAAACTTCGAGGGACCAGTCGTTCCTGAGATAGAGAAGGTTTCGTCCGCCCAATGAGACGGCCATATCGTGTCCTGCTCAGTCCCGTATCGAGCCTGTAGAATTAACGATGCCCGCGGCGTATGACCTTTGCCCGAAATTTTGGTTTCTCAGTAATTTTCAGTCTTTGAGTCGTCCAGTCGCTCACTCTCGTGCCCCACGTCTTTCACCCCGTAGTTGACGTTGTCCAGGTGGTCAGAATGGCGACTTTCGTTCCCCAGGTCTTTTAATTCGTGGTATTCGTTCTCCATATCGTCAGGTTTGTGATTTCCTTCATCCAGGTCTTTCGCCATGTAGTTCACGTTGTCCGGGTGGTCAGAATGGCAACTGTCGTTCTCCAGGTCTTTTACTTCGTAGTTTTTGTTCTACATATCGTCGGAATAATGTCCAATCAGTAATTTTCAGTCTTTGAGTCGTCCAGTCGCTCACTCTCGTGCCCCACGTCTTTCACCCCGTAGTTGACGTTGTCCAGGTGGTCAGAATGGCGACTTTCGTTCCCCAGGTCTTTTAATTCGTGGTATTCGTTCTCCATATCGTCAGGTTTGTGATTTCCTTCATCCAGGTCTTTCGCCATGTAGTTCACGTTGTCCGGGTGGTCAGAATGGCAACTGTCGTTCTCCAGGTCTTTTACTTCGTAGTTTTTGTTCTACATATCGTCGGAATAATGATTTGCGACGTGCAGGTGTTCCGCTTAACGGGCAGATGAGAAAACTCGATTCCGAAATACTGAATTTACTAATTGACAAGTAAATCTCAACGAGAACATCATAAAAAAAAAGAATTCAATTTAAATTCGAATTAAATATAATCATAAAATGCAATTTATTGTACTTGGTCGTCGAACGAAAGACAAATTAAATTAAATCATTAGTCCGACGATATGTAGAACGAAAACCACGAAGTAAAAGACCTGGGGAACGCCAGTCGCCATTCTAACCACCTGGACAACGTCAACTACGTGGCGAAAGACCTGGATGAAGGAAATCACAAACCTGACGATATGGAGAACGAATACCACAAAGTAAAAGACCTGGGGAACAAAAGTCGCCATTCTGACCACCTGGACAACGTCAACTACGGGGTGAAGGACGTGGGGCGCGAGAGTGACCGACTGAACGACTCAAAGACTGAAAATTACTGAGAAACCAAAATTTCGGGCAAAGGTCATACGCCGCGGGCATCGTTAATTCTACAGGCTTGATACGGGACTGAGCAGGACACGATATGGCCGTCTCATTGGGCGGACGAAACCTTCTCTATCTCAGAAACGACTGGTCCCTCGAAGTTTTTGCTAAGGAACTTTGTTCTTAGATTTCAATGAGGAATATGCATGTAAATTTTTTTCCGCGAGGTGTGAATCACCCTGTAGAACTCTGCTGTAATTTTTGACATTTACAATGTTTTTCCCGGGTATTTTATTTACTCCTAAAACTTTCAAAATCTCCGCTACAGGAATTGATTCGAAATTACGTCCGTGATTAGTATGGAGTTCTAAACGAGAACCGTAGCGACAGATAAATTCCTTGACAAATACCTGAGCTATTACTTCCGGTCACTTATTGTAAGTAAAATAATCTGAGATATCTAGAGCGTAACGATTTCTGAAACGAGAGAGAGGTAAAGGCCGCGGATGTCCATGGATACTCTTCCAAAAGGAGCGCCAACATTATAAACTTGCAAATTACTAGTCCCTCTTTCGCGTGGTCCTTTTTTGGCTATACAAATGTCGCAAGTACGATACCAATTCTCTACATTCGAGCGACAACGTGCCCAGAAGTATCTTTCCCTAATCCGACCAAGAGTTTTGTTTGCTGCGAAATCTCCGCCAGAAGGGGAATTATGATGTTCCCAAAGGACGTCTGGATTCTTCTTCGCAGAAACTAGAAGCTGCCATTTGAGTTGCTTCGCATCCGGGGATTCCCATCTTTGATAAAGTAAATCTTGCAGTATGTAGATCGAATCTCATTGGGCCCAGTAAATTTCCAGTTGTTGGTTTGCTGAAGACACTTCTTGCCATTCAGGCCATGATCTTGAATCTTTCCAGGTCTTGAATTGAGAGAGAACAATATCTCCTCTCTGCAAAATTTGCCATTCTCGACTATCTCCCTCAAGAGAAATGAAACGAACCTCAACAGAAGGTATTCGTTGAACTCCAAGTCGTCTGCACTGTTTACAATCAATCAAATCTTCGCAGGGTCTCCTGGAGAGCGCGACAGTATTTCCATGTAAAATCCCTGAGCGATGTCGGATGTCGAAGTCATAACTCATATTGTCCCAAAGTCTCCAACCACCTCGATACCTGACGTTCAGGAGCTTTAAAAGAAAGCAGCCACTTTAAGCAAGCATGATCGGTTCGAATAAGAAACCTTCTACTTCACAAATAATGGTGAAAATGTGAAACCGTTGTAACTACAGCAAAGAGTTTCCTACAGGTAACGCAATAATTCTTCTCGGTCTTAATAAGTACTTGACTAAAATAACCAACTACTCTTTCTTGCCCTTCGTGAACTTGGGATAAAACTCCACCTATTCCAGAAAATGAAGCATCTGTATCTAAGATGAACCAAAGTTCTACATTTGGATACGCTAAATTCGGAAATGAAGTTGAACTTTAGGTTGAAGCCTTCTTCGCAATCTTGGTTCCATACAAAAGGCGCAATTCAATGAAACTCTGTATCTCTTCATTGTTTGTAGGGAGAGGCCAATTACAAACCTTTTCGTTTTTTGACGAGTCTGTTTTTACTCCTGATCTGTCCGAGGAAGGACACTTCTTTTTGGCACAGATGAGATTCCGTTGGACTCATTTTAAGTTCTGCCCGATGAAGACGGAGGAAAACTTCTCGAAGGTTGTCAATCTCTTCCTTGAAAGTCTCTCCAAAAACAATAATGTCATCCAAATGAACAAGACAGGTTTTTTTCCGACTATCCTTAAAGAATCGTTTCCATGGCCCTTTCAAAATTCGCGGGAGCATTACATCATCCAAAAGGCATGACTCTAAATTGCCATAATCCTCCTATACCAGAGACGAAGGCAGTTTTCTCCTTATCCACTAGATCCATTTCGATCTACCAGTAACTACTTTGAAGATCGATGGTACTGAACCATCGGGCTCCAGTCAATAGATCTAAAGTCTCTTCTATCTTAGAAAATGTTATATACATGAGAACACCTGTATTACCGACAGTTATATCGATAACTGTGATACCTCTCGGATCGATCGATAAATACGCGACATGACTTATTATTCAGTTCAGACAGCGCTCAATGAGAGTGCTGAGTTAACTCCAGATAATATGTAATAGTTTTGACGAGAATTAAGATATTATTAATAATTTAACTCGTGTCACAAAGTATTTAACAGGAAGGTGATATGAATCCTTTTTGGTTATGTCACTTAGCTTCCTGTAATATATACAGAACCGTTTAGATCCATCCTTCTTTTTGACCAAAACAATAGGGGATGCCCAAGGGCTGGAAGAGGGCTCAATTACACCATTGGCTAGCATGTCTTGTACCAATTTGCTAACCTCTTCCCCCCCGTTTTATAGAAGTCTGCGAGCAGCTTGTTTAGATGGAACGTTCTCTTCGGTGTCAATTTTATGTCTTACGAAAGTACGGTGTTCAATATCTCCTCCGGATTTGGTGAAGGTGTCTTCGAAATCTCCTAATAAAGATACGAAATCTTTCGCACGAGATTCATCCAAATTCATCACAGATCTATCTATGAGATCTTCAAAAAGTGCGATGGTTATGATTGAAGAGTCTATTCTTGATCCTTCTTCGTGATCAACCTCATCTTCTGACGAAGTTTCAACAAAAAATCTCCGGGTCTTCTGTAGATTGAGCCAAACTACGAACCCTAGAAGCGTTACAATACAGATCGGAAGGTAAACGTCTGGTCATTAAAAGAGAAATCTCACGTCGACCAGAAATTAACAAATTGGTAGCCGTAAAAATAGTACACCCATGCATAGTCAAAAAATATAACCCCAAAATTCCATTATCCTCTATATCAGCTACATAAACTTTATGAGGAGAAGTAATAAATCCAGTAATAGCAACCTAGACGGAAGTTTTCCCCGAAACTGGAGTGGTATCTCCTGCAGCTGTTCGCAAAAAAGGAATAGGCAAAACATTTAATATGGGTTTTAAGGAATCCGAACGGACCACGGTAACCTCAGCCCCGGTATCTATAACCCAGGAACAATCTACTGTAACGATCTGGCGAGTCAGTCGCTCATTTAACTGGGAAATAATGTTTGTAAGGCGAGCTTATAAATTAATTTACAAGTCGCACTAAACGTAGCCCAGCGTCACGAGACTTTACTTCGCGCGTTACCGATGAAGAAGACTCCCTTTTAAATACACATGTATCGGGATACGGGGAGTAATGGAGAAAGGTTTCTTATCGAGAAAAACAAAATGGTAAAGTAGGGAATTTTTGTCAATTAAAGTTTTCTCTTACATTATGTAGTTGGGTAGCTCTGTCGAAAATAGAGGTTACGGAAGTTCAGGGTCAGCCAGTGCTTCAAAGATGTCGTCAGAAAGTATCGGTAGGGATTTTTGTGAATCGAGGATCGATTAAACTATCTCCAAATAATAGTCCGCTTTCTCAAAAGGTATTTGTTCAGCAACTAGTGGAATAGATTTCGTGCTATGTGGTTCTTCTTGAGAAGTAACGAAAATAGGAGGGTGGTCGAACGTTGTTATGGGCGTAGCGGGTTGTTGGGTTAAGAAGGAATTATCTGTGTGATCGTTGGATGGAATTCGAGTTTGGACTACTAAATCGGTTGATTCGACAGGAAATTGAAAAGATTGGGGAGGTGAACTTGAGTATAGCGAAAGGGTATGAGGAATAAGTTTCACACTCAATATATGTGGTTTAACAAGAGGCGGAATTTCGGTTATTAATCGCGTAGCTCCGCATTGAGATAATGACAGAGGTTTTGAAATTAAGGTTAAAGGTGTGTTATCTGTTTGATTACTTATTAACAAGGTAGGAAATGATTCCTTGGTATATTGAACTAACTGGGTAAGAATTTGCGAAGCGTTTTTAAGACCACTAAGGAGTTGGTTTAATGTTTTCTTTGCTTCTATTGGTACTTTGATTATCTTAAGTTTCTTATTAATGGCTCTTTGAGTTACTGACGCTTTTCTTGGCATTAGGAGATTCAGTTATAAACATGAAATAGGCAGAATAAGGACACGCTTCATGTGACAACTTAAGGTGCAACCAAGGATATTCTCTTTGGTATTTACCCCGTGACGAGAGATATTGTCTCTAAGTGTCAAGGCTGGAGGAGCAGTTTTGGGATATGGGTAATGCGAGTAAGGACCCGCTTCAGGTGACAACTTAAGGTGCATCCAAGGATATTCTCCTTGATATTTACCCCGTGACCAGAGATATTGTCTGAAGGAGGAGTTCTTGGAAATGCGAGTATTAAGGATGTCGGGTAACGAATTGTTAGAGAAAAATCGCCAGGTATTGGAAAAGTCAAGAAATTACTTACGTTTAGAGAATTAAAGGACTGGTTTTTCATTATTTAGTTGAATAGTTTTATTAAATTTCTGCTGGGTTACACTTTAGAATGAATTATATTTTTAAGTACCCGTATACTTGACCAAGTAAAATTTAGAGATTTGATAGAAAGTATATTGACGTTTTTACTGTAAGAATGATGGTGACTTACAATGAGTCTGACTTGTGATTGTTGAAAAACTATTACCGAATAAAATTGGATACGTAACGTAACGTAAAGTAGCAAAGACTAAAGAAGAATGGCAAAAGTAGAAGAACAAGCCGAAAAGCGACTAGTGAAGAGGCCCTTTTTATAAGAATCTTTTCTAAGATTGGGGTTTATGACGTTAAATCTCATCGGTCAAATACTTACATATAGTTTAATAAGAGAAAAAGAAATGAAGGAGAAAAATTTTAATTTAGTTTAGAGGAGCGCTCTTCCCCCCGTTGGGATGCCTATATGTGATTATTCGTTATTTTAAATTCTCTTATAACTATGATATCTGTTCTGACTCATGATTCCTTTTTAGAATTGATATTGTTATTGGAGCAATGTTATAATCTAGCTAGGTATTAATTTTTACTCGTAAATTTGATATTAATAGACGTTGGTTCATCAAGAGGACTTATCCCAATATATCTGATAGATGTTGATATTGTATATTTGTATGTTCGTCTAAAAATTTGGTAACGTCCGTATGGCTTTTTCAGCACCTTTTTATCAACTACTTATAACTATAATTATTTGTTATGATTATTACTGTTACAATTATGATCATCTAGGATTAAAGTCCAGATACTTTAGGCAAAAAATGGGCTCATCTTCGGGAAAAGTCCAACCAAGCTAAAAATTGGTATACACTACCTTTCAGCTCTCCAAATAAGGTGTGACAAAAATTACCTTTCTTCGGTTTTTTGCAAATATCTTCGTTCCTGTCGGTCTTACGGCTATAAGGTATACTTATAAAAACAATAGAGCGGGGAATTCTCTATAAAAAAAGTGAAATAGCGTTTATCGATAGAACTAGTAATTTTTACGGAAAAAAGGGTGAAACATATTGAGTTTTTTAATTGCCGCCCCTCTGATGTTAGTGCACGGATTGGGTCGGATTTTATACCTGCTGTGCCTGTTTTTTCTGGTGAGGTTTGCTAGTCGCACAGTCCCAAATCGTTGCTACGCGACACTGGAAGTATATTATCTCACGTTTTTAAGGCAATTACTCAGTTGAGCGGGGAATAGATAAGTTAAAGGCCGCGAGTTGTGAGAGAAATGATGGAAAATAGCACTGTTTAGTGATGTGCAATCTATCCAGGTGCACGTGGCCTGCCGTGGAGACTATACTCGCCAGTCCAGTATGAACGCTTTCAAAAGGAAACGTGCTATCGAGGATGCTGCTGGTTCATCGGGATGTAGTCCTCCAAAAAGCGATCATCCGCACCATCTTTCGACTCAAGAAACTTTGTATTTTTTGCGGAACCCAGGCTGTTGAGGAAATAGTTATTGGCGTAACTAGTAGGCTAAGTTATTCATAATGTGTCAAGCGCAATGCATTGCGCTCGACAGATTATGACTTAGCCTACATGTTGCGCCCATAATTTTATTCACCTCATGCGCGATTTTCACATCTTATCAAAAGCCTAAAAAGCGAATTCTGAAAAGAACTTACAGTATTGGGAATATGACAAAATTATTCAACGACCCTTTGAATGTTCGGTTTTTAGGTTGAGTGTTTATGAGTTAACTCCACATCAAAAACATTCGGTATTTAATTTTGGCTACTCGACAGGTAACAACAGGAAGTGGCAATTACCCCGCGTTCCGTCAAGGCTCGAAAAACTGTTACGTTATTTTTCATTACATCACAATGGTCGGTATTGTAGGAATATCATTGCGTTTTCACGATCAATTTGTTACCAGTCGATAAACGGCCACTTAGGGTTCGGCTTTTACGCATGATAAAACGTGAATAGCGCGCATGAGTTGTATATAAGAAAAGAAAACGAAATAACCACGTTGCAACAATCGGCTTCAAAGAAACCGTAATGCAGATCGTCGAAAAAAGAAAAGATGATCAGACCCAGGCTGTTCGGAAAAGGATCATCTTCGAGACAGATTTGGTTGCAGCCGAAGCAAGATATCACACCAATTGATTCATCCATTTTCTTTCACCAGGCAGCGGAAAAAAAAGGTCGCCCTGTGGATGGCCGAATTATCGCAGCGTGGAAAATATTTTCGTCTACATAGAAAATAATGATGACTTCCACTTTACCTTCACTGAATTGAAAGGAGTCCTCGAAGATTTTCAACCGACAGTAAAACTATAAGAATGAAGCTCCAGGACCGGTATGGGGATAGAATTGTCATTACGTCGAAGAATACGGGACCATCCATTGTTTGTTTTCGAGATACGCACTACGATATTCTCAATAAAACATGGTGCGAAAACAGAAAAAACAACGCCGCTGAAGAACGTTATCGAATTTTGACAGCAGCTGCAGCAATTCTTCGACAGGATATACGTTCCGTAGTCTGTGAAACTGACTATGATTCTTCTAGCACGCGTATGTTTGAAAATGTAAATAGTTCTGTTCTAAAATCTCTTAGTTTTTTCATAGAGGAGATCATTATTAAAAATAAAAAAGCTAAATTGGAGCCACTATAGAAGAAGTGTATCACCATTAGCCATGCTATCATGTCTGCAGTTCGTCCACGATCATTTCTTTTACCTCTACAGATTGAACTCTCCGTTTATTTGCACAGGCAATTCGCGTCAAAACGACTAGTCGAAATTTTATCGTGCTCGGGTTTGTGTGCATCTCACAAAGAGACAGTTATTTACGAATCTTCAAGTGTATTCTATCCTGAGCCTTCACTTTCTCCTCCAGAAAATGGCTGTTTCATTCAACATGTTTGTGACAGATCACAATGTGTCTACTCCAAAAGTACTTTCGCTTTTAACAGTCAACAGTAACGTCAAAGTTCGTGATAAGACGGTGCCTATTGATCCATCATTACTGGTTCAGAGAATCAGTGCCATGAAAAGATCGGATAAAGAGCTCCGTATTTATATGCGATATGAATTAGCTCCGTTTCCGCTGTCAATGTTTATTGAAGGGTAACTGCGTAGTAGGAAAAAATCAGCTTTGTTTGACGTCTTCAAGCTATCGGTAGCTGAACTCGATTTTACAAAAGTTACATACGTCATCAACGGAGGATTTCTCTTACATCGGGTTGTGTGGCATCAGAATGAATCTTTCGATTCGATTTGTTCAAAGTATATTGGTTATGTACAAAGGTATTACGGTTCAAACGCTGTCATAGTTTTTGATGGATACAACAATACCACCGACAGCGTGAAAGCTATGGAACAACGTCGTCGAGCCGCAATATCTTCATCTGCTGACACCTACTTCGACGAGACGATGAATGTCACAGTAAGCCAAGAATAATTCCTTTCCAACAGTAACAATAAGCGCAGATTGATTTCGATGTTGTCTGTCGATTCGAAGCTAATAATTTTGTTGTTAGACAAGCTCAAGATAATGCTGACGTTTCAATAATTGAAACAGCTTTGGAATGTTCACGCACAAATAGAACGGTTGTTGTTGGGGAAGACGTGGATCTCTTGGTAATTTTGGTTGCTCGCACTCCGATTGATGAAGGGATCTTCTTCCTCAAAGACGAGCGAGAACTTTACTCTTCTCGAAGTTCCAATTATCACGAAGACATCAGGGATTATCTTTTGCTTTCACTCGATGTGACACAACGTCTGCTCTCTTTCATAAAGGGAAAACTGCAGCTCTGGAACTTTTCGCAAAACGTGAAGACCTACGTGCTGCAGCACAAATTTTCAATCAGAGTGATGCTTCTCGGGAATCAATTTCTCCGAATGGAATTCGAATCTTTCTAACTGTGTATGGCGCTCCAGTTAAACAAGATGACTTGAACGCATACCGTTATTTGTGCTTTATGAAAGCTATAGGCAGAAATAAGTCGGTAAATTTGAGTTTCTTATCCGCAACAGTTAACGCAGCTAAGGAGCACCTGTATTGTGTTTACTACCAGGTGCAGTATTGGTTAGGAAATCAGCTAAACCTGCAAGATTGGGGATGGGTATTCAAAAACGGCATATTGGAGCCAATAAAATCATCGCAACCTCCTGCTCCGGAGCGTCCTTTGAACATGATTTTTTGTAATTGTTCGGAAGGCTGTGGCCTCCAATGTTTAACAGTTTGCGGCAATTGTCGTAGGATATCTTGTCTGAATGCTGCCCCAATCGAAGATTCGATTGAAAAAAGAAACCATATCGACGACCCAGAAACCGATTTATTGATGATTCCGAGTAATCTTGGAATTTCCCACCAGTCCCGTGGGAAAAGCACGAACAATTCGAAAAAGAAGGGAAAGAAACTGAAAGAGAATAAGCTGTCAGAAATTAGTTACTGTTAGATATTATGAATATTTCGCCTCCTACCTAAAAGCATATGAGCGGATCCACGTCACTTCACTCGAAAATAAACCGTCAAGTCACGGATTTTTGCGCCATTCAAAATATCTTTAGTACTATGAAAAAAAAAATACAACTTCAAGGATTTTGAAAAATTTTTTAAAATGGCGGAGTTAGAGCTATGTGAATTTTCGTCAACCGGTGTTGCACCGCTATGTTTAAAAATTCATATCTCCAAAAGTATTCAATGGAGCGGATTGATCTTTGAATCATTTTGTTAGTAAAAGAATACGCTTTCATGCAAAAAATGTCAATTCCAAAAAAAAAATTCCTTCACTTTTTTTTCGTCATTTGTTTCTTTAATTTTACTGCCATTTCCGCGGGACTGACAGAAATTCATGGAGATAATTTTTTTTGGATACTTGGATCCTTCCCCTTCAATCCTAAAAAAAAAAATTTATGGAGAAAATACCTGGGCCGAAGATAAAAAATAAAACGTCTCGTCGCGCGTCGCCGCGCGCGCCGATCCACGCCCGCACTACTCCCGCAAGCTCGTTGTGTTGCATAGTGGAGTTATGACTGATGGATCTTTTGCAATATTTCGGTGGCTCTGAAAAGGGCCGATGTTTTTAGCGATGATTCGCTGGATGACACTTAGTAGGACACCTCTGTTTGAAATCAATTCATAATTTTCATCGAATCAAATTTTTCTGATGCGGAAAATAATTTTGTTTTGACGAATTTATGGGATGTTGGAATGACCGCATGTAATTTCAGAGTACCACGAACTGTCAATGCTTTATCGAATCGATTTTGTAAAATAGATTCTTCCGCTTGATGTTCTGCAGACGTACAGTACGCGAAAGATATGCTGCAAAAATAAGAACATGCCCAATCATCGTTGCAAGAAGCCTTTGCAAATAATGTCATCAGTGATGTTACTTATAAATAGTGGATATCAGTGGATCGAACGGCTTTGGAGACACTCACCAAAAAGTCCGAGGATTTTATAGATAACTTCTGTGATCAATTGTTAAAATTGGTTGCACATGATTTCATTGCGAAGCAGCAAAGTAGTTATTCGCAGAAGATAAAAGAGAGCTTGAATGTTGGCGAATTTTTAGTAGTATGCGATTTCGTTGAGAATTATGCATTTTTTGTACACGATTTCACGCAAGGGTTGCACTGGAGCAATAATCAGGCGACTATTCATCCAATCCTGGTTTACTATAAGAGTTACGGTAACGACCAGTCGAGACATTTTAGTTTTGTGATAATTTCAGAGCATCTGAAACATAATCCAGTTGCAGTTCATTTATTTCAAAAAAAAGGCCATTAACTTTATGACAGAGAAGTTTCAAAATTCAATTCCTATAGAAAAAATAATTTGTTTCTCCGATGGAGTAGTGTGCAACCAACTTTGACGATTGATCACAGAAGTTATCTATAGAGGTTTCCTACTAAGTATCATCCAGCGAATCATCGCTAAAAACATCGGCCCTTTTCAGAGCCACCAAAATATTGCAAAAGATCCATCAGTCATAACTCCACTATGCAACACAACGAGCTTGCGGGAGTAGTGCGGGCGTGGATCGGCGCGCGCGGCGTCGCGCGACGAGACATTTTATTTTTTATCTTCGGCCCAGGTATTTTCTCCACAAATTTTTTTTTTAGGATTGAAGGGGAAGGATCCAGGTATCCAAAAAAAATTATCTCCATGAATTTCTGTCAGTCCCGCGGAAATGGCAGTAAAATTAAAGAAACAAATGACGAAAAAAAAGTGAAGGAATTTTTTTTTTTTGGAATTGACATTTTTTGCATGAAAGCGTATTCTTTTACTAACAAAATGATTCAAAGATCAATCCGCTCCGTTGAATACTTTTGGAGATATGAATTTTTAAACATAGCGGTGCAACACCGGTTGACGAAAATTCACATAGCTCTAACTCCGCCATTTTTTTAAATTTTTCAAAATCCTTGAAGTTGTATTTTTTTTTTCCATAGTACTAAAGATATTTTGAATGGCGCAAAAATCCGTGACTTGACGGTTTATTTTCGAGTGAAGTGACGTGGATCCGCTCATATACAGAAACGCTGCGCGGAGTACGTGAGTACTCGGTCTGATTCCGAGTCTAGCCGAAGCTGCGCACAAAGCAGCGCTGTACGCGCAACAAACTGTCTGTCGCCTAAATGTGTGCAATGAACATGTGCGCGGCGGGTCCCGTGAGAAACATATTTGTATTGTTTGCTGTTCACTAAAAATAAAGATTAAGGTGCCACAGAAGTTGCATGTCCTATATATATTTTGTGACGTCATTGAGCCGAGTTTCAAATAATAATAATAATAATAGTTACGATTAATTCGGGTAGCCTCTGGCACACGGCATAACGGGGATTCATGCATTCGTTGAAAGACAAGAGAAAGGCTGTTTCTTCGGTACTGCAAATTGTTACCTTAGGAGTGAATGCGCGAAATGTAGGATGAGTCTGTATTACCGCTTTACTCGACCACAGCGTTCATAGCTGCTGAACGGTGCATTAAATTACAGAATTCTCCTGCGTCGTGTTCTGCCTCGTGTCACCTGAAAATTTCGTCGACAAATGCAGCCATATATACGGAATGCAGGCGGGTGAAATGAGTTTTAACGACAAGAGTGTGTATTTCTACAGGCCGCTTGCTCCCTGTGCTGAGCGATAAATGTTCTCATATCCCAGATGCGGTGAAAATACGTCAAGTCGGTAATTGCAGGGATTCTAATGCCGCCATGTCGGATGTGTATAAATGTAATATGATTTCCGTTTATTCGTAATACATATTAATGGCTAATATACATTAAAAATCACTAAGCAAGCGGCCTACACTTGAATTTTAGCTTATATACAAAAATCATTCCCGTGAAATCCGACGCACCGTTTAGGCTCAATTTGTCGACGAAAATTTACCGCTTATGACGTCACAAAATATATATAGGACATGCCACTTCTGTGGCACCTTAAGTACATATGAAAAGAAAAAATGTTTATTAACCTCACCACAACCTCCAACAGTTACATAAACAACTTTCATTTTTTTAGTGATGTATTGCTAAATATTCACGAAGAAAAAGATTAAATTATACCTGACCTGATAAGCTTAATTTTTTTACGGTAGACTTTTACATCTTTATAATGTTAGAATAAGAAGATCGAAAACAGGAACATTAATATTGCACACTTGAATATACCATTATTCATACCCGAATGTCTATAAAAAATATCAAAATGAGAAGATACCGCACAGAGCCTGTGTGAACTTGGCATATCAAGTACGAGAATCTCAAAAATTTGCTACAGTTCCTGTAGCATCCCAAATAGTTCTATAGTTCTAGGTAGGTTTTATCGATAGTTCTGCCGAATTTATCGAAAAACCCGATTTTTGGAAATGAGATGCTGACTTCGCACTGCATTTTCCAGCATCTCAGCAAAATCGTACACCTGGGTATTTGAAAAACTGTTTACCGAAGAGTTCTGTAGTCAACAAAGTCGGAAAACGGGAGTTCCGCACCAAAAGTGAGAATTTTTTTTTCTCAGGAATGAGATGCTAACTTCGCGTTGTGCCTCCTATAGCATCTCAGCAAAAATGTACTTATAAGATCTCAAACAACATTGATCGAAGAAGTTCTGTAGTAAACAAAGCGAATAACCAGGAGTTCCGTCGCCACAAAAGAAATGCAGCCCGAAACTATGGACTTTCGGTATCCCGGGGGCCTCATACGCATGATTTTGGCCATTTATCAAGAGATGCTAGCATTCCGAGTGAGATGCTGCCCGGAACTATCGAGTTCCGGTGTCTTAGGGACCTTATACGTATAGTTCCAGCCAGTGCCGACATAGTTCTCGCCATTTATCAGGAGATGCTGCCCGGAACTATCGAGTTCCGGTGTCCTAGGGACCTTATACGTATAGTTCTAGCTACTGCCAACATAGTTCTCACCATTTATCAGGAGATGCTAGCCTTCCGAGTGAGATGCTGCCCGGAACTATCGAGTTCCGGTGTCCTGGGGACCTTATACGTATAGTTCTAGCTAGTGCCAACATAGTTCTCACCATTTATCAGGAGATGCTAGCCTTCCGAGTGAGATGCTGCCCGGAACTATCGAGTTCCGGTGTCCTGGGGACCTTATACGTATAGTTCTAGCTAGTGCCAACATAGTTCTCACCATTTATCAGGAGATGCTAGCCTTCCGAGTGAGATGCTGCCCGGAACTATCGAGTTCCGGTGTCCTGGGGACCTTATACGTATAGTTCTAGCTAGTGCCAACATAGTTCTCGCCATTTATCAGGAGATGCTAGCCTTCCGAGTGAGATGCTGTCCGGAACTATCGAGTTCCGGTGTCTCAGGCACCTTATACGTATAGTTCTAGCCAGTGCCGACATAGTTCTCGCAATTTATCAGGAGATGCTGCCCGGAACTATCGAGTTCCGGTGTCCTAGGGACCTTATACGTATAGTTCTAGCTAGTGCCAACATAGTTCTCACCATTCATCAGGAGATGCTAGCCCTCCGAGTGAGATGCTACCCGGAACTATCGAATTCCGGTGTCCTGGAGACCTTATACGTATAATTCTGGTTAGTGCCGACATGATACAGGCATATTAGAGTGATCGTTTGATGGGTTTATTTGGAATTGCTAGGTTCGATCGCCTTCAATCGGCTCTAAATGTGAAAAAAAATAATTCTCCAATTTCTTCAAATTTTCATTTTGAGCCCCTATAAGCCCAATTTGACATGGATTTTCTTTCATTCTTAAAAATACTCATATGAGTTGGGTGTAATTCAAATTAGCGTGATTGCATCGGATACGTTTTATTTTTATGTATCACACACAGCTCGAGTGAAAAAATTAAAATTATTATCTCACATATTTTAATATATCGATTAGTTCATTACTTTCTATTGATTTTTCTTTCGTTAAAGATATAATTTCTCACTTCATCATTTTTTTAATGCAGCTCAGTTTTTTGTATTGGTGAACTTGATGTTAGATTGGGCCTCCGTTTCAGGTATTTCACATGAGTGCCTAATATTTCAATGCCACAGTTCTGCAGCTGTTTCTGTCATTAATTTTTTGTTGTAAATAGTTCGAAATTCTCGCGAAAAAAAATTAAGACCATTGCTAGAGATTTAAGGTAGTAGAATCGCTACAATCGTTATTAGATAGATCCTTGATTTTGGAGTATATATGAGTTTATGTGATGAACTTTCATATAAACCGAAGTATTTGGTACCTTACCAAAGATTGCAAGAAGTAATTTCACGTCAAAAATTTAAAAATGAACTCGGCATCTTACAAAAAAACCGGGAAAAACGGTGCTGTCAACATTGTGATTGCCGAATTCATCCCCTTATCGATTAGGTAACTTTGATAATAAAGTTGCTACTTGTAAATTAGATCCTGAAGATTTCAACGTGACTATAAAATTATATGGTCACCGGATTATTCGAAGAGAACTTTTAAGATAATCTCGATGAAATGTTAGTAAATAGCAGAAAATCGACCGCCATGAAGTTGTTGATCATAATCTGCTGATCATAATCGAATCAAATCAGCAGTTGTAAATTATTTATAATCATAAATCATAAAATTTTAATTTGTATCCGTGAAGATTAAATGAAGTTTGGATCGACCAAAGATTTATGCAATACAGAAAACCTTTCTTACATTCTGTTTCATTTCGAAAATTAATGAGCCATCATTTGACCACAGCGTAGCGAGACTACTACCTTAATCCACGTGTATTATGTTGTACTCGAATTGATATTCGTCAATTCAAATATAGGCGTCGTATCACCAAGCTTTAATAGCAAAAAAATATAAAATACGACGTTATATTACTAAAAGAATGGATACAGAATATCGAACTGAATTAAAGCAGCCACGGCTCGTATAAAATAACTCATATACGATTTTCAACTATGTTTTACAGAAATATGAATATCATAGTTTATTTTTCGATTCAGGTTTGTTCATTTGATTCCACTCCAAGTCACTCAAGAATTTTGAAAACGTCAGGATTCAAAGAAATCGATCTTTTTCAATTTTTCACTTGCTCACTAACTTAATCTTTTCTTGGTAGATTGAAGTCAAACATACTGAAATTTCGAGTAAAAATAATAATATTGTATGGTCGCTCAATAATAACTAACCAAAAAAAATCTGATACACCTCCACTGGTCTTGAGCAACCTTCAAATCTCAATACTAAAACTTGATCTTTTCACTCCTATTAATCTGTTGTATATAATTTATGAATTTCGATAGTGAGCATCACTGAAATTAAAAAAATACGATGAGAAAATAAAAACTCACAAATTACATCTTGAATTTCATTTTTTTGAATTTTTTTTTTTCAAATTTCTTATATCAATTGAAATATATTTTAATTGATAAAAAAAATTTGAAAGGAATAAATGAAAAGCTTAAAGAAAAATCTAATTCAATGATAAAAATATATTTCAATTGATATGAGGAATCTAAAAAAAAATCTTCAGTGTAATTAAAGATGTAGTTTGTGAGTATATTCATTTTTTATCATATCTTCTTGATTACAATAATGCTCACTATCAAAATTTATTCATTATACTACAAATTAGTAGTTGTAAAAAGATCAAGTCTCAATATTGAGATTTGAGGGTCGCACAAGACCATTGGAGGTCTATTAGAGGTTTTTTGTTCAATTATTGAGCGACCATTAAATGTCAATATTTCTACTTGAAATTTCAGTAGGTACCTATGTTTCTCTACAATCTACCTGAAAAAGATTGAATGTCAATATTTCCACTTGAAATTTCAGTAGGTACCTATGTTTCTCTACAATCTACCTGAAAAAGATTGAATTAGTGAGCAAGTAAAGAATATTTAAAAAAAATCGATTTCCTTGAATTTCGACGTTTTCAAAATTCTTGAGTGACCTCTATACAAAATTTTTAATCCAGCTAAAATTTGGCGAGGGCTCTTCAAATGCATCAAACTATGTAACAAATTTTCATGTGAGCTCGAAAAAAAGGCGAAAAATATTGCCACCCTAATGTACATTTTTTAATTAGAACATCTCGCTATGGTAATAGTTAACCAAACCACCGTCAGGCAGTCCCCTCACCATATGTTGCCGGGATACTGTTTTCACTGAACTGATACCTGCGTCTGCGCGTGACGAACCGGCCAGCCCCCCTTCCTGCCCCGCCACAGGGCCACAATCTGTCGAGTTCGTGCGCCGAAGCGACCTGGTCTTAAAACCTACGCGCATACGTCTCCGCGCTTGCTCCTTCGTGAGACTATAGTTATGTATGCACCAACATCCCATAACTGAGAGATCCCAAAACTGTTATACCTAAGCGCCTGGTTTTCGAGACTTTGTCTGTTCTTGAAATATATTACTATGTACGATAAAGCGATCCTCGCAGAAATTTTATTGGATCCTGATTGTCGAGCTCTGGATGATCATGGAAATCCTTATCCGCCTTCTGGAAATGTTTACAAATACATTTCTGAAAAAATGAAAGCACGTGGTTCGGATATTTCTCCAAAACACATTTATACAATTATACGAGAAAACCGTAACGGATATACTGACAGAATACGAAATTTATATAATATCCAACAAAATGACGTGACGCCTATTGATAGTACAGTTGATTCAAACAACAGCAATCTAACCGATTCTGTAGATGATACTTATACCAAAAATTTTAAATTGATCGTGTCGGCGGAAAAGTGGCTTACAATCAAGCCTAAAAAAAAGATATATTCTGGTCGCGCGTATTGGAAATTACAGTCGGGATGGACAGACGTCATTGCAGAAAAAATCTGGCAGCAACATAAAATTGGTTGCGTATTTTCCTTCAAAAACAATATCATTCACCGCAGTGCTAATGCACGATGCTATGCATTCCTCGAAGGCTCATGCACCGAGTGTGGGGCACTGTTGGAATGTACTTTGCTGAAAGAACCATCCAAAGACACTGATATTATATTTCAATGTTCCGTAAAAAATATTGACCCAAATGCACATAACGGCAAAGCACGACAGCTTAGAGGAGAAAAACGTAAAAGAGTTGCAGATGAACTAATTGACCATCATAAAGACGCTGTGACTTTTCGACGTGAGGAAGCAAAACGATTGAAGACGTTCGGAGACAAGAATCCTCCGATTTTACCTACTTGTGATGTTTTGCGGAAAGCAAAAGAACAAAGATTGCTTGACCGATACGGTTTAATTTTCGCGAACCCCGCGTTGAATTTACTCCATAGTTCAAATTATGGAAAATTCGCGGGATCAATACATAGCATTGGGTTACTAAAATTCCATTGTATGTATTGGACCAAGGAGCAGCAGTTGCTATACGTAGCAAGATGCAAAAGAGATCCCGAAGCTTTTCTCGTGATTGATGCTACAGGTAGTATCGCCAAACGTGCCACATCTCAAGACCCTCCATTCTTTCTCTATCAGTGCATGCTTGTTACAAGAGAAGGGAGCGTCCCGGTGTTTCAGATGTTGTCTGCGGACCATAGGGCATTTCATATTGCGTATTTTCTGCGTGTTATTCTTTCAAAGGGTGTGCCGATTCCGCGTATGATTGTATCGGACTTTGGTATGGCTCTGCTGATAGCTGTTGCAGAAATATTCGCAAAATGTCATGATCTGAATGGATATTTAGAAAAATGTTACAACGTCGCAATTCTAAGTACTTCTGATTCCCTACCGTCTTGTTACATACGATTAGATGTTAGTCATTTGATCGCCATGGTAGCTAGGTGGCAATGTCTTAAAGGCAAAGAAAAGATATTGACACGAAAATTTTATTTGCGGTGTGTGAGTCAAGCGTACCAAATGCACAATTTACACGACTTACATCATTTTCTCGAATCCGTTTTAGTAGTAGCACTGAGCGAATCTATCGGCTACGCTGCGAATAGCCAACCCCTGATGTCTCACGCGAGGACGCAATTTTTGAACGAAACAATCAAAGGGACGGTCATTGATGGTGATGGGCAAACTAATATAGAGGAAGAGTCGGGTGGTGAGTCCGATTCTGTTCCAGAATTCGAACGTATTCCAAATGAAAAAAATTCATGTTGGAAAAAGTGGAGCAATTCTCTATTTCGTAATGCCGCTGAAATTGCTAAGTTGTGTAAGAATGGCAGTATTATTAATGCCTGTTTTAACCCTGCATTTGCCAAGCAATTCGTTACTTATTTGCTTCCATATTTGCCATTATGGACCAACGTAATGAGACCCTTTTTCCGGGTGGGCAATATAATTGCAACATCGTCCTCAGTTGAGGCCGAGTTTTCTGATCTTAAAAAAAGAGCCTTCAGTGGACAATTGCCAATGAAATTCGACAAATTCATATTGCAGCATTTGGAGCACGTGGATCGAAAAATAATTTTAGCCTCGATCGAGAAAGATATTGTTCCGAGTTCAAGTCATAATTCCATAGAACCGTTGAACGCTGATATTTCAACGGGATATACTACCGGAGATGAAACAAAAGTCTATTCATTACGCAGCAGCACGAGTTTTACTAGCAACAATATCGATGCATCAGACAACCAGATAAAAGACGACAGCCATGATTTGGTCAATATTGATAACTCCGGCGAGGTTTTCGAATACGGAAAGGACTATCAAGTCATGGTCTCTTCTATCCAAACTACAACGAGCTCCATTATTTGCCACGACGATGCATTTGATGCACGAATAAAGGGCGATGACAATAATGCGATGAATTATCAAACATCTTCTGATGAAACGTTAAAACACGGAATTGATTCTCAAGTTGAAGTTTTTTCGGTCGATGAAAAAAGTATTGCGTCGGAATTAAGATCCAATTCTACAGAACAACTAAAAGCTGATATCCTAATACAAAATAATAATAACGATGATCCTGAACATTGTTTCATTGAAAACAGCATGCGTTTCAATGACTGCAATGGTGCATCCAACACACATCCAGAAAACGACTCCAACGACCTAGTAAATGATGACCTTGTCAATGAGACCTCGACAAACGAACTCGACTATCAGGCACGTAATGAATCTCTCAGTAAAGTTTTAGATATTTCTGCCGATGAAAGTGGGACAGTGTGGAACACTTATGAGGATTGGCATGGGCTGGTGAAGTCCATGGAACCAGCTCCAGTAGTTCAGGGGCGGGATTCTGGGGTCGTTAATAAGAAAAAACGGGCGAAACCGTCCTATTTGGATAAATGCCCTGAATGGGATTCAATAAAGGATGCCAGATCGGCAAGTATCCCAGTTTTGATAAATGGCCTTAAATGTAACCCCGTGAAGTTAGGAAAGATGACACTGAATGTCACTTACACATGTGCGTTCGATACCACGTTTCAGCTAATCGCGCATGGAATAGCAACGCATGAGGCTTACCGAGATGAAATGAAGTCATCTGAAAGTGCTATTGTCCAACTAGTTACTTCTGTATTAAATAACAAAAAAATTACTGCCAAAGATTATATCACTAGAGCTGAGATTTTGAAAAATCTCTACATCTTCAAAGATGCGATTACTTCATACACGCGAGGAATCACAAAATTAGTTGCGAAGTGTAACGTGAGCCATTTAATTGACTACCTTGTTGCTAATGAACCTAGCTGCATCAAATACGTAACCTGCCCTTGCGGTTTCGATATAACTCATCCGACGGTTGCACTGAATGTGGATGTGGACATCTTGTTATACCGAGGACTGCAATACATGCAGGATGTGATTGATAGTACAATAAACATGAAGCGGACGTGTCGTAAATGCGGAAATGATATCAAGGATCGTATAACATATGGGCCCCATGCTATAATAGATACCTCAGTTTTTACAGACCACAGATACAGCAATACAAGTGAAAACATCAAACATACCCTGGATTCTGTTGCGAAGACGATCACACTCGACGGTCAGACTTATGTATTGACTGAAATCGCAGAATATCAAGCGGAAATCGAACATTACGTAGCCCTAGCTCACACAGGCGTATACTGGTACTTGTATGACAGCCTTCAGAAGAAGCGTATGAACGTCGGGGGCCAGAGAGAGATAAAGCCTCATCTTATTCTGTACGTCCGAACCAGAGCATAAGTGAATCAAACACATACATACATGTATATATATATATATATATATATATATATATATATATATATATATATATATATATATATATATATATATACACATAGATTTTAATCAATATCATTTATTATTTGCCCTTTCGGGATCATGAGGCTTTTTTAGACCAGCCAGGCTTCACAACCGGGGCGCCTCCCCCATTTTTTACTTTCTTCCATCATATATATGGCACTTATATACTACTATACTCTACCACTCTGCAAGTACAACTCAAAAAAATATATACTTTATAAACTCAAGTACAACTGAAAAAAAAAAAAAAACTAAATATTTCTGATCGGATAGAATCAAATAGAATAACGTATAACGTTAAATGTGCAAACCATAAGTTTTTGCCCACCCTCCTATGCTCTCTTCTAGCCTTTGGTTTCTGCTCTCCTTCACCCTCCGTGATAGTCTTTGTATCTACTCCTCTACCTTCCTTTCTTCTCTTCTGTTTTCCGCCGCTTCCCTTTTTCCTATCCGAATTCCAAAGTCGCGAGAATACCAAAAAAAAATTGAGGAAAAGATATAAACAGTTGGATAGAACTATAGAGTTAACTGAGGAAAAAATAAAAAGAAAAGAAATAAGAATAAATAAAAACAGATAAAAATAGATGAAAACAGTTGGATAAAACTGTGGTTAACTGAGAAGAAAATAAAAAGAAAAGAAATAATAAATATTCGAGAAAAAAAAAGAAAACGATCAGAAAAAAATAAATAAATAACGAAGAAGAAAAAATGAAAGAAAAAAATGAAAAAGCCCAGAAAATAAGGAAAAAAAAATTAAAAAAAAAACAAAAAAAATTAAAAAAAAAAAAAAAAAAAATTAAAAAAAAACTCAAAAAATGAACAAAAATTTTTTTTTAAATGAAAAAAAAAACAAAAAAAAAATACGAAAAAAAGAAGAAAAAAAAAAAACATGGAACTGAATCTCACCACGTCCTCGTCGTAGTTCCGGGTAACGCAGAGAGTGGAGAACTTGGCGAAAATAACAAGCATCCAAAAAGCTTCGCTTTTTCGCGTGCGGCACGATCGCGCTCAGCAGGTTTCTGTACTGTAGCTTCTGCGCTTCATTTAGTACATATTCTGATATTTATAATTTCTCCGAAGACTGAGTCCTCTATTAGTATACACGAATATTTGAAAGTTTGATAGTAAACAAGTTCCAAACGAAAAACGAATGAATATATGGAGGGGGTTAACAATGTAAGACAAAGAAACTGAACTGATATGAGAAAATAATCTCAATATCAACAGAAATATTGTGGCTTGCAATGGACGGAGAATTCAAAACTAATCCAATCGGAGTACCTGCGTTGCGAAAAGCAGTATAAACCATAGATACCGGTGAACGAAAGAATGTCGACATTTTTTGACGCTGCAAATACTACTATTCGTATCGGTCCCCGGGACACCAGAACTCGATAGTTCCGGGCCGCATCTCCTGATAAATTGCGAGAACTATGTCGGCACTGGCTAGAACTATTCGTATCGGTCCCCGGGACACCAGAACTCGATAGTTCCGGGCCGCATCTCCTGATAAATTGCGAGAACTATGTCGGCACTGGCTAGAACTATACGTATGAGGTGCCTGAGACACCGGAACTCGATAGTTCCGGGCAGCATCTCCTGATAAATTGCGAGAACTATGTCGGCACTGGCTAGAACTATACGTATAAGGTGCCTGAGACACCGGAACTCGATAGTTCCGGGCAGCATCTCACTCGGAAGGCTAGCATCTCCTGATAAATGGCGAGAACTATGTTGGCACTAGCTAGAACTATACGTATAAGGTCCCTAGGACGCCGGAACTCGATAGTTCCGGGCAGCATCTCCTGATAAATTGCGAGAACTATGTCGGCACTGGCTAGAACTATACGTATAAGGTGCCTGAGACACCGGAACTCGATAGTTCCGGGCAGCATCTCACTCGGAAGGCTAGCATCTCCTGATAAATGGCGAGAACTATGTTGGCACTAGCTAGAACTATACGTATAAGGTCCCTAGGACACCGGAACTCGATAGTTCCGGGCAGCATCTCCTGATAAATGGCGAAAACTATGTCGGCACTGGCTGGAACTATACGTATAAGGTCCCTAAGACACCGGAACTCGATAGTTTCGGGCAGCATCTCACTCGGAATGCTAGCATCTCTTGATAAATGGCCAAAATCATGCGTATGAGGCCCCCGGGATACCGAAAGTCCATAGTTTCGGGCTGCATTTCTTTTGTGGCGACGGAACTCCTGGTTATTCGCTTTGTTTACTACAGAACTTCTTCGATCAATGTTGTTGGAGATCTTATAAGTACATTTTTGCTGAGATGCTATAGGAGGCACAACGCGAAGTTAGCATCTCATTCCTGAGAAAAAAAAATTCTCACTTTTGGTGCGGAACTCCCGTTTTTCGACTTCGTTGACTACAGAACTCTTCGGTAAACAGTTTTTCAAATACCCAGGTGTACGATTTTGCTGAGATGCTGGAAAATGCAGTGCGAAGTCAGCATCTCATTTCCAAAAATCGGGTTTTTCGATAAATTCGGCAGAACTATCGATAAAACCTACCTAGAACTATAGAACTATTTGGGATGCTACAGGAACTGTAGCAAATTTTTGAGATTCTCGTACTTGATATGCCAAGTTCACACAGGCCCGCATGATTTCGATCATTAGATGCAATTAAATATCCATATAAAATTTATATTGGAGTTTCAATGCCAGATTACGTAAAAACTATTAGTGTTATCAATAAACTTTATTTCACCTTTTTTATAGATGATTTTCCGTTCTTTCTTTTTTATTAGTATACCTTATAGCCGTAAGACCGACAGGAACGAAGATATTTGCAAAAAACCGAAAAAAGATACTTTTTTTCACCGTTTTTGGGCTGTCACAAGTTATGCGTAGCACCGAATTCCGGGGATTTTTCACGCCTTATTTGAATAGCTGGAAGGTTAGTGTATACTAATTTTTAGCTTGGTTGGACTTTTTCCGAGGTGAAATCCTAAAGTTCCTAGACTATTGATGAATTCTGCAACTTCTGCTTCGGGCTTCTCACTATCTGCCTAATGCATTAAGTTCCCTGATATCGTGTAAGTATGTCCAGTTGCCTGATATCAATGAGTATGTTGAGTTGCCCTACAGGCTCTGCAATGACTACTTCTAAATAAGGTCTATCGTAACATTGTTTATGGCGTAGGGTCTACATATGGTTATAGGTGAAAGAAAAAAATATTATTCAACCGCACTACTAGTGTAGCTGTAGGTAACATAGGTTTCTTATTCTTAGCGGTCGTATGGGTTGTATGGGTTCGGAGCACTAGGTCCAGAGGACGTGACACTACACCATTTACGGTGCCCCAGGTGTATAGTCCGGTTTGACGGAGGTTGCTAACTAAAAATTTGGTAAGATTAGGACTACCTACATAAGACTCTTCCAACGATTCAAGTCCCACTGAATCACCAGTACTTAGTTTTTTGAGGTTGCAGGTTGACCGTTAGCAGATGAATCTCTTTCCCTCCAAGATTTTTGTTTGAATCGTTTTTATTATTATCATCAGATTGTTAGTGTTGAGAATGAGTGATCACCCATTTCACGTATGACTGTACTGTCACTGCAATGTTACGGTGAATGTACCGACGAGACTCGCGAGCTACGCTCGGGCGTTCTCGGTTATGTTCGGGAGGAGTCAGCGTCGTGGCAAGTGGCCGTTGACGTTCTTGTCGCTAACCAGTACAACGCAACCGTGATAGAGAGCACATACACTACCCGCCAGAAGTATGGAAATACCAATCGAAATTTCGAGCAGCACTAAAAATGCGATTGCTCTGTCAAAAAAGCAGATATTCTAATTTCGCGAACGGGGTTTTGAAGAGGACATATCCAGCTTCATTTCGCGTTTCTTAAATATCTTTAAAACGGCCATGTTCATAAGTGCGTAACGGGTCCAAAAAAAAAATCGTGAAAAATATTTAAAAAAACGCAAAATGGAGCTGAAAATGTCCCCTTCCGAACTCCGTTCGCGAAATTGGAATATCTGCTTTGTTAACAGAGCAATCGCTCTTTTAATACGGCTCGAAACTTCGATTGATGTTTCCATACTGTAACGGATCGGGTGATCTACACCCGAAACAATACGTCACCACGCGCACCGTCAACCGCGCACAACAAGTGACGTCAATCGGTGACCATATAAGCGCAGCGCTAACATGGCTCCTCAGCAGTGCTAGGCAAAGCGCCACGCTGACTCACTTTCTCTTTGATTTTTCGAGCAGTGTTAGGCAAAGCGCCACACTGTCTCACCACTAGTTTTCCGAGGCCAGACAGGCAAAGCGCCCTGGTACTCTTGGGAGTCTTTATTTGTACACGGAAACGACCAAAGCGGCGTTTTACGTTTCGAGTCAATTACTATCTTTATTTTCTTTTGTTCATAATTACTATTATTATACTTCATACCTCAATTATTTCCAATATAACCAAAATTTGATTCATGTAACGATCGTAGAGTCGTAGCCTAGCTAAATCTACAACTCTTGCTTAAACTTAAGTAATTTAATTTATAGACTAATTCTCCGGTTGCAACCATTTCAATTCATTATGAAATTATTTGATTAATTAAAACTTTATGTTAATCGGGACGGTTTCCTTTTCTTTAAAACCTTTTTCTCCATAGGCTGAACTGACCTGACTAACACCTCATATTCAATTAGCTAATATACAGCTTCGGTGACGACTGCACTGCCCAGTATCAGATACTCGCTTCGGTGCGCTTTGCGCATCCAAGTCGAGATACTGTCTCGGCAAGTGCGTTGAATCCCAAGTCTGATACAGCCTCGGTGCTGCTTGCAGCATCCAGATCTGAGGGAGGCAGCTACGGTGTGATTCGCTCCACCCTAATCTGTATTAGGGACTAACAAATTGATTACCTCTACCAAGGAGCCCTAGAAATTAATCTAGAGTAAAGACACTCACAAGTAACCAGCCGTACGCGACACCTTCTGTGTCGCGTAAAGAACCCGAAAAGTTACAATACTTTTGGCGGGTAGTGTATTAGAATATTGTCTACCAAGGAGGCTAAGTAAGTCTTTTCACGCTGAGCGTGAGTTTGCAATAGGGGTCGTAGACGAATCGAAGACGAGTATTGCAAATACGTGATGCGAAAAAGACCTTGCCTCCATAGTCCACACGATATTTTATATAACAAAAACATGTTTGACGCGTCTTTTCCTAAAGAGGTTATATTGACATCGGATGGAGTACAATAATCCGCACGGGCCAAGAGCGAATGCGCATGCGTGGAGTACGTATTTGGGCACTTGATAGTTCTAGGAACCGTATTATAGTCCCAGGACGATGAAGAAATACGTGCCCAGCGCATGTGCGATACTCGCTGTTGCATAATGGGCTATTTTGAGTCCTGAAAACATGCACGAAAAGACGCGTAAAACATGCTTGCGTTATATGTATAAAGCCCACTTAGCCCTTGGTGCACGCCATATTTTTTGTAACACATGTATTGATTTTTGCGTTTTCTGTGTTTATTTAGCGGGTGATAAAAGTTCATTATCGCCCGCTGCTTACTGTTAGCGGGCGATAATAGTATATTGTGTACCAAGGGCGTAAAGTGGGCTTTTTAGACCGAATGTGGAGTTTGCAGTATAAGCCGAAGGCAAATGCGTCTGCGAGCCGAAGACGAGTACTGCAACCACACGAGGTCAGAAATACGTTTTTGACACAGCGTGCGGGAAGTTCGTTTTCCCATGCCTGTGGAGCGTGCGGGAAGTGATTGACCCCTGTACTGAAACCGTAATGAGCCACAAATTTTCATTGTTTGCGTTGCTACGGAAGTTAACACTCAATCACAGTCAATTCGGACGAACTTCCCGCAACTCGTGTCAAAATAGTACATTACGCAACAACGGCGGGAAGTTGATGATCCGATGACGAGCGCAGCAAGGGTGGCGAGAAGCACGAGTGCAGGGAGCATCGACCCGCCATTGTTGCGTATACTATTTTACCTAACGGCGTGCGCAAAGTTTGTTTTCGCACACGGTTTTGCGTGCGCAAAGTGCCTTTTTCCCGCACGCAATTGAGCGTGCGGTAATGAATTCTTTTAGCGTGCGAGAATGGTTTGTTCACGTTTTTGCGTGCGGGAATGAAAGCGGGAGCTCTGGGAGCCTCTTCCACTCGTCTAGTATACTCTTACACGAGCGATTCACGTAATAATTTGTTAACAGTGTTCGAACTTTGCGCACCTTGTTAGGTAAAATAGTGTACGATACGAGTGCGCACCTTGTTAGGTGAAATAGTGTACGATACGAGTGCGCACGTAGGTCATCCCGCACTCGCTTCGACCTACTTTGCGCACTCGTATCGTAATATACTATTATAGCTATGTATACTCATCCGATTGTTAAATTCATCATCACTGAAGAATTATCTCTGTAATATTATAAGCTGCTTGGTTATTTTTCTCTCCTGCACATAATCCATACTCTACTCTAACAGTTAGAATGAGAAATTTTCAAATTCCTTTTTTTTTTTAAGCTTAAAGCAAAAGTCTATGGTGTGTCCATCCTGTTTGGAATAACGACAAAATCAAGGTAAATCAGTGCTACTTTTATTCACTGAAGAACCCTCACGTTCTAGATACTGTTTGTTACGAGCTTCAATTTCTAACTCTTTAATTATTGCCTCTTGTAAAGAAGAGGGGCCTGCCAAATTTAACGCGTGTTTTAATTCTGAGTCTGATATAGCATTTATAAACCTGGCACAGGCCAGCAAATCACGAGTTAACTCGTCGCAATCAGGTAAAGCGACTCTCGCGAGTCTGTCTATCTCTAGCCCAAGAGTGGCAAGGCATTCGTCTTTACTTTATCTCCTAATTTCTAATTATGTCAAAGAAAGTTTTATTAGTTGTTGATTTCCAAAGCAAAGTCTCAACGCCGAACTGAGCTTTTCGTCATTCCACAAATCGGCTAACGCTGTCAGAACAGAAAGAGCGGGGCCTCTAAAGCTCCCGGCTAGATTCCCTGCCTTAGCGGCGGAACCCCAAGCGTTTAATTCGGCAATTAATTGAAATTGCTGTTCATATTCTGCCCAAGAAAAAAAACCCGCATTGAAGCTTACTTTTAGTGTACCTGGTCAGTTTACGTGGAAGTTCGGTTTAGTCTTTAAGGTCTTTACCACGTTTGAATTCCTAAATCCGCAACCTCTCCCGGCGCGAGACAAATCGACTGAAATATTTCTTATGTGGCTATCACTAACTCTAGCTTGTGTGCGTGACGATTTCGGAATCTGAAGTCTTGAATGATGATCACTACACATCAAGTCAAGACCTACTTTTCGTCCGACCCGCATCATGTTTTCGATGCGGTCGATTCGAGGAATGGTACGGGTGCGCGGTGTAAAAACGGCCGCTTCACCTATCCGAAGTCTACGAATGGTTGGGGAAGGTTTGTCTTCCCCATAAATTGGCACAGACCTTTGACCCTCTAGTTCCGGTACTTAGCCTATGAAAGATCTCCTTAGCGTAGAGCTCTGGGAATGAATTTCTGCGTCTTCAGAACGTCGGAGGAGTCCTTCCCGGAAAAAGGAGAGGGGATTGTTGGGCTGCGAGACTGGCCTCTCTATCGGCCCATTCACGTTCATGTCGCCGTTCAGCTTCGCGATCTTCGGGTTCACGTTACGCCGCCAGGTTGGCTTCACGTTCTGCGCTTTGAGCTTCTCGCTCCTCGCGGTCGCGTTCACGCTGACGTTGAGCTTCGTGCTCTTTGCATTCGCGTTGCGCCACCATGTTGGCTTCTCTTTCTTCGCATTGAGCAGCCAAGTTAGCCTGTTGTTGGGCTGCTAAGGATTGTAGCAGACGTTCGACCATATCGATCTGGAGTTGGGCTGGTTGTGGAAAAGGTAGCTGGATTACCAGCTGATCCCGATGCGGTAGGAACGGGTTCGTCGTTTGAAGAGATAGTAACCCGTCGACGAGAAGACATTTCTTTTTTAAATTATTTCAAAATAAATCACTTTATCGATCTCGGATAAGATCCCGATTCTGACACGGATATTGCAAAATGTGATTGCGATAATTGAATGTGGGTTCTCGAGAGAAATGAAGTGAACAAAAAACGAAATTAGATGAATTAAAGGGAAAGGTTGTATTTAAGAAAATACACGTCTGATCCCGCCCAAAGCTAAAACAAGACTGTTTTTACAATAATGCGGTTGTGAGTAGTAACCGTAATCATTTATCATCTGCTAACATCTTTCATCTTATATTAAATGACTACAAGACTTTGCGACCTAGATATGAGGGGTGCTTTCGACTTTCGTAACAATATATTGTTTTGAAATTAGCTTTTGAGGCTCCGTAGAATTGAGTGGGTCTCTGAATCGATGAAGTAACACGAAAGACTGTACTAAGAAGTAAATGGGTAAAATTGGGTTGTATCTAAAAATACGAGCGTTCGGCTTAAGTTCTTCAACAAGACTGTTTTTACAATAATACGGTTGTGAGTAGTAACCGCAAACTTATATCATTTGTAAACATCTTTTATTATAGATGACTACCACACTCTTCGAACTAAGTATGTGGGGTGTTCTGTCCCTCGTAACAATATAAATATGAAATACTAACGCGAGTAGTGATAAATAATTGGTGATAAATTTTGTAGACAAAACCGGACTTACCATTACGATTTCGGGGCCTTTTTTTATGAGTGGCACAAGTTCTGCAACTGACTGCGAAAGACCTGCAGCAAAAAATAGTGAACTTACCGAGGATTTGGTAAATGCTTTATGCAGAAGTAAATTTCAAATAAAATTAGAGGAATTCGAATATCATGTGGTGCGTACCGAGTATCCACTTACAGTCAAAGATACCAAGAGATTTCTGTGCTCTGAAATGTGGGGGCCATATAATTCTGTATGTACATATTATACTCTACCTCGAAATTATCATGTGGACAATTTGTCATATTTAGTTCTCATTTGGCTTGAGATTTAATAGAACAAATAAAATCTTCACCTGGTAGAAATGAAGTATTGACCGAATATGAGATCTGTAACGGCCTCACAGGCCTTGGCCATCTCGTCAATATCGTGGTTAATTTAATGATACCGATCGAAGGTAGCTATTTCGCAACGTAATGTTTCAGATAATGTATAAAAGCCTTTTTTCTTGATAATCCGAATATGTATTAGTCCAATAAGAATTTTGTGATACTATCCAAGGGCGCAATATGCATGTATGTCATATATCCGTACTGAATAAAACGATCTTACTCGTTTTATAAATAATTTTGATTGATTTTTGGATAGTACCTCACAGTCACGAATCGTATTTCATTTAATATATGTGTATGTAGGAAAAATACACCGCAACGTTCCAAGATATACGCAGATTAGGAAAAGCAACTTATTATTGACAACTGGTATTAGATATATATAATGTATTATCATCATGTTCAATACTGGTTAGAGACACAACTTTTTGACCGTCATCCCAACTATCACCCTCTATATCTCTTTATCGTCAGTGTTCAAGGAAATGCTCAAAACCTTGGGCAAAAATATTATTATTTAGGGGTCGCTGACGAATCTTCAACATTTAAATAACAATCTTTTCGAAGCTTTCAAGCAACCTCTAAATGTCAATATTAGGGGGGATTTTTTTTGTGCTTGCATCGGTGTGCCTAATGAACAAATAGACAAGGTGAGAGTCTTCCATGCATTTTGAGCACTTCCATGAATCTTGACGATAAAGAAATATAGAGGGTGAGAGTCAGGATGAAATGATAAAAAAAAATCGATTTTTGATAAATTGAATTATCTTCGAAATTATTCAGCGACCTTTCAAAATTGTTCGATCGCGACTAAATTTTGAAAGCTGTACTCAAATACTAGAAACTACGAAATTTTGGTATGACCGAAAATTGGGAATTTGAGGTCAAAAAGTTGTCACTTTAATACTGGTCTCAACTCGACACTGTAGCGGCGACTGTGACTCCTGTGAAGAATATGACATGATTGTATGATAATGAACAATTCACACGTTTCTAGTGTTGGATGTGGTGTAATTACCTAGGGTCCATTCTACGGTGTCATTCTCAAAAAGTCTATTCTTCGGTGTGATTCTCAAGGTGTTAAATATATGGTGTCATTGTCAGGAAGTCAGCTCTCTGGTGTTATCATCAAGGTGTAAATTTTATAGTGTCATTCCCGCATGAAATTAATTTGCTTGTGTTATTATCTGCAGAGTATTAATTTCGAAGTGTTTATGTCAGGGTGTAAATTTAGCAAGTATTGCTGTAATCGGTGTCAATTAGAATTACTATTTTTGAACCAAGATTTTGATATCGTCTATGAACACTGTATACGGAGTGGACTTCTTAGGACTACGCACGGTGTTGAAATGGTGTAAATTTCAACACCAATTTTCTTACAGTGCAGGATTAAGAAGAGAATAAGAAGATAGGTTATGGATCAGTATAACAATAAGAAATACAGATAGGTGTGTAAAGAAGAGAAACGTGCGGGTAGTGGACCTCGTAACATTGTAACTGGAATAAACGGTACCTTCACGACATTACAGGACAATTGAATATGGTGAGACCCATCTGTCAAGCAAAAGTGTGTCAATGCCTTGCAGATATTGCTATAAAACCAGGAATTTTGATTGACACCACTGAATTTCATTTCTAAAGTACGATTCGTGGCTATTCATGCAGATTAGCGATACTGTTTCAAGTCCACCAACGCCTGTATATTGTGTAACGCGAAAAATGAATGGATCCGATAATAAGAAATATACGTTTCCATTTCAGATATAATAATAGGCATACCATCCTTACAAGCTCAAAACTTGGATTCCAAAATAAAAGAGGAACGTTGTAGACATCTCGTGGCTGAATTGGTGTGCAGGGTGAGTAGATGATGGGGATTTTGACATCAAATTCAGTAATCTGTTACACGATTGATATTTATAGCCAGAATACGAAGACTCCTCGGAACTACTTTGCACGTTCATCAGACGGCAGCTTCGACGCGCAACTACAGAGAAATTCGAGATTGAGAAAGAATCGTCACAATTGTTGCCCGTACCAGTTCCTTTTGTGTTCAGTACACCTGGAGGAAATGCGGTCGATCTCCGACTGTTCAGCAGAAATATCATTCGTAGGGCTTTACCTACGCTTGTAACCATTTTAGAGCGAGAAACCAGAGGCTGGTTTCTTCACTTCCGAGAACGATTGATTTCCGAGTTTCGAGCGCAGACCAAGCCAGATGTGGAAATAGAAAAGGTAAGAGACTAGTTTTTCAGCTGAAGGCGTTTGTACTAGAATCGCAAAGATAGAATAGTGCATTGAAGAATTATGCAAACAAATAACAAAAAACAGATGCGAGATGAAGTCGTGATCGAAATTTATATACGGGGCATTATCTTCTAAGTGTATCCTTTCCCCTGCCCCTCACTCCCCCCCCCCCCCCCCCCCAAATAATCTAGAACGGTTCCATCGTCAATCAGTTTTATCATATCAAGATTTGCGGCATCGAATAGCCGCCAAGTACCCATAGGCCGGCGTGCCAGCCCCAATCATTTACCCGAGAAAACTGTTGCTCTTGAAAAAATCTATCATATCTTTTGAACCGCTGATTATTTTTCACCAAAATACATAGGGGTGTAAGGCCCACTGGATCTGACATCGCTTGCAAAAGTTTGACGGAATTGACAAAGCGGTTCCTGAGATATTGACCGTCACAGTTGATCGAAAATCACAATCTTTTTTTCAAGAAGAAAAAAGGAGCTTCTTCTTCTTCGTTGTAGAACGTTTTCCTTGGGACCACGATATCTGTCGAACCTTTGCATTTATGAACCTGTAATTTGATAGGGGTGTTCTTGTCACCAAAATCTCGCCCCCTATTGTTTTTCAGCAATAATCCACCACGCATAGCTGAGTTATTCATATAATAATTATTTATTTATCAAGATGCGCGGCAGTGAATCGCTGCCAAGTACCCGTAGGCTTCTGATGTCTAATATCTCGAAATATTATTCCATTACTTATATTATCATTTCATATATTATTATTATTATTAATATTTTTTTTTTTTCTAGTTCATTATGGAATGAGAGCTTCCGTCACTTGATTGTCACGAATTGAAACGGTATTGCAGATTTGAGCAGTATTTTCAGAGCATTTCTGTTATGATTGCCAAAACAGTTGTTGGAGATAGGTTTGGTGCAAGAAAAGATTATAGATACTTGAATGCCTGCGAACTATGATGAAATTGCACATTCGTGGACTGTGCGTAGTAGGGTGTTTTTTTTTCTTAAGTTTTTTTTCTATGAATATTACCTGATTGAGAATTTGTTTTTATGAAGAAAGAATCCTCGCAAAGGGTCGAATTTTTAGCTCAACTTCAAGTGGTCCATCATCAATTTTTTAAATATATGCATATCTATACGCAGATCATGAGCGTAAACTATGACATCGGTATAAGCTATTGTAAGATTCTCAAAAGGAGATTTCTTGGTCTAATAGAATATCTCGTGCGTTTGCACAAATCCCCAAATATATGTGTTGATTGTACAGTAATGATCACGGTTTCTGTCACACAGGAAATATGCAACCGAAGATACATGCTCTTTTTAAGTTGGCAATAGCTGAAAGTAGCTGATTTGAGTGCCCTCGCGACGGTGAGCGGCAATTATTAATTATTGTTGCCTAGGGTATTGCCAACTTAAAAAAAGCATGTACCCTCGGTTGCATATTTCCAGTGTGACAGAATCCGTAATCATTACTGTACATGGAATTTCATCCTATGAGAAATGACTCGGAGGCGATCTTCATATATCTATAATACATTCAAATTAGTTCAGCGCTGACCCGTTTGTACATACAAAAAGTAATGAAATACCCGGCAAAAACATTGTAAATGTAAATTATTACCGCCGCATTATAATTATAATGGTTTTTCCAGCCAAAAACCGAGAAACATCATGTTATCTCATCATGGTCTCTTTTTAAGCGACAGATTACAAGCATCATTTCTTTACAAAAAATTGTAAAAAAAACCTTGCACGTGATCTCGGCAACAAGGCCAAGCAGTACCGTAGTTAAGTTTTATATTTCAAATTATGTTTTCTAAAGAATAATCAATGGAAATCAATGGAAAACTGTTGGACTTTTGGAATAAAACGTCTTTTATATGTGCTGCCACCGTGGTGTCCAAGTTAAGTTATAAGCCTGAGCCACATGGTAACCCACTTTTTTTCTTTCTTTGTAATAAATACTCGTGCAATTAAATAAAAACGTGGACTAAATGTAAACTGCATTGAATAATTTATCAAAAACCAATTGGAAATCATTCGTTACGTCGGACAAAACAGCATATTGATGACGGGAAATATTGCTGGAGCAAGTTATCTCGTATGACGATACAAACTTAGCGAGCAAAGATGGTTCTGAAAATTATCTCTATTGTTTTGATCTTTTTGTTTCAGCCACTCTGCGACGATCACACCCACAAAACTGTTGAGGGCATGATCAAAAACTGCTTGAACATTTTTCGCATTGATAATATTTATTAGTTAGTAGTGACTCTATCGTTCGTGCGCTTTTCATTCATACAAATGAATTTAACAGACTAGACGAACTCCAATTTCCACTCGATAAAAATCAAAAATAATTCAGTTTTTTTTCTGATTTTTTAGTCTTCTGTGGATTATGCTACTCGCACGGAGTGGTAATCTTACAGTTAATATGACTGATTTAAAAATTTGAGTTCGTCTGGTTTATTAAATTCACTTGTATGGATAACATTTATTATTGTTGACTGAAACTGAGATACAAATAGATAAATGAAACGGGTGGATCATCCGTTGAATATCAATGTTGAATGAGACATACACTACCGGTCAAAAGTTTGAGACCACTCTATCGGTTTCTCGTATACTGAAAATTGCCTTGAACCCAACAATAAATATTGATTTATGACCTGTTATCTGTAGTTCTAGAGTCACGTACATGTGCTTTGTTTACAAATTTTTTTATTCCTTTTCATGAATCACTACGTTTGACTAGTGGTCTCAAACTTTTAACCGGTAGTGTACCTATGGTGTATTCTTAGCGAGAACTAATATGTTCATGAACGGTGGTGTTGGGAATTGAAATTTTTATTTCAAATATGGGTTCAGATTCAGTGTGCATCCATCGTTCACCAACGTTCACCTATGGTTATTACGCCATGATACAAATAAGTTAAAGCCATGGAACGGTACAAATCCTGGACGTACCCATTATCGGTACAGTAGGGCAATGCTTTTTAATACCATAACGAAATAATTAACCATAACGAAAAGATTAAAAGTATATTCTGTATTCAAAGACACATTAATTATTGATCTTACCTGATACTTCAGCAGTTGATAATTCTCAGAACAATCAATGCCCGCCAAGTTTGTAGGTCATACGAGATAACTTCCTTCAACTACCGTCGCCGTTGACGGGATAATATAAAGACAGCTCACCCTGGGTAAATTCGTAAGCCGACCAAGTGGGCTTGAAGTGGGCTTGGCGTTGCAAACGGTATCTGTAATACCGACTGAAATTTGCAGTTTCTCGTCGATGAGAGCTGACTCGTGGGGTAAATTTGGATTGATAATGATAGGGACCTTAGATACTTGCAGCCACACTGTGAAATGCGCGTGTTTTGTCTTCATATTATCGACTATACGAAAATCTACACGTAGCAGCTGTGATTTTTTCGGAAAATCTTTTGTATACACCCAAATTATATGCCTGGGTATTTATGTATTATGAGATTCCGATAAAAGTTTCCGAAAATTTAATGGACATGTATACAAACACGTGGAGGGACCAATATGAATTTCATATGTTTCTGTTACACTTTTACATACGTTTTGATATGATGTTTGCAATCTTGTATGCAAGTCTTCATGTGATCGCGGAAGGAAAAAGAAAAACTCGAATGCTTTTATTTATTCACTAAGATGCACGAGCATGCAATTCTTACTGGCAACTTGATGACATGTATGTTATCGCACTTTGTCATTGATATTTTTTTTCCCCTTTTTCTTATTATATGTTACATTATCTATCCTTAAGGGGGTATATACACCTTTAGATTGGTTGAAATTCTCAAAAATATAAAAACGTTTTTCTGCAACTTGAACACTCCGAACGAATTGAAAAAAATCATCATGTTTGGGGAGGTTTTGACCCTCATTATCCATATTTTACATCATGTATTACTTTCAGTCTAATCGTAGTTGCGCTGAAGATAGAAAAATACAGAATCACTCGGTTGTCGTAAAGAATCAGAACCAGCGTTGGACAGATTTTGGATTTTTTGGTCCTCAATTGTTCATAAGAGTTGCCTTTATGGAATGAACAGAGAACTTTTTGATATTGCAAAAATTACTTGAGTTATTCAATTTTTTCGATTCTTTTTTCGAATTTTCAAATTTTGTTGGCTTATTTTTTCAATATCTCAGAGAAAAATGGGTTTATCAAAAAGTTCTACGATCATCTCATAGAGGCATCTCTTACGAATAATTAAGAACCATAAATTCGAAAATCGGTCCAACGATGTTCCTGATTCTTGACGACAACCGGTCAAAATAGTGATTGTTCGGAAATTGACTTTTAAACTTTTTTTCTACGTTGAGGGTTTTGGATTCCAATAACTACTGTGACATTTCTCTATGTTAATCTATCATGTCATTTAATAATGCAGAACAATTTTCCATCCTTTTTTTTAATCCGGGCTTTGGACCGACACGGGCGAAGTTAAAATTTGTTTTGCGACGTGGCCTACGTAGCGAGCCGTCCTATTTCTAGAAAGCTCCTGGCTCATAGCTACAACCTTCCATCTCAATGGCTTCCTCCTGCTGGTTCATCCGTAGTTACCTCAGAGCAACACGAGCTTCCTTCGTCCTCTGCTCCACTTGCCTATCAGCACCTTTGATCCGAGCCAAGTCCTGTAGTTTTGCCGCAGCGAAGGCGTGGCGTCTTGGCTCGACTCAAAGTTTTTGCATAATTTTCAACATACCTCGCTTACCTTTGGAAAAGGTGATCGCTGCAATGTTGGCTACAACTTGAAGGACGTTACGACCTGAAAATAAAGTCTTAGGATAAAGCTTCCAGATGACGCTGCCCAGATCCACGCTCCTGCTCGCCAATACAGATCGTCGATTTATTTCAAAGACGTTGTTTTTCTTTCCAACCATTCTGGAGGTGTTGAACTTAGAGCTGATGGGACACTTACCGCCCTTGATTCCGTAGGTTCCACCTGAGCCATGAATCCTAACCTCTCTCATGCGGATAGCACTCCCACATCTGTTGCAGCTTAGGTTGTCCTGCAAACTTTGAAAAATAATAGCCAAATCAAAAAGCATATACCCCTGTGCATCGGTCTCGCTGTAGCCGTCATCGCTGATATTACTGGACGATGCAATAATGCTAGCAGACAACAAGAGAATGACAGGATCCAGGCGGGATGCGTAAAACGTCATAAAATCCGTCTGCCAGTTGTGCTTGTAGCGTGCCGTGCGGCGGGCTTTTGTACTTCGGGATTTAAATGGCTGTAACTTATTCTTTTTGACGTATTTTCACATGATGATTTTTTTTACAGATAGTTTAGACCCCTAGCGTTCCAAAAACGCAAAAAACGAAAAATCGATTTTTTCAAAATTCAAAGGTGTATATTCCCCCTTAAGGAAAAAAATCATCATGTGAAAATACGTCAAAATGAATAAGTTACAGTCATTTAAATCCCGAAGTACAAAAGCGCGCCGCACGGCACGCTATAAGCACAACTGGCAGACGGATTTTATGACATCTTACGCATCCCGCCTGGATCCTGTCATTCTCTTGTTGTCTGCTAACATTATTGCATCGTCCATCAGTAAGATCAGCGATGACGGCTACAGCGAGACCGATGCACAGGAGTATATGCTTTTTGATTTGGCTATTCTTTTTCAAAGTTTTCAGGACAACCTAGGCTGCCACAGATGTGGGAGTGCTATCCGCATGAGAGAGGTTAGGATTCACGGCTTAGGTGAAACCTACGGAATCAAGTGCGGTAAGTGTCCCATCAGCTCTAAGTTCAACACCTCCAGAATGGTCGGAAAGAAAAACAACGTCTTTGAAATAAATCGACGATCTGTATTGGTGAGCAGGAGCGTGGGTCTGGGCAGCGTCATCTGGAAGCTTTGTCCTAAGACTTTATTTTCAGGTCGTAACGTTCTTCAAGTTGGAGCCAACATTGCAGCGATCACCTTTTCCAAAGGTAAGCGAGGTATGTTGAAAATTATGCAAAAACTTTGAGTCGAGCCAAGACGCCACGCCTTCGCTGCGGCAAAACTACAGGACTTGGCCCGGATCAAAGGTGCTGATAGGCGAGCGGAGCAGAGGACGAAGGAAGCTAGTGTTGCTCTGAGGCAACTACGGATGAACCAGCAGGAGGAAGCCATTGAGATGGAAGGTTGTAGCTATGAGCCAGTAGCTTTCTAGAAATAAGACGGCTCGCTACGTAAGCCACGTCGCAAAACAAATTTTAACTTCGCCCGTGTCGGTCCAAAGCCCGGATTAAAAAAAAGGATGGAAAATTGTTTTGCATCATTAAATGACATGATAGATTAACATAGAGAAGTGTCACAGTAGTTATCGGAATCCAAAACCCTCAATGTAGAAAAAAAGTTTAAAAGTCAATTTCTGAACAATCACTATTTTGACCGGTTGTCGTAAAGAATCAGGAACATCGTTGGACCGATCTTCGAATTTATGGTCCTCAATTATTCGTAAGAGATGCCTCTATGGAATGAACGTAGAACTTTTTGATAAACCCATTTTTCTCTAAGATATTGGAAAAATAAGCCACAAAAATGTGAAAATTCGAAAAAAAAATCGAAAAAATCGAATAACTCAAGTAATTTTTGCAATATCAAAAAGTTCTCTGTTCATTCCATAGAGGCAACTCTTATGAACAATTGAGGACCAAAAAATCCAAGATCTGTCCAACGCTGGTTCTGATTCTTTACGACAACCGAGTGATTCTGTATTTTCCTATCTTCAGCGCAACTACGATTAGACTGAAAGTAATACATAATGAGGGTCAAACCCTCCCCAAACATGATGATTTTTTTCAATTCGTTCTGAGTATGCAAGTTGCAGAAAAAAATATATATATTTTCGAGAATTTCAACCAATTTAAAGGTGTATATACCCCCTTAATGTTTTCTATCGTTCAATACGTGCAATTTTCTTACAGGTCGGAGTAAGTGACTTTAGACCACTGAGTTTGATACATTTTTTCATTTTCTCAACAATATTTAGAAATCTTTTTATTTTCTTCGTTCTCGATTCGAAAAAGATATTACAATTTCCTAAAAACATTTTTTCAAGTTATGTTGAGATGGTTCATTAATCTACGACTTAAATTTTATTTTTTATGAATTCGTAATATGGATCAGCTGGCATAGTGATGACCCGTGACTATCTTAACCCTCAATCCCTGAACCTGGGTCGTTTTCGTCCTGCCCGAAACTTCTTTTTGTAGAAGAAAATCCATTTCTCCGCAGGTTGCTCAATATTTGACGAAAAAAATTCTTTTGAATGCAAAATAAACTTGCCCCTTGAGAAGAACAGCTTGAAGATTGACCATGAATTTTTTCGGATTTTTTCATTGACAATTGTTGGTTTGGTAGCGCGAAGACGAAAACGACCCAGGTTCAGGGAATTGGGATGCCTCAAATACCTCCATGGATTGAGGGTTGAGCAGTAATGCTAATTTTGTCGGAATTTTTGTGGCTCTTCATCATGTGTTTGTTATTGAAAAAATAATTTATGCATTTTTCCGTCAAGCATTATTAAAATAGGGCTAGACAATTTTCGATCGTTTCTTCTGTCAAGGTAATTTCGAGTGGCTCAAACTTCGAGCGGAAGAGATGTTAGCATATAATAAGTTTTCCAAGAAATATGACTTCAATTGCACTAGCCGTCAAAAAAGTATGAGCACCCAATTTGCTTTGAACGGTGGATGGACTTCCGGGCTTCACCCAGAGCGGGCGCTCTTAATCTCAGAGTATTTGTTTAAACTAAGTTGGCAGGAATATTTTCGAATAATTATATATTTCAACATCTGCAAGAAAAAAAAATGATTGAACTTAAAAATTCAATTTTTCATTTACTTTCATAATTATTGCAGAACTTATCTTTATTGAATTACAAATCCTGAATATATTGGTTCTTTCTCTTTGTTGATATTCTCAAACTAATTTTCGTAATTCCTAGTCTTTTTACTGCTTTGAAACGCTGATGATAAGCCCGGTGACATTTTACTAATCACGGAAAAAATAATATATTTACCGATATTATAGTTGCCGGCAGTAAAAGATAAGAATAAAAAAAGACCTCTACATCTGAACACGTCCAATGCCTCCCGAATGCATAACTAGAGAGATGCTTTGTTTTTGCTTTGATGGCAATTTAAAAATATTCGATTGAAAGAAAAGAAAATTCTCAGTGATTAAGAGCGAGCCCTCCTGGTCAAGGCCCCGCGCGCTCTATCAAAGCGAGTTGAATGCTCGTACTTTTCCAACAGTAAGTTCAATCAAGGTGTCACTTCTCGAAAAACTTTATTATATCCTTTTGAACATTTCCTTCGCTGGGAATTTGAGCTTGCTTGAAATTACCTTGATAGACGAAGCGATTGAAAATTGTCGAGCCCTATCTCGATAAGGCTTGTAAAAAAAAATGCATGATTTTTTCAATAATAAAAATTATCAATTCCAAGTAATACATCATCATCGGGAGTTCATTAGACAACTTTTTCAAATTTGAAGTAAATATATTAATAAGTTTGCGTTTTGAAACGAAATGAAGTGAAAATACCTGACAAACTTTATTTTATACAAAAATCTCAGTCTTTTGAGATTATTTCTAACACGTCATAAGTTACAACTTTTTAGAAGAGGCAAAGAAGACGCGCTATGAAATTTCCTATTAGGTGGTTGATCTTGAAACTTGATTTCGCGAAAATATTTCTCAATGGGTCAGGGATCACCTCGAACGGCTCAGAGAATTATATGTGGGAGTTCTAAAATCCGGCGGCTCAATTGGAAAAAAAAACGACTCTTCGTTCTTACATGAATTTTTCAGCTTTATAGCGATACAAAAAATATTCATGTTGATCTGGAAATTTGTACATAATTTCTTTTCAACGTTCATTTTAAAAACGAACAAATCAGATAAAAACTTTTGCCGATACGGTTAGCCGTTGCGAAAATATACCCGTGCATATATGTGTATGGTAAGCCATTTACTTTTGAATAGGAAGCACATTTGATAGAAAAATAAAATTATAAAGTTGGTTTAGAATATGAAACAAACTCGTTCCAAAACATTATAATTAAGTTAGACATAGAAATAATTGATGACGATTATGTAGCTTAATTTTTCATCGAAACATTATTGTATCACTTTTTATTATTCACAGCGTTGTCTATAGATATAGGTACCACTTCCGCCAAGTACCACTTCCTCCAATTTTTTTTTTCTAATTTTCTTTATCTTCGTTTTATAACGTTTTTTCTCCAATTGCTGTGCATGGATACAAATGAGAATCTTCGCATAAGTCGGTCTAATTATATACTGGAGATGAATTAAATCGGACGATGTACTTGGCAGTAATATCTGATTTCAATAATTTTTTGTACGAGGAACAAAGTATTTTGTTAAATGCCTACGATACTTTTTAGAATGGGCGAATGTTTTCAGATAGAGTGCCCACGTTAATGTACTTGGCGCAAGGTTTTTGCACGGCAGGTGCTTCTGGGGGGATTTCATTACTTTTTGTACTATTTCGGTTGATAATTATTCTTGTTTGAAGTGAATTATAAACAGATGTTCCCAACATGTAACCCTACGTGCAACCCTTATTTTCAATCCAGGGATGTAATTGGCAACAAGAGAATTACTTTCAAGCAGCCCTGTTATAATAAATATAATAATTGTCTATCGACTTCTTTACTGTGATTAGATCTGTCGTAAGAAGAACATATATGCATCTTGAGCACTTCTCAGCCATTTCTGCTTTGTAATGTTCAACTCCGCTCGCTAAAACTACCCGCACTGTTCCTATGTAATTAGTATTAATAGTTTGGGATATTGAATTAATTGTACCAATTTTATCATTAACAAGACCCAACGTCTATGTTTCGTCTGATCATAGTGACCATTTTTGCCAGACCTGCGGTTCGAGAACTATCCTCGCCATCTGTATTCAACATCTTCTGCACCTTTCTTTTGAAATACAGAAGACAGTCGATTGTGTCGTGAGCTAACAATTATATCTCTTCAGTTGGGATTTCATTCAATATAGCTTCGTTGAGAATATCACATATGCGACAAGTGGGAAATAGACAAACTGTGTCGTTTGATAGATTCTGCATATAATCACATAATCCGCGTAGCCTATTTGCGAACTCCAATGTGTTGACCTATAGTTTTCTTGAGTCTAATGTAGTTGTATCCGAAACGGTAACGACCCAGAGACGTATTCTCGTAAGCATTTCGCGGTACGATTGATCGTTTTGTTGCCGCATATTAATCGTTAGTTCATCATAACTAAACAAATTGGACCAAAGATTAACACTTCCTATTGACCCTAGGAATTTATCTGTACGAGCACTCGATAGTTGTACAAAAATAGGCCCTTCGCAGACAGGTGGGAGTTGTAACAAATCACCAAAAAGCAGAATATGTTCTTCACCGAACCAATCATTTTTGCAGTCTGTGGTATTAAATATTTCACCTAAGCCAAGATGTATGTACATAAGTGTAATATTTGAAATCATCGAGACTTTGTCGATAATAATGAGTACAGCATCTCCGAGTTGTTTCCTCTGTAGCTTTGACTTGAAGAATATGATGTGATTGCTGTAGCTCATTAATATTTCGTATGATACTTGGTTTCCGTCATCATAAGGCTACGCTGTGAATTTCAAGAAAATATAAATTCTGTTGTGAAAAATCTAGTTTGCAGTCTTGAAATAAATGTATCAGCGTGGTCTGAATCTTCCAAAATGCCCTGATTACGGATTTTGCTCAGGTAATGATTGAACTCGGTGGTATTCTCTTGGTCCTGTCAATGCACTCTAAGTACAGTATTCACGAATGTTGTAGTAGAATGATTCTCATTTTATACGGAACGATAAAACACATTCCACGAAGGATAATGTTCTATGATGATATAATGGCCTATACGCATTCATTATCACTTGTATAGAAGTTTGAGGTGATTGCAGGAATGAAAATTGATGCAAAATAGTCTACAACGCAAACCAGATATTATAAAAACAGCAACATTAATGAAATCAGCATCAATGTGACAGATAATTTACATAACCTCCAAAATTTCAGCTTCGTAATATAAACGACTAATTAAATTAAATAACTAATATTCATTATTCTTTTCGTACACGTTGGGGCTAAATTTGACGATAACAATATTTTATATCTCATCAATGCTCGCTTGTATATCCAACATTATACCATCTAAACAGTTCTGGGATACTCTTAATAATGATTCTCAGCTGTCATCTCAAGCTACGGGCGTGCCATGGTACGTGTGGTTTCAGACCGTCTGCTCCATAGACCATAGAATATGTACAAAGCATAATGAACCTCTAGAGCGGCATGCTCCTCCTGAATTGAGACCTATGTAATTTTCGTCTCATCGAGGTACTCTCTATGTAGTTTTATGCCCATACAACTTTTGATGACGTCATGTCGACGACGGAGACGGACGCGACCGAAATTTCGTTGTGAAACTGGCCTACTCAATATTGTGCATCATCAGTAATCGGCTATCCGTGCACCGATTGTATTGATTTTGGTCTTAAATTAAAACTGACTTGGCCCTGATTCTGATAATCAGGTGTTTATCCTGAAAGCGACTTCAATAACGCTTGAAAAATAAGAAACATGTTCCCCCACTCCGCCGAAGAGCTACCGTTCGGGTAAAAAGACTCGGTTGAGTCTCGTCTCGCGCTGCACGTTAAAAATCATTTTTAATGTACTTGGCGCGAGACTCTACCGAGTCTCTTGATCTATGGAAGGTAAAACAGCTTGCCACATGTAAATGCATTTGGAAATGTTCAATTCCGCAACAATGTATGATTTCAAGCAACTGCAGAATTGAAAGGGTCGTAAAACATCAAAATAGAAAAATACGTGTTTTTTTATTTTCAGTTTACGAAAGCAGACAAACAAATAGGCAAACTCAGCAATGGTAAGGGTCAGAGAATGTAAAGTTCACGTGGTTTGTTCCATGCATTTTTATCCCGAAGATTTCAAAGGATAATAATACATTGAATTATTCGGTCGGACTATGCAGAAGCATAGAGCTGCAGGTGCTCGTGTACTGATTAACGGCCAGCTACAATGTAAAGACATGCAGGAGCCGTGACTTTCTGGAGTAGAGTTTTGCGTTGTCCCTAAACAAGCATGGGAAAACTTCACAACACTATTCATATCGATGTGCTGTTAATTAATCAACAATAGCTGTTATCTTGGAAATCGAGAAAGCGCGGTTATTCCTGTTCTCATTTTTTCCCCGACCCAGCTGATTCGATCGCTCAGCAGCCATATGTTTTGTTCATTCACTTGCATGATTATGATTTGCCCCAAATATATTTTATACAGGGCAAAACACATTTATTTGAACCAATACATTTTTACCTGTCATGATATTCAATTGCTGGTATTTCATATTATCCAAAGATACAAATTTTTGCCGAAATCCAACTACTTACGAATTTTCTCCCGCCATATTGGATCCGCAATTGTAAATTTTAGGAATTTTATTTCAGATTCGGATTCGGCGACCTCAAAAAGCATTACATACTCACTTTCGTCGGAATCAAACTATTCTTCAAATTTGCGTCCGCCATATTGCATCCGCCATTTTGAATTTTGGAAATCCGATTTCAGATTCGGATTAAGCGACCTCAGAAACGATGATTTACCAAATTACAATCAAATCGATGTGGTAGAAACATCTTTTTTTCCAAATGCCCACATATGTGTCATGGCTTTTTTCTGCCCATATGTGTGTCACTGAGAGTCAAGGGGTTGAATATTGGTTGGGCGCCAGCTAGCCTAATTGACTAACGATTTTATACCGTGCGATTATATGGAAACTACAGGCTCCAAGCGCGCGTAGTTTGATCTGCTCGGATGTTATTGGCCAGCAGAATCGCGCCAGCAACTCCACCAACTTTTCAGTAATATCCCTAGTTCTATCGTCTGCTAGGCGCTAGCTGCTAGCAGACGATTGAGACGTAACACGCTTCGCAAATGGCTGAAGGCAATGAGAGATTATGTTGCGAAATGATGCGAATCGATGCGAATAGAATTTCGAGTCATAAATAAGCATTGAAAAATCGAATAATTACGAAAGTTTCAAATCATTGAACGGTAGTTAATTTTTATTTAAAACATGATCCATACGAGATTCGTTCGCTGGCAGTTCCGCGAGAAACATAACCTATTCCTGTCACTGTGTGCCGCCATTTTTATTTGACAACAATCGGAAACAAATAGCAGAGTAGCAAACGGACTCTAGGGATATTCGTGGCGAGTCTGAAATTGGCGACCCTCGTAATATTCGAAAAAATCAAACTACGCGCGCTTGGAGCCTGTAGTTTCCACATAATCGCACGGTATATTGATAGATTATTAAAGACAATTGTCTCAGGGTGGGTACAGTTGGTGTACCAGACAATTACTTGCAAAGCTGATAAATCATGCACAGGGAAAAGCAAGACAGACAATAGCTCAAGATAAAGAAATGTAAATTTATTAAGACTTACTTTGGTTGACAAAGGATTTCAATACGATACAACCGTCCCTATACACCGTTCACGGAGAGAATACCCAACGATCGAAACAAAACTCGTCCAGTTCGGTCTATCCCGCCCAACGCTCCGCCCATTTTACCGTCCCCATGTCCCCAAATGGGAAGCATGGCTGAGCAGACCCGGTATAGCCGACACGAGAGCCCCGAATCTTTAAGCCGAGCGGTTAATTTCTTCACAGAGCGTACATTGTCGGCCGGGGCCCGAACGTATAATAATTTAGTTACGGCTTTGGTTGTGAGCCCCGTCACTCCCACCCTACTCTCAGGCCGTTCGAAGCAGCACGACGTTTGGGTATTCTCTCCGTGAACGGAGTATAGATGACGATATTGATACGTAATTTCTTGTATATATTTGACGATACACTATGTTTCACAAGATTAATTATGATATGATATTTGACAAAAGCTTTCGAATTTGACAAATTATGCCGAGACTTTTCGAGGGTTGACTTCACTTATTTTATATTGACAACGTGTAGCTTCGGAAGTCTTTAACCAAAAGTGATCCTTGTCGATTATTAGACAAGTCACGCACACCTCTCCCCACTCTTTGTTTCTGGATCTCCAGTTACCGAAAATCGATATACTGACGCATGCGTGTCAACCCTTGAAGTGGCTCTGTCTCCCTCTGGAGTCTATTGACTGCTAACTATTAGCGTTTTCGATTTGCTGCCCCAGTGCGCACTGCGAGTGCTCTGAGCGCGAAACGTATGTTCGTTTTACGAAAGATCAGGTGTGCGCTCTCAGAGTGCCATGTTCGGTTTACCCAGTAATTCGCAGAGCGAACGCACTCAATGCGCTTTTTTCTGCTCCGCCTCTAGCGTCAGAGCAACATAGAGCGTGCGATATGGCGAATGCGAAAGCTTTACTTATTGAATTCTCATCATCTCCAGACAGTTCTGATGATGAACTACTGGAGATAGTGATCGCCCACGACAAACAAGAAGTGCCACGAATTTAACATTTCATCACGAACGTTGTTGAAAATTACACGGATGAGCAGGTAGGTTATAATAACCACAGAAATATTATATCTTTACCTATGGTATACCTTTTCATACATATTAAATAGTCGCTGCAATTTAACATGAATTGATTGTATACATCATAATTTCAGTTTGAAAGTCACTTCCGGGTGTCAAGATACACCTGTGATCAATTAACCAACCTCTTTGAACAAAGCCCATGCTATCGGAACGATCGTCAAAATGAAAAACCGATAAAGAGTGCGAGGACTCACATTCTTTCTTTCTTATGGCAAGTGATTTGTATGTATTGTACGTTGTTTGATAGTTTATGAATCATAATTGAAATAATCCGAATTACTGTAAAAATCCCACACAATACTACGAATGCCGCCTGTTAGTATGATGATATGTGTCTTGTCGCAGGTATGCTGGAAATAAATCCGTTTTACGAACAGTAGCAGAGAGATTTGATATTAGTTTGTCGACATTGCATGCTATAATAAATAGAATCCTTGACTATTTACTGAGCTTGGCGCCAGAGGTTATTAAATTTCCAATCACAAATGTTGAAAAAACAGATCTCGCAAATGAGTTCTATGAGGTATTGTAACGGGTATTTTCCGGACTCGGGTGATCCGGGATGAGAAGCCGGCTACAAACCTGGGACCACGGAAGGCTAGGGGTAGTTGTTGGGCGCCAGACTTCGGGGAAAGAAGTCCTCTCTCTCGCTCTTGGGGCCTTCCGACTAGCTCGCTAGGGTAGAGGGATTTCGTGGGGGCGTAGAATAAAGACACAAGTAGCTTATGGAAAGTAGAATGTTTATTAAAAAAAGAAGAAAAGAAAAGGTCGCGAATTTAGGCCACGCCCGCTACCTGGCGTATGAAATTATACAATAATAAAACTAAATTAAACTAACTCAAATTGACTCTACTCTACTCGAATGAATAAACTCAAAATGGACTCTAACTACAATTCAAGGAACTCCTACGCCTAGACGAGGCTCGCAAGCTCGTTCTCCGGCTACGCGACAGTCAGCTGTCACGGTAGCGAGATTGCGTGTCTGGCTTGACGTCTCACGACGGAGTGTCGCGGCTCGCTCTCTAGCGGCGGCGGCGAAGGGGTGGGGATGGCTAGGGGAAAGCGGCGGCGCTCTGACTCGCAGCAGCTGAGTGCGACGCGTGACGTCAGGAGGCCGTGGCTCTGTTGCGTCGGCGCGGCGCTCTCGGAGATCGGTGCAGCGGTGACCAAAACTGGCACGGCTACGCGCCCGACAAACACCACGTGACTCGTTCGAACGGTCAAATCCAACGGTTCGCGGGGAACGGTTACTTTCACGCTGGAACGACGCGAGGCTCAAGGGGTTAATTTAGCAGATGGGGGGTGCAAAGGGGGATGGATAGAATTCAGATCGGATAGATCCTACCTGGTAATACGGCGCTCTAGCGTTCTCCGGTACGATGGTATTAGTCAGTAAGGCCACACGTGTCCGGGGGAAGGCGAGGGTCGTATAGTTAAGCAAGGCAGTCCAATAAATCCAAATCCAAAATCACAGTCCAAGGGGTTAGCACGGGTCAACACAAAATACACTTTACACGATACAAACTCACTCTCTCTCACAAACAACCAAACTCTTTCTCTCTAGACTTTAAAAAACGAGGCACACGAGGTTCACTTTAACAAAGCTCAAAAAGTAATGAGGGTGATTTCCGCTATCTCTAGGACCAGCCGGCTCCGTTCGGCCCAGGAGCGCTGGCGGTTACCGGTTCGCTGCGTGCGACGGTATTTGGCCAAGATGGCTCCGCAGGGCGAGGCGGCACCGATTTAAATCGGGCGGCGGAGCTCGCGTACGTCGGTAAGGCTGGGGGAGAAGGAGGTCAAACGTTTGCCACGTCACAGTATGTAGATGTAATTGTTTTTGAATATATTCGCCATACATGTATATTTTCACAGATTGCTCAGTTCCCAGGAGTGGTTGGCTGTATTGATGGTACCTATATCAACTTCCGAACACCAGCTCACAAAATTAGATCTACATACGTAAATCGTCATGCCCAAACTGCATTAACACTGCAGGCAATATGTGACTCTAAAAAAAAATTCATCGATGTCTTCACTGGCGTGTCTAGTAAAATACATGATGCACGCATTTTCAAATTATCGTTCATCCAAGACAAAGTCAGAGCATTGGGATTAAATTACCACATACTTGGAGATGCAGCATATCCTCTATCACAACATATACTTATTCCGTACAGAGATTATGGGACTTAACTGAAGAGCAGAGGCAGTATAATTACAAATTCTGTGCTACACGCGTGAAGATTGAAAATGCCTTCGGCCTACTAAAAGTTAGATTCCGTCAACTCATTCGTACTGATTATTGGACAGTAATTAGGACATAAAAATTTATCATGGCTTGTTGCGTTCTTCATAATCTCTGTATAGACCACGATGACTACCTGGATGAAATACAGCTTGACGAGCGAGTGGAAATCAATGAGGTTATTGATTATGTGGATAATGAAAGGCAAGCTGGTCTAATAAAAAGAGATCGTATTGCTGCAAATTTTGCGGTTGATCGGTAATAGCCTAATTGCACTAGCCAAGTGAATATTTCACGCACATGTCTGTTAGTGGTGCGAGTAAAAAAAAAAATATAAAAACGTACTAAATAATACTTCTATACGGACCTGTTCCGATAACTAAAATTATACTCAATCAAAAACATTATTTATTTAAGTCAACACGATAAATAAAAATAATATAGTATTATGATATATTATTATTATTATTATTATTACTATTATTTAGCTGGAACAGAATCAGTTGAAATGTAAAGAATATTATCAAACTACTTTACAGTAATTATAAGTTATTAATAAGTTGTTGGTTATAATATATGATGGGCAGTGTAAACTTGACTTCGAACAATTATTAGCATTACAATATATGTAGTAGTAGGTACAGTTCAATACAGTTTACAATACAGTTGTTACCTAGCAAGGCTTCAATCTTTTGAAAGGAGATTTTTCATTAATTCAAGCTTCTCCCTATGTCGTCTTTCTTTACTAGACTCTTTATCTTTGTGTAGTTGTTTAAGCACATTTGTCAGAGTCATTACCTTCCGCTTTTCGCCTGTTTCTGGACTAGATTTTCGTATAAACTGTAAAGAGTTGGGCCTTGTGTTTACTTTTTTTTTGATTTCACATTTATTAACTCCCATCAACAATTCGGGCTCAAGACTATCGTCAATGGTTTTTATATTATTGATCTCATCTTCGAATGGTATCTCTTTTGGTGAACTTTCTGAAGTGTTATTGACCTTGGTGACATGTATCTTACGTTTCATTACGGTCTTATACCTGTTCTCGCATTGTGCCGAGCTTCGCTCATGATTTAAAGATTTCTGGATGTCTTCAGATATTTGGTCCCACATGCGCTTCTTATTTTTGAATTTCTTTAATGGACCTACTTGGGGTGGCTAATCAGCGTACTTGTCTAAAACCATTTTTGTGTCTCCGTCATTCCACAGCTCTGCCTTCTCGTTCGGCTTATCATGAACACATGGAGTACTGCGTGCTATAGCGGATTCGTTGACCACCGGTTGTTGTGATGACGATTCGACTGAAATAGAAATGATTTGGTAGTTGCCAGATGCTTGAAAAAAGTATAGTTTAGTTCAAAATTATTTTTTACTGCATGCCAACCTGGATAAGTCCACTTTCGGCAGTCGGTGCACTACCTCCTCTGCCACTACCATTATTTTTTCTTTTCCTATACACAAATGATAATTTTAATACTTGTATTTGACTATGATGAAGATTTGAAATTGAGATAAACACATTGAAACATAACTGTAGATAAATTATTTGCGATTATAATCTGCAATTATAGGTTGAATATTATAGTCATTTGTTAATTATAAAATTGTACGTACCATTTTCATCATGAAATGTACACAAAATTCTACCACTGTGCGTACTAGCTCGCCTTTATCGTTTGCAATTAAGTTTTTGAACACGAATTTATTCATTTCCGAAATACAGTGATTTATAGTAATTGTACGAATAACTTTAAACGACGCGTAATTGTGTAGTGAGCATCAACTATTTAAGATCCAAAATAACAGAGCACTTTTGTTCGATTTGCGGTAGCGCGCGGCTCAATCATAGCCGACCCTGTCCTCCACCGGTGCTCGATTCATGAACTGGGCCCCTATTCTGTAACTTTTCGTTAACGAAACGATCGTATCAGCTTCTTTTGTCTTATTTTTTATTGGGTAGATTTGTCTTCCTTTAAATCTTATTGGTCGCTGACGTCACATTCGATCGTAAATTCATCGGAACGATCGTATTCGGAGTTACTGAATAGGGGTCCTGTCGTAGAGCATATACAAATTGTCGAGCAACCTCGGTGCATCCCAGTGCAAGAAAACGCTATATGAGACTTTGTTTGTCGACCGGCCAAAGATGGTAATGTAGAATCGGAATCGATCGACTTGACAAATCTCTCTTAATTAATCGTTTGATAATTTTAATAAGCCAACGTAAAATATAATTGTTAGATTAAGGACGATACGATATGGGACAGCACAATCATGACGACACGACTTTTGGTACGCTTGAGGAGTCGGTCGAGCGTTGATGTCGAGGAAATCTCATTTTCCTGTCACACTATAAACAACCTCGCAGCCAATATTTCACAATACATGAATTATCTATGAACTGGGTACATCAAAATTGATGGTAGAATAGAGAAGAGCACATTTCAAATTCCGGGTGAAAAAGAGCACGTTTCGGATGCCGGGGGAAAAAGAGCTCATTTCAGGTTGACTCGAATACTAGCACGTTCCGGGTTGACTCGAATACCAGCAAGTTTCGGGTTGACTCAAATACTGGCACGTTTCAGGTTGACTCGAATGCTAGCACAATTCAGGTCGACTCGAATATTAGCCAGTTTCAGATAGGTTAATTATACCGTCAGAAATTTATAATTCTGCAACAAAAACTCGGTATAATCTTATCATTCACGTTGATACTGATTTATTACCCAAATAATTACAAAAACTGTTGATTCCGATGAATAATATACAGTATAGTAGAAATTGAAAAAAAAATAGCGAAAAATTTCACCTATCATGTCATTAGGTATTTTTTTTATTGGCAAACAAAATAATTTGTTTCAGAATAATAATTGCCACTGTTAGATAGATCATATTTAAAGTGGAAAAATTAGTAGTACTGTTTCTTTTTTTTTTTTTTGTTCTAATCAATTCCAATATACTCGCCAATACGGAAGGATTATTTTGAAGACTGATTTCATTGTATAAATTCATGACATATTTATACGAATATATTTTTTTTTTTTTTTCATCGTTATCAATATGATTTATCCCATTATACTGTCGTAAAAATTGTGAGATTCGAAGGGTATCAATCTATGATTGCACATTGATTGCAAGTCACTTTTTTTCTTGTCATTTAATTCAAAACTTGGAATCGTAGGCTCGTGGGACTTCGTATTCATCAAAATAATTCGATGAATATTTTTTTTTCAATACAACCAATTGTTTTTCAATTTCGTTTAAACTATACTTTACAGATATTTCGTCTCTGTTTGAAAGCACATTTATTTCTTTAAGACTTGCAATTTTTACTGCAGGCCAGTTGAATATGCTTGATAAAGCCTCATCGTACTTAGATATCTGAAATTTACATGTCCCAAAATTCTGTAAAATTTTTCGTTTTGTGACATTTTTCCTACGTTACCTGCATACGTTTCCTTTCTATCGATGTAATTACTTATTTTATATAGACCGTTTTCTTTGTACGCGATTCCAATTAAATCTCCTATTCCATTATAAATTTTCGAAGTTTTTCCAATCGAGATAATTTTGTTATCATTTGTTACTTTCGCGAAGCTCATCAAATTTTTATCCATCTCTTTGACGTAGGAAACATTCGGAGTTGTGATTTCCTTTTTCACACCGTTAACAACTAAATAGGTCAATATTTTTCCTACTTTAATTCCCTTTAAGGTTCTACCATCGCCAACTTTTACGTTAATTGGATTTTTTAAAGTTACTGACTCGTGAAAAAATGTATCATCGTTTATAATGTGATCGGAACAGCCGCTATCTGAAATCCAGTCAATTCTATTGTTATCACAATTATACACAGCTACCTTTCTATCATGTTCATCGTTTCGCTCTACCTGCGTGAGGAATGAACCGTTCTTTAGCGCGTTTCGGGGGCGGCGAAAATCCAATTATTTCGGATGGTTCCTCTTCATCTTCGTTACCCTCTTCGAAGGGATACAAAGAAGACTCGATGGCCTCAATGAGCTGCTCATTATCGTGATTGAACTCGTCAACATCTCCCGTTTCCTCGCTGCAGACGAAGTTCACCGTTGGCTGATTCGAGCATGCTCCCGCCGTACAATTCTCACAAATAACAGTGCAGTCCAAGCCTGCTTTTCGGCATCCACATGCTTTTCCACAGCCAGTTCGGCATTTGCAGGATATTCGCCAGAATCTTCTTCGCCTAACAACCCACCGCAAATGAGGCAATTGTTCATTTTAATGCACTCCCGTAATTTATTTTTAAACACAAAATAACAGAATTACTGAGACACGCACAAATAACACTGCTAACTTTGTCGTAGCTCAGAGCAAACTGAGCTCGAAAAAATTCCGTTATATGGTTTTTATAAAATTATAAATTTTTGTTGGGGGCCCGTTGTGCCCCACCCTTCATCAAATTTCCAATTTCATTTTCATTCAATATCAGAACTTCGTCTGACATAATATATTGATAGTTTTTCATAACTTTTGTCACAAATCGTATATTTTCCTAGCCGTTAATGTTGTGTCGTCAATGTTTGTTCATAAATAAAGATATCAGACACCATTCTTTGAATTGATGAACCTGAATCATTACTTTCCTTAGAATATATCTTCGAATATGCATACTCTCCCATTTGTAAATTGCAAAACGTGTACAATAATATGACGCGGCAACGTAAGCGGACGTACGAGTCGTTTATTTCGCCTTCGAACTAAAATTGTAGCTCCCAAATGAAGCCGTGTCCCATTCTGAAACAAACGTGATTCGATGGGAAATTTTCCGAGCTTTTCGAAAAAAAATACGGGAAAAATGCTAAAAATGACATAAGTGGATGAAAATGGAGTAGAAAGTTTTGGCGTAGAAAGTGATTTTTAACATGTTTTCCGATAGTCACGGCTAAGATCATAGACTGAGGTGAAAAAGCGTGAATAATACTATAAATCACCATCCCATTACTTTTTTCCTTGGACATACCGTTTCCAAAATATTTGCCTCCAAAGACATCAAGGAGCGTAAGAAATCAAAAACTGGAACAGTTCGTACACCAAAGGCAAAAAAAGGTACATATGTCTTATATATGTCGGAGCGGTGACCGAAATGAACTACGAGCGCATGGATGGATCTGATCGTCTACGATCGTATTTGGCTACTCTTGCAGGATAATCATTTAAACAACTGTTATTCAAACAAGCAATGGCATACACTCCCAATAATCGCAACCCGATATAACGACAGCATTACTTCATAAGCTTCAGTAACGCGAAGGGAGACATGATAACGAATCCACGAGCCGTTCTAGAATCTCTTAGAGGTCTTTTCTTGCAACCAGTTCTCTGTTCGAGATCAAAAATGAGACTGCCTCTTCCAAATCAACATTTCTAGGGCTGTGGCTACGTTCGACAAAGGCACCACCATAAGTGCCTCTATCTCGCATCCCCCTCTGCGCCACTTGCAGAGATCTTAGACCTAAGGGTCTCAATACTAACAAATATGTCTGGACGTAAACACATAAGCTAAATATCAACCATCGATAGGAATCCAGACTAAATTAAATTATAATAGTCGCACGAAAGCAGCGTCCAAAATATCACGCGCCGACATATACATAAAAGTTGCTAATTCTGAGGGTACTAAAGCACATGCAAAAATGAGATAAATCCGTGACATCGAGGTCTTTTTTTGGTCCGCTTCACGTGGAATCCATCATATACGATTAATAAAATAAAGTTACCGGAGCTTATTTGAGACCAATTGCTGATCTCTACTCTGTTGAAGTCTGATTAAACGGACTATAGTATAGAGAAGCCGTAGTAATGAAGTAAACAAGTCGACCGCGGTGGGGGGAAGGCGGCCTATATAAGGCAGCACGCGGGACGGCTGGGGACATTCTTATCACAACAGACACTCGATAACAATCAAAGGGATAAGCTCCAACGAGAACATAAAACAGAAAGCAGAAGGTGTAAGTGTCTTACCTATCACAATCCTTATTGAAATAATGAACACCAGCGAGTAAACTACTCCGCGGTTATGATTATAAATCCTTCTATATGTTACTGAAGCCAACAAGGAAATTCCTTCGCGGCAACAATAACACAATCCTTACAAAATAATCAACACCAACGACTAAACTACTCCGCGGTTACGATTATAAATCCTCCCATATGGTATCAAAGCTAACAAGTGTATTACTTTGCGGCTACTATTCCAAACTCCTGTCTTCATAATCAACACCAACAAGCTGATAGCTTCACGGTGCGATTGAGAAGCCAGGATACATCGAAAACCTTTTCCTTTCTTAATAGAACCGTGTCTCAAGAACCCAATACCGCTACTGATAATTATCAGCCGATAGTAGTATAATAGGCCAAGGATAGTAATAGAAACTAATAAGAGCTAGCTAGTCGATCCCAGTTTACTCAGGTAGCCCCGAGATAAAATCATTAATCATTAACATAAAGGATACGAACAAATATAGTAACGAAGAAACAAAAATACGTTTCAATACATAATGGGTTTTGAAAACCTGGAATCACTGCCATGCAGTTCTACCTAGATTGAAATGCAAATTTCATCACTTAATAATGAATGAGTGATTATAGTAATATTTCAATTTTCATTCAGTAAAAGTGTATCCAGTCCTCCCCTCTATCTTTTTCTAATGTGTAGGAAGAAAGACAGGAAAAGCTTTGACTGCTTTCAAAGCTACTACTAAAAAAATTAATATTACTCTAAGGAAAGCTACAAAAATCGTTCAACTTTGCATAAAATATCGTGTTTCACTCCACAGCAAGCATTTGTCATCCTCGATCAAAGTTTACAGTGTATGTACGCCTCGGCCTGCAACCATTGACCTTGGACGACAAATAGGTAGTTTGCTGCGTCGCGAAACAATATACTATTGTGTGCACTGGATTTCAATTAAATTGTTTATTTAGTTATATGAAAAATTGTAACGGGTGCCTACCCGTCAGCTACTTTTGGAGGGAGAGCGGGGAAGTAACGACTCGGAGTGTACGGTGCGATAAACTATTTATTGGTTAACTTAGGTTCTAAAAAAATACAGGGGCGGTGTCTAGTGGGGGTGTATGTGTGTGTGTGTGTCTACAAGTTTACGAACAGTGCCGTTTCTAACCGGGGTTCAACGGGTGCATCGCACCCGGGCGGTCGCTCCCAGGGGCGGCCGCAGCACCGATTTTTTTTTTTTTTCGCTTGTCGTAAGAAAAAAATCGATGGGTTGGACGAATTGCATCTCGCGAGGCACTACGAAACCGCTCTGTAGCGCTACAGACTTACCATACAACTACAGAGCGATTTCAGAGTCGCTCGCGAGATGCAACGTTATTCATCTAAGCCATTGAAATGATTACGTTGTAGATACGGACGCAGATGAAATGGTGAGTAGTGAATTGCTTTGCCATTTGCGCGAGTGACCTAGCAGTTCTGCATTGCCTCCAGGGATGGCACCAATCTAATAGCTAATTTCGATCATGCCCCTACTCTTAACATTATTCCTGTTTCATGGCGGCGAAAGTAATATCCCGTTGCGGAGGATAAAGGATAAAGTTATGAATCGTGGGAATTCCCATACTTACAAGGAGAGTGTCAGGACTCCGGGTAACGCTTTTGGACCAAACTACTAGGGGTGTTTCCTTGGGCCAAAATAGGAGGCTCACCATGCTTCATTCAATCTCATAGGCCCTTTCAGGTTTAACGTCGCCCAAATTGGAAAATTATCTCAGAATTCAGCGCCTTTCGCATTACTTCATAATGTTGCCACGAATTTCAGTTTTGTGGCTTATCTTGACTGGAAATAGACTGTCCTAGAAAAAAGAAAGAGTTTGCACCCTGAAAAGTATACTCTTTGCAAGTACGATCGCCCAAATTCATAATTCAAGGTGAAAAATAATTAAATTCAGCGTTCCTCCCTGCGTAGGGCGGAGAAATTCTTTGAAAAACTATTATATTATGCCTACCGGTTGTAAAATATTCATCCAATACATGGTAGGTCCATCCATACACCATTTGAGACGTATGCATTGTAGATACCTGCGGTTTGTCCAAAGGCGCAACTGGATTATCATTTTTTGAACAGTATCTCAAAAGCTCCACATTATCATAAAGCATCAAATTTCGTGAGGTTATAACGAAGATTTGTCGTAAAACTGTAGTCATCTGAAATAGGCATATCGGTAGAGGTGTCGGCTAGGTTAGATTTCCATCGAACGTATCTGGAAAAATCAATTTTACATATTCGTATCGCATACATCAAAAACCACCTTTCATGATTACTATTTCGCCCACGAACAGCTTCTGCGAATATATGACGGTAACAATAACTTGGTAATACAGATGTTACTTACACAACACTATGCAGGTAGAGGTTGACAGATCTCGATCCATGCTTACAGTGGGTCCCTCGCGTCAGAAAGTAGCATCTCATTGGTCGATATTTCAAAGCCGACCAATCACGCGTAGCTTCCCAACATCTCATTTGAACGAGCCGCGTAAGCATGGATCGAGATCTGTCAACCTCTACCTGCATAGTGTTGTGTAAGTAACATTTGTATTACCAAGTTATTGTTACCGTCATATATTCGCAGAAGCTGTTCGTGGGCGAAATAGTAATCATGAAAGGTGATTTTTGATGTATGCGATACGAATATGTAAAATTGATTTTTCCAGATACGTTCGATGGAAATCTAACCTAGCCGACACCTCTACCGATATGCCTATTTCAGATGACTACAGTTTTACGACAAATCTTCGTTATAACCTCACGAAATTTGATGCTTTATGATAATGTGGAGCTTTTGAGATACTGTTCAAAAAATGATAATCCAGTTGCGCCTTTGGACAAACCGCAGGTATCTACGATGCATACGTCTCAAATGGTGTATGGATGGACCTACCATGTATTGGATGAATATTTTACAACCGGTAGGCATAATATAATAGTTTTTCAAAGAATTTCTCCGCCCTACGCAGGGAGGAACGCTGAATTTAATTATTTTTCACCTTGAATTATGAATTTGGGCGATCGTACTTGCAAAGAGTATACTTTTCAGGGTGCAAACTCTTTCTTTTTTCTAGGACAGTCTATTTCCAGTCAAAATAAGCCACAAAACTGAAATTCGTGGCAACATTATGAAGTAATGCGAAAGGCGCTGAATTCTGAGATAATTTTCCAATTTGGGCGACGTTAAACCTGAAAGGGCCTATGAGATTGAATGAAGCATGGTGAGCCTCATATTTTGGCCCAAGGAAACACCCCTAGTAGTTTGGTCCAAAAGCGTTACCCGGAGTCCTGACACTCTCCTTGTAAGTCCTTTAGCTTTATCTTCGAAATCAGAAAACTTGTCTCGAAAATCTTTAACAAAATCTACTAATGAAGAGAGCATTTTACTAGCAGAAATTAAATCTACATCAACTTTTTGCAGATATTGAGTAGTATCATCAAGACGATTCAAAATGCAGTCCCATAAAACAGCCATAAAAGCATTTTCGAGCTTGATGATGTGACTCATTAAGGCTAAAGTTTCGTTTCGTACTTCATGTTTTTGATCTTCGTCATTAGCTATCTCTTCCAAAGCCTCATAAATACCTACAAAATGTTTCTTCAAGGATCTAGAAGCATCTGAACGGCGTGACCATCTTGTCTGCGATAAGTTTTTCAAATTAGAATTTGGATTCTTTAAAATTGCCCATCGTGAGGTTGAAGCGCTAAAAAATACGAACAATTGTTGCAAAACTGGAAAGAAATTTATTGCAATAATACATTCTTCTACGCTACATTCTCCTACTAAATTTAATGAGTGACCAGTGCAAGGAACGTAAAATACTAGTGGGTTTTTTTCACTCAAACAAGCTTGAAGTCCATTGTATTTGCCGGACATATTACTGGCATTATCGTACGTCTGTGCTCGGCAATTTTCGATCTTGAGATCGTACTTTTGTAGCAAATTCAATACATTATCGCTCATCGACCGACCTTTGTGACTTTTGATTTGTAAGAAACAGAAAAAACGTTCATAAACGTGATGATTCATGAAATACCGAAAAACTACAGATAGTTGAGCAACATGGGAGATGTCTGGAGTTGAATCTAAAACAAGCCCCCAATATTTTGCACTTTTTATTTCATTGATAATATGTTGCATCACTTTTTCAGCCATGGCTTCTATGAGTTCTTCGAAAATAGTTTTTGATAAATACGACACATTTCCACGACCCTTATTTGCATACAATTTGATGTGTTCTTCCAAAAATGGGTCAAATTCAGCAATCAATTCAATTATGCCAAGAAAATTTTCATTATTCGGAGAACCTATTGTTTCATTCGTTCCTCGAAATGGAAGTCCTCTTTCGCCTAGAAACCGGACAACTGACACAACTCTTTCCAGTACTTTAAACCAATATTGCATTTCATTCTCAAGTGCTTTAATCATACTTTTGTCAATGCGAGAATTTTTTGAGGAATAGGCAATATATTCCATCATACATTTATTATGCTCTTTACTATTCTCGTGAGAGCATATAACTTCATCAGCTTTCTTCCAATTCGAGAATCCATCTTTTACGAAAGGATTATCAAAGTCTGATGAAAATAATTTGCAAACATAGCAAAAAAATGATCCGGTAGATTCAGAAAACATGGGCCATTTTCTCTCGCATTTTTCACCATTCTGCAGTTTGTTTTTGAATAAATGCGGTGAAAAATATCTGTTTTGATTTTTAAAATGTCGCTTCGATGTTTTGGAAGTAGAACTCTCATTTTGAAAGTAGAAAGAATCTTTTTGCAAATATTTATCACGTTCGTGGCTATTCGCGAACAATTTTGGAGGCCATAAGGCAGGATCTCTCTATACACCTACAAAAAAATATTAGCTAAATTAATTACGAGTCTTTGAAAATATGACAGTATCAACTTTTACATTGTTTAATGTTTTAGAACCACATTAAAACTGTTCACTTTAAATTTCTTTGAGAAAAACTTAAAAATTTAGAAAAGTTATAAGTGAATTGATTCATTATTGTGAAAAGTGAAATATTCATTATTCATAATGATGTATTTAATTAAAAATAACTTGTATTCACCTATATCGGTCTCATCGTTTAATGTAAGACCCATGGGTTCATTGTTAGTAATACGTAAATCCTTACTAAGTACATTTCCTTTGTTTTTAGCTGAAATTTCAGCGATTTGAATTGGATCTTGCACACTTATTTTGGATGGATTTTGATCAGAACTAGCAGGTGATCTTTCTGTGAGTGTGAAAATGAAAAAAAAATCTCTTTTATATTTAAACCTATACAAATTTGTCTAAAAATTATACCTTCTTCTGCGGTATTTTCCGAAAACGTTAGATTCTCGAACATGACATTCTGATCCGAATTGCCATCAGCTAGTTCGTCATTAGAACCCACATTGCCAACTATAACGATGGAATTATAATCATCAATAGTTCAAGCAAAAATATCAATTTAATTTAAAGGTCTTATTGATAAGTTAGTTCAATTCTGCGGTGTAGTCGTGAATTAATATTTTTTAAATGATCTTTATTGTCCTGAAATTATACTTAATACATAGAATAATAAGCGTACTCAAATCAATTCTGCATTAATGCACTCCCAATGAACTTTTCTTATGTCATAATATATGTAATAGTTTTGTCACTGCATTATGTACGTTGAAATAAAACATTCATAGTCGATTAACTTATCTAACTGATTTTGCTCGATAGAAGAGTTCGCAAAATATTTAGCAACACTAAGTAGTTTCTTAATTGCTTCATCTTTTTCTTTTTTTACTCTTCTTTTCTCATGTCCACTGAGATATTTCCGCGTTGACATGATGACAGTATGACACTTCACAAAATAAAACACATCACAGTACGATAAATTATCATTTCTTGAAGCCTCTGATGCACAAACCCGATGAGCACAAACAGATAACTCAAGTTGAGTTATCAGATATGGTTTGGACTAGAGATTGTTTCCGAATAAAAACAAGCGACGGCCGACGTGCCTTAAGTGTGCCGTAAAACTCCAAGCGCCTTCCTTTGTTTTTCCACGAATTGGAAAACTAAAAACTTGAAGATGCATTGAGTGGCTCACGCCGGCTGCGCTTGCGGCGACACTAAGTAATTTGACTTCATAACATTATTTAAACACTATAATGGTCTATGTACGCTTGGCGTGTTTGATTATGACCGATATGAAGTTGGCACCACAGTCTTCTGTCTTCTTCTATCCTTCGTGGCTACATAGGAAAGGAAAGAGATAGAAGACTGTGGGGCCAACTTCATACCGGTCAAAATCAATCACGCTTGGTGTACATTGTATTTTGATTTCGCCACAGCTATTACAGTTCCAATTTTATTTTTTATATTTGCAGAATACTTTGCTTTGAAATATTAATGGCATTATTTTACGGAATTGAACTAACAATAAGTAAGTTTCAGGAAAGAGCTGAATTGAATGATTTTGAAGTAATTCAATGACGTAACTAAATACATATTTTTCTACTTTCATGGTATTGAAATTTGAAAGTTCATGAAAAATGAAATTTCATTTGTTTCTGGGAGTTCATTTTGTTTCCGGGAGTGTGGAGCCCCTGTAACCCTTGGAGCCCGGGGCTGCAGCCCCTGCTAGCCCCCCCTCCCCCCCCCCCCCCCCCCCCCTAATCCGGCGCTGCATATCGAAACAGACCATCATGTGAGTCTATGATATTTTTCAAGCTATAGGTCTCACTTTGTCGATATGGCATTATGTATATGTAAGTATTGCTGAATGAACAATGAACATTGCGTTCAAAAATTGGTCCTGCGAGCTTGAAGAATTGCGTTGGTATTTCATTCTAAACTTGAAATTCATGTTCGTAAATTCATTTAACACTTGTATTAACGTTGTTTTTTCTGTTTGAACGTAAATACCTCAGAAACTAGGACCGACAAGGTAGGTCTTTTTCATACCGATGATATTTAACAAAAATAAAAGTTTCTGGAATGAAATTCAAGATAATACTAATAATAATATTCATTGATGTCTTGATGTCAATGACTTCGTATATTGATCGGGAGTAGATATAATATAGCGGTTCTGGATTTCTTTCCTCGCGCCGCCACCAGAGGCGCCGCGGTCTATTACCAACCGACGGTAACTCGCCGATCGCCGGTTTATGTTACCATCCGATTTTCCGCCACTACCGATCACCGGGGTGGATATGTTATGATTCGATTTTCTGCCATGCAACAGCGCCACTACTGATCTGCATTTAGATGTTACCATCCGATTTTCCTGCCATGCAACAGCGTCACTACCGATCTGCATTTAGACGACCGCGTATCTTGCCGGCTGACGAGCGGGTATGTTATTATCCGATTTTCTGCTATGCAGCAGCAGCGTCACTACCGATCTGCATTTCGGTGTTATGTTATTTCGATTTTTTCCCGTTACACAACGATGTCACTGCCGATCTTCCCCAAATATGACCCCCTCTGTAAAGAAATTAAAATCTAAGATAGCAGTGTGATTTTTTTAAACTGCAAAAAATCCAAGATGGCTGCTCCAAAATATTCAACTCTTAGCTTATATCTTAATATTAGCTGAAATATTTGAAGAGTGACTGGGTATTATATGTGAGAAATGACGCGAATCTTTCAAAAATATCCACCGTTTATTTAATATAACTTAACTCTAGCTTATTCTGAAATACAATATGCCTATTCTAAAAACATAATACTATTAATAATAATAATAAGATCATAATTATAATCATAAAGATAATAATAATAGTAATAATAACAATATTTGTATTAAAATTTTGGGATCTGAAACAGAGATGAACAACAAAGTTAGGTATGTCATTGCAATTCCACAATGATAAAAATCATACGCACCATCGATGATTACTCATCATAGGCTGAAAATATCCGTTATGCCGTCCACGCCGGATCAAACCAATTTTCGATGGGGTGATCGTCACCCCATCGCCCCTCCAGGATCCACCTGATGCCGAAGATATCAAAGTCCTTGTTGGCAAAGCTATTAGAGCTCTGCTCTACTTCAAAACTCTGCAGGCACTGCCTGCGGAGCGCCCGCACAATTCTCCGCTCGACGAATAAGTCCGGAACGATTATTTTTTGTAAAATTTCTCGTTCAAAATCCGGCTATAATAAACAGTTTTAAACACATTAATCAAATATATCCAGAGGAAGAAATGTCGAGCAGAAATAAGAAATAGAAATTTTTCAACCACATTAATTAAATTTATTCACAGGAAAAATGTCGAGCAGAAACAAGAAAATCTTTCAATCATATTGATAAAATGTATTCGAAATGTCAAACAGAAAACAAGAAATGAAGATCTATGATGAATTCGAAACTCTCTCAGCGATATGCGCGCGAATCAGCTCAATCAAATATTTGCTCACAGTATGAATCTCCAAAATTTTGTGTTTATAATAATTTTCACGAAAGACTGAGTTACTGAGTAGTCGCAGAATGTGTAAACTCGGTTCAAACTAGCACTTTTGTATAATGCTAGAAACCGTAAAATACACCCACTCAATTAAGGCTGCCCAATGGCAAACTCGGAAAATTTTCTTTTCGTGAAATGGGTGAAACCTAGGTACATACCATCCTGAGCGGGGGGGGGGGGGGGGGGGGGGGGGGGTCAAACCTAGGTACAAACCGATTTTCCAAGAAGGGGGTAAGACCTAGGTAAGAAACCAACCGCATCAAATATGATTCCAAACGCTTAATTTTTTGCTGTAAGCTGTCTGTGTAATTTAGACGGTTCCTAGATGAAATCGGTCAGTCCCTAATGAATGGGGCAATAAAATGTCGCTCGAAACGTTGGAATTTTTTTCACCCACTTTAGCGATTCGAAACGCTTGAATTTTTCGGAATGCCGCCTGCCCATCTGCGTGGTCCATATCGCCACCAATTTAGATGTCATCTAAAATATTAGTCTCGATAATCCCAAGACGTGTGCAGCCTCTCGATTGTGGAGGGGATGAGCGCATATAAAACCACAAAGCCATTGAAAGGTGAAAACATTCGTGTGGTGTTGACCCTCGAAAGTTGAGTAAGCTTGAAACTGAGTTTCACCAATAATGGACCACGTTAGGTATATGGATCTCGGTGAGATGATGGAGGAGGCATACAAACTGCTGCGGACACAACCCCCCGAGCATGTGAATGAAAATATCATTCGATGGTGTGATATCGGGTTTGAAAATATTAAATTATTGAACAACATTTTGATGCATTCAAAACTAAGTGTGAGTGAAAAACAGCAGCTTCAGCATATAATTTCACTCATGCAATCATGCTTGGCGAAATTTGAACGACAACGTGCGGGTCTTCTCAGTGGTAATATTGGTGATGATATTTATAATCGTGTTCCGTGGAATGATATGGAGAGTGCCTTCAACTGTCATATACGCATCGGAGCCGTGACAAATCTCCAACACAAAGATTTGGCTAGACTGTTGGCTGACACTGGTGTAGTAACAATTGAAAGATTGAAAAATGTGCTTCGCGATGAGGGAAGTATTAAGGTGAATGTGGGGGTTTCATGTAAATTTGAAAACGTCAAAAACGATGAGGTCAGCCTGGAAGTAAATACTTTCAATACACGTAACGCCGCGATTCTCCCATCGACAGATCTGGAAACCTGGTTCGCCGATAACGTGACGAATCCTCTGCTAATTAAGGTGGAGGATTTCGAGCAGCGTGACTCTGGTTGGAGTATGATTGAGATCATCAATGCTGTGATCAGCATCAACCGATACGAGCCTCTTTGTGATGGACTCTCTACGTTCGTTGCGCTGCCCCACGACTTTCAACTGACGAAAGCGGTGATCAACGTGCAGAACAATGACAACCGATGCTTCTTATGGTCCGTTAGAGCCGCCCTACATCCTGTTAACAGCAACGCTGGCAATACACGGAGCTACAAAGAGAAAAAATGCCGTGATCATTGTCACTTTACGGGTAAATATCGTGGGGCTGCACACAACCGCTGCAATTTGAATTTTCAAGAGTCGCACACGATTCCGGTGGTTTTTCACAATTCATCCAGCTATGATTCTCACTTCATCATAAAATCTTTAGCCACAACTTTTCCGGGTGACATCACACTACCGCCCATCAATAAGGAAAAATACATATCATTCACAAAGAAGGTTGACGGTACTCTAATTAGCTTGAGATCAACGCCGTAGCTAGGGCGGTGCCAGCGGTGCCCCGGCACGGGGCGCCGTGAAAGCAAGAGCGCCAAAATTCTCGTCCGGTAAAATCATTTCTACCATGCAATCTTGCAGGTTCGTTGAAAATTTCATCAGTGGCACCGTCAGTCGTTGCATACGCAAATCATAAGCATGCAGACGACTGATGGCCATATTTACTTTTTCGGGAATCCCCTGTTTTCATATTATGTTGCTAGATATTTAATCAGTAAAATAGAGATATATTCGGTTGGAAATTACAAATATGAGTGGAAGTAGTAAAAAGCCTTCCGGTGCATTTTACCGGAAACAAAAATTATTAACAGAAGCTGTAGACGCAAAAAATTCTGCTGCTATACAAGCATGGTTGATTAAACTTAAACCTGTCAAACCTCCTGATGTGAGTTCTGGATCAGAACATCAAAATAAAGATATTTGCGATGATGCGGTGTCAGAGGAATCCGCAGCTACGTCTAATATAGACAATACAGTATTACAGGTGCATGATAGTTGATAAATTACTTCTCTTTCGCTGGGATAACAACTTGACGCAAGTCATAAATTTATTGATTCTAGCCTAAAAAATATAGATTCGGCGAATTTACCTCTTTCAAATGTTAATCCTTCAATACAGGCTGTTATGTTAGTTCAGGAATTGTGTTCATGTTTCTTTCTTATTTTTCGTTACAGGGTGAACTGTTTCAACTGTTTGATAATAATGATAAAGATGAAAGTCTTATAGTTAGTCATGATAATAAAAATCGTTCCGATGATAGCGAAATTAATTATGAGCAGTTTGATTTTGATGATCCAGCGACTTGGCCGAATATTTCGAATAGTATCCGAAGTCTGTTAGTCGAACGTGGACCTCAACAAAATAAAAATGTAGATTTAGTTGCATCAGAAATAAACGGCAGACGATTTACGGTGGATTGGTTCATGAAAACGTTGCCTAATAAACAAATGATCCGGCGTAACTGGCTTCTATATAGTTCATCCAAGAAAGCCGTGTTCTGTTTTCCTTGCGTTCTTTTCGGAACTTCTAAATCCGCAATGAGCGATATAACTAAAGGATTTAATGATTGGCGGCATTTGCATCCTAGAATCCCTGATCATGAAAACTCTCAAGACCATCGTTCAAATTATGTTGCCTGGAAGCAGTTAGAAAAGCGACTAAAGGAGGGTCAATGCATTGATGCACATCTCCAAGATGCTATTAATTGCGAAAAAGCCAAATGGAGACACATTTTAAAAGCTGTATTACACGCGATTTTATTTTGCGCCGCAAATAACCTAGCACTTAGGGGATCTGACGAAAAGATCAGCAGTCAGCCGAAGGCTGGAATTTTTCTCAATTTAATAGAATTACTCTGTCAATACGACGACTTGCTAGCGCAACACGTAACACACTTAAAAAAAGGATCCCTATCGTATCTGTCACCCAGCGCCGGATCTAGGGGGGGAGGGGGGGGGGGGGGGGCGATCGGGGGCACTTGCCCCGGGCGGCAGGTCAGAGGGGGCGGTAAAATGCGATTTGGAATTTTTTATGCTAACAATTCTATTTTCAAGTGCATTCGATTGTTTCGAAACGTCGATGTTCGTAAATCTTATTTCTTATTATCATTATACCACATTGGTCTCAAAGACTTACAATGTAACAATTTGTGAATATTCTCGGTGAAAAACTCTATCGAGCGAGATTAGCAAGAGTACTAAAATGGTCCCAAGGTACACATAAAGTGGAGGAAGTCGCGAGCGCCGAAAACGTTTATACGCACATCGACTGAGAGTGAGAGAGATAGAGTGACATCGTAGACGCATACTGCTGAGTTTTGTTTGTACAATAACATGAATAGTCAAAGGCAAAAACTATCTGGTGCAAAGTATAGAAAGTTAGCTAAGGAAAAAGACAAGCAAAATCAAAATAGTGGTACTTCTATGCTAAATTGGTTAAGAAAATCCACAGCTGTAAGTAGCACAGCTTCGTCGGGGGGTGAAGAATCCGATAACAGCGAAGCTATCGACGATCCTGTCGATAGTTCGCATACTGTTTGCCCACAGTTTGATTCCATAGCTAGTGACCCCTCGCGTACTTTATTGTCTGTACCTAGCACGTCGTTGGAAACACGATTACAACAAAAATCGTCGCTGGAAGAAGAAAGTAATTTTCATGTAATGAAAAAAAAAATACCCGATGCATCGATAGAACCCACAGACCCGGGTACTTGGCCAGTTGCTGATGAAATGTCTGACAGCACACGCTCGTTTCTCAGTGATGTGACAGCAAAATTAGTAGAAAAATACCCAAATTGTGTGGACTTCGGTTTGCCTCAGAGAGAAAATCGACATCTGACTAGTTCAGTATGGTTTAAAGTGTTACCTAATGGTGAAAAAATCAAGAGAAGCTGGTTAATATATTCGAAAACTGGAAATGCTTTTTTTTGTGCCCCCTGCAAACTTTTCCTCTATATTTCAAGTACCGCAGGATCTTTGTCGGCATTGCAAACCTCAGGCTTCACTAATTGGAAAAAGATGTCAGAAAAATTATCTCAACATGAGTCATCATCAATACATACAGAGTGTACTATTAAATGGAAAATTCTCTTCAAAACTATCAAAACTTGCAGCGGCATAAATAAAGAAATGGAGAAGGCCATCGAAATAGAAAAGCAGAAGTGGAGAGAAATTCTTCGAATTGTGATTGATGCTATCATGTACCTTGCTGTAAATTGTCTATCATTCCGAGGATCTGAAGAAAATCAATGTACGCTCACTAACATGGGAACGAATAGCCGAGGAAATTTTTTGAATTTGATTGCTCTTCTGGCAAAACATAACTCTACTTTGAAAAACAAGTTGGCTGAATTGAAAAAAGGTCAAGTATCTTACTTATCTAAAACTACCCAGAACGAAATTATAGAAATTATGGCAAAGAAAGTTCGTGAGAAAATATTAAAAGATATTGAGACTGCAAAATACTTCACGGTCATGTTTGATTGCACACCTGATATATCGCACTGTGAGCAGATAAGTCAAGTAATTAGATACTGTGACGGGCAAGACCGACGATTGGGGTGGGGGTTGATTATCGAGGTCAGCTGCGTGCACAAAACAGGCAATCCCACCGTTTGGTAAATTTGAGATTTGACAGTTAATAACTAATTATTCAACCACAAAATCTACGTACAATATAAGGTTGGGCGCCAGGTACCTAAGGTACCGCGGTAACAAAAAGAATAAAATAATGATAAGAATGAAACGTAATGCTCAAAATTTAAATAACACAAACAATTTAATAACACCAAACGAGACTACTCGGCGAGTTCAGGGTGAGGGGAACGTGGGGGCGAATAATATAGGCGAAACGATACAATTAAGGTTTATGGAAAAATCATAAAGAAACCCAAAAATTTATTTAACGTAAAATAATCAAACAGGAGGGCTGTGACCCAGTGACCGAAATTGACAAACAACTGATAGTTACGAGGTATGTGGGTCACCAGCGAGGAGGTATTGGTTATGGTAATATAGAACAATTCACAAAACAAAGAAAAGAACTACCTTAGGATACACTAGGAACTATTCATAGGGTACAAAGAAAATAATCAGATCAGGTCGATAACATAGGGGGATCTGGGGGAGCTAGGGTCGATACTTTTTTGAACTATTAAAAATCAATTAAAAGCGTCGATAAAGTAGAACAATTAACCGAAAAATTCCAGTGCGTCGGGGCGAACCCGTACGAACTCTCACGGACATGCACGAATACAATCACAAAAGACACGCTATGCCATAAGGCAACACACAATAATAATTAAAAATTACTGAAATTCGCCAGAAGGGAACACAAATAATACTATCTACATTCTTAAATAAACCAGCTCAGATTTTCAAAGGATTTTTAGGGGATTTCTACTCAGGATGAGAGGGATGTACACAAGCTTGGGGAAGAATCTTATCGAGATGGCGTTGGTCGATCTTTCTAGAGACACGTGGCTAGGTAACGGCTCAAATAATAACAAAGGACTAAACCCACGCCTTCAATGCCGGGATAGAAAAGACGCTATATCTTGAGGCCAAAGGCTTCTTAGAAAAATCGATCTAACGATACACAATTTATAAATATAATGATTTTTAAGGGATTAGAAAGAATAAGGGAAAACCGAAACACAACAATTCGATTAGATTTTAAGGGAAGCTAAAGTCGGACAATTCAATTTAGATATTATCGGAAGGTCGTTTAGAATGGGAAGCTTACCTTAGGTAGGAGGATTCGACAGCACAAGACACAACCACAAAGATATATCGTCTAAAATTCACAAGATATAATGCAAAAGAATAAAACCAATTAATTTAAGAATTTAAATAAACAAACAACAATAACAAAACCAAAGAAAATAATCAGCAAGGATAACGATTAGGATAAAATCACAAAAAAAAGGTACGATAGTGTTCTCAATGCAATGGTATCCAAACAAGAAGTGACGTGTTTTTCGCCGGTTACTACCCAAATCAAAAAGAAATAGTGGGAGGGGAAAGAGACAAATGCATGCGATGCATTTAATTGGTGGACGCTTTTGTTCTTCTTTCTTCGATGACGAGGTGGCGGGCCTGACAGGGCCTTTGGCACTCAGAGCTTTTGCCGGGGGGTTGATAGATGGCATCTCATGTTTTCTCGATACCCTGGAAGGCGGAAATATCTGCATGTGAACCGGTGGACCAGGCCGGTAGGAGACAGATGGGGAGGGAAGCGGGATTTTCTTGGAGATAGGAAGATCGTAATGCAGCGCGCTTCCAGGCGTATCTCAGGATACGATGATCTTGGCCGCCCCGGCTACTGACTCTGAGGCTTCCAGGTGACCTGCCAGGCGTAGCGGGATTGAGGGATGATCTCCCTCGTTGATCCGGTCGAGACGGCACGTACGATAATAGAGAGGGACGGGAAAAATAAAGGGTTATAAACGATAGAAATTGAATTAGGGAACCTTCGGAACCTGAGCTGGGGACCTCTTGTTTCGGTTATTTCTAATTTTCTCTGGGTCGCTTTCGTCTGAGGAGGAGTCGATTGTTCTATTACGAGGCAAATATTTCGCCTCGTTACAATACGTAGAAATCAATGGAAGTGGGGAGTGTGAAATAAAGGAACGCTTCATTGACTTCATAGAAGTTCACGGCAAGACTGGGGAATATATCGCTGGACAAATTCTCAATAAACTACATGTGGATGGTCTCGACATAAACAATTGTCGTGGCCAGTCATAGACAACGGATCCAATATGGCAGGCATTTATAAGGGGGTGCAATCCAGACTTCAGGAGAAGAATAAGCTTGCCGTTTTCGTACCATGCTTAGCACACTCACTCAACCTCGTCGGAGTCCATGCTTCTTCAGCTTGCACAGAAGCATCACATATTTTCGGTATTGTGCAGAGGATATTTTGTTTTTTTTGTCTCATCCACGATACGGTGGGAAATCATGAAGAAATACACGAAAAGTAATCTTAAGGGAACCAGTCAGACAAGGTGGTCTGCAAAGGCTGAGGCTGTGAGTGCTTCAACGAAAAACCTTAATAAAGTGGCCGAAACATTGGAAGAAATTCAAAACGGAAATTTTCAACCGGAAACTAAATCTGATGCTAGAAGTCTTCTGAATGCAATCCTCGATTTCCACTTCATCCTGAATTTAGTAGTATGGAATTGTATCTTGAAAGAAATTAACCGCGTTACAATCGAAATACAGAAAAGAGATATCATTCTCACCAGATCACTAAACTTGATGGAAGGTTTGACTAAAACATTACAAAGGCTGAGAACATTTGGCTTTGAAGGCTGGTTCGAAGAAGCAGCCGCTATTGCAGGAAGAATGTCCGTAGAAGCAGTACTAGAAGAAAAAAGGGTGTCGAAGAAAAAGAGGATGGCGGATGAGTTAGTTGAAGATGAATCACGAATATTGTCTTCAAATCAACGATTCATGCAAGCGATTATTGTAGTTTTGGATCGGATACTTATGGAAATAAATACGAGAATCAAAGCTATTAAAATTATAAACGAAGATTTTGCTTTTCTAAAGGGTCAAGAAATAATGCGGATGAGTGATTCTGACCTAAGAAAATGTAGTGCTGATTTGGCCCTTAAATATTCCGAGGACTTGGACGCCGTAGAATTCACGTCTGAGTTAAAAGTTTTCAAAGATCAAGCTACAATCTTATGTGAAAATATTCAACAATTGAATTCACTCGATTTGCTTCGTCTGATATACAGGACCGACTTACAAGATGCCTTTCCTAATTTGTGTGTCGCGCTAAGAATTTACTTAACTTTGCCAACAATCTCTGCGACCTGTGAAAGGAGCTTCAGCAAGTTAAAATTAATAAAAAATTATTTAAGATCGACAATAAGTCAAGAACGATTAACAAGCCTAGCCATATTGTCTATTGAGAACGATGTGGCCAATGAAATAAACTACGACGATGTTATCGACAATTTTGCAGAAAGGAAAGCCAGAAAAGTTAAATTTTAATTTGGCAATTAGTGACTAGGCCGTCAAATAATGCCAAAGTCTACACCAAAGATATCAGCTATAAGTTGTAACATGAGTATGCGTACTAAAACTGAAATAAATAAAATTTGTTGAATAACCAAAACCGATTTTATTTTTAAATGATTGTTTATCCTGTACTTCAATAATGATAGGGGAGGGGCGGCGAAATTGTACCTTGCCCCCTGTCTTCAGATTCCTAGATCCGGCGCTGCTGTCACCGACCATCCAAAACGAATTTATCGCGCTCCTAGCGTGCAGAATTAGAGAGCAAATCATATCTAAAATTAAGTCGGCAAAGTATTACGCGATTCTATTCGATGGTACTCCTGACACGTCTCGACAGGAACAAATGAGTGAAGTCATAAGATATGTAGAAGTTTCCAAAAATCGCTGCATTGTACAAGAAAACTTCATTGACTTCATAATAACAAGTGAAAAAACCGGCGAGGGACTGGCGTCGGATATAATTGAAAAGCTGAAATTTGATGATATTAATATATCTGACATGCAAGGACAAGGTTACGATAATGGAGCCAATATGGCTGGAAAGTATAATGGTGTCCAAGCGCATATATTACGAGAAGACTCTTCCGCGACGTTTGTACCTTGTTCCGCGCATAGCCTCCAGCCACCAGCATAACGGTGAAAATGGTATCATTTTTTGGTACGGTACAGAGCCTTTATTCTTTTCTTTCGGCATCAACCAGTAGATGGGAAATTCTCATGAGTTTCTTAAAAGTTACATTGAAAGGCCATTCACAGACACGTTGGTCATCAAAAGCACGAGCTATAAGTTCATTGAAGAGTCAGTTGCCGAAAGTTGTCAATGCATTGAAAGAAATCACGGCTGACATAAAACAAGCAGACGCACTTTCTGTGGCTAAGGGCCTCTTAACGCAAATGCTCTCCTACAATTTTGTGGCAACTCTCGTCTTCTGGAACGTCATTCTTTGTAGCATCGACAAAGTGAACATCGCGCTTCAGAAAAAAGGAATGGCAGTTGATCAAGCCGTCCATATGTTATCTGGCCTCAAGAAAACTGTAATGGGCTGGAGAAACGATGACAAATTCAAACTCTTATTCGAAGACATTAATAATCTCGCGGATGCCATAGGCGTTGAAAATAAGTTTCTTGAACCAAGAACACGAAAAGTGAGGAGAATGGCAACATACGAGTCAGAGGATCAAAGTCACACTGTACGTCCCTGCGATAGCTCCAAATCAATGTGTTATGAAGTCATTGATTCTATCTGCGGTCAGTTGCAATGGCGATACGATTCGTTGTCCACAATTCTAACGGATTTTCAATTTTTGTTCGGCCCCTCGTTGAAATCGTTATCCAAAGAAGACTTGCGCAAACATGCGAGTGATTTTGCTTTGAAATATTCCAACGATGTCGATGGCTATGAATTGTGTGTAGAAGTTGAAAGTTTTAAATTTCAAGCAGCCGAAATAATTCCAAATTTAGAAACTGCGACTCCTCTAGAACTTCTCACAATATTGCACGAAATGGAACTTGTCGAATCTTACCCAAACATAGAAATAGCGCTCAGAATTTTTCTCACCTTACCTGTTAGCACTGCTTCATGTGAATGAAGCTTTGGTAAATTAAAACTTATTAAAAATTATCTGCGTTCGACAATGGGACAAGAAAGACTTTCCGGGTTAGCCATATCATCTATCGAACATGAATTGACTAGAACAATCAATTTTGATGATATACTCGACAAGTTTGCTGCCACAAAAGCCAGAAAAATTCGATTTTAATGAATTTCAAAACTTCAAAACTTTACTGCTCGTTCCTATTAAGTATACCTATATACATATATCTGTATTAAAATAATAATTAAACATACTCCTATAGAAACTTTTGATGTCATGATTTATTGTTAGTCTTTCCCTAATTACCCCATAAAAGTCATACAAGGGGCGACATGCAGATCCGTCGCACCGGGAGCTGAAATCTCTAGCTACGGCGTTGCTTAGAAGATATCGATTGTTCAGAATAATAATAACGAAGCTTGAGATAGATTTTGCGTACCATTATTCCTGCCACGGTTTGATAGTTTATAATTTTTCAATTTTTAATAACCCAAACTGCTCCACGTAACCTTTTCGATGGAAAAAATCCCGAGTGTGCTTATCAAATTTTTTTACATCCACTATAATTATAGAAATTTTAGTGGTCTGGAATCTTGTTTGCTTTTTTTTATCATTCCGACGCCTTTGTACTGACTGATGCGTCCTGGAATTCGAATTGTTGGATTATAAGAGAAATGCGCCAGTGAGTTAATCTCTACCCTCTGTTATACTCGCGCCACTCGTGTGATCGGTACGGAGGTCAACAAACGTCCGTCTGCTGCTCGACTTGCGGTGACTCGTTAGACGGCTATAGCGCGATTAAATAGTCAATATAAATCAAATAGTCTGGACCCTGCAGAAAGATAATACAATATGTGATCTGAGAAAAATGAATTTCATCAATGAATAATATGCAGAAATTGAAGAATTCGCGGCGAGTTTAGGTAAGTTTCAATTTTATTATACGGCTTGTTACCATGGATCACACCTCGAAATGTCAAGTGAGCTCGTACGAGAATTCTCTCATCAAATAGGTCAGGTGATTACGCTGTGCGTGTGAACGAATAATGATTTTGTTTTTGCTAATAAAACAAATGTTGAACAACACACGAGTATACAGCAGCAACATTTTCTAGTACTTGCACTTTCCACGTTTCGTTGTCACAGCAAGGGCACTTCATTCGCATAAGAGTTTTTGTGCGGAAACGCAAATTTTATATAACGAATTGTTAAGAGATTTTTGAACCTCATTTATGTTGGAGAACATACATACATATTGTAATCGAAGCTAATCATAATTGAGCACTCAGGCAAAATCATAAAAATAATCTGAACATCGAGCATCAAGCATTAAACATTTTTTTTTTTAATTTGTCAGGTAACAATTACATATTCATACTTGTTTGTAAAATTCTAAATTTTCTGTTCATGAACAAGTTTTTCAAATGATTCAGAAAATTGCAGTGCATCTTCAATAATTGCTGCTCCTGAAGCAAATGCCGAGGAAATTAATCTCCAAGAACGCAGTGCAGACGGTAATGTGAAGTATTATTATATTTTCATTAAATAAATAACTTTTGTTCTTGAAAATTGGTGAATGTACATAATGTCGCATGTTTATACTTATTCATCGACTTCAGCAATATTACCGAAGTTAAATATAAATAATTGGTCATTAAACAAAATATGTATATTTTTGGGATTTTGATTAAGTTGAATATAGTGTAAAGTAAGTGAATATGAACCGACGCGGATCGATGGATCGCTAAGTTTCTTCTTTTTACTCAATAACAAAATTTGAGGTGAGGTAATGGTCTTTGGTCCGACAAACTTAAGAAAAAATATTCGATGGATTCTGATATTCCACACCAAAGTTACGGCATTTCGCAAATTAAAAATCTTCGAGATTCAAGTACGGGTCCTAAAAAATTCGCGATGGAGTTCATACTTCAGTCTTCGAATTTCCGCTTGGTGCAAGATCAAAAATTTTATGAGGAACAAAATGACGTTCAAATCATATCAATTCGTCAAACCATTTAAAAATAGCGGCCGAGTCCATTTTCACACCTTATTGTGTCTGCTAACATAGTCCGATTATGAGTCGCTAATATGGACCACTTTTTTTCCTTCATACGGTGATCTATGTATTTATTTCATCATAAATATTTATTTCTTGATGACAAAAATTTTCAATCAACCAATACACTATCTGATTATTACTTTTCACCACCTTGGTGAGGAGTAAAGTGTGTTTTTCGGTCGAAAGATGACTTTTGCTAATTTCAACAAGTCTCTATGTTTTCGAGCCTCTTGTATCCGGAACACAAGTTTCTGAAAAGACGTCGGTCCGTCCGAAATACTTACTGAATAATCTCAGAACCGGCGGGGTGGAAGAAATCTGAATTTCGCGAGATTTTACATTAGAATGACGGGCATGGGAAATTGTCATACCTCGCTTAATTTGAACATTTGTCCATATTCACTTTTCTAGCTGGTCCATATTCACCACCCCAGCCGATCCATGTTACCAGACCGTTTCTTGGATTTGGAAAGTCGCAGATTGATGGACCACCTCATAATAAATCGAAAAAATGTTTAAACAAATATAACGTTGTTCCAATAGAGGGCAAAAAGACGAAAAAATTCAATAGTGATATTTTGAATTTGGAAGTACCAAAACTTAAAAAAATATATTTAAAACTTACTGGTCCATATTCAATTATTTTACCCTAACAGTATCTCATATTTTAAATTTACGTTGAGAATATTTCGATATTTTGATTTGATGTGACGATAAATATTTCGATATTTTGATCCGATGTAATAATAAATATCTCCAAAATGAATGAACTAATGTTGTACTTAGGTATATACCATTTTTATTCGTCCTGTTCGTATTTCAGAATCTGAGTATTCGTACAATATGGATTCAGGTGAAGTCATCTCTAATCGAAAAAGAACGTCGAATACAAAAGAATTAGAACCATTGTCACTCCATTTTTCTATTGCACAACCGACTGTTGCAAAAAATAGAAAGCACACTCCACCAGAAAAGTTAACACGGAAAAGATCGCGCAATCCTTCAAAATGGAAAGCGGCTATGCAAAAAATGGAAATTAATCGTGGAATGGAACACCTCTCTTTTGATGAATCTAGAATTATTCCTGCAAAACAACTTGGGGAATCCTATGGTCCCGGTTGCCGATTCAAATGTGAAGGAAAAATTAGCGGTGCAAACAGAGCAGAAATTTTTGAACAATTTCGGACTATTGGAGATCATGCCCGTCAATGGGATTTTATCACTAGACATGTAATTGTGTGTAAAACAAAATCTGACGGTGATTTAGCAACAAGGAAAACGGCGTCAAGAAAATATTTCTTCAAGATTCAAGAAGAACACGTTTTCGTCTGCAAGACCATGTTTACTCGGACACTCGCGATTTATAATACTTTTATAAATAGTGCAATTAGCAAGAGTAGTGGAAGTGAAGAACTTGTCTCTGATAAACGAGGACGAAGTTCGCGACCTCCTAGAACCCTCGATCCTAACGTGAAGAAGAGTGTCATTGAACACATCAATCTTTTTTCACGAGTTGAATCTCATTACGTGCGAAAAGATTCTCAAGGAGAGTACCTTGAAGATGGCTTATCTATTCCGCGGATCCATGAGTTGTATGTTGAATGGGCGAAGCAAAAATACACGAAACTAGCAACGGAAAGACAGTATCGTGATTTTTTCAACACAGAATTCAACATTGGGTTTTGTAACCCAAAAAGGATCAATGCGATATTTGCGTTGAATACAAAAATTCAAGTGATGAAAAGAAGAAAGAGATTCAAGAGAAGTATGACCTACACGTATCAAACAAAGCTAAGGCTCGAGAATTGAAAGACGTGGATGCCATTTACTCAAAAATAAAGGAAAACGAGCATGTCAGGATGTGCTGTTTTGACTTACAGAAAGTCTTGCAAACTCCTCAAGGGAAAAGTAGTCTCTTTTATTACAGAAGAAAACTGGCGGTATATAATTTTACAATCTACGATATGGGACGACATGAAGGTTATTGTTATGTGTGGACGGAAAATGAAGGAAAAAAAGTTTCAAACGAAGTAGCGAGCTTCTTATTGAATTATATCAGGATGAAAAGCGCGAAAGGTGTTCGAGAATTTATGTTTTACTGTGTAAACTGCTCCGGTCAAAACCGTAACAGATTTGTATTTTCAATGTATGTTCTCGCAGCGAACAAATATAACGTTAAAATAACGCATCGTTTTTTGGAAAAAGGGCACACTCAGAATGAAGGAGATTCTGTTCATGCGTGCATCGAGCGTAGAAGTGCTGGTCGGGAAATTTACACTCCAGCTCAATGGTACGAAATAATTTGAACTGCGAAGAAAAATAATCAGTATGTTGTGATAGAAATTGATCAGATCATGAAATTTGACTTCAAGATGCTGGTACACAACCAACATTGGCTAACGGATACAAATAAGAATAAAATTTTAAGGTCAAAAATTAAGGAAGTTCATACTAATGGAGGTCTCGCGAATGTGTTGCAATTCAAAACGGATTTTGAACAGGCGTAGAAGTTAATATTGCTCGAAAACAACGGTAATCCATTGAATTTGAGGACTTATAGTTTGCAAAAAGCTTATATCGGTGAATTGGGTATCCCGAAAGCAAAATTGACAGACCTTCTGTTTCTTTGCACAAAGAACAGTATACCTCCGCCGTGTCAATCGTACTACAAATCTTTGGTTGCTGTGCCCGATAGATGTACGGGTATAAAAAGTATTCCTGGCAAAAAAAATTTGTTATCTTGATATTAACACGTGCGTGCAAGTATAAGCTTTTTTATATGCAAATAACACGGGATATCACTGAATTTTCAATGATAATTTTATTCAACATAACAAGTTGAATATTTGTAAGTAAGAATTATGGGAAATTTTTAAATGACGATGTATTTACGAGGAAAAATATTTATATCTGACGTGGAATGGAGTATTGTGGTACAGTAGGGGATAATATGAAAACTAACGAAAATGCTTAAAATTCTTAAAATAAATTTTTATTAACATAATTGAAGGGTGGCACGGCAAAACGGTGTAAGTTATTATTATTGTACATTATGATTTCACAGGAGAGCAAAAAAACCTTCTCAAAATTCGGTTAATTAATCTAAAAAAAAAATGAAAAAGTACTTTTCAGAGTTTTCCAAGCTCTTTCAAACCCTGCAAACCCCGGCTCGATATCGCAATCCGTTTCCGAGAAAATGACTCGCAAAAATTGATTTTTCCCGTGCCAGTGTAAGTCCGCGGTTCGTGCCAACTTTTTTTTTTGACTTTGGATGTTGACACAATTACGATATTAAAATAACGAAACAGATATGGATCGAGAGCTTGAACTCTAACAAATAAGATCCGGTTGTAGATTTTGAAATTCGTAAAAATTTTCAAATGTTACAGGGCAAAATGGCGGACGAGGAAGGGATTGATTACGGTGTAAGTGCCAAAGCAAACATAATTTGCTAAGAAAATCGTTAAATTTTAATGAAAAATCAGTACAAAAATCAATTTCATTGCAACAAGTTCTCATAATATAATCATTGCAACAAATTCTCATAATATAATCGGGCCTGTGGAGGTGGCTGTTTTTTGGCGATTTTCTTTCCTATCGTGCTTATACACTTTTCTCCGCTATCTCTTTTTCTTTTCTCAGCATTCCGATGCCACTCTCTTCCATTTCCGCGAGAACCGGGCATTTTTTCTCGTTTTAATATCAAAATCGAAGGTATAATATTTCCATTGACAGCTGCCACTGACAACGGAGCGCGCAGACTAGCGCGACGGACTGGAGTTAACGACATACACTGTGAGATCGCACGGTTGGCACTTACACTGTTTTGCCGTGCCAACTTTATATAACTTCGCAAAAAAAATTTTGCAAGGACGTGCGCATGAAATTTCAAAAATTAAGAAAGCAAAAAAACGTATTTTCGATTTTTTGGCACTTACACCGTTTTGCCGTGCCACCCTTCAATTTTGTAAATATGCATGTATAATGTATATATATATATATATATATATATATATATATATATATATATATATATATATATATATTGTAACGTGGTATTTTTGTAATTCCCAGTTACAAGAGAATTTAGGCGGAGAAACGCGATGATACGTGGCGCAGACAAGGTCTCCAGGAAAAGACAAAATTAGGGAACATTATTAGGTTAAACTAACGCAATATTTTATTTTTGTAAACTATGTAACTCGAGATACATCTTCTACGAGGCATTCACCGTCGTGGGAACTACCGAAGAAACCATGGCTTATCAGGAAACCTCAACATCTACGGTCATTATCGACGTCTCGATCGGCGTGCAGATCTTTGTTCCGCCAAGAAAGTGGCAAGGTCAGCGCCTCCTCTCGACCAGGCGAATTCTACCACCCCCAACGAACAGGATTGGCGGCGTACAAGGATGTGCGAAAAGCACAAGCAATCCTCCCGTCATCCGACGAGCCTACCGTTTGACAAGGCTGCACAACTGAAACGAGGGTGGCGTACAAGGTCAGGTGAAGAATATTCACAGCCTCCCACCCAATGACTAATCAGCTGGAGCAGGTATCGTAGAACTACTCTCTCAGAAACTGTTATCGCGGCCGGGTTGGTCCAGAAAACCCCCGGATCGGCGTTCCAACCTATCGAACTTTGTCGTGGGCGAGATCCTTGTGGTCCAGCGCGAGGCTATTGTGCAATTTCCTTAAGGATTGACTAATTAATGTAAGGCCTTGGGAGAATTATCCTATAGCTCTGGCGAGCGAGATTTCTTATGAATCCAGCGTCAGGGAGTTCTATCGGAAGGCAGCAAGAAGAGGGGTATCGTAACGGCAGGGGTAGGCTAGGTTCCTCCTGAGAAACGCAACAACACCTCATACGTCCGTCGAAACTACCAAAAATGACGAGCCAATTAGGATGGTGGTGAGACACGTGACCTATTTCATGAGTCGGTGCAAGCGAACTAAGGACTATATAAGGAGGATACGTAGGCTAATCGGCCTACTCTTCGCTCTGTCTGCGCCAACTATCGTCGGGTATCGTTCACCGAATATCGTATCATCGAGTCTAATTAAAATAGTGATTGTGTTCTATCGTGAGGCAATTTAAGGTAAGGTCTTGATTTCTTTATGTGAAGGCACGAGGTCGTTCGTATAGAAGTCTGTTTTATGGTTTATTCTTGGGCTAAGAAGCTCGTTTTTGTTTAATTTATCGAACTACCTCGAGTCTGGCAGAATTCGTAGACTTGCTCTTGCTTTTTCGCTATTATTGATTATATATTGCTTTTTGGCTATTTCTATCGTAGTATTTTCTTCTATTTAGTATGTTAAACATTTATTGCGCATGAAATCTGTAGAATAAGTACTTTTCCTGGAGAACCTGAGCGAAGATAGCAGCGAGTGGCCTTAGGCCTCGCGTTACAGTGATCTTTAGTTATAATTCTGTTTAATTTTGGTCATAATTGACGATTTTGTTATAATCTATCATTAATACCGTTTTGTTCAAAGTAAATTCATTTCGTAAAGTTGAGTATCGTTTAATACTGTGTCATCAAGTATCATATCGTATAGAATCGGGTTTATTATATCGTCTACAGCTTTGATCTATTAACGTGGCTTTGTTTAATTCATTTTGAGTGACCATGCGGTTCCGAGTTTAAACTAGAATTCAGTATATCGTATTTATCACGCTTAGCAAGCCTCTACGTAAGACGGTATCGTTTGTTACCACGCTTTGTCGGCTGGCGACTGAAAAATAAAATCCTTGTCTTAGGCGGCGTTATGAAAATAATTTTGCTTTGGGTACGAAGTATCGCTTTGTGATACCTAATCTGGAATCTAGTTTCTAGTTTTATATCGAGTCAACTCTGACCCGCCTATGACTCGTTTCGTAGTATAAAATACGTAAATTCTACCCCGACAAGTAGGGAAAACTATCGTAATCGATTTAATGAAAATCTATGTCTGATTCTGTTACCAGTACGACTCAAGTACTCACTCTCGTTGAATAAATAATTGATTGATGTTACCTCAAATACTCGTGTCGAATTAATAATTTGTATGGTGTACCCTGCCCCTCTATCTAAGGCTACGGAAAACTGAGTTAGCTGAGTTATCGCTCGTTGCATTCTCGTATTTTTGGTTAAATAGTTTGTTTTATGGTATTGTAAAAATTTGGTTAAGGAACGACGCTAAAGCGTCTGGCGCCCAACATATAGTAAGTTTCAGTAAAAGTAACACGGGAAAGCGTCGAATTGTAGCGTAGTAGTGGTTTTCCTCTTCTAAAAGAAAACTGCGTTACAATATATATATATATATATTGTAGTAAATATACTATATATCCTAGCTCCTATATAGTATATATATATATATATATATATATATATATATATATATATATAATAGTAAATATACTATATATCCTAGCTCCTATATAGTATATATATATATAGTATATATACTATATATATATATATATATATATATATATATATATATGAGGCGTTCCACGTCAACTCGACCAACGTCTGACCCTGACCATCTCGGATTTTATCCAATCTTTTTAATAAAATTATATGCAGGTTCAGGACCTCGCCAATTTTTTTTTGAATTTTTCTTTATAACCGTTATTTATTAGTGATTGTTTAAATCGAATCAAAGTTCGCCCCATTTTAAAATTCTGAAAAAATTTATCAAAATTCTATGAAATATGAGGTTACTTTTAAGTCATTATTTGGAGTGGTCCGTATAATATAAGTCCTTGAGAAAAAATAATAGGAGTTGCGATTAAGGCGCCACTGTACACATTGATTTTGCGGTGGGAGTTTTGAAGTATCATACAAATCATGCGATCCAGTTACTACTTCCAAAAGTCCATTATCTTGAAATTTTTTTCTTTTTTTTTTTGTAAAAATGATGTATCTCTCATGATACATAACATTAAAATTTGAAAATATTTGTGCCTCATGAATCTAGTCTTCTAATTAATTCACCGAATGGTTTTTTTTTGTATCATATTGTTAAATGGGAGTGAAAAATAAAAAAGTCTCATTGTTCCTTTTTTTTTCCAAAAATGTGCTGCGAGTTCTTTCGATACAAAATAACATTCAACAAAAAAAAAAAAAAGTTCAGAAGAACTTAGTCTCAACTCTTATTATTTTTTATCGAGGACTTATATTATACGGACCACTCCAAATATTGACTTAAAAGTATCCTCATATTTCATAGAATTTTGATGAATTTTTTCAGAATTTTAAAATGGGGCGAACTTTGATTCGATTTAAACAATCATTAATAAATAACGGTTATAAAGAAAAATTAAAAAAAAAATTGGCGAGGTCCTGAACCTGCATATAATTTTATTAAAAAGATTGGATAAAATCCGAGATGGTCAGGGTCAGACGTTGGTCGAGTTGACGTGGAACGCCCCATATATATTGTAACGTATCAGGCGTTATGCCTGATACGAATACATGAGTCAACCGCGCATCCCCCATCACGCATAACAAGTGACGTCACAGAGCGCTATATAATGAGGCGTGCTGCTCGTAGAAATCAGCGTATCTAGCCAGAGCGGCAGTGCGGCACATCTAAAACCTTCTCTTCCCGTAGCTAGCCAAGTAGCAGTGCGATTCGTAGTAAATCTTAGAGCGCATTCCAGGTATAGCACCGGTGCGACTCACAACTATTTTGCTAGGACCTGACAGGCATAGAGCCCAGGTACCTTTTAGAGTCACTTTTGCGATACGGAGTTGCCTAAAGCAGGAACTTACGTTTAGAATCACATTATTAATTTACTCACTTTTCTCTTCCAATTTCAATCATTTAAGAACATTGTCTATCATATCAAATTTATAACGATAATATCGTGGCTTAGCCGAAAACATATAAACGCACTCAAATCATAGGATAGTTTTGTAGTTTAATTCTTTAGGATTAATTTTTCTTTTGTAATAATTTTCTTTTTGTAATATTTTTACTCATAATTTTTATAGATTAAAGTATTATTTAATTGAACTGCTAAGATCCATTTCAGAACATCTTTCTTTCCTTTATTCTACAATCAAACCATAGCTAATATACAGCTTCGGTCAGGCAAACGCTGCCCAGATCAGATGCTTGCTTTGGTGCACTAGCTGCATCCAAGTCAGGGTACTGTCTTGGTGAGATAACGCCGATCCAAGTCTGATACAGCCTTGGTGCGGATCACCGCATCCAGGTCTGAGGGAGGCAGCTACGGCGAGATTCGCTCCGCCCTAGTCTGTATTAGGGTCTAACATTTTGCTATTTCGGGAGGTCCTGATTATTATTTCAAGATAAAGAACTTACAAGTAACTTCCGGCTCGCGTCACCTTCAGTGCCGCGATCCGAACAACCCCCAAAAGTTACAATATATATATACCGTGCGATTATGTGGAAACTACACGCTCCAAGCGCGCGAACTTTGATTTGCTCGAATATCATTGGCCGGTGAAATCGCGCCAGCAACTCCACCAACTTTTCAGTAATATCCCTAGCTCTGTCGTCTGCTGGATTCACAAGAAACATAACCTATTCCTGCCACGGTCTGCCGCCATTTGTATTTGACAACAATCGGAAACAAACAGCAGACGGACTCTAGGGATATTGGTGTCCCTCGTAATAGTCGAATAAATCAAAGCCTGCGCGCTTGGAACCTGTGGTTTCCACATAATCGCACGGTATATATCATGGCAGATGGGCAGATCCATTAGTTTTCGCCGAAAGTGTGCGCACTCAGGTCAGCGATTTTGATGCCGATTTTTTTCCTGAAAGTACCCTAGAAAAGGAGATGATCCTGAAAATTTGAGCCCGATACGATCAAATCCGGCCGCCAGAGAATATTTTGAAATTCGAAAAAAGTCGATTTTTTAGTCATTTTCAAAAATTTATATCTCAGCTTCCATATAACTTAGAGACTCGTGTAAGGCGTTATTATTCGCTGTAAACCCCCCACTTTCAAGAAAAAAATTGGTCATTGGTCCAAATCAAAGTCCGGCTTCACGGCAAGCTGCTAACTAAACCACTGTTTTAGAGAACTTTTGCCGATTTTTGAAATGCTGTCATATCTACAGTTTCCGGAGTAGAGGCTTGATCAGCAACTCATATCTTTCGTTCAGGTGTACTCTAATGAAATCTACGCAAATTTTTGTTGATTGCTTTTATTTCGTTAAGGGGGAATATACACCTTTAATTTTTGAAGAAATCAATTTATCGTTTTTTGCGTTTTTGGAACGCTAGGGGTGTAAACTATCTGTAAAAAAATCATCATGTGAAAATAAGTCAAAATGAATAAGTTACAGCCATTTAAATCCCGAAGTACAAAAGCGCGCCGCACGGCACGCTATAAGCACAACTGGCAGACGGATTTTATGACGTTTTACGCATCCCGCCTGGATCCTGTCATTCTCTTGTTGTCTGCTAACATTATTGCATCGTCCATCAGTAAGATCAGCGATGACGGCTACAGCGAGACCGATGCACAGGAGTATATGCTTTTTGATTTGGCTATTCTTTTTCAAAGTTTTCAGGACAACCTAGGCTGCCACAGATGTGGGAGTGCTATCCGCATGAAAGAGGTTAGGATTCACGGCTTAGGTGAAACCTACGGAATCAAGTGCGGTAAGTGTCCCATCAGCTCTAAGTTCAACACCTCCAGAATGGTCGGAAAGAAAAACAACGTCTTTGAAATAAATCGACGATCTGTATTGGCGAGCAGGAGCGTGGGTCTGGGCAGCGTCATCTGGAAGCTTTGTCCTAAGACTTTATTTTCAGGTCGTAACGTTCTTCAAGTTGGAGCCAACATTGCAGCGATCACCTTTTCCAAAGGTAAGCGAGGTATGTTGAAAATTATGCAAAAACTTTGAGTCGAGCCAAGACGCCACGCCTTCGCTGCGGCAAAACTACAGGACTTGGCCCGGATCAAAGGTGCGCTGATAGGCGAGCGGAGCAGAGGACGAAGGAAGCTAGTGTTGCTCTGAGGCAACTACGGATGAACCAGCAGGAGGAAGCCATTGAGATGGAAGGTTGTAGCTATGAGCGAGGAGCTTTCTAGAAATAGGACGGCTCGCTACGTAAGCCACGTCGCAAAACAAATTTTAACTTCGCCCGTGTCGCTCCAAAGCCCGGATTAAAAAAAAGGATGGAAAATTGTTTTGCATCATTAAATGACATGATAGATTAACATAGAGAAGTGTCACAGTAGTTATCGGAATCCAAAACCCTCGATGTAGAAAAAAAGTTTAAAAGTCAATTTCTGAACAATCACTATTTTGACCGGTTGTCGTAAAGAATCAGGAACATCGTTGGACCGATCTTCGAATTTATGGTCCTCAATTATTCGTAAGAGATGCCTCTATGGAATGAACGTAGAACTTTTTGATAAACCCATTTTTCTCTGAGATATTGGAAAAATAAGCCACAAAAATGAGAAAATTCGAAAAAAAAAAACGAAAAAATCGAATAACTCAAGTAATTTTTGCAATATCAAAAAGTTCTCTGTTCATTCCATGAAGGCAACTCTTATGAACAATTGAGGACCAAAAAATCCAAAATCTGTCCAACGCTGGTTCTGATTCTTTACGGCAACCGAGTGATTCTGTATTTTCCTATCTTCAGCGCAACTACAATTAGACTGAAAGTAATACATGATGTAAAATATGGATAATGAGGGTCAAACCCTCCCCAAACATGATGATTTTTTTCAATTCGTTCGGAGTGTTCAAGTTGCAGAAAAAAATGTTTATATTTTTGCGAATTTCAACCAATTTAAAGGTGTATATACCCCCTTAAGTTATGGCCATCTAAAGTTAACTTATTTTCGAAAAATCGCTATTTTCAGATAGCAAGAACTTTTTTCTCCGAACTTTGATTTGCTTCAAATTTTCAGAAAAGTTGCTCTGTTATGTCCCTGAGAAGCCCTGGAAATTTCTACGAGGGAATCGAGCTTGGATCCGAGCTATGAATTTTTTAACATCATGTAAATTGCATTGTTTAAGATAACACCGGCCAATCCGGGGTCTGTATATTTCACCAGAACCACCTACCTACTTGTGTTTTAACTCGCTGACGTCGAATGTGAGGTCCGTCTAACTCGTACGCCCTCGAAATTACAAATAAATTGCAATAAATCGCTAAAAATGGCTGAAAATCGCAAAAAACTGCAGTTCCTCATTGAGTAAGTTTTTTTTTTTTATATTTTAATCTACTAAACCAAATCTGAAGTCCACTTAACCCTAAACCTTTGGAAATTTGAGTAAACTGTAAAACAAACTGAGGAAAAACTGAAAATTTCAACTAGGGAATTGAGCTTGGATCCGGGATATAAATTTTTTGACATCCTGTAAATAATTGCGTTGCACTCAATGAGGGATTCATTTACGATCATCATTTAACGACGCATATCATAATAATAAATCGATTTAAATGGTAAAATGAATAATTGTAGCAGAGATATTAAAAATTCTTTATATTTTATGTTTCAAAATTACAATAAACAATAAAGTATAAATGAATTATAGTGTTAAAAATTATTCCGAAATATTTTGAAAATTTTCGTTTATGAATTCAGTTTAACTACTTTATAATCTTTTTCTACAGAAGTCATTCTCATTTCCAAGGAATTATCGTTGATAGGTGTGAAGGAATGGTTAATTCGAGTATCCTTGATTGTTTTTACAGTTTCAAATCGTTTTTTTAATTTTCTCTAATTTTTTAGAACTTCAGCATGGGCTACCCATATTGCTCTAAAAGCATCGTATATTATTCGTAAATTATACAACTATTAATTAGGATTTTATTAAAAATTTGAACCACGTCATTTACCTTATGCTTTTAACTTCACTGGAAACATATTCGTACATCTCGAATGGGGTTGTTATCTGACTTCCTGACGGTGATCGTATGCAATGTCGCATTACTTTTCTCTTCAACGTTCCTCCAATCCCATCACAAACACTCTTTCCATGACTAGTTGCAAAAAAATTATATGACGTAATTTTTATTCCAAAGTCTTTTTCATGACAGCAAACATTTGCCAAATTGTTCCTGTATGAAAAAAAAAATTTGTATAAAACTGAAAATTCAATAGATAACGTGATATAATTCCAATTTACTAATAAAAACTCTGGTTTTTATTGTTTTTTATAAAGTTTTTAGATATAAAAATTCTGAGAGTTCTTACTTATTCTTATATTGAGTAGGTGCTCCATCTGAAAAGTAGATAACATTTTTTATTCATGGGAATTCTCTCTTTCATTATTTTCATGAGTTTTTCTTGAAAAGCATGAACAGTATGCTACGTGATCAGTCGTATCACTTATTACACAGAAACTTATTTGTTGGAGTTTTTCTTTATCAGTCGCTCGTGGATCTTTGTAATAAACGCAGAAAGGGTGAACTGTTGCTTGAGTATTATTGTAGTAAAATGATTGAACAGATCTTTGTATAATAAAAGAATAGTTTTCTGAAAAATCCATCGTAATAATACAAGTATGATGTTCTAATTTATTTTTGCATTCATGCAAATAATTTTTCTGTGAATCTGCAATATAATGATGAATAGTCAATTTCCATACATTAGAACATAAAATTTCTAAAAAAAATGTTTGTGTTCTCAGTGTGATTAATAAGAGCTGCTCTACTGCCATCTGCATCCCATTGTTTGTAATTAATTAAATCATCAGAAATAGAGATATTCGATTCATCCATTAAACGTTTCATACCGGCTACTCCGGGACATTTATGACATCTATGTAGCATGCAATCTACATCATCAATATTACAAACTGCGACTGCGAATAAATCTCTGTATTTTATGCTAATTTTCAACGCAGACAACTTCAACTTAACATTTTCGTGTTCTGTGCAAACACAAATTTCATGAGTCCCTGGATCACCAGCAAAGACACATTCCTCTGGCTTTAGTGAAGCAAAGAAAGAAAATTTCGGTAGACTGTCGTTTTCTGAATAATCATCGATAAAGTTATTATATAAATCTCGAAGCGTATACAATAACATTTTTTTCTGCACCAATTCTCCTGGCTCGGAACCACTTGCACTTTTCTTTTTGTATTGCTTTATACCTGGACAAATATAACAATTCTTTTCGTCTAGGTAATAATTTTTTATCATATCTCTCATTTCATCAGAGATTTTCCGAAATTCTTTTCTCTTCTTCTTTTTTAATGAACCTGCAATAAAATTTGTCATTATTCTAATTCAAACCACAAATAAATATAGAACTTATGAATTTAAACAAAACTGATATGATACTATCAAATAAAATTTAATTATCATATCTATCAAAGAAGGACTGACACATATCGAACTATACTATACCATTTTGAACTTCGGACTTTTTGAATTCTCGAAACATATAATTAGAACAATCGAAGTATTGTTTGACTTGTTTAAATTGCCAAGATAGTGGTAATACCGTAAATATTTGGATATTTTCAGACACAGTTTTTGATTGGTCAAATGTTTTTTGTAACGATAATATAATGTCTTTTAGTGAAAGACTATCTTCTATCAAATTCTGTGTTATTTGACTATTGAAACTTGAAATATTCAAATCATAAGCGTTATTTATTTTTTGAGTAAGTTTATCTAAAACTTCCAGCAAAGTCTCTTCTGCTAGTTTTTGCAAACGCTCCATTGGTAATTTAGATTGATTTATGGGATCAATATTCAGTGCTTTCAATATGCTGTTAATTGAATTAACGTCTTGAGAATTAGATTGATAGTCAGAACCAGATGAACACGGCTGTGATGAAAAACTTTTGAACACTGAATTTACACGTGACACAGTAGCACTATCACCTCTTGCAATATTTTGTTGTTCATGGACATCTTCAATTTCCATAGGCTCTGAGTTATCTAAGTTTTGTTCAACTATTTGTTTTATTGTTGTTTCACAGGCTCGACACCATTTATCTCCAGGAATCAAATTAATTGAATGTACTTCTGATAAAATTTTATTAAAATTCTCACAGGATTCTAAACTTATAACTCTAAGATGTTGAGTGATATTTTTTTTATATTTTTTCAAAGGATCACAACACTTATATTTATATGAGGAAAAATAATCTAAAAATCGGAGTTTATGATAGTGACAGATTTTCCCATCTGATACTTGTTCATAAAATTGTTCATCATGCAGCCTGCAGTTTAAAAGGAGAATATTTTCTTCACTCAATTCACTTAAATTATGTAGAATTTTCTTTTCAGAATATGTCACTAAATGACATTCCGTATTTGTTGATAGCCCAATGTAGCACCTCTCCATTATTTGAATGTTTAATATAATCAACACTCTGACTCAACTTATTAAACTTGTCTGAATGCTGTAGACCGGTCACCGCAGTTGAGTTGTTCACATGATCACATGATATGATAATCTAACTACCTCAGTCACGCCACTAAGCGGATAAATTACTAAGCAGAAAAGTTTTAACGCCACCTTCAGGAAGAATTCAAAAAAGACAAGTACAGTCACAACGTTTTCGAGAGCAGAAGATAAATAGAAAATTATTTGCAAAAATTATTTTTAAAAGTATAATATTTACAGGATGTCAAAAAATTTATATCCCGGATCCAAGCTCAATTCCCTAGTTGAAATTTTCAGTTTTTCCTCAGTTTGTTTTACAGTTTACTCAAGTTTCCAAAGGTTTAGGGTTAAGTGGACTTCGGATTTAGGTTTAGTAGATTAAAATATAAAAAAAAAACTTACTCAATGAGGAACTGCAGTTTTTTGCGATTTTCAGCCATTTTTAGCGATTTATTGCAATTTATTTGTAATTTCGAGGGCGTACGAGTTAGACGGACCTCACGTTCGACGTCAGCGAGTTGAAACACAAGTAGGTAGGTGGTTCTGGTGAAATATACAGACCCCGGATTGGCCGGTGTTATCTTAAACAATGCAATTTACATGATGTTAAAAAATTCATAGCTCGGATCCAAGCTCGATTCCCTCGTAGAAATTTTCAGGGCTTCTCAGGAACATAACAGAGCAACTTTTCTGAAAGTTGAAGCAAATCGAAGTTCGGAGAAAAAAGTTCTTGCTATCTGAAAATAGCGATTTTTCGAAAATAAGTTGACTTTAGATGGCCATAACTTAACGAAATAGAAGCAATCAACAAAAATTTGCGTAGATTTCATTAGAGTACACCTGAACGAAAGATATGAGCTGCTGATCAAGCCTCTACTTCGGAAACTGTAGATATGACAGCATTTCAAAAATCGGCAAAAGTTCTCTAAAACAGTGGTTTAGTTAGCAGCTTGCCGTGAAGCCGGACTTTGATTTCGACCAATGACCAATTTATTTCTTGAAAGTAGGGGGTTTACAGAGAATAATAACGCCTTACACGAGTCTCTAAGTTATATGGAAGCTGAGATATAAATTTTTGAAAATGACTAAAAAATCGACTTTTTTCGAATTTCAAAATATTCTCTGGCGGCCGGATTTGATCGTATCGGGCTCAAATTTTCAGGATCATCTCCTTTTCTAGGGTACTTTCAGGAAAAAAGTCGGCATCAAAATCGCTGACCTGAGTGCGCACACTTTCGTCGAAAACTAATGGATCTGCCCATATACCGTGAGAATCAGGTGAAACCGAATGGTCCATCCGCCCAGACGGTGAATATTTGGTATTTTTAGCGGGCTAACAACTCGTTGCGCTGAAAAATCCCTAGGGTGATCCTGGCGCGCGGTCGATCTGCCGAGTTTCATCGACCGCGCGCCAAAATCACCCTAGTGATATTCAGTGCAACGAGTGGCTATCCCCATGAAAATACCAAATATTCGCCGCCTGGGCGGATGGACCATTCGGTTTCACCTGATTCTCACGGTATATATAATATATGAATATTTACAAAATTTGAGAATTTCAAGCATCTTCGCTAGATGTTTCATATTGCCCCCTACTGTACCGAAATACCCCATCTTATGTTCTCAAATGTAAATATTTTCCCATATAAATCCTTCAATAACTGCGCATAATTTTTACTTAAAAGTTTTCGAATGGTCGTTTTGAAAGAAGTTATAATTGAAAATGCAATGATATTCTGTGTTATTTGCTTATAAAAAAGCTCGTCTTTGCACGCACGTGTTAATATTGAGAGAAGAAATTTCTTTTGCGGGAGACTTCATGTTTTTATATAAAAAATCGAGCTGGGAGCGTGCTCTGAAATTGCCGAAAATGAAAAAAATAAGGGACACTCATCTAGATTTTTAGATGATCTATACCAATAGTATACTCAGAGAAGGGAGCCATTGGACTAACTAAAAAAAAGCGCGAATGCGGTAAAATGAATATTCGATTACTACATGTACTCTGTTGATGCAATGGAATATTCATTTGCATAACAGAATATTTCATTGCAACAACAAGAATCAATCGCCGTAACCGAATATTTATTCTGCCGCATTGAGTGAATTCGATTTATCCCTTCTCTGTGTATACTATTGGCGCGTCACTAAAATTAAAACTTAAATTAAACCTAAAACTAACCCCTCGCTCCGTGTCCCGGCCCACCACCAACGTTGCCATTTCGCCCGCTAGTCCAGTCAAATTAGAACCAATTTTAACGAATTGTGGAACTAACCGGTAAAAAGCTGTATTATGGCACAGAGGTACATTATAGCCTACATTTGAACATACTAAAAGTCCTGAACTCAATCTGTTGCGCTCGAGCCGCCATCTTGAAAAAAAGGTGCTCCAATACAGTTTTTCGCTGATATCTCGACAACCGTTCATCCTATCAAGATAATGGTGGATAGAAAAAAAGAAGGTCATTAAATTCTCAATGAAAAAGGTGAAACACATTTTTTCTGTATTTCAATTAGTTTAGGCATATTTCAACGTTTTCAGAGTTTTTGGAGACATCGAAAAACTCAGGTGGCCCACTTGACAGAGAATCTTGCGTATAATAACTGAAAAACACAAATAGATAAAAGTTATAAAGAATGTCGAATGTATTCGTATTATCATTCGAAATTATCTCAGTTTCGTCTTTCTTACCGGCTAAGATCGTAGAACGCGACTCGTACTAGGAAAGGCATCATCGTTAGATTGAAAAGATTGAGTCGCCGCCGCATACTTCTTCTTCTTCCGGATCGTCGTTCTCGTCGTAAGCATGATCAACTCCGTCATTTTCGTCGATATCTCTCTCGACAGAACTTTCTTTTTCGATGTCAATAATGGGGTTCGAGTTCAGACATGACGTTCCGTGGCAATATCCGCAAATCGCTGCGCATTTCAAGCCTGCCTTTTTGCACCCACAGGACGAAGTGCAGCCTTTCTTGCAATTGCAAGATACTAACTTTAGTAACGATTCGGGAGCAGGTGCTTTAAGTGTCGGTACAGGTTGCAGGAAATCATTGACGCTTTTCCAACCCCAAATTTCGGGAGATTTTTCACACCCACGCCACTTCTGTACTTGGTGATAAACTCGAAAAGAGTGCTGTTGAGCCGCTGCAGCTGTTGGTGGTAACGAAGCCAGGTTTGATTTTTTTTTATAAACTGATTTCGTGAATACATTATAGCGATGTTCTTTGAGAGACGTTTCAGTTTTAGGGGCACCATATATCGCCAAAAAAAAATTTTCCCCTGCTCGAGCAATTTCATTGTGGGTTGCATTCGGGTCGTTGAAAATTCTAACAGCGTCGTGTAAGTCTGGTCTTTCTCTCAATAGCTTGAAGCATTTTAATTTACCCTTTTGGAAAAGACAGGATGTTGTATTACACCCACTGAAGGCATGTGCAAATAAAATTATATCCTCGATCCCTTCAGGTGACTGTAAATTTCGTGAACAATACACTTTCCGTTGGGTTCGACCTTTTCCTGGTCTTACAAAATAAATATTTTTTTCTTTCGGGGCTAAAGCTGTCAGTAAAACGAGAAAATCAATGTCCTCGCCTACAATCACAACCTGATCAACAGAAGACATATCTATGGCCGTTGTTACGATAAGAGTGTCGGCGTCATCTATAGCCTGTTCAACCGTGAACCCCTCATTTTCCAATTTCTTCGATAACATAGAAATTAATCTAGTTTTATTTTTTTCATTGCTCAAAAATTTGTCTTGAGTAACAGTGGCAGCCATGCTGTCGTCAAAAAGTATGTCTGCGCTCGTATGTTTAGAACTGCGCCGATTCTGCTCAGTCTTCTTCATGGCCGTAGCACTGTTTGTATAGCCATCAAAAACAATTACAGATCTGACACCGAAATGGTTTTTCACATAATTTATGTAGGTAGCACAAATTGACTGATAGGTCTCGTTCTGATGCCATACTACCCGATGAAGGAGATAACCACCGTCGACGACATGTGTGCAGTCAGTAAGATTGACGTCATTTTCAGATAATTCTTCAAAAATATTGTACAATGTTGATTTTTTTGTCTTTCGCATGCCCGCCTCATCAAATAAAGACATCGGAAATGGAGCGAGTTCATACTCCATATAGTCAACCAGCTGATCATCATCTTTTTTCGCGATTGTAATCCTTTGGAACAGCAATAAAGGATCGATTGGGACTATTGTGTCATGAAGTTTTATTCCTGAGTGAACTGTGGCTAGGGGAGAAACTCTGTTCGCACGCTTCATCTTCACATCTTTGAAATTGTTTCCGATGATTTCCTTGATTCCTTTAACTCCAACTTCTAATGCATCGTGGCAATCTATTCTTTTATCCCCCACTACTCCGGTACTAATCGACATAATTTGACTAGAAACTGGAAAAGGGTCATGACACGCGAGCCAGCTTTCTTCAAGGCTCTTCACATCCTTGTTATCTCTTTCCATTCGAGACTTCCGCGAATCGACGTGTTGTTCTCCACTCACAAAGGTCAAGTCGCAGTATTCTTCTAATGTTGCACAAATATCGTGAAGGGCAGGCATCGCCAAAGTCCATTTACTAAGGACACTATCAGTAAAACCTCGACCAGTAAGCCCACCGACAACTTTCATGCCTCTCATGAGCGTTTGTTCAATAATCATGTCTGACCATGTTCCTGACCAAAACTTATCCGTTCGTCTTATGGTGAAATACCCCTCACCGACGAATTTTCGGTATTCGTCATCATCCATCTTATTTTCCAAGTCAAGCATGTCTTGGAGATACAAGTGACACGCTTTAGCATAAAGAAAGTGACCACTTGCGTGGAAAAATGGCAGCATTTATCCTATGGTTTTCAAATGACCTTTCCAGTCTCCTTCTCTTTCTGCGTGTATATATTGCTTCACTAAGGTAACCATATTAAAATATTGGATCCATAATTTAGCAGTCGGACCATTTTGTTCTACTTTCAGTAAGTGCAGCTTCAATTTCTCGTAGCTTTCTTGAATCACAGGTTTCTCAAGAATTTTTTCCACAGTCGGAGGATCATGATCAAAATCACGTAGCATATTTTTCATAGTCTGATGCTCTGCAATGGTGAAATCAACATCTCGGAAAATGATTTTTGCGAGCGCTAATTGAGTTAGCAGGTGTCCTCTAATCGCACGTGCATAGGCATGACCTGTCAGCATTTTTTCGACTGATAATGGAGCGTATATCACGCTCATCAACTCTTTCAATCCCCTTCCCGCCATGATGAACCCGATACTGCCAAGGAACGACATGAGGAGATGAAATCCTCCCAGTCTTACAACGACATTAGAGAGGTACGAATCTTTACCCAACGCAGATACTATATCCCGTGCTTTTACATAAAGAGGCTGATCAAATGTCACAAAAGTAGTTTTCAGATCGAATTTTATCGACTGTTCAACAGCTGCATTCAATACAGTATAAATCGTGTCGTAATTACTGGGTGGTGAATTTAAAAATGGCAGGCAAATTATTTTAGACCGCTCGAATTTTCGTGCAGTTGATATAATCTCCATGAATCCTCTCCATCCAGGAATATATGCCATCTCGTGAAATTTCCCGTACATCCAAAGAACATCAGTTGATGATGGAACCGGAATGTCTTCTTCTAAAGATGCCAAGCATGGCAGGTCCCCAATAACGACATCCTTCAACCCACGTCCATTAATATTTTCAAAAGTTTTGATTGACAATACACCTCGCTTGCCAATATTTGTAGCTGTCGGTATTTTTTTGACTCTCTCAATACGTTGACCAGGAATGACTGCGCTGGAAGGAGTTACGGATTCAATTCCGCCCATACTATGGAACGTGTTGAGACCATCAATCGTACTGATGTTAAAATCGGCATTATCAAAAATAAATTGACAAAATGCTCCTGGCATCATTTCTGCTTCCGGGTGTAGAGTTGCTGATGCTTCCAGCAATTGCGCCTCGTTATAAGATGCACTGAACCCTAAGTTAGCTAGCAGATTGACTAAATTTTTTGATCCATATTTTCGGTACAGAAAAGTAGCTATGCTGACTAGAAGAGGTGAGATAAAAGATCTGGGTCTGGTCGCGGTTATAATAGAATGGGCAATAGAAGTACATTTTCGTTGAAGCTGTTGTGTTTCACTCTTCCTCCGTTTCATGACTACGTTCTTCAGAAACACATCAAGAGATTCTGGAATGCAGGCGTTTACATCATTCAAAAAATTGTCGCTGGACGGATACGTTGAAGTATCATAAACTTGTGTGCGGATGTCTTCTCTTATAATGGCAGCAGCTGCTTCAACAACTCGGAGCCGTTCCTCCCTATCATCTGCCTTCCTGTGATCGTACCAATGATCTGACAATATTTTATACCCAGTATCTTTAAAACAAACAATTGGAATTTTTTTTGCACTGGATACTATGATAATATCATCTGCGTATCGCTCTAAAAGTTTTGTTTTAATGGTCTTTTCAACAGGAACGTACCCTTCGAGCAGGCTCATCAAATCAGGTATCGCGAATTGGCAGTCATCGCTATTTTCAATATAATCAAATATCACCTGCATAGCTTCAGCAACATCATTCACGAATGGGTGTCCACCTTTTTTTCCCGTTTCAGGTTTTTTGAAAAATTTCACATAACATCGCTCATGATAAATAGCTTCGACAGCAATCAAGTCCGCGACACTTTCTATACGTTGCCTTACCTCCTGACTCCACTTATCATTTCTTTTAGTAGCTGCTTTTAACACACTGTCTTTAACAAATAGACTTTGAACGCAGTGCACCTTAACACGTTTACCGGCGTGCTTTTTCTTTTCTTTTTCGTAAAACGCCGAATCTATTTTTTATGTGCAGTAAGAACAGGCATTTTTCAAATCAAAAACTAAGGCGGAAGATCTTAATTTGTTTTTTACTGAGGTACTATCAGTGGATTCATCTTCACTATCCTTTATTCTTTTTAATGCAGCTTTGATACTGGCTTCCCGGGTGTACTCTTTTCTACAAGATACGTGCACAGTCACAGTTTTTAAACACTTGAGGTTTTCATCCTTCCCATCTTTTCTTTTCTCACTCGATTTCAGCAAAGTATTAAGTCCTTTTTCTTTCACATTCACTGTTGCCCCAGCAGAAAGACTATTATCGCAAATAAAACATTTCTCAGCGCTATCCATTTTAGACGTTGATCACATAGCGTTGTAGTGGAAACTGACAAATAACAGCCTTAGAAATCACTCACATTCGGAGTGGGTAAGCACGAAAAATAATGAGCCTAGTCCCGAATCATATTTATTTAGATATTCAACGTTGAAATACGGCAAAACTAAGAGGAATACAGAAAAAATGTGTGCCACCTTTTTCGTGGAGAATTTAAATACCTTTCTTTTTTCTATTCACCATTATCTTGATAGGATGAACGGTTATCGAGATATCAGCGAAAAACTATATTGGAGCACCTTTTTTTCAAGATGGCGGCTCGAGCGCAACAGATTGAGTTCAGGACTTTTAGTATGTTTAAATGTAGGCTACAATGTACCTCTCTGCCAAGTTACAGCTTTTTACCGGTTAGTTCCACTATTTTTCCTTATTTTGACTGGACTACGCCTCGATGATGTCGGCGGGCCCTTCCACCACGATTGCCCCGACTGGTTTGGTTGGCCATATTCATTAGTAGGGCAATTAAATTATTTTGTTGCCGCCAACGATTACGGCGGCCACGGCCGGCACGCTGTTGGCGTTGTCTGTGGTGTTCTGAAAATAATCAAATGACATCGTCATTTCAAGAAATATTACAGAAAATTTAAGTCACACAGCTTGAAGCCAAAAAACGTTATTGAGATAACTAAGGAAATAATAATTATTATCGAGAAGGTATTCAAATGTAATTAAAAACCGAGGATATAGAAAATAAAAGCTTTTGGGTTTATTAGAACATAAGTATGGTGTCGAGACGTATTTGAAGGGATAGTCTAACTGGATAAATTGGATGGCTTAGAATAACATAGATCAAAAGAACAAAAATTATTGGTTATAAATGAAATCGGAATTGCAGTATAATATTTGAAACTGTAACGAGGAAAAATATTTGCCTCGTAATAGAACAATCGACTCCTCCTCAGACGAAAGCGACCCCGCGAAAAATAGAAATGAATCAAACAAGGAGTCCCCAGCTCAGGTTCCGAAGGTCTCCTAATTTAATTTCTATCGTTTGTAATCCTGTATTTTTCCCGTCCTTCTCTATTATCGTACGTGCCGTCTCGACCGGATCAACGAGGGAGATCATCCCTCAATCCCGCTACGCCTGGCAGGTCACCTGGAAGCCTCAGAGTCAGTAGCCGGAGCGGCCCAGATCATCGTATCCTGAGATACGCCTGGAAGCGCGCTGCATTACGATCTGCCTCTCGCCAAGAATATCCCGCTCCCCTCCCCATCTGTCTCCTACCGGCCTGGTCCACCGGTTCACATGCAGATATTTCCGCCTTCCAGGGTATCGCGAAACCTGAGATGCCATCTATCAACCCCCTGGCAAAAGCTCTGAGTGCCAAAGGCCCTGTCAGGCCCGCCACCTCGTCATCGAAGAAAGAAAAGAAAAACCGTCCACCAATTAAATGCATAGCATGCATTTGTCTCTTCCCCCTCCCACTAATTTTTCAATTTGGGTAGTAACAGGCGGAAACACGCCACTTCTTGTTTGGATGCCATTGCATGGAGATTTATCGTACCCTTCTTTGTGATTTTATCTTAAGCATTATCCTTGTGAATCATTTCCTTTTGTTTTGTTGTTGTTGTTTGTCTAATTTCAATTTTAAAGTCATTGGTTTTATTTATTTTTTTTTTGCATCTTATTTTGTGAATTCTGGACTATATATATTGTTGTGTTTTGTGTTTGTGTCCCCGAATCCTTGGTACCTGAGGTAAGCTTCCAGTCTAAACGACCTTCCGAAACTACCCAAATTAAGTTGCCTGATTTGAACTTCTCTCAAAATCTTATCGAATTGTTGCGTTTTGGTTTTCCCTATCCTTTGTAAATCCCCTCAAAATCATTATATTTATAAATGATGTATCGTTAGATCGATTTTTCTAAGAAGCCTTTGGCCTCAAGATATAGCGTCTTTTCTATCCTTGCATTAAAAGCTTGGGTTTAGTCTTTTATTATTGTTTGAGCCGTTACCTAGCCACGTGTCTCTAGAAAGATCGACCAGCGCCTTCTCGATAAGATTCTTCCCCAAGCTTGTATACCTCTCTCTCATCCGGAGTAGAAATTCCCCAAAAATCCTTTGAAAATCTGAGCTGGTTTATTTAAGATTTTAGATAGCATTATTTGTGTTCCCTTCTGGTGAATTTCTGTAATTTTTAATTATTATTGTGTATTGCCTCATGGCATGGCGTGCCTTGTGTCGTAGTATTCGTGCATGTTCGTGAAAGTTCGTACGGGTTCGCCCCGACGCATTAGATGTTTCGGGTAATTGTTCTACTTTATCGACGTTTTTTTTTTTAATTGATTTTAATTAGTTCCAAAAAGTATCGACCCTAGCTCCCCCAGATCCCCCTATGTTATCGACCCGATCTTATTATTTTCTTTGTACCCTATGACTAATTCCTACTGTATCCTAAGGTAGTTCTTTTCTTTGTTTTGTGAACTGTTCTATATTACCATAACCAATACCTCCTCGCTGGTGACCCACATACTTTGTAACTATCAGTTGTTTGTCAATTTCGGTCACTGGGTCACAGCCCTCCTGTTTGATTATTTCACGTTAAATAAATTTTTGGGTTTCTTTGTGATTTTTCCATGAACCTTAATTGTATCGTTTCGCCTATATTATTCGCCCCCACGTTCCCCTCACCCTGAACTCGCCGAGTAGTCTCGTTTGGTGTTATCAAATTGTTTGTGTTATTTAAATTTTGAGAATTACGTTTCATTTTTATCATTATTTCATTCCTTTTGTTACCGCGGTACCTTCGGTACCTGGCGCCCAACCTTATATTGTACGTAGATTTCGTGGTTGAATAATTATTTATTGGCTGTCCAATCTCAAATTTACCAAACGGTGGGATTGCCTGTTTTGTGCACGTAGCTGACCTCGATAACCAACCCCCACCCCAATCGTCGGTCTTGCCCGTCACAAAACATACCATGATTCGGAGGGACCATGGCTATCGGTGCTCTTTGATCTAAGGCCTGGGCTTCTGGCCGCAAATAACGGCCTTCGTCTATATTGACCGCTGCTTCTAGAAATTAAACCATGCAATGCAATGAGTATATAATTCAGAGCCAGCTATTTGCGTTTTAGTTTTAGTTCAAACCATGTATTGGTTTAATTGGACATTTAATTGGACATATGGGAAAATATAAGTAACTGAATGAAAGCTAGTGCATAATATTTGAGAACAAAAACGAGCTAAGTCTTATATTTTCATAGGGCAGCGTCTAATAGGAAATTTTGCTTCGCGTATTCATAGTGTGCATCGACTTCCATGGAGGAGAAAGTGAAGCAATAAAAAATTTTCGGATCAAAATAGGATGAGGATAGAAGTGAATACTATTTTCATTCATACCGTGGGGATGTGGCAGATTTTGTACTCCCTGTTGCGGCTGCGGCGCTGGCTGCGAACTGTCCTCGCGCTCACGGTTTTGCAGCACCGCTTCTGTAAATTACAGTCCAATGATAATTAGATGAGCATCTTTTTAACAGCTAACCATTACTTGCGATGCTATTTTCAATACTCACGAGACGAAGCCATGCTTTGGCCTGCCTGCGACGTATCGTCAATGCAGCGTCTCATCGGTGGAAACGACACGCGCGGTAAATCGAGTTCCATATCAGATATCTGAGGAATAAATGATATATATCCAATTTCTGCACAATTATATAAGAAAATTCAATGCAAACCATCGAAAACTTACGTTATCTAGGGAATCCATAGAACGTCTTAAGTTGTTCGCTTCCATCTCGATAATGATTAATGTGCACGATTTCTCCTTAATCTTTTGTTCACTTTCAGATATTTGTATATAATATTATACATACCTGTGTTATGATTCCAGAGTCTCAGTTATTATAAACATAAGACAATTCACGAAGAGGAAAATCGGCTTGACAATGAGTCAATCTCTAAGAATAATATCCGTTGTGGATTGATACTTCTCGTGGCTGGGTAAACTGACAAAATTCAAAGCCAAAACACCAAATACCCATTTTGTAATATACCTTCGCTATATACTGTAACGCGTTTTCCAGTAAGGAAGGGGGAAAGAGGGGAAACCCCTCGCGCTACCCTACGGCGTTCGTCTCGTAATCGCGAGTAAAGGAAGAAAAGAATTAATGCAACCAGAAAGAAAGGTGAAACTATGGATTTTACTTAAATTTCCGTTGGGCGCCAGACGCTTCTCGCGTCAGTTATCAATTAAATAGAAAATAAAGGAGAGACTTACGACGGGTGTGCACGGCTAGACCAGATAATAAATCAGAGGGTAGAGGGGGTAGGTTACCAGGTGGTCAAATAGCACTCAGAAAAGAACACAGATTTGAATGGGTGGTTAAATGAGAATTTTAATCAAAATTATATCATGGACAAAGATAACGAGTCGCTGGGGACGATATTCTCTAATTTCACAACATTCAAAATGACAGGCTCGATATAATTCGATAATAACCCTACTCAATCCTAAGAAAGTTCGTACACGAGATGACAATAATTTAGATTATTAGGATTTACTAACTAACTTACTTAACTTAACGTGGATAGTCCTCAAGGAAATTTATATAATACAAGAAAATAATAAAGCGGGACGATATTATATCTCTCCACGGCTACAACTATACGTTCGCAATACCCAGAATAAGCGAGACAGAGTGAATATTACTACTATAGAAAGAATCCAAGAAAAATGATAGTAGCTCAACTACAAAGTATAGGACGTTGAAGTCCGCAATAATTATCAGATAGCTAATGCTACTCAACACGAGGCTTAACCTCAAAACATGCTTAAGCAACCAAACAGCCAGCCACGAGATAATTCATTAACTAAAGGAAACAATACTATAAAGAATCGGCACGAGACGATATTACTAAATTACATAGAATCAACTAAAAGCCTACAGCACGACGAGACCGCGTGGCCCAACGCCCGCGTAGCAGAATATATTCTATACGATAGTCGTACTCGGTACCATACTATTTTATGAATTATGTCGTGACTTTACAATGAATTAAACAGGCTTACCTTAGGTTGAATTTCTGGCCTCAAGGCACTAAACGTCATTTGACTGATTCTAAATTTTGAGTGCGGTTTCGAAAGTAAGAAAAGATTAGAAATTAGGAAAACTCGGGACGGTAATCAACACGTGCGTGTCGGTCGGCAGTCGAACGCAGAAGAGGTGGATCCTTGGTCGATTCCTCGGCTCGCTAGGTGATGCGGTGCGAGCGTTTTTATGTGCCCCCGTGATTGGCCTATTTGTTTCCCATGAGTAGCGCAGATCTAGCGGACAGTTGTTGCGCGTCACACTAGAGTCCTGCGGACGGAATTATGTTTTCTTCTGGATCGTAATTTTGGCAAATCCCGGTCTTGCCGGGTTCTGGCTTAGGCTAGACCTGGGGCGCGCTGAATTTAAATCTCATGACCGCTCGAGCCTGACGGCTCCGTTGTCGTGTCTTGTTACTCCCTGATTATTGTTGATTAAGAGGGGTTCTCCAGTCGTCAACCCAGTAGGAGTTTGCCTAACTGGAGGACTTGGCTGCAGATGGGCGACCCTGCACCGGATCTTCGCCTCCACTGCACCATTGGCGTCGCGGAAGGTCACCAGAACCTCCTCACGCGGCGCGGCCACTCTTCGTCGGAACGATACTTGCGGCCTTCTTGGCCAACACAGTGACGGTACGATAATCAGGAGGGTAGATGTTGTTCCTCGGGTTCAGCTCCAGGCTGATTAGTCGTCGATGAAGGAGGCTATGTTGAGTTACTTAATTCGCTCAGCCCTGTACGCTATCATCGCGGCATCCAGTTTTCCGACGATTCTACGAGTCGTTAGCTCGAGTCTGCCGACCTTGGAGGGTTGCTCCCTCGGTGGTAGGTCAGCTCGTTGCACGCCGTAGCGTGGGATACAATTTTCATAGAAGGAAAAAAATACAAGAAAACAAAAAGAAATTAGAAATTATCTTAGCCTGCCTATCTCTGTCTTTGCCAATCCTGGGTATCCTGCCGACCCCGCACACCCGGCGTCGTACTTGGTAATACTTGGGACGCTTGCACAAAGTGCAACGTCACAATACCTAATATGAGAGTAATGGTTCATAGACGAGGCAAACCATGCTATTGTCCGTATAAAAAATTCGGAGTAAGTAGTATTTGGTGGGCCGGTTTTAAAGAAACAGTCAGAACGAAAATCATTATCTATCCATGAATAATAAAGGTGAATAGCTTGATGAAATAAATAAATCCAGTTCCTCCATTTCATCTGTGATATATTGAATTCAAATAGGTAACGAATTTCAAATAATACATACCAAAAAAAATTGCTGTCATCATTTCAACAGTTACAGAGATCTGAGGAAACAAACAAACACTTTCTTCTACATATATACCGATTGTAAATATATGCCGAAACTTTAATACCGAATTCTGACTACCAATTTTCGTGCGAGGTAAACGATTATTAGACAGATAAAAGAGCAACGGTTGAAAAAAAATTATTTTAATTTGTGTTTTTACTTACTTGCAATACGAGTAATCGTTATGATTTTAAGTAATCATTGTACACCAATAGTAATAAAGATATACACTAAAAACAGAACTGGGTTTGTTGAAAGTATAAATTCATTGAAATGATTTTATCCGGAAGAACGAAGTAAAAAGCACCATGTTCCAATGATTTTCATGTTCTTGACATAATATATTCTCAATTGACGTTGATTTAAACAGTAGCGTTGGGACAGCGCTTTCTCACCAGCACGTGGAGATAGCACTTTTCTAGCCAGCACGGTGAGACAGCGCTTCTCTATCCGCCACGTCGAAATAGTGCTTTTCTATCCGGTACGTCGAGATAGCGCTTTTCTAACCAGCACGTTGAGATAGCGATATTAAATTAATGCATCCGTTTTGTTGTTCTCACTAGCGCGTGATTGCCCGGAATAGAACAATAATTGAATCACAAGGATTGAGCAACAAATAAATCATGTGTTGGATTCAATAACTTTTTTTTCGCAGTGTAAGAATCGATTATTTTCAACAGTTTGTATTTTCAAATAATTTTGTCGCAGTGAAGCGGAAAAGATCAAAATTTTCAATACACGTTTTCGAAAGAATTTTTCCGTTCTTTCACGTAAGAATGTCAATTTAATTACAAATACAACCCAAGCGGATGAAAAAGGCATTTTAATTTTTCAATCAATTTTTTTCGAGTTCGGGCCTGGTTTAAAATTTTTGAAAAATTCGTAAAAATTAGTTCACTCTTCCACCTTCATCCCCGTGAATTGGCATAATGGGTAGACAATGGGTTCTGCGTGAAAATAACGTGTTTATTCTGTCATGTTATGAAGAAGTCATCTCATGCGCATTTAACTAACTGAAATTTAAGAAAGTTTTATTTCTCGAGCAATATGTCGTTTATCTTCGTCGAAATTATGTACTCTTTTATGGGATTTTTTTCTTCAAAAATTATTCGACCTCATATTTTTTTACACGAATTTTCATCCGATAAAATACTGTAATATCGCCCGAAGGTTTTAGGAATTTGTTATTTAGTTCCGAAAAGCTAAATCTGGTTATTTTCACTCTTCAATTTTTCTGGTTCAGTTTCCTCTGCTGTTATCAAATCTTTTTCGATTTGCAATTTAGGAAATCAATATTCACAAATCATTCACCGAAACGTTGAGGATTGTAACGTGGCACAATGAATCTCCTCATGATAGATTGTTAAATCATTCTATGTAATGTTGGTATTATTGAGTCTTCTATATTTTCTTAGAGTTCCTATAAAATGGTGAAAGCCGCCTCGCTAATGTATAAGGCCACTGAACTATACACACAGTGAATTCCTAATTTGCAGGCCGGGGTAGCAGGCAATCAATTCAATAATGAATGACCAAGTCGAGCCGAACTGTTAAAATATTTGGGGCCGGATACATCGCGGCGATCTGTCGTTTATCCATTTCATATTTCCGACGGCTGGCCGCCCTGAAAAACAGTCTACGCTCGGAAGCCTGCGCATGCGCACTTGGAATTCGTCTGTCTACCCCTGTCTACCCATTAGGAATTCACCTGTATAAGCCGCACGTGAAACTTTACCATCGATTTTCTCGGAAAGCAAGGCCTATCTGGGGTAATCCTCCTAGTCTAGTATTGGGGGCAAATCCCTCCCCAACGGATCTGAGACACATCAAAATCCGTTCATAACAAGGTTGATGGTCCCATTGTGAGCCAAATAATTGAAAAAAAAAAAAAAAATACCGACATCTCAACTAGGATCGGGGATTTTCCGCTTTATTTCTTTACTAATTGATATTTTCAGATGGAAAAAATACCATGCATTGTAGAGCCAAATCAGGGGCACTAGGTTTGCATGAGATGTAGAATAAGTTTCTGAACGATATGTTGAAAGTTTAGCGAATGACTTGCAATGAACAAAAATCTCGAATCTCGTGGTTTTTTGTATTTTGCGGCAAACTAGCTACGATAAATCACTTTCGACGGACTCGTTTTTTTATAAGGTGACAAGACGAACCTAAAGAAAAAAAGATCAACTGGAAAAAGTCGGTTTGGAATTGTTTAACAATTTTTTGTAGCCAAACTCAGACCTAGCTGAAGTGGAAAACTCCGAGTCATATTTATTGAGGTCCAAAAAAGCTATGAAAAAATCGGCTAACCTACTACCCCCTTCCACAATAGAAGTCGGTGTATCTCACGTCTAATTCGACCGGACTAGTAGAAAGAAACTGAAGATATGACCGTTAAAAAAAGCGCGTGCATGTCCTCAAGTTTTAGCCGTTTTTACTAAACTTCAACCCCATGTTCTTTCCAAAATATTAAAGCGACGAGCAGAAAAAAATTGTTCCATGAATTTATTTGCTTCGTAGAATCTGTGAAAAACATTATGATGATTTTGACGAACATAGTTCTAGAACCGTGTCCTGCTTGATATGGATTGACTCATAGATGCGCGCTACTAAATCAGCTGCTAACGACAACAGATTGAAATTAAAAACTCTATCAACCAAATTAGCGAGCATAGTTGGCGAGGAACATTGCAAAAGCTTCGATTAAGTGTACCAAGCTCGAACAATTACAAGCTGTTTAACATGAACTGCAAGAATGTCCTATGAACAAAATTCGAAACAGATTGGTCTATAATTATGTCTGTTACATGTGCTGTCTTGACCGTAGGTGATGAATGAGGAGAAAAAAGAAGTATTGGAGTTGCGGTCATTTGTTCATTACGCGATTATGCTGTGCATGGTCGGTCACCATCAGACCTGTCAAATAATCGTGCGATTTAGTTGTGTGTATAAGGAGTTCACACGAGGTGGAAAAAATATGCAAACTGACACATCTACAATTTGACACCAATAGTGGCATTATATATACAACGGAATCGTGCTGTTATTTGACACATTTGATGATAGGCAAAACATGCACGGTCGAAACGTAATAACGTAATGAACAAATAACCGCAATCCCAACAGTTTCTTTCATTTCTAAAATAAATAATGTGGGACAATATAGAATGCCTCATTTTTCACCGCATTGTTTTTCATTGCTTTTTTATAGGAAGTAAATGAGGCGGTTACGAAAGAATACTTGCAGCGAGTTTACTCCAGCATTTTGGCACATCCAGACATACTTACGCTAGGCGAGGGCATCGCTCAACTTTTAGTGCAGCAGGCTCAATCGGTGGTGCTCATGCACAGAGCGGTGGACAACGTGCAACATAAATTACTCAAGACCAAAGAATCTCTAAGAGAACATATGAAGACCGAACATCCAGTATTGTCTCGCATTGGACCTTGGATGCGAGATCGCATGCAGGAAGCGGAGAGTCGTTTCATCGAGGAATGTGAATGGAGTGCTCACGAAGAAGCTCTGACGTTATGCCAACAGCAAAACTTGCATCAGACAATCTATTTCTTAAATCGGGACTTGACATTCATGAAAGAGGTTTGTTCTTGGTTATTTTAATTGACAATATGGTAAGGAATTTCAAGAGAACCATCTTGGAAAAATTCAACATCGTCTATACCACAATTGGGTGCTCTTTATGTTTTCATTGGGCTCCGTTTTCCGCGAAATATGCATTCAACTATAGAACTTCAAAAAGGTCACTAAATAACGATAAGAAGATAAATCACTCGTCATAGGCATTATTCTCAGGTGAATATCATCTTCTCGATATATGTAAATCGAAGTCATTTTTATTAATTTCCTCATAGCTAGCTCCACTAACCTCCCCCTGCGCTGAAAAATCGAGATCCAATATGACCGCAATTCAATACTATTTATAAACAAATTGAAGCTGCCTACCGGGTGTAGACAAATCATATGGGTACTAGCAAGAGTGAACGAGTGCTAGCGAGGAAGAAAAGCGATGTGACCTGGCGTTCGCAGCGTTAAAAGATAGCACGGTGCTATCGAGATTCAGAATCGCGCTTCAGCCGTTATTTCCATAACTGAATAGGATAGAAAAAAAAAAACTTCGGACAAGACTTTTTTTCACAAAAACTGAAAGAATATTAAGTTTTGCGCGTTACTGGAGATACATATGGTCTAAAGTTCATGAGTGAACTGTGAATAACTTGAGATTAAATGTATTCCAGTAATTTTAAACGTAGAAGTTGATGTTCTTTTAGTATCTGTTAAAGGATACGTCGTGGAGTCGGACCTCGCTGTTTCGTGTAGTGATATCGCAACATCATCCCAAGAGCTACGTACTTGGCGGGCACATTTTTTTCATTTTTATCACTTGCCCCATTTCACCTTTCCTCTTTTCTCCCAGAAATACTTGTGAAGCAGTAATAACATTTTCAATAATCGGACCTATAATTACACCAATCATAATACGTATACAAATAATGCGACACTTTTTATGGTATAGACATAGCAGGTTTTGCATGAACAACCCATAGTATTTGATCATCAGCCTTATCCTCGGTGTGTGTAATTCTCTTTTCATATTTACGTACGTAACTTCAACACAAATTCTTAATAAGACTCGCCTACAGTATGAACGATTTCATGTCATATAATCTAAAAGCAATTAAAATTGATATTATTTGCTGCAAAATTGCATACCCAGAACAAAACTCAAGAACGATACGTACGACGGCGAATAAAATTAAAGAATTTAATTGAATATGTTAGTTGCAGAGATGCGCTTGGCTCTTTTAACCGAGACCCAATTCTGTCGTCAATTGTGTTACGGTATACAATGACAAAAGATATAACGCCGACAAATTGGATGAGGACCTTTACTGAGAGGACAATTACTCATTTTGAACTAGCTGCTCATCATGAACTCTTGAATTATACGTAACAATGTTCTAATTCTTATTGATAATATCCGGATTTACCAATAATATGTATGCCTATTGGCTCCCGCAGGCAAACGCGTCCTTACACTCGCGCGCGACGATATTCTGATATAGTATACAAACGGGAACTAGCTTGAACAAGCTTATTCGAGGCACATGGTGATATATGGCCTATTTACTTTTGCAAAATATATTTGTTGCAAAACAAGACTCATAACGCGTAAATGTAAGAATCAGGATTATGCTCTAAGTCATCAATCGGATGATGATTCTTTTATGAAATAGGTGACAACGACTTGACTGGACTCTGGTTCAAATTAATTTGTAAACTTACTATCTTATGCAAAAACAAAGGCAAATTCTTCATTGATCCTGCAGCTGACAGAATGTAAATATAGACTCAGATATAATTGCAGTACAGTGCAGAAATTGAATGTGCCCACCAAGTACGTAGCTCTTGCAATGATGTTGCGATATCACTACACAAAACAGCGAGGTCCGACTCCACGACGTATACTTGCAGGGAAATTTCAGTGCTTTGTAGACTTTCCTAATATCATGACAGAGACTGGCGATATGTTTGTCGTGAATTTTCATTGTAAAATAATTTGGGTACTTGGCGGAGTTTTTTACATTTCAGATGTTTTTGGAACCGGATCGTATTTTATTCTATACAATTTGGAAGGTATCTAGGGAGTGCGTAACACAAACTTCAAAAATCATTGAAATAAGGACCTTCCTAGAGTACAGTGATAGAAGAGGAAAACTCCAAGAAATAAAACGCAAACAATAAAATAAAGGGACGAATAAAACAAAAACCGTGAAAAGATGTGTAGCCGACTACCGAAGATAATTTAAACTATTCAAATGTACCGTTAGAATCAGGTGAAACAGCTTGGACCATTCCAAGCACGCAAGCACTGAATAATTCGTATTTTACGGAAACAGCGAACTCGTTACGCTATAAAATCCTCACGGTAATTTGGCGCTTGGTCAGCGGTGTAATCCATGGAACTCTGCAGCCGCTACAGATATAAACCGATTGACTGTCAACACTTCGTGTACGGTATACAAGTATGGTTATTTTCGTTTAATTGAAGCAAATGATGAATGAAGTCGATGAAACCTACCTAAATTAGCCATCGACATTCATCAGAAATCGCTCAATTAGTTTTAAATATTATCTCCATACATTAAACTGATCATCTGTATCGGTTTTATCATTACTATTGTTCTCACCAACCTAGTTTGATTCACTTGAGCTTCTACCCAAGGATACATTGTGCTGTTTCGATCGTACAAATTATCTTAGCTAACAATTAATTATTACTTCGAACAAATTGAAGCATATTGCGCATAACGTTCAATTTAGTCCATTTTCTGCTAAAACCGAAGCAACGAACACAACCTACCTAATGTACTGCCAAGGCCACTAGAGTTAATTAATTTATTGTTTTAAATTATTATTTGTATTTAAAAAAGCATTGTTTAATAAACGTTGACGGCTAATTCACGTGGCTTTCTCTCACTTTATTCATCATTTGCGTCACGAAGACGAAAATAACTATACTTGTCGTAACCTTCCCGAAATGGCATAACAGCTACCCAGTTTCATACTTGCATCGACTCAACTGAGTCCACGTTGGCGCAGTTTGACCGATCGGTTCCAACTGATTCTCATGATACAGATTCTGTAACCAACGCGGCAGTTCTCTGCATGCCAAGCGACCGTTCAGTCCATGGGCCCATCGCATATATGCGTCTCAGAGTGCACGGACAATCCTGAGCCGGTATTATCTCCAGAAGTCACCTGTACAGGATACAGAGAAATGTCAATCAAGTCAATAACAATGAAAAAACCCCTTTCAGCTCTGTTGATGCAGAAATATATCAAGTATACGATTCAGTAAAAAGTAAGACAGAATTCTAAATGCCTTTCTAATTTGCTGATTAATAAAACTTGTTCAACAATGACAAAATATTAATAATTCACAATGTTTCCGAAAATATATCTTCCAAAGTTTTGTATGATTCAGTAGAACTGCTTTCAAACTGGTAGGTGGTTGGATTAGCACGATAGTTCAATATCACATCGAATCGGATTACGCGATCCTTACTCCTTTGTCGTGACATGGTAAACAGCATTCCACCGACGCTTGACCTCAAATATAAACATAAACCGCTGTGCCAATATCAGCGTTAGTTACAACCTTGTTTTCTTGATACAGAGGGAGCCGCTCTTACTCAAAGAATTGCGGAAAGTGAAAACTCCAACCAGAAGCTTTCAGTGGCCGATGCAGATTTGGTGTCCGCACAATTGGATTGTCAAGCGCAGTTTTCAAGGACAGTCAGATGTGATACCCACTGTGCTCAGTAATACACCGACATCAATCACTACTCCACGAGCCGATCCTAGTCAACCTGTCTTTCTAGTTGAGAGGGAAATAATGCACACTACAACTACACGGTAAGTTGACTGGTGAGTTTAGCAATCTACTCCAGTTGCTACCCATATCACATAGAACCTTTAGAAATATTCCTGAAATATTTCTACGCCCTCCAGGATCTTGCATTGAACGATCAAAAGATTCTTAAGAATATAGACCTGTTACAGCAATATTCTGGAAATATTCCGGATCCCTCGTAATATTGCGAGCTGTGTGGGTACGTGGCAATGCCTCTAGCATTATCCCTGCAATCCATTATCGGTTGCGTGGGATCCCCTAACGACGCCGGTCCCGTCGCGGCGATACGCCACCGTGCTGTATTTTTTGCGGCGTTGCCAAATCAATCGTCACTCAAAAGTACTCTTCTTTCTGTGGATACCTGAGTATTCATGAGGTTGAAGTCGGAAACACGATACGGGAAGATTTTTTTATAGAAATTTTATTACAAAATTGGGATACCCTGATACTATAACCTAAAAGAGTTGCAGCCGGTTTTCAATTAATTAGTCGTTTATACAAATATTTGAGCACTACAAAAAGTACCAAAGATAATGCGACAGGAAAATGAGATTTCCTCGACATCAACGCTCGACCGACTCCTCGAGCGTACCAAAAGTCGTGTCCTCATGTCTGTGCTGTCCCAAATTGTATCGTCCTTAATCTTACAATTGAATTTCACGTTAACTTATTAAAATTATCAAACGATTAGTTAAGAGAGATTTGTCGAGTCGATGGATTCCGATTCTACATTACCATCTTTGGCTGGTCGACAAACAAAGTCTCATAGTTAGCAATCAATAGACTCCAGAGGGAGACAGAGCTACTCCAAGGGTTGACACGCATGCGTCAGTATATCGATTTTCGGTAACTGGAGATCCAGAAACAAAGAGTGGGGAGAGGTGTGCGTGACTTGTCTAATAATCGACAAGGATCACTTTGGTCAAAGACTTCCGAAGCCACATATTGTCAATTCGAGTAACACAAAATAAGTGAAGTCAACCCTCGAGGAGTCTCGGCGTAGTATATCAAACTCGAAAATCTTTCGTCAGATACTATAAATTATAATTAATTGTGAACATCGTGTATTGTCAAAATATTACAAGGGATTACGGATAAATATCGTCATCCAGGGAAAGTCATATTGTGAAATTTGAACCTTTCTTCAATAACCGTAAGTCTTAATAAATTCATATATCTTTATCTTGAGCTGTTATCTGTCTTTCTTTTCCCTGTGCATAATTTATCAGCTTTGCAAGTAATTGTCTGGTACACCAACTGTACCTACCCTGAGACAGTTGTCTTTAATAATCTATCAATATAAAATCGTTAGTCAATTAGGCTAGCTGGCGCCCAACCAATATTTAATAAATAAGATTATCTAGAGCCTTCGCAGTCGTACGGACTGCGGCTGCGTCAGGTGAGGAAAATATTTCGTCTCAATAATTATTAACATTTTACTCACAGATAAAATAATTTTTTCCAACAAATAATGCATGAAAAGTCACTTACGGTAGATGACCAGAGTGGTACTAGTGTATGTCACTTCACAACGGTTAACGGTCAGTCATAATATACGGGTTAGTGGTTAGGAGAGATGGTGACGTCGCACGTCAAATCGATTGTACGAGTTTGGTCGCGTGGGCGGCAGAGCACCACACTTTCACTGTCCGTCAATAATAAATTTAAATTATTCGACAATATAATGCATTTAGTGCAATGAAATTATTATTTATGCAATATAGAAATTACCTCACTTGAATGGTATAACCTGACGGTGTATAGATTATTGTCACTAAAGAATTTCCGAAAAATGTGGCGCAGTGCTCATAGAGCGATCGACGAAGGGTTAAAATATTAAAGAGACTTCATATAAAGAAAGAATATTTCGTCGAGTGAATGGGTCCTTCAGGTTTCGTAAGTCAGTAGTCTATTCGCGCCAAAAGCCACGAGCATCACAAATGGAGTTTATTTTTGGCAACTCAATGGTCTCAAGGTGAATTATTATTAAAGCATTCTACAGGGTTTTAATGATTACACTGGTCTGCAATGAAATCCTCCTTCAAATAAAAATATGATGAATGTGAAGAGTTTAACATGGTGAATCTAGATCTGCTTTCTATTTTTTGCTATCACGTATAAATTTTTTTTAATTATTTTTTTTCTCATGGCTCAAAACGCTGTATTTATTGTTCTTGCGTTAACGCTACTTTATTCAGTTTAGATCGTATTTGTACAGAAAAACACGATTCGCACTGATGAAAAGAGAGATAACGATATTTAAGCAAAAAAGCGTTTTCTTTAAAAATTCCATTTAAAAAAATATAGACGTGATACATAATTTTTGATACTATATTTCTATTCAGAAGTCCCAAATCTATAATAATCATGCATAATAGTAAGGAAAGAAAAAAAAATGTTTTTACAGACCAGTGTTATCTGGACATAGAAAATAAGATAGAGAAGGACTTAAGGCAAGTTCCTGCTATAATTCGCTACGCTATGCATGAGGTAATCCACTCCAATGCCACCTGGCAGCGCTCGGTTTCTCTCGTCGGCTATACGCTGTTACCAGCTGTGGACTAGCTACAGTAGTCCGTGGAATCCGTTAAAAATTGATCCTAGCTGGGTTGAATTAACTTTGGACTGCAGTAAATAAACAAGAGTGATTCTAGAAATCGATTTCTATCACCGATACTTCAGCCGAGATGCCGACCGTCGTTCTAAAACAGAGGTCGACAATCATATCATATCATATCATATCATATATTATATTAAAGTTCGAAATCGGATGTCCGGATGTCACAAAATTGGGGATATCATGTATATTGTTGCGAAATTAGACCCGCGATTATTAAGATAATTAAATATGGGTTCCCGAGAGAAATAAGTTGAACAGGAAACGAAATAAGGTGAAATAAATATTGGGTTGTATTTAAGAAAATACACGTCTGTCAAGCTCAAAGCTAAAACAAGACTATTTTCACAATAATGTCGTTGTGAGGAGTAACCGTAATCATTTATCTTATGTTTACATCATTTATCTCAGATGACTACTAGACCTTGCAAATCAAATATGAGGGGTGTTTTTCGACCTTTGTAACACTACCCCCTCCCCCTTAGTAAAAGAGTCCGCCCGACTCTCGAAATGCAAAAATTAAAAGAAAAACGAAAAATCTAGTAGTCAAATTGTGTGTGCTTGCTCTAATAGGGAAAGTTAGTGTGGTGGATTGAAAATTTGAAGAATTCTTTCCCAAAAACTATCCGGCATTTGCCTTCACTCTCAAGGAAAAACCACACAAAAGAACTTGAGAAGATAGTTGAGCCTTAACCAATCAAAGTGTGAAATTTAGTATAAAAATATTCTTCAAAGTTTTCTATCTTGTATGAAAAATCCAAAAAGAACAGGATCAGGATGTGAGCGGCATGGGAGTTAGATCCTGCAATCTGCAAAAGGAGGCGACAGGAGGGCGTAAAAAGGAAGAAGTTCTGGAGTATTCGAAAAATACAGCCTTGGTCCCAAAATCCCCCGGACTAAACCTCTTTAAAAGTTTTTAGTAAACGACCTTCATAGGAGGACAAATATGAGTTTTACACGTAAAACACATTGAACACGTAGAAAACGTGAAACAAGAAAAATCCTCTTTTCGACGTTAAAATATGAGAAATAATCAAAATTAAACAGGATAGTAGAAATGGAACGATCTTATCTGAGGGGAAAGCAGGAAAACAGGATAAATAGGTCCAGGATGGGATGCTTTCCGCTTGGATTTTCCAACCTCAGAATACTAGATAAATCTTGCTCTGAAAATCTTGTAGTGAATTAGTTACTTAAACTAACTATTTAATTTGAGATTCCTTTTGGATCTCTTATTTTACAAGAAATATTTTAAAATAACACTCGCATGATGTTGTTTCCGGAGAGAATAAATCTATCATTTGGTAAACAAAAGGGTTTCTATTCGAAACTACTCCATCTAGTATAGAAGAAATTTATTATAAAATGATAAAACGTTTGAACAAATGATCAAAACAAACTAAAACGACACAATTGTTTCTCAAAAAATGGCAAGCAAAGTCGGAAACGGGATTGTCTATCTTCAAAAAAATTTAAATGACGACGAAATCATCAACCTGGGAGTCCTGGCGGCACGAACCGACTGGTATAAGGTGTTCGCGGGGGAGGAAAAAGGCCTGGTATGTGGAAAAACCACGGCTCTGAGGTCGAACGGGCAGAGCGGATGTATCTGTTCATGTTGCTATGCCTTCGGGTAAGAGTCTGCTCACATTACCCTCTGTCTCTTTTATTCCGATTTTTCGAGTTTTAGTCATATAATTCTTTCTTCATAATCCACTTTAAGAATTCCAAACCGCCCGGAGTATTGGCAACAACATATTCACCGGTTAATGTGGCCTTCAGGGGTCAATGCAGCCGCTCCCTTATTTTACGAACATCTCCTGTTGACGATTGTCCACGCTGCGTCCGAGTCCGGGCATTATTTTCAAAGACAGCCACCGGGAGAATGATCCTGAGGGATTAGGTCTTCTATCTCCCCTTTTTTTTTATAAATTTATTAAATTGAAGTTCTAATTGAACCCTGTTGATGTTGTTATTCTTGATTCGTCGGCCATTGAAAGGCATAGCGTTCTAGATCGAACCGAAAATTGAAGATCGAATCGAAAATCGAAGATCGGATCGATTGTCGAGAATGACTCTCTATTCATCTTCTGAATTTCTATAACTTCGCCAATTGTCGCGAGAAGAAAAATCGATTATAATTTTATCGAAATGACTCTTCTTTACCTACTAAGTTTTCATAACCTTACAAAATCTTTTATAAACATCGTTAGCTGATTCTTCGGCATCAAGAATCGAAATTGGAGCTGGATGGAAAGAAAATAATCTATTCATTAACAAGTCCTCATGAACTTCATGTAAGATTTTTAAATAATTCAAAGGAATCGAGTCTTTTTCATTTCGCGAACGAGATGAAACTTGTGAATAGGAAGTTTCCGGACTTAACCTCAAATAAATTACGAGGTCTACTTTGAAATTGGAAGAACTCTAGACTAGTATCCTGACGTTTTTAGATAAGAGGTGAGCTTCGAAATCTTCGAATTCTTCGGACCGACGACGAGCCTCTATAAAACAATTGGCACTGAAAATCGACCTTTCCATAATTTTAACAGGTCGAGAAGTCTGAATTAAATGCTTATTTCTCATCACCATTGAAGCGTGATGTTGAAAATGATAAGCATATTTTCGAGGATTCCTGTACATGTTTTCTGACAAATTTACTCCTATTACATCTCTAAATTCTTCTACTGGTTCTGAAAGAGTTAAAATATCCTTATTTTCTGGGAATCTTTTAGTGAAAGTGCTCTTTCCACACCCTATGTTACCTTCTACTAGGAACGTCAGGGGTCCGTTAGGACTTTGTTTGATCCCAAATGATTGTAACCCAGACCACCTGAAAACAGAAAAGACAAGAACCTAAAGGATTCAAAAGAGAAGAGCAAGTTCAACATCTCCCAAGTCAGTCGTTTTGGAAAGGTTGTCTTTGTTCATAAGGAGCTAGTCGGTCTAAGTGAACTACCTTAGGCTTAGCACGTGTTGATCGTTGTATTCTGTAAACCACATCGTTAATTCGATCTTTAATTTCATACGGTCGTTTCCAATTGGACTGTAACTTGAGACAACGTCCCTTCTCTCTTCTGGGTTGAAAGAACCAAACTAAATCCCCAGTTTTAAATTGAAGGTTACGAGTCCTAATGTCGTACCTAGCTTTTGTTCGATCTGAAACTACTCGAATCTTATTCCTAGCAAATTTGTGAATTTCTTCCAGTTTTTCCTGAAGAGATAAACCGAAACTTGAGTCTAATGATTCTTCTGAAGGAAAAGGTCCCTTTTCTAAATCTGAAAGAAGTCTAAGGTCCCTCCCATGAGCATGGAAGCAGGAGTTTGACCCGTAGTTTTATGAACAGCCGATCTATAGGATAGAAGAAATGAAGGGATCCAGTCATCCCAATTCCTATGATCTTTGTCCACGTTGGAAGAAAGATATCGAAGAAGAGTTCTATTCAATCGTTCCACCATTCCATCTGATTGGGGATGTGAGGGAGTTGTTCTAGTTCTCTTTATTCCTAAAACCTTTAAAACTTCGGCTACAAGAAGTGATTTAAAATTTCGTCCTTGGTCTTTATAAAGTTCCAATGGAGAACCGTAACGACAAATAAATTCTTTGACAGAAACCTGAGCTACCGTTTCAGCTTACTGATTTGGAATTGGTATTACCTCAGGCCACTTGGTGAAGTAATCCGAAATAACTAAAGCGTCACGGTTTCCAGAATGAGAAAGAGGTAAAGGACTAAGGATGTTCATAGCTACTCTTTCAAATGGAGCGCCAACATTATAAATCTGTAAATTACTAGTTCCTCTTTCTCTCGGTCCTTTCTTAGCTACACAAACGTCACAAGTGCGACACCAATTTTCTACGTCTGAACGACAACGCGCCCAAAAGTATTTTTCCCTAATCCTTCCAAGAGTTTTATTGGCTGCAAAATGTCCTCCGGAAGGGGCATTGTGATGTTCTAGGAGGACGTCCGGAATCTTTTTTAAAGGAACCAAAAGCTGCCATCGAAGTTGTCTTGCATCTGGGGATTCTCATCTCCGATAAAGTAAATCCTGTAGTATATGGATGGAATCCAATTGCGCCCAATTAATTTTTAATTGTTGGCTAGCCGAAGACACTACTTGCCATTCCGTTCGTGATCCTGAATCTTTCCATGTCCTGATTTGAGAGAGAACAACATCTTCTCTCTGAAGACTTTGCCATTCTTGAGTATCTCCTTCAAGGGAAATCAAACGAACCTTAACAGAAGGTATTCGTTGATCTTCAAGACGTGTGCATTGTTTACAATCTACTAGATCTTCGCAGGGTCTCCTGGAGAGGGCGTCAGCGTTTCCGTGTAGGTTTCCTGGACGATGTTGGATGTCGAAATCGTATTGACCTAAAGTCTCTAACCATCTAGTTACCTGTCCTTCAGGAGCTTCGAAAGAAAGCAACCACCTTAACGAAGCGTGATCGGTTCGAACAAGAAACTTTCTTCCATACAAATAATGGTGAAAATGACACACCGTTTTCACTACAGCTAGAAGTTCCCTACGGGTAACACAATAATTCCTTTCGGTCTTACTAAGAACTCGACTAAAATAGCTAACTACTCTTTCTTTTCCTTCTTGAATTTGAGATAAAACTCCACCTGTTCCTGTGAGTGAAGCGTCCGTATCTAATATAAATGGAAGTTCCGCGTTTGGGTAAGCTAAACTGGGAGACGAAGTTAAGCAAAATTTCAATCGAGAAAAGGCCTCTTCACAATCTTGATCCCAATTGAAAGGCGTCTTGAGTCCAGTTAGATGATGAAGCGGTCTGGCGATGGTCGCGAATCCTTTTACGAATCTTCTGTAATATGTACATAGCCTGATGAAGCTTTGTACTTGTTCTTTATTTAAAGGGCGAGGCCAATTGGAAACTTTTTCGATTTTTGTCGGGTCAGTCTTTACTCCGGAAGCGGAGACTATATGTCCCAAGAAGTTCACTTCTTTTTGGAACAGATGACATTTCTTTGGACTCATTTTGAGTCCTGCTTTTTGAAGACGAAGGAAAACTTCTCGAAGATTATCCACCTCTTCTTTGAAGGTTTTTCCGAAAACAATGATGTCATCTAAGAAGACGAGGCAGATCTTTCCCGACAATCCTCGAAGAATCGTCTCCATGGCCCTTTCGAAAGTTGCGGGAGCATTGCACAACCCGAACAGCATGACTTTAAATTGCCATAACCCTCCAAGACCTGAGACAAAAGCAGTTTTTTCCTTGTCTATCGGATCCATTTCAATCTGCCAATATCCACTTTAAAGATCTATGGTACTGAACCATCGGGCTCCAGTTAACAGATCTAAAGTCTCTTTGATCTTTGGAAGGGGGTACGAATCCTTTTTGGTTATGTCGTTCAATTTTCTGTAATCGATACAGAATCGTTTAGAACCATCTTTCTTGTTGACCAAAACAATAGGGGATGCCCACGGGCTGGAAGAGGCTTCAATTACTACACTGGTTAGCATGTCATCTATCAGTTTGTTAACCTCTTCCCTCCCGTTCAAGGGAAGTCTGCGAGCAGCTTGTTTGAAAGGAATGTTGTCTCCGGTGTTGATCTTGTGTTTCACCAACGTGCAACGACCAATATCTCCTTTGGCTTTAGCGAAGGAGTCTTTAAATTTTCCTAATAAAGATACGAAATCTTCTGTATTAGGTTCGTATAAATTCAACATAGATCTATCTATGAGATCTTCAAAAGGTGAGAGGGTTTCGATGACTCTTTGCTTGATCCTTTTTCGTGTTCATCCTCATCTTCAAACCAAGTTTCCAGTAAAATCTCCGGGTCTTCTGAAAAGTGAGCCAAACTACGAACCCTAGGAACGTTATCCGAAAAATCGGAAAGTAAACGTCTGGTTGTCAAAACAGAAATCTCGCGTCGACCAGAAATTAATGAATTGGTAGCCGTTGAAATAATACGTCCATGAACAGTCAAAAAATCTAACCCCAAAATTCCATCATCCTCAATATCAGCTACATAAACGTTATGAGGAGAGGTGATAAATCCAGATATAGCAACCTGGACAGAAGTTTTGCCTAAAACTGGAGTAGTTTCTCCAGTAACAGTTCGCAAAGAAGGAACAGGTAAAACATTTAAAATGGGTTCTAAGAGATCCGAACGGATCACGGTAACCTCAGCCCCGGTATTTACATATATTAGGTTGGTTCTTAATACGCATGTAGAGCAATTTTAATCGCGACGCCCCTTCATTTAGTTCAAAATAAATTTAAAAAAAAGTGCCGAAAATGTCAGGGCTTCATCTCAATAAGAAAACGTGCCGACAACCACGAACTGTTTTCTTTTCAAATAACATGGCGTTTTTGCACAATTTCTTATGATTTTTTTTCCAAGCCTCACAAAAGCAAAAAAACTCTAAAAACTGTGCGAATTGCATGTAAAGTAGTTTTCTGGATTCTCAGATATATTACAGTGAAAATCTATGAAAGTTCCTTTTGAATTTTATAACGATTCGAAAAAATCAAGGTCTGAAAACAGATAAAATCTTATTTTATAAGAAAGAAGGAAGAAAAATTACCGGCACCCATTAACAGTGAGATAGAGCATTGAAACTTTGAGGATCTTCTTTTTACACGGTGAACTTAAGAATTTTCAACTTGGCGCAACAATTTTTTGTAGCTAAAGATTATTTCGAGGACCGTCTTCAAAGTTTCTATAGTATGCAGACTGTTAATTTTCAGGACGTTTGAATATCCAGCAAAAAATGAGGACTTTTTCCTCAAAGTCACAAATATGACGAATGGATTATTTGAGGACTTCTATTTTATGATTATTGTAAGGACGTCTAATAATAACTAAAGAATTGTTTGATATAACACAAAATAGTGATGGCATATAGGTTTTTATTCAATTCACGCTTCTAACGTTTTTTCTCTTACATATTAATTTTTTTTCTCTGGCTGTGCAACCAGCTTCGAACTTGAACAATATTTTTATTTTTCAAGAACAATTCCGCATTTATTAGGTCCCGGATATCTATTCCCGATAGCATTTTTCCGGACGCCAAGCTCGATGTAAAACGAAATAAAACTTTTTATCGTTGTTGAGCAGTCCATCTTTGCCGAGTGCTCGACGTAAGAAACATCTTTTCTCGATGAGAATTTCTTGTATCTCAAAAATTTTAAACATCCCAATCGAATTGAAACTACATGATTTGTTCAGAACTTTTCGATAATTTTACAATTTTTTTCTAAGATTTACCGTTTGTACTTGCTTCCTCATCATTTCCATCAGACTCCGATTCTTGGCTGCCTTCTTTTTCGTCGGACGATTCATTGTATCGTTGGGCAATTTTTAATATCCTAGACATTCCCACAATGTCCGTCTGCAACACAGGCTGTCGATAAATCTCTTTATGGATCTTTTCCTCGTGGCCCATAAAGTTTGCTAGGTCAGTCACTTGTCCCTCAGAAAGATGGGGATTTATACAGCGCGTAGCTATGTGCTTTCTTAATTTCGTTCATCGAAGAGCGCTAGGAATCTCAGCATTGCACTGCTCCGAATACTTTCGCATGAGGGCAACCCGAAAAGATAAGGATTTTTCTGTGGAACTCCGGTATTTTTTCTGTGGTGTATCAGCAGCTCGAGACATTCAAAAACGCCTGAATGCACGAGCACCGGGACACCCCTGCCGAGTTTTCCGCGAATTTCAAACCGAACGTATTTTCGGGCTAATTTTTTTCCTTCCTCGCTGAGCGCGGCATACGCTTCTTTGTTAGCAATATTATCGATGCTTTTGTTAAATATATTGTTGCGAAATTAGAGCTCGCGATTATTAGGATAATTAAATGTGAGTTCCCGAGAGAAATAAGTTGAACAGGAAACGTAATAAGATGAAATAATAATTGGGTTGTATTTAAGAAAATACAGGTCTGGTCTAGCTCAAAGCTAAAACAAGACTATTTTGTACAATAATGCGGTTGTGCTTAGTAACCACTATCTTTTATCAAAATGTTAACATCTTTTATTTAGATGACTACTAGACCTTGCAATATAATCATGAAGGGTGTCTTCGACCTTTGTAACAATATAATACAACATGATCCTTTGAATAGCCCGATTTTCATATTTGGTTGTTAAATGTCCTTAGACTGCCTACTCTAGGTATATTTCTGTTTTCGCTATACCTACCTTTGTTATCTAGATCTATTCACTTACTGTCTCCCTGAAAAGTGATGATAGCCACGTGCATTATCCTCTGAGCAGATTTCAAATTATTATTATTAAATAAATTAAATAACTTCTGAAACTAAAATACTCTGTGTCAGTTTTATTCCTGGAACCCAACAGCTTTTATAGTTTTTGAAATCCTCAACGTAAATTCTCTCGAGCTCACCCGGGCGACGGCGATTAAAAATTTGGAGCGAGAGCAGAATCGCCTGGAAAGTTTGGTCCAGGCATCGACTGAAAATTTTTCTTTTAATGAATAAATATGTCTTGTACGTTCCGTTTTTAAAAATTCGTCCAGTTTTTTGACATCTTCCGTTGATGGAAAAATTAGTTTTTTCCGCCGGTTGTTCTGCGCCTGCGCTTCTGCCACTGCTCGATTCACGCTTGTGCCGTACCTTTCTGCCACCAATTTCAGAAAATCTTCGACGCGGTTTTGTTCCAGTTCATTCTCTCTTTATATTTATTCGGAGCGTAGAATATCTCCGTAATATTCCAGTAGGGTGCCCACATTTAATGCCACAGCAGGATGAGCGAATTTGTGGGCTTCTCCATTAAATTCGGCCACGATTTTTACGGCCGAAACCGCTACATCGTAGTCGCGAGGCGTGAAAACATCGACAAAACTCCTAACAGCTGGTTGTATGTCCTTTATTGCGTCCAAAAATCGGCCGAGTAAACGCAGGCGCGCCCGTACCATTTGGAAAAGATGTTGGTGTGATCCATACTTTTCGCATTGCTTATTTGCAAAGAGAATCATCAGCTCATCATATCGGATTCCTCTAACAATCGGCCCTTCCGTGAAGACGAGCTGTGACTTTTCGTCCACTCACAATAACAACTCGTTCATTTCCTTTTCCTTCCTCCGTGCATTTACGAAAGTGGTGTCGGATGACGAACTTGGCGTATTGCCCCTTGCAATTACCGCAGGTTATAAAATCTTTCGCCGTTCTTTGCATCCTCTCATTTGGCCGGCGACAAACCAAGAGCTCTCCTGTATTAGATCGCCTACCATTATTATAGAAATGATTTCCTTTCTTTCTCATCGATGCTATTATTTCTGTTCTTTCTTTACTTTTGGATGGGAGTTGAGTAAATTTTTTCACGTCCTCTTCTTTTCCGTGTACGTTTTTCAAATGACGTGCAATTTTTGCTTGAAATTTAGTGCAATAAAAATATTTTTTTTTTTCCAAATAAGCGGCGTTGATGGAGCTAAAAATGGAGCTCAAATAAGCGGTTGTTGATGGAGCTACTCTCAAATTCGCATCATCTGAAGCGGAAATCCCCGACCTGTTCAATCCCAGAGTAATGTTGAGCGATTGCTGCCGTGGCTGCATCTTTTCGGGCGAAGATTCATCGGAGGAGAGACAATATTCAGTATTCGATGAATTTTCACCGATCGGTGCATATTCCTTATCAATTCGTGAGTTTTCTTCGATCGTTGCGGATTCGCACATTGTCGATGTCAGAACTGGCTCTGGGTGACTTATTTCCGAGAAATCAGTATTAGGGATGTGCCGGATAGCGATGTGGCCGGATAACCGGATACCGGATATCTGGCCGAAGTCATTTGCCGGATACCAGATATCCGGCCGGATGTCCGGTATCCGGCACAAGAAAATCGCCTAATGTTGGGTTTCCATTGCAACTAAACACTACCATATATTCATTATACCCATTGTCAACGCTTTTTCTATGCTTCGAAATGACTGAAATCCCGCACCGTATTCGAATTCTATTTTTAATGGCGACCAAGATGGGGGCGAATGACTAGACCCTGTTTTGAAGGGACTCTAACCAAACTGTGCCGCCGCTTCCAAGCGCGTGGCGCATCGCGCCGCACCACGTAAGGACATGTGATTATAACAACCAAGATGTGTAGGCGCGTAAGGTAGCCAGGGCTACCAACCGGAAAAAGTAACTAGAAGTAGTGCGCAATATGTCTGCCTTGACAGACCGACACTCGAAAGGTACTCCTCAATAAAACAGTCATAACGTACATTTGTCGGGTTTTATTACAAGTGCCCAGTACCACCACAATTCAGAAGTGGGATAACCTAACGTTAACCGGTTATCAAAGGAAGGGGAAGCTGTGTGCTCCCTAAGAAAACAAGAAATCCGATCCGTAGAGCTCTGTGCCGCGTGTTCGGGCGTGTTGGCGTCTCATGCTTTGTGCTTCAACGAGACCGGCATTAGTAGATTTAGTGAGCTGCGTGCCCGTGATAAATCTGAAACAAAAAGAAAGTGAGCTATGTGCCAAAGAACAAGCTGAAAAAAGAAAAACATCAGTGAAAAACTCGGTGAAAATAGCAAGGACTCGAAGCGTTGGTATATATCTATATATATTAGGGAAGCGTCGGGACGCGTACAGAGTATCCGGTGGTAAAGAAGGACCACTGAATCGATAATATCGATATCTTAGCTTTACGAACACTACACAAACGAGGTCGATAAAATCTATCGACGGAAGACAAGGAGCGAGTCACGTGACAACAGTCGCACGCAGATCAGGTTAGTGCTACGAACACAACGACTCACGATGGATCCGCAACAACTAACAATGGCGCAAATAAAAGTAGTTTTGCAGCAGCGTAATCTGCTTATAACCGGACGCAAAGCAGAATTAATCATACGAATGAATGAAGCTGATCCATCAGGAAAATGGGTCGAAGAAGCTCGCCAGGCTGCCGAAGAAGAGGACGACGAGGCCCGGGGCACGTCACGGCAATCAGGTGAAAACGAGGTAAGAGGATTGGAGGAGCGAGAAGCAACCATCCGGCAAGCAGAAACAGCTCTCATGAGACGAGAACTTGAATTGTTACGACGGGAAAACGAGATGCTGAGAACGTCTCCGGCGCCAAGCTCCAGATCAACCTCTTCCAGGACATCACTGAGTGTAAAGAACGTAAGCGAGCTTCTCAGTGAATATAATGGATCGGGCGAGGACTACGAACGGTGGAAAGCCCAGGTAAATCTCCTTCGACGAACTTATGACTTGGATGATAATTCTTGCAAAGTAATGATCGGCTCTAAGCTTAAGGGAAAGGCACTGAATTGGTATCACTCCAAGGCAGAGCATCTGTTACTAACCGTAGAGCAGTTGTTGGAGCAAATGGCATCTATGTTTGACCAACGACCAGACAGACTGCAGCTGCGCAGGAGGTTCGAAGCCAGAGAGTGGCAACGCAATGAATCCTTCAGCGACTATTGCCATAATAAGATTATTTTGGCAAACAAGGTACCGATTGCTGAAGAAGAAATCATAGATTATGTCATCGAGGGAATCCCTTCAGAATATTTGAAGAATCAGGCACGTATGCAAACATTCCCTTCAGTACAAAATCTTCTTGAAGCATTTAAGAAAATTCAGCTGAACCCTCAAAAACCGTTCATTAACAAGCGTGACTATCAGCAGCCTAAAGATGTAAGAAACAAACCTAAAACCGACTCATCATACCAAGGCACAGGGTCAGCATTGACCAAGGAGGCAAACAATACTTCCAAACCTACACCTAGAGGCATAACGAAGTGCTACAACTGTAATAACAATGGCCATTATGCCAAGGACTGTCCACAACCAAGAAAGGAGAGAAGGGAACCAGCACCAAAAGAGACCGGAGTCAGGACTGACCGCCAAATTGGGTGTGTCTGTCACACCACCGCTGAAGAAGATGAGGAACGGGAACCCCAGTTCCAGTCAGAAGAAGAGGAAAGGACTTCGGACCAGGACGACGAAGAAGAGATAGCTTTCATTGACCTGAACGCCGAAAACAGAGATGAATTTCAGAAACTTACAGACTTTAAGATTAAGGAGTGTCAGCCTTTCACACTGTTGTCTAGAATAGATACAGGTTGTCCTATTAGTCTTATCCAGGAGCAATTCGTAAGTAGGAAAGCTATGAGTACCCCTGGGTGCGAATGGCAAAAATACCATGGTCTGAATCAATCAGTAGTGAGAATCGTAGGGGTAATAGACACACAAGTCACTCTTGACGGTGACACTAAAGACATTACGTTAGGCGTAGTTTCAAACGAGACCATGAATGCACCGGTTCTATTGGGAAGGGATGCGCTCAAAGTGTTTGGTTACGCCCTTACAAAAAGTCCTGCCTATGACGCTGCCGTAACTGGTATTATGCACATTGGTATGGAAGATCAGGTGGAGATCGATCAAATTAGGATTAACCCAATTATTCCGCGTGAATACAAAGATCGATTTAAGACCGTTTTCATGAAATACTATGTAAATCCGGGGCGACCCGTAAACCCCAAAATACAAGTAGAAGCAAGGATAAACTTAAAAAATAACCAACCTATTCATTTTGGTCCACGCCGACTGGCCTACACAGACAAGGAGAAAGTTAGACGTATATTAGATACATTACTTAGAGATCATATTATACAAGAGAGCAAATCTGAATATGCATCGCCTATAGTCTTAACCCGTAAAAAGAATGGAGACATTAGAATGTGTGTAGACTTCCGTGCTTTGAACAAAATCATGTCCAGGGATAACTATCCCCTACCGCTTATAGATGACCAATTAGATCAGCTACGGGGTAAAGAATACTTTAGTGGGCTGGATCTTAAAGACGGCTTTTACCATGTGATAATGGCCCCAGAATCAGTCAAATACACTTCCTTCACCACTCCCATGGGTCAGTTTGAGTATCTGCGAATGCCGTTTGGCTTAAAGATTGGACCGCAGTGCTTCCAGCGGTTTATCAATGAAGCCTTAGCAGAATATATTCGTTCAGGCGACGTTGCCGTGTACATGGATGATATCTTAATAGCAACTAAAACATTGGAAAAACACTTAGACGTACTAAAGTCCTTATTCCGCACCTTAGTTCAGAACAAATTAGAGCTGCGACTCGACAAGTGCTCCTTCCTGGAGACTGAAATCGAACACTTGGGATACAAAATCACCAAAGAAGGGTTGAGCCCGACCGATAGCGGCGTAGCCGCAGTAGTAGGTTTCCCTACTCCAAAATCGGTTAGAGAGGTACAAGGTTTTTTAGGTCTTGCATCGTGGTTCCGCCGGTATATCAAAGATTTCTCTATCATAGCTAAACCCCTGTACAATCTCGTGAAAAAGAATGCGATATTCGTCTTCGGCGATGACGAAAGACGGGCGTTTGAGTTGCTTAAAAGTAAACTAACGGAATCTCCCATCTTAGCAATTTACGACCCCCACGCAGCTACCGAACTCCATTGTGACGCGAGCGCGTTAGGATACGGAGCGGTTCTGCTGCAGATGCAGCCCGACCGTTTGATGCATCCCATCTTTTACTTTAGTCGTCGTACTACAGAAGCTGAATCCCGTTATCACAGCTTCGAGCTGGAAACGCTGGCTATCGTGTACGCCCTACGCCGATTTCGAGTATATTTGCAGGGAATGCAATTCACTATCGTATCGGACTGTAGCGCGGTAACACAGACGTTGGAAAAGCGAGACATAAACTCCCGTATTGCACGGTGGAGTTTGGAACTACAAAGTTTTGATTTTAGGATAATCCATCGACCAGGATCGCGAATGGGGCACGTAGACGCCTTAAGTCGCGCGTTTGGAATTCTTGTCGTGGAAGACAATCCGTTCGAATGGAACCTGACGGTTTCACAAAGTAAAGATCCGAAGATCTACGAAATCATGCAAAAATTAGACAAAACGGAGGACCCTCACTACGAAATGCGCAACGGGTTGATATACAAAAAGCATAAGGGTGCTAGCTTATTTCTAGTTCCCGATCAAATGGTGAATCACGTGTTGTTCCACTACCATAACGATATGGGGCACGTTGGTATTAATAAAATGGTCGAGATCATAGGACGTACTTACTGGATCCCCAGGTTGCGAATAAGATGCGAGGATCACGTTCGCCACTGTCTGCGATGCATCTCTTTCTCTCCCCAGACAGGCAAAACCGAGGGTTACCTAAACCCTATACCCAAGGGCGATAAGCCTTTCGATACCATACACATCGATCATTTTGGGCCTGTAGATCAGCGGGTAGCTCTGAAAAAACATATTCTCCTAGTGATTGACGCTTTTACCAAATTTGTTCGCTTGTACGCCACCAAAACGACTAGCTCTAAAGAGGCCGTTGATTGCTTACAACAATATTTTAATAGTTATAGCCGACCGAGAGTGATTATTTCCGATCGCGGAAGCGCTTTCACTTCTACCGAATTTGAAACGTTCCTTGAAGACTATAAGATTCACCACATTAAGATAGCGACTGGGTCCCCCAAAGCCAATGGGCAGGTAGAACGGGTTAACAGAGACCTCGCCCCAATGCTTGCCAAACTCACCAATGATTCCGAAGGAAAACAGTGGTATAAAATGTTAGGTGAGGTTGAACATTCAATGAATAATACGATTAATAGGTCGACTGGGTTCTCACCCAGTCAGTTATTGTTCGGATTGGACCAGCGTGGTCACGCAGTTGACCGAGTAAGAGACGCCGTGCAGGCACCAGCCGAACTTGGCGCTCGTAGATTGACAGAAAAGCGGGCCAAAGCGGCAGAAGCCATCGTACAAGCTCAGGCACAGCAGAAACGTACTTATGATCGTAAACGCAAAAAACCACACACCTATGACGTGGGTGACATGGTTATGATCAGGAATTTTGAAAGTACTCCGGGCATATCGAAAAAAATGATACCTCGATTTAAGGGTCCTTACGAGATTTCAAAGGTACTCCGAAACAACCGGTATGTGGTCACCGACAAACAGGGCTTCCAGAATACTCAAAAGCAGTATGTGGGTACTTGGGAGTCTCCCAATCTCCGTCCTTGGCCCTGAAAGAAAATGTGATGACAGAATATATCTAAGAAACCAAAGATTGCCAAATGTATTACCATATAATATTTACTCTTTAAAATATTACGTTTTATACTTACCTGTATTGTTAACTATTCCGATTGAACCTAGAATGTAAATTGTTGATTAGCATAACACTAGACTTAAGGATAAATATTGTCACTTATTGTCATGAATATACTTACCTCTACTTCGTTAAAATCCCAGTTTGGGACAAACTTCATGTCAAGATAAGCCGAACTGTAGGCGCGTAAGGTAGCCAGGGCTACCAACCGGAAAAAGTAACTAGAAGTAGTGCGCAATATGTCTGCCTTGACAGACCGACACTCGAAAGGTACTCCTCAATAAAACAGTCATAACGTACATTTGTCGGGTTTTATTACAAGTGCCCAGTACCACCACAGATGGCTGATAGTTTTCGAACCGGTCGCACGCCACGTGCACGTGGTAGTCCAGAAATGGTCAATAATTGATTATTCTTGTGATTGTGTATTGAAAATCGAACTCTACTAATTGCATAATGGAGAAACTAAAATCCAGTGTTTGGAAGTTTTTCAAAATATGCAAAGATGACGACAAAAAAGCTGAGTATACGCTTTGTGCCGATGATGTTTCATCTTCAGTGCGAAAAATAATACGTGGAAAAACGCCAAAATCATTTTCTACCAAACCGTTGTGGAATCATCTAGAGGAAAGGCATCCTGAGCATTACAAAGGCGTGAAAAGTAATAACGAAGAGTCTGTTGACGAAAATGACCTGTCAATCCCGTCTACTTCTAACGTGGCACAACAAGTGAAACGAGAAAGCCAACCTACCCTCGAAATGGTGATGAAAAGGAAACAGATGTGGTCTCTGGATGATCGTCGAGCCGAGAATATATCGAAAATTATCTGTGAGTTTCCCGATAGGTTTTTGATTTAAAAAAATTATGCACGCTAACTACTTTGATTAATGCATCATAACAATTAAGTCTTTTAATTATAGGTGAAATGATGGCACTAGACGCTGAGGCTTTCGCATTAGTCGAAAGAGAAGGATTCAGTCGATTAATCCAGCACTTGGCTCCATAATACCCTTTGCCAAGCAGGACGTATTTTTCGCAAAACGTGATGCCAAAATTGTACGAAAAGCTGCGCATTACGATTCAAGAGACATTGACGAATGCAGCTTATACCGTGAGAATCAGGTGAAACCCAATGGTCCATCCGCCCAGGCGGCGAATATTTGGTATTTTCATGGGGATAGCCACTCGTTGCACTGAATATCCCTAGGGTGATTTTGGCGCGCGGTCGATGAAACTCGGCAGATCGACCGCGCGCCAGGATCACCCTAGGGATTTTTCAGCGCAACGACTGGTTAGCCCGCTAAAAATACCAAATATTCACCGTCTGGGCGGATGGACCATTCGGTTTCACCTGATTCTCACGGTATATCTTTCACAACAGATATCTGGACTGCTACTACTAATAACGAGTCTTTTATTAGCTTAACCGGTCACTGCTTGTCGTCAAAAAACATGCAAAGGCAGGTATATGCACTAGAAGCCAAACACTTCCCTGACAGCCATACTGGCTACAATATTTCAGAGGTGTTGAATAATGCTCAGGAGAGCTGGAAAATTCCTAACGAAAAAATTCACGCATCGTAAGAGATAATGCTGCAAATATGATTGCAGGGACAAGTATGTAACTGATATTCTATAAACGAATAATTTGGAAATTAGTCGCTGTAATTAAACAAAAAATAATGCAGAGAATTATACAATTGTTTGTTACCATTTTGTGTTCACAGATCTCATGGTGGCAGAAAGTGTCGGCTGCTTCATCCACTCTCTACAATTGGTTATACACGATGCCATTTTTTTGCAACGAGGTGTGGTTGACATTCTAGGGAAGTGTCGGAAGATAGTCACTCATTTCAGTCATTCTTCGCTTGCCTGCACGAAACTGAAGAAGATTCAGGACAATTTAAAGCTCCCAACACATAAATTGATCCAAGATGTACCCACTCGATGGAATTCAACGTTCTACATGCTAAGGCGTCTGCACGAACAAAAACAAGCTGTGACTGCATATGCAGCTGAATATGAAATCCCCACCCTTACTGCCAACCAGTGGAATACAGTTGAGAGTATAATTCGTGTTTTGCAACCATTCGAGGAAATGACCAAGCAAGCAAGTACGGATGCTGAAACGATCGGGTACGTCATTCCTGCAGTGGCAACATTAAACACTTATCTCTCGAAGCGGCAGAAGGATGCGGGGATACTGCTCCTTAAGCAGAAATTACAAAAGGCCCTTTAAAATCGTTTTTTTGAGTTCACAACCACAAGGTAATATTGATGCATAAGCTTATAACTTAGAAATTCAAAATTATTTATCAATTTTGAAATCTGACAATCATTCAATGTTGTTCAACAGGACTAAACGTGCAAAGGAATCGGCCCTTTGTACTTGCGACCTTCCTTGATCCGCGATACAAAACTCGCTTTCTACAAGACGCATCAACGGCTCGAGGATGGATAATCAGTGAATTAGTTGCAGCTAGCACCAAGGATCCGCAACAAACTGCAAACAGAAAAGAAAATTCGAACGCCCTACCAACAACCAGTGAAGACCAGGCTGATATCGGTGCTGATACTCATGAAAACATATGGCAATGTTTTGACGAAATTGCCCACGTTTCGAAGTCTGACGAGGACAGCAGTCTCGAGGAAATTGATGGTGCTGGAAGAAATGATCCAGAGGTAGTACAGTTCGAGCGACAACCGAGTGATAGAAGTCGAAAAAAAATTGCAGCGTACAATGCAGAACTCGATAAATATCTTGCTCAGCCATTATTACCGAGGGAAGAAAATCCCTTACTGTGGTGGAGACTACACGCCAAGGAGTACCCAAAACTCACACCACTCGTACTGAAATACTTAAGTGCCCCCCCTTCTTCCGTAAATTCAGAAAGACTGTTTAGTGCAGCAGGAAGAATTTATACGGAAAACAGAAACCGTTTCCTGCCGGAAAATGCAGAAAGGCTCCTGTTCGTTATGAAGAATATTAAAATAGTAAATTTTGTCTACTAAAACTTTCAACTTTGTTCCCTACCAAGGAAATAACTGGGCACAACATAGAAATAACATGGCATTGAAGTTTAAACAATAAACAATATAAACATCAAAGTATGAAACTGAGAATTTGTATTTACTGCTTATTCTATATTTGACCACTTTAATTTTTTGTCCATTTCTTTCATCTTTACTAATAGTACAATTATCTTCTGGGCAATACATTGAAGATTATTGCTATCCGGTTATCCGGTTATCCGGCCGGATAGTAAAAAACAGGCCGGATAGGCCGGATACCGGATACTTACCGGATATCCGGTACATCCCTAATCAGTATTATGAATAACTTGATATTCCTTTTCAAACGGTGGAGCGTTGTACGTGGCGTTTTCGAGAAAAGCGTATTCGAGATTATCTTGCGGATCTTCATTGTTTGAAGATTTTTCTCAAAAGCATTATAATAAAGTTGATTTCGATACTACACAAATGAAAGATGAATTAAAAAGAATTTTATTTACCAAAATTTAAAATTTGAGATGGTTGAATTGAGGCGAAAAGCGGGAAGCTCAACAATTCATCGCTTACAATGCGAGGCTTTTTGAAGGATGTCACATCGATGTCGTTCAAGCGAACGGCTTTTTCAACGATGGTGCCACCCAATACTTCTAAATATGAATGCAAATACATTTTGTTTAAAAGAACATCCGAATAACTTATTTTCTACATACTTATATTTACCAATTTCTGAAATATTCAGTGGATACGTGAAATTTAAATTTGGCTAAAGATTTTCTTATTCGTCGATTTCCTCATTTTTCGGTATATCTTTCACTATCATAGCCTCGTAATTTATAAAATCTACCATTAAAAAAAAAAAAAAAAAATTACTAAAATTTATGAACAGAAAAATCAATGAATCAATTGATTCAGTTTAAAACTATCGATAAAATGAATATTTTGAAGACTGTCCTTAAATAATACAAAATGTTCGTAGACAAGTCCTCAAACTATCCATTTCATCAGTTTTCGTTATTGCAACGAACGTAACTATCGTACATTTTAAGGACCATCTTCCTTCTAATAAGTCTTTAAAAAATACGATCTCTTCAGTGTTATAGCTTTTTCAAAGCTGTATTGGTGAAAAATAAACTCGACTGCTTATATTTACCAATCCGTGGAATATCCAGTGGATAGGTTGAGAACCCAATAAACACCGGTTCGTATAAATAACGTATAAACAAATCATATACTCTACGTATATTATAGGGAAGAATGTTCTTCAGTTAAACTAATATTTGACGTTATTGAGAAACGTGTATATTGAAGCGTTCAATATCGATAAATATAGTACGTTTAATACACGTCTTTTGATTCGAATTTATTTCATAATTAGTTGCTCCTTATTCGTCGTATGCACGTACAACAAATACTCATATTATACGTGGACGCTTTACGGTATGAAAACGTTTCAACAAGTAATATATTCCACGTATATAGTAGGGAAGAATGTTCCTCATTTAAACTGATATTCGACGTTTTCGAGGAACGTATACGTAAAACGTTCGGTATTATTCAATTTTGCACGTATAATACACGGATTCTTTTAGAAATTATCCTGATATTAGTATTGGTCCTTATTCGTCGTATGCACGTATAATGGACATCTATATTATACGTTATGTGCATACGTATAATCACGGGGGTAATTCGCTCAGCTTTCCAGTGTAATAGAAAATTACGCGTTTATTATCCGACTCTATATTCGTTTATCATAAGTATGTTCGGCGATTTTATTTAATCAACATATCCGTTTCGACACTCTGGAAAAATCCGTTAATTATACAGATGATTGGGGAACGTTTCTAGCTGGAATAAACGAATTTAAACACGTTCATTATACGTATTAACGTAGAAGCCATCCTCCAAGCCAACATCAAGAACCATTTTCAGATAAAGGACATTTTTAGAAAAATAAAAGGTATATGTATCAGAAATATCATATAATTATATCTTTTTTATATAATCAGATTACACATATGCAATGCGACTGAGTCTTACAATTAGTATGCTTCTTTCGAAAGCTTTCGAACTAGATTTAACGTGAATATCATCTCTTAGGTTCATCTTAACTTCATATAAATCAGTCTTTTTTTCATACATGGTAATGGAATAATAATAATAATAATAATATATATTTACTTTTTTCTCACCTCGGTCTTTTATGTATATTTTTTTTTCGTATGATTATATATATGTAGTATATATGCTAGGGGTTTCAAAAAAAATTTTTTTTTTTTTAGGTCTCATATAGTCTCAGAAGTTACTTTGAGAACCGAACAGAATTCTCCTGAAAATTCAGCCCCATATCTCAAAAATTGAGCTGGCGTCCGAGAGGCAATTTTCCCATCTGAAATGCACGTAAAAATTTTTTTTTTTTATATTTTACGTCAAAAAAGCTATGAATGAATTTTTTCTTGGAATTTTGATCGGCATGCCCTTATTGGAAGATGAATTTTCTACAAAAAAGTCTTGTATGATTATATCCGAAAATTCAACAGGAAAAAAGTTATAGCTTTTATGAGTCAATAATTGTTTTTTGTTTTTTCTCATTAAATCGATAAAAAAGATTTTACCTGTTCAAGTTACGGACATAATCATATAGGACTCTTTTGTAGAGAATTTAATTTCCTAAGAGGACATACTGATCAGAATTCAACAGATGTTGATGTAAAATATAAAAAAAATTTTTACATGCATTTCAGATGGGAAAATTTGCCCCTCGGGCGCCAGCTCGATTTCTGAGATATCAGGCTGATTTTTTAGGAGAATTTTGTTTAGGTCTCAAAGTAACCTTTGAGATTATGAGACCTCAAAAAAGGAAATTTCTTTTTTCGAAACACCATAATATATGCGTCATATTTGCTTTTTTTTTTTTCAAATAGTATTCGAGTCATAACATATTTCGTATTGTTTATACTTTGTTTATTTAACATTATCTCTAGAGTTTTTTTCCTTGGCATGCATTTCTATGTTTAGCTTGCTTCAACCAATCTTTCATAGCGGAAGCGATTTGAACGTCTGTGGCATCTGGAGAGTCCGGAAAAGCAATTTTTACTGCAGCTGCAAAGAAATATCACTTTTTGATAAGCATATGCAATTGTCATACTCATCAGACGAAGCGGTGCATGAGTATAAAGTCCATTTTATTTTGTAGGATATTATATGTATACCTGTTATTATTTTTACCATTTGAGTGCTCTGGAATGGCTGTTTCTTGTCTCTTCCCGCCCAGTTGAATTGCATCGCAACTTTATTCGTTAGTATGAATTTGAGAATATTCATAACACTTTGGCGAATGTTGATACCGCCAATAGCAGCAAGTCGGTTTGTCTGCATTGACATAGACAAACAAAAAATTAATAACCTGATTATAAATTCGATTGGTTTCCAATTTTCGTACGAAATTTTTGAAAAGTGTAATAAAAAATTGCAGGCTACAAGTCGGTAGAATGAAAAAATTACTGCGCCCAAAATGAAAAAACGAGATCAAATTCAATACTGCAAAAAATTACATTTCCGGAAAGTAAATATTGAAGTACGTTCTGCAATGAATGAGATGATATAACTTATACGGCAAATGAACCAATGATTCTTACAAAATAAGTTTGATAAATTTCTTCCTGAAGAAGCATGTCGAAACTTTTGAAGTCTTCCATTGTATCTATGGGCACACTAGGAAAATTATCAGGTTTCACAGCTGGTGTAATTTGTCCAAATTTAGAGCATCTTGCCAACTGATTGACCGAAGTATTGATTTGCGATATTTCGCTTTCTAGAGTCCCAAAACGCGTCAACACTTCTATTTGAAATTGTTCTTGTGACATGCTTTTGAATTTGTGATTCTTGATCTGAGATATTTTTGAAGTTAAAGGTGATGATTGTATGGTTCGATCGTTGTCTTCTTGAAAATTGTCTGTTATCGATTCTAAACCAGTAATACTTCTTGTTAATGCAAATGATTTGGGCGAAGACGGAAGCTTCGAACCATGACCCATTGCTTTGATATTGGTAATATTCATGAGTGTGGCTTGACCATTAGGCTGAGAAGAATTGATTACAGGAACTTCTACCATATCTTCATCCTCAGTATCATTCTCCTTATCATCGATTTCAGTCGATGAACCATCAGAAGATGAATTAGGCAGAATATTCTTTCCAGATTTTGATTTGCCAGAAACAGACTTTTTATTTTTACGGCCCTTGATCTTATGTCTGCGTTTTATGCCTTGATGTTTTGGTTTGCTTTTGTTCACTGTTTCTGGTGAAGCCTCGTGGTCGGAAATAATCCGGTGTTCACGTGAAGGTTTACTTGAAATCATCTTCACTTGCAAAGCACTATCACCACTATCAGTAGTACTCTGTTCGATAATTTCTGTAAGGTCTTCTTGGAGAGAATCGTAAGCTTCTGGAACGAGAATAATTATTTCATCAATTATTTCATTTTTATGGGATTCAAATCACTGAAATCTCATTAATTAGCTTGAAAATTGCCATCACAAAACAAGATTTTGACAAAGTATATTTATGTGAGTATATAATAGAAAATTTTACGAACGATTAGTATTTTACCTGATGATTTTACGACTCTGTGAACGTTATATTTAGGCCACTTAGTGTCATAAGGTGCGTTTGTTTTAATGAGTTTAACGAGATCTTTCTCTGTTTTTACACGAGGCCAGTAACACACTGTGTTATCGTTGTGCAGCCATATTATTGGCACCACAGCATACTCTTTAATCTTCTGATTATTGGCTTTTAGAAATTCCACAATGGCATACATCTTCTATGATATCTAGAACAATATACGATCCAATTATTTTAACTAACTCTTGATCATAAGCACAGAAAAATAAAACAAATAAATTTTCAGTCGGGTACTCAATTATGAATATCGTAGGAATTGTATCAGATCTACATTTCAAAGTTCGTAATCTATCAGAATAATTGATTAATATTAAGAGCACCATTTTGGTCAGTGGATGTTCCCGCTCACCAAAAACTCCTCTGATATTTTGACCGTAAGTTGCACGAGAGTCAAATAACGCGTTGAGTATGAATGAAAAAATAAAACAGTCGAACTCGAAAATTTAGAATGGGAATCAGAAAGTCACTTCGTAACTGTAATCTGTAAACTTCGTCCATCTCATTTTCATCGATAATATCAAGATTATCATATTTGATCTGGTACATAACTTGGCCGAGTATACATTTTGTTCAACGCTTCGCAAGAGTATGTTAAATTAATAATCAAAAATTGTACGTCCAAACGATCAGTCTTCTTAATAGAACTATAAGTAATTAAACTAAATATAGTGTATTTCTGTACACATTAGGATTATTATATTTGATGCAGTAACGGAAACACAGCGAACCCATTTTTATACGGAAAGTAGAGGCATTTATGTAAGATATCTGTTACGGAAAATGTTATAGGATTGCGCGATCCTCTGATAAAATAGATCCCTAATTTGGACGAAGGAAGTGGCTGCTTATATAAATCTCGAACGTACATGAATGGAATGCCAATTAACTTGTATTGTCCTGCAATAAAATGAATCGATTTGATACTGCAAATTTGACTGTCCACGACAACGACATTGTTCGGTTTATTTATGGAAATTGTAAATTCTTTAGCTACCAAATTCTGACATTGAAATGATTCGGAATCGTCTATTGTGTATTGAATTCCTTGTGCAGTATATTCGGAATCAGAATGAAGTTCCGAATGGCCAGAAGCATTGATCAAATTTCCTTCCATCAATCGATTACAAATTTGCGATAACGGTTCTTTTTTCGAACGAATACGTCTCTTTAATTGTCCCAGATAGTTTTCATATGGAAAACAACTGTATTCCTCTAACGTGCCATATAAGTTTACGTCATCACAAACATGTAATAAAGAATGTACGTTATACACAACAAATTCTTGACCATATAAATCCGCACCTTGGGTGACAAAATCCGACAATGCTTTTTTCGCAACTTCCATATAACGAGAAATCAGTGTTTTATTACTCAAAATAAATACAGCAGTATGCAGCAGCATGAGATGGGCATACTGTTCCTTGCTCAAAACCTCACGCATTAAAACGGGACAAGTATAAAGCACGAATAATCTAAACTCTGTAGCTTTCCAGCGATCTATATCCGAGAACCCTCTACACTTTCGAGCGAAATTGTTTGGAATATAGTCTTTCAACCCGAATGATAATTGGTCGACTAGAGTTTGCACAAATAATCTAGATAACCGGAATTTACGTATACCAGCCAACCAATATTTCTTGATTAATCTTTTCACAACGCCCAGATATATTAAGTGCATTGGATCTAAGACGAACTGTGAAGCAAGCCCAACCAGCTTTAGTAATGGTGATTTTTTCTTTATGTGCTTAGACGGTTTCTCGAGATAAAAATGTTTATCTTTCCTTCGACCGTATTTTTTACCGGCGATTGGATAAAATAAAAAACAATTAACTTTTATCGCCCTTTGTTTACATCTCTCGCATCCGTGAAAGCTACAATGCGAGGAGATTGATTTCAGCATTGCTCTCGCAGGCGCGTCACAAGAGAAGCATCCGATTTTTACCCGATAACATTGGTTATTATAGATAAATCCCGTTTGTTGTAATTCCTCCATTTCCTCAATAAAATGTTTTAAATATAAATCTAATGGCTCCGGCTTATCTGTTCCGCAAAAAATGGCTACAGCAAATGGATTTTTATCTTTTAAAGACGTGCTCCTCACCAAAATGGGCCAGAACTGCATCTTGCTACTTTTGAATATTGGTAACCCATCGATGTTACAATCAATCGATATTTCAATGACATCTTGCGAAGCGTTATCACTTTCGAAACGCAGTTTCCGTATGAGACCAGCCTCAATTCCAAAGTAGACCATTTTTCCTGTCTCCAACTTGATGGACTTTCTGCTTCTTGGTGTCCCCAAAAGACTTCTCGCGGATGTGGGTAAAAATGGATATTTTGGTTTTATCAAATTTATTATTTGTTGTATTGCTGATTGAGATGCATTGTTCATGTATGCTATTTTCCGTAATTCGTTGATGAAAATATCATTTTCATTTTCACTACCAGCTTTTGGAACTTTCATAGTTTCTTGTGAGTTCTGGTTCAAAGTTATGATTGCTGAAGGGTTCTCGAATTCGGATTCGCTATGAGTTAAATCCGGTGAATCAATGCTCTCGACATTGGAAAGGTTCGTGCTTGCATGTTCCTCGTTCAACTCGTGTTGATCGTTTCGATCGTATCGAACGTTCAATTCTTGATCTGTTCTAATCGAGAAGAATTCTAATATCTCACGACGATGCATGCGGCGTAAATATTTACGAGTATAGACTTTTTTGCTCGAGCGAACCATTGGGGTTTATTTTTTTTAATGTTTGAATGGAATTTTGATTTCACTTATGGGGCTCTATTTATGTATAATAAGTTCTGATTGCAATATGGAATCTGAAACAAATCATTTAAATTTGAAACATCCGTGAACCGTATGTAATTTGTAATTGATACTAGTACGGGGTTTCTAGAAATGAAGGTTCCAATATTTTGAGTTTCTGATTCCCGTGAAATTTTGTATCAAGTTCCTTTTTCCAACCCAGAACAAAACTTCAAAGCGTTCTTTAGCATTCACTTACAGACGTTGCGTATCGACTTTTGAAATATTTCGTAATTTATTCTAGTCTTCATTCCGAATGAAAACCATTGAATTCCAGATTAACATTTCGCTATAATATTTGATGTTGTGTAAGAAATTCCTCGCTTGAATTTGAGTATTTGGTCCCTCACAAACTTTTTTCTAAACTGATTATTTAGCATTGAATTAGTGCTAAAATTATCGATTAATCGGGGCTCCCAAATGAAGAAACTTTGATGTGAAACAATTTTTTCAATAAAGTTTATTTCCCGAAATATTCACGTTTTTTAGGTTAAAAAAAAAACACTCTGTAGATGTAATGAATTACCGAATATGAACGTTTTGAATTGTCGTATTTTTATATTATTTTAGGATGAATAAAATAGAAAGATTCACCGAAACTGGAATTGAATGATGGAAAACGGAGAATAATAAAAATTAATACAGAAAAGACATAGTATGATGTTGCCGCGGCGTGTACAAAGAAATCTTTGTTGTCAATTTTTCAAACGAATATCTCATGATCATCGGTGAGCAATAGCTGTATTCACGTTTTGAATTATCATGTCTTCCATCATTCTCTCAATCGGTATCAAAAGAGTAAAAAATGGAAAAATAAAAGAACGATTCATATAAACTGAAAACAATCAATAATGAAAAACGAAAAGTAGACCAAAATAATGGCAAAAGAGATGATTTTCATGATAAAAACGCCCACATGAATTGAAAGAGTAATTACAATCGTAGTAATACGATTAAGATGGTCAGAAGAGAACAAGAGTAGTTTGTAATTGAACAAAAAAATATATATATGTAAATCGCACATAGATTTCGAGCGAGTTTCGATATATGTACTTGGAAACGAAACGTATATTAAACGACTTTTAAGTATATTGTAGAATATACATAGTACAGCGAATAATGCACAGTACATTATCCTTTCAACATGAACAAAGAAATCCTTGAATTTGTTGTACATTTTTTCACGATCATCGATGGACGATAGCCGTAACAATGCTTTGGATTAGTGGTGGCTTTCATTATTCTATCCATCCAATGGGTATTGAAAAAGAAAACTAAAATGAAAAAATAATAAAACAACCCATCAAAACTGGAAATGATCATTAATGGAAAACGCAATATCAGAAAAAATCTAGAGAATATGATAATGATCGCAATTATTGTAGCAATTATCAAACGAAAATGATTATAAACTGAACAAAAAATCATTCGTTATCTCAAAACACAGATTAAAAACGTTCTCAAACGAAATCGAGGTTTGCCGGCAAAAGCGTATACGAAACGTATTTTACGTATATTATACGAATTATAATCCGAATCATACATCCTAGTTCTGGGTATTCGGCAGGGGCAAATGAATTCACTTTGTAATTAGCATCGAAGTCATTATAATGAATACCATATACTTAACTTGAATAACTACTCACCGGATTGTTTCTTGGTGTCTCGATTAGATGATACACAAATTATCAACTACAAAAAAACACTTATATGCCTTCGGTGCCACGTGGTAGAGCGTCCCCCTCGTCTTCCGAGTGCTGCTTCAATTAAATTAGCTTCAACTGTTCAAGGCAGCGTGCCCGGCACACTACAAACGTACTGCGCATGCGCTGAAACTGCGATGCAGGGATCACAGGCAGCCACTATGCAGGCAGACGCATGTTTTCGCAAGGAAAGTCCAAATGGGCGAACCAATAAGTGTGAGTGAGAACCATTTCGGTTATATGAATAGCGTAAGCGCCGTCCCTTTCTACTCTGCAGTACACAAGCCTACCTTAGAAAAAGAGAGGACAGTGGTATACGCTATGCATACATATATGACCGAATTGGTCGCACTGGCACTTATTGGTTCTCCTATATGGACATTATATTTCAGCAACTGGACTACACTATTATACTAGTGAAGTGTAGATATATATATATCTTATTTTTTTACGTGTAATGAGATATAACATAGATAAGGATAAAATGCGTGTATTATTCTGTAACTCGGACAATCATGGAAATATCGCTACACCAGAACGTGTATTATACGCCTTTGAATTTGAGAGAGTAAGCGTATAAAACACGTATTTTTTACACGTCTGAAATTTCCGAGAAAATACGTGTATTATTCTGTAACTCGGACAATCGTGGAAATGTCGCGAAGCCGCAACATGTATTACACGTCTTTAAATTCGAATAAATAGACGTATAAAACACGTTTTTTTTACACGTCTGAAATTTCCGACAAAATACGTGTATTATTCTGTAACTCGGACAATCGTGGAAATATCGCGAAGCCGCAACATGTATTACACGTCTTTGAATTCGAATAAATAGACGTATAAAACACGTATTTTTCACACGTATGGAATTTCCGACAAAATACGTGCATTACTCTGTAACTCGGAGAATCGTGGAAATATCGTAAATTAGAAACATGTGTTATACGTTTCTAGTTCCTATTGAATAAACGTGAGGTAATTGTATTCTTTATACGTGTAAAATTTGCGATAAATAACGTATATTATCTGTAACTCGGACAATCATGGAAATATCGCTACACCAGAACGTGTATTATACGTCTTTGAATTCGAAAGAGTAAGCGTATAAAACACGTCTTTTTTACACGTCTGAAATTGCCGACAAAATACGTGTATTATTCTGTAACTCAGATAATTGTAGAAGAATCACAAATTTGAAACATCTATTATACGTAATCAGGTTCAGTTGAACTAACGTATGAAACACGTATTTTTCAAACGTACAAATGTTCCGTAACTTTGAAGTTAAATCGACGTTTAGGTATCATTTTATTCGTTCAAAACACGTGTGTAACTAACGTATAATTATATATAAGTTGATAACTGTTTCGCATATACGTATAATATTCTTGTTACTGTAAACGTATACCAAAAATCGACTAATCACACGTATATTCCACGTACAATATACGAACCGGTGTTTATTGGGAAGTACTCCAATATTTCATATTAGTAGTTTTGTTTTGATGCTCATTTAGTTTTTATATATTACATTAAGAGTTGGCTTTGTATGAATAATTGTTTGGATAGTTGCTATGGAGTGGAAGAAAAGGCACTCGTAATAAATATTGGAAATAAACGGACGTGTTTTAAGTGATTAATTTGAATCGCTGCTTCTAAATTAATATACTTCATTTAAATCATATCCATTTAATCATTTAACCAATTCATTCCTTTGTCGAGTCAGGTATTGGTTGTGGAATAATGTTTTAAGGTCATCCGAAAGGACTATCACAAGATTTTAAGCCACATAATGTAAAGGTATCCGGGCATTAAAATATAAACGGAGTTACATCATTGGTGAAGATCTGTGAGATCTGTAAAACGTTATTTTAAAGGGAGAAAGAAAAGTCAGCTGACATACTAATTTTAAATAAACCAACAGCGCAGAACGACCCATAATTATAATCATTTCCACAGTTTTTCTAACTTGTGAAGGATTTTGTGACTGGTTTCAAAGGACGTTTCATAGTTTCGTATCAAGAAAATTCCTACTCCCGTCACAGAATTTTTGGCGACCGTGACAGGACAATCTGACGATCTGAAGTGTTTATTTAAAAATAATCAAAAATTAAAATAAATAAACAAGAATAATAAATCTCCATTGAACTATACTCAAGTGATTATTGAACATTTGGACTTTTGAAGATGAAATTAATCGCGACTCGAGTGCAATAGAAGACCGCTTCTAGAAGCTATTTATCGGAGTTGAAGCATAGTGGCCGTAAAAAAAAAGAGTGTCAGATTATAATTTGTTATAAACAGATAAAAGACAATCTACTGTTTTGATTGACATACTTTTGTCAATTCGTAATTTTCTTCATTGGCTATACCAACCAAAACCTATGCCTATTCGAGAACCACTATACCAGAATATTCAGGGGAAAGGGGATACCTTCTTGCTGGTCGTGAACAGAATGTGATCAACATCTGTTTCTTGAGACAACTGAGTGACGGAAAGACCACCGTCGATTTTACAGCAGCTGGGAAGTTTTCACTTATTTTTTTTCTTTTACCTTCGATATCTGCCGTCAGTGGACACGGGGAAAGAGGAATATACATACTTTTTCATACTTTTAATTTTATAATTTTAATTTCCTTCGAACTTTGCTTCGTTAAAATTTACTATAATGGGCAAGAAAAACCTTAGATCCAATCGGTTTGCAAAATCATTAGATCTCTTAGAAGAGGATGATTTGAGAAATAAAGATTCCAGTAATATTACGACTCCTGAAAGGGAACAAACAAACAGTCCTTCTGTGGGTAATACTAATGAATTGCCAAGAAATCCTAACCGAAATAATTCAAATCAAAATGATTCGTTATACGAAGAATTCCTCCTATTCATGGAATTTAAGAATAGATTTCAATCCAATCCTATTTTTCCTAATATTAAGGATAATAATCCTATACCACAAACGTCTCATTTTCCTGATGTTCCACTTCCTAGATTTGGGGAAACACCAGTACGTATTTTACCCAAACCAGATCGGGAGGCACTGCCGAGATTTGATGGGTTTTCTGATAAGATGCATCCCATGCGTTTTCTCGATCAAGTCGAGGACGAATATTACTGGGAACAACGTGATGATAGAGCTCGACTCAACATTGTCCGTCAACGCCTTATGGATGCAGCCAGTGTCTGGTACAACGCTCAACAATTTGAGTCGTACAAGGATTTCCGTCAAAAATCTATTAATCAATTCTGGGGCAAAGAGAGACAATATAAGGTTCGAAAACAATTATTCACTTCGAAATTTGCTTTTTCTGTGGGTGATAGTCGGGTAGGTTACGTTCATCGAATGGTAGAACAGGCAAATTACCTGGACCTTAAGATCGAGGAACGTGAACTTGTAGATATGCTCATAGAGCATTTTGATAAAAACATAGACGTTGCCATATTTTTAGCCGGTAGGAATTATTTAACGATAGCCGAATTGGTGGAAGGATTAGAAAAGATTGAACTTTTATTAACTAGAAGGGACAATTTTTCAGGATTTCAAAAAAGAATCGCTCTGCCGGAAAGAAACATGAGTAATAACCCAAATAGTGCAGCTCCGATAAACTCCGATAGATCTAAAGGGTACGACCCACTGCAGAGACCGAATAATAGTAATTCTTCTAATTATCAACCGAATAATAGATTCAATAATAATTCGAATAATAGATATCGTGACTCAAAAGCAGGAGCAATAAATAATATTCAATTATTAGAAACCTCTGAATCCAGAGAAGTTGACAACCCCGAACAGGAAATGGTTACCATAAAAGCTGAGTCCGAGACAGTCAGTCATCAGGAAAACTAGAAAAATCCACCTTTAGAGTCCCGATTGGTGGAAGAAATTTATTAACAATTTTTGGGACAGACGAAGATCTGTTAGCAGAATCGCAGAAACAAATCAACGATTATTTAATCGTGAGACCTACTTTATCCGCTAAGCTAGAAGATATTAAAGTAGACGTGCTTTTTGATACTGGAGCCGAATTATCTTGTATGTCTGAAAAGTTTTTCGAATTAATCAAAGAATCATTCATTTCATATGAGATTTTACCCCTAACAAGTATCAATCTCCAGGGTGCATTTGGTTCGAAAACTAAACTAGTTTCCAAACAGATTCGTGTAGAGTTAGAATTTAACCAGATTAAAATTTTATCGATTTTCCTCGTAGTTCCAAAATTAAGCAGACCACTTATTCTTGGCACAGACTGGATGTCAGAACACAAGGTTCAGATTGATTTTTCCACTTCCTTGATCCATATTAAAGAAAAAAAAATCCCTCTCAACATGTATGATAAAGACGGGCACACAGTGTTTAAATCCGAAAATCAAAGTACCATTTTGTCTATAATCAAAGAAAACATCGATGCTTATACTCACTTGACAGATATTCAGGTTTTCGAGTTAGATTCTTGGTTAAAAAAAAATAGTTCTGTTTTTAGCGACGAACCTGGTCTAACAAACAGGTACAAACATAGGATTGTCTTGTTTGACGATACTCCTTTTTTCAAAAGACAATATCCTATTCCGTTTGCACACAGGGAATCTACGAATAAACAGATAGAAGAGATGTTAGCCGCGGGAGTTATAGAAAGACGTCCTACTCAATATATCAATCCTTTGGTCACTGTAGTTAAACCTACCGGGGAAATCCGACTCTGTATGGACGCAAGGTTCCTGAATTCCAAAATGGAGAAGGATTTTGAAAAGCCACCCAATCTTGATGAGATTTTAATAAATCTGTCGGAAACTCGATTCTTTACCACTCTTGACCTTTCAAGCGCCTATTGGCAGATTCCTCTGTCAGAGGAATCAAAATGTTACACAGGGTTTATGTATAACAACCGCAGTTATGTATTCAATAGATTACCTTTCGGTTTATGTACAGCCGTAGCATCTTTTTCTCGAGCCATGGATAAAATCTTAGGTTCGGACGTTAAAACATTCTGTATCAACTATATTGATGATATTCTGATAGCGTCACCATCTTGGGAACAACATTTAGAACATGTAAATCTTATTTTAACCCGTATCCGACAAGCCAACATGACGGTCAAATTAAAAAAATCTAAATTTGCCAGACAAGAACTGGAATTTCTGGGTCATAAAATTGACAGAGAGGGTATGCAGGTTCAGTCTAAAACAATTAATAACATCAAAGAATTTCCTATACCTAATAGCAAGAAGAAGCTACAATCTTTCCTTGGACTTTGTAATTGGGAACGTAGATTTATTCCCAATTTCACTGAAACAGTCTTTCCTCTACAAAAATTCTTGAAAAATGATGTCAAGTTTTCCTGGGATTCGGAAGCCCAAATAGCTTTCGAACGAATCAAACAGACACTTTTTGATACGTGTAAATTATATCATCCCAATCCTGGCCACGGTTATTTCTTGGAATGTGATGCATCAGGACATGGACTCGGTGCAAAATTATATCAGATTGATACGCGACAGGAACCTAGAGTCATTGCGTATACAAGTAGAACATTAAAGGGAGCAGAGCTCAATTATACCACGACAGAAAAAGAGGCGCTCGCGGTTATATATGCTCTAGAAAAATGGAGAATCTATTTATTAGGAGCTAAAATTACCATACGTACTGATCACCGGGCTCTGGAATTTCTACAGACCTGCAAACTAACAAATGCGCGGTTAACTCGTTGGATTCTATTCCTTCAACAATTCAATTATAGTATAGAATACATACCGGGCCTATCAAATGTCACCGCGGACACTTTGTCACGGTTTCCGGAAGCAAAAAACAAGGCAGAAAAGGAGTTACAAGAAAATCTTGAATCTTTTAAAACATTCGAGATCTCATTGCTGGAAGAGGTAGAGAGCAGGCTAGCATATGAAAGATTAATTAAAAAAATTAAGGAACAACAGATAATTCAAAGGGAGATAATCATAGATAAAATACAGAACGAATATAGACTTAGGGTCTTACCGAGAGAACAGGTGAACAATCTTCTCTTCCTAAAAATAGATGACCGATGGCTATTATTCATACCACAGAACTGTGAAATTGAACTAATCAAAGAAATCCATAGGAAACTCTTACATTTCGGTACCAACAAAATAATTGCTTATATTAAGGAGCGTTTCTACTTTTCCGCGATAGAAAAAAAAATCAGATTAGTGATTAGATCATGTGATCTTTGTCAGAAAAGTAAATTCTATCAACAAAATAAAAAGGGAAAAGCTAAATCCATAATAACGGAAAACCCACTGGACGCGATAGCTATTGATTATTTTGGACCCTTACCAACTGGTAAATCCGATCTTAAGTATGTCATAGTGTTCATGGACTTGTGTACACGACTTGTAAAACTTTATCCAGTTAAAAGCCTCAAAACAGAGACTCTTATTCATCAAACTGAGAATAAATTTATCCCTGTAGTGGGAGTTCCTAAAAGTGTTTTAACTGACCACGGAGGTCAATTCATATCAGATAAGTGGAAAAACTTTTTGAAAAAAAAAAACATCCGACTTAGTCTAACCTCCGTCTATCACCCACAGTCTAATCCTGTAGAAAGGGTTATGCGTGAACTAGGAAGAATACTACGAGCTTATTGTTTTAATAAACATTCCAACTGGGTAAAATGGATCAAGCCCGCGGAAAGAGCCATAAATAGTACCAGACACTCTGCAACTGGATTTAGTCCTTATTCCTTGTGGCCGGAACTCGACTTGAACGACGAAACGCCTGAGAATATCGAGTTTCCTCCCAATCAAGGGTTGATGTCTTTGAATGAAAAATTAATTAAGGCTAGAGAAACGAATCGTTTAATATCGGAAAAAAAAAATCAAAAATTAGATGAGAAAAATCGAAAAGAAATTAACTTTAAAGTTAACGATTTGGTTCTCGTCAAAGTCCATAAGTTATCTAGCGCAAAGGATGTAAAAATTCGTAAACTTTTTTTAGTATACGAAGGTCCTTTTCGAATAAGAAGAGTTATCAATGACAATGCTTATGAACTAGCATATGAGAACGGCGAAGTTTATGGTACTCATAATGTTATCTATCTACGACCTTATTTCATACATCAACATAATCCTGAATTATTGGAATAAGTTGATGTAGGGGGGGACTGAGAAGTACTCCAATATTTCATATTAGTAGTTTTGTTTTGATGCTCATTTAGTTTTTATATATTACATTAAGAGTTGGCTTTGTATGAATAATTGTTTGGATAGTTGCTATGGAGTGGAAGAAAAGGCACTCGTAATAAATATTGGAAATAAACGGACGTGTTTTAAGTGATTAATTTGAATCGCTGCTTCTAAATTAATATACTTCATTTAAATCATATCCATTTAATCATTTAACCAATTCATTCCTTTGTCGAGTCAGGCATTGGTTGTGGAATAATGTTTTAAGGTCATCCGAAAGGACTATCACAAGATTTTAAGCCACATAATGTAAAGGTATCCGGGCATTAAAATATAAACGGAGTTACATCATTGGTGAAGATCTGTGAGATCTGTAAAACGTTATTTTAAAGGGAGAAAGAAAAGTCAGCTGACATACTAATTTTAAATAAACCAACAGCGCAGAACGACCCATAATTATAATCATTTCCACAGTTTTTCTAACTTGTGAAGGATTTTGTGACTGGTTTCAAAGGACGTTTCATAGTTTCGTATCAAGAAAATTCCTACTCCCGTCACAAGGTGACATTTAAATTTGGCTGAAGATTATCTTTTTCGTTGACTTCCTCATTATGTGGTGTATTTTCCACTGTCATAGTCTCGTTATTTATAGAATCTTCCATTAAAAAAAAAGATTGCTAAAATTCATGAACGGCAAAACTCAAACCCACGAACATTGTTTTTTTTTTCATCAGTTATCTTGATTTTAAAATCGAAAGTATGTACCGTAAAAAACAATTACAAAATACACGATACAATTTTTGTACTGCTTTTTCGAGATTACTTAATATAAAGAGAAAGTCAAGAACATAGGGAAGAAGAATAAAATATCAATAATGTCAGCCAATTAATTGACATAGCAAAAGATTATTTTTCGAATTGGAAACTAATTTTTTTCAGTTAGATCAATTCATTCGCTGTCATCAATTATATTTTATTACTGTTCCACTTTTCCTCTTCTTTCTTGTTTCTTTATTTATTTCATTAAAAAAATTTTATAACATTATTTATTTGGATTGGAAAATTGTTACATTTGAAAAATGAATTTCAGTTACATTAATTATTTTACTGAAATTATTTGTACTTTATTCTTCTTCCTCTTTTCTTGTCTCCATTTATTCTTGATAATCCCGAGCAAATAACATAAAAAGGATATCCTGTATCTTTTTTTTGGCACACCCTGGCGATTTCAAAATTGAGAAAAAAAAACGTGCGCGTGTGTATGTGTTTGAATAAAAGGCGTAAAACACCAATAAAACGACTACATATTTTGAAAAACTATAACTCTGAACAGAATAAATTTTTTTACCATTTCGAAAGAAAGCGGTCCTCAAAGTGTACGGTAGCTACGTTTCTTGCAATAACGATGACTGGTAAAACGAATAGTTCGAAGTCCAGTCTACAAACATTTTGTATTATTCAAGGCAGTCCTCAAACTATTGCCTTTATATCGATCATTCAATCTATTTTCACTTTAACACAATCGATCAAGTGAATATTTTGAAGACTGTCCTTAAATAATACAAAATGTTCGGAGACAAGACCTCGAACTATTCATTTGATGAATTTTCTATCGTATTTGATCAGTTAACTATCGTGCACTTTAAGGACCACCTTTCTTCGAGATCCTGAAAAAATACGATCTGCTCAGTGTTATAGTTATTTCAAAATTATATTCGTGCAAAATAAACTCGATTGGAAATTACAAAAAAAAAAGTATGTAATTTAAAATAACAAGGCGAATGATTCATATTAAATTTCATTTCTTACGCTAAAACAATGAGTGAAAAAAATATTCGAATATTTACCAATCGCATCAGGTGAATCTTGAACTGGTGGATCCATGCAATTTTCATGAATTGCGACAAATCGAGAGGTATGTTCTGTTCGAATTAAATAATACAGATTTAAAATAGAACAATTTTTTCTTCACATTTAACAGAACGTATTTATTCATCTTACCCAAGAATTTGTTTCCTTCATTTAGCAGCGAGAAAATATTTTCATCGGCATTCGATGTCAATAAAAGAGGCAAGGGAGTTTCATCGACATATACCGTATTGGTCCGAGTATAAGTCGACCCCCATTTTTTCGACTTCTTCCCAGGACTTTTTTTTAGGAATCGAATATAAGTCGGATTTTATGATAAATTACCATCACAGAAGTATATTTTTAATATTGCCTTTTCACACATATTTATAGGTATTCTTTCTAAACGTCTGAGTCTGCTTCAGTTTCTTCCTCGGTGGTTGAGGTTTGGTCTTCTGGGATAGCATTATCCTCATTCTCCCAGAGCATGTTGTCTTCAGTGCCGTCCATTTCATTACTAATGCAGCATTTCTTGAACCCATGGACGATTGATTTGTTTTTAATTGACTGACAGCCAGCCTTAATCCACTGTAGCAATAGCGGTACAGCTGGTTTCTTAATTTTTCCCGTCGGGGTTAGAGCATGGTCATCTTCCAACATCCAATCGGTATAGTAAGATCGCAATTTATCTTCAAAAGGCTTTTTCACAACTATATCCGATACTTGCAGCTGTGATGTCATGCCTTCTGGTATGTTGACTAGGTCTGTATTGAGCGCCCGAATTTTACGTTTCACATCAGCAGTTGTATGGCCTCGGCGGGCATCCAACACAAGCCTCGCTCTTCGTCTTAATAAAGCTCCGGGTCGTTTGTTCCGCACTACTTCCACCCAGTCTTGAACCAAATTTTCTGACATCCATCCATTGTCTTGGCATCTAACGTGTACTCCTGATGGCATCTTCTCTTTTGGTAGACGTTTGCGTTTTAAAACAACGTATGGTGGTAGTTTGGTGCCGTCAGCTAGAATCGTAAGCATGACAGTTATCCGCAGTTTCTCATTTCCGGAAGTTTTAATGAGTTCACTTTTAGCACCGATCGGATTCACCGTTGTATTGGAAGGCATATCAAAATAAACAGGTGTTTGGTCTGCATTTCCCATTTGACTCAATAGGTAATTGTGTTCTTTTCGCGATTTTATTACAAATCTCTGGTAATCGATTAGCTTTTCTTCAAAATCATTGGGTAACCGCTGGGCCAGTGTAGTTCTTCTTCGCAAAGTTAATCCGTGTCTCCTCATCAAACGCCTACACCATCCTATGCTTGCGCTGAATCTTGCATGTGGAATGTTCAGGCTTCTTGCAATTTCTAGAACTTTCAATCGTATCACTTCGCGCGTAATTGCAAAACCGTAGGTGCGTTTTTCACGTACATAAGTTGAAACTTGTTCGTCTATCTCTGGAAATTTACCCACTTTGGGCCCTCTGGAACTCCTACGTCTTGAACAAGCACCTTTTAGCTGCTGTTTCATCCGACGTCAATCGCGTACGTTTTTTTCTAGTATTCCGTATTTTAATGCAGCAGTAGATCTTTCAAAACGACAGGATCAGCATATAATACAAAATACCTAAACTCAGTCGCTTTCCATCGCTTCGAATCCATTAGAATCCGAGGCTTATGCTGAAATTCGACAGGTACATGTTTACGTAGTGCTACTAGCCTTTTGGAAAGCAATCGACATATGTTGGCACCACAAATTCTAGATCGATTCGTCCCTGAAGTTAATTTTAGCAATAGCGTTTTCATCACCCCGCTATATAAATGCATAGAGCTCAGAACGAATAGAGTAACGAGCCCAAGTATTGGTATGTCCTCCAGTAGGGATCTTCCGGTATGATGCTCAGGCTGCCGTTTTTGTCGGAATGACTCACCAGTCCGAAGTGTACAATCTGCATCGGGGTAAATTCTTTTGCTATCGACTGTCATCCCTTTTATTTCACACCTCTCGCAGGCAAAGACGCCCCCATGGCCCTTTGTACATTTGAGGAATGATCGAGCAGGTGTATCGCATACAAACGCTTTAACGTGAACCTCGAAAATTTTATCTCCTATAGTGATGCCATGTTCGAGCGTATTCCTCAGGTCCGGAACAAACTCTTGCAAAAAGTCATCCACGTTACCGGGCTTAGAATCGCCGCAATATAGGGCAACGATGAAAGGTATGCAGTTATAATCTTTACTTGATACCATACACAATACAGGCCAAAATTCTGTAGATGCAGTTTTGTAAACAGGCATCCCATCGACATTAAACAATAAATCGATTTTGTCTTCCTTATAATAATCCAGTGAAATTTCATTTCGTAGCCCTTGCTCTATCCCGAAGTAAGCAAATTCTCCAAGAGTACCTCTGTGGGTAAGCATGGGCCGAACGAGATCTACAGCAAGACTCTTAGTCCCAAGCAATTTACAGCGGATTTGGGTAAATCACTATGTCCCTCGCTCCTGAGCAGCATTAAAAGATCAGAAGTTGCTTCATTCGTTACTACGTTGATGTACTTTAATGCCCAATCACGAAGCTTTGTTCTTAGGTTAGAATGCAATAACATTGGCGGAATAGCCACTTTCTCCGGCATCTGATCGCTGTCAGAACTTTCAGTCGAATTGTAAGCATCAAGCTGCTGTCCGATTTCCACAACGCTGCCTTCACTATTTTCAACGTCATCTTCTACATTCGGCGATACTGAATGTATCCTATGATCATCACTGATATTCAAATCACGATCTTGATCATTTGAAACTTCCCGCACCAAGACTTCTTCGTTATCGCAAGATTTAAGTAAATCTCTAAACTTTCGAACGCGGTATTTCGAAACCGAGAATCGCTTCATTTGAGACCCGTATGTTCCTGGTCTACTACACACGGTGCACTGAACTACCATTAATAAATCAGGCAATATATTCACCTCATTTCGATAGGTGCATACAAGTATAAGTATTGTAACGTGGTATTTGAATAAATCCCAGTTATAAGGGGAAAATCTCGAAGCAATGCAGCGTAGCGTGGACCGGTACTCCAGGAAAAGGGAAATTTAGGGAAAATTTTATTTTTGTAAATTTATGTAATTCAATCACGATGCACCACGAGATCTCTACCATCGTGAGGACTACCGAAAAAGGTACAGCTCATCCTGATGTAAGGAACCTATCGTATCGTCGCTGACGGCACTATCGGCGTGCAAACCTTCGATTCGCCAAGAAAGCAGCAAGGTCAGCGCCTCCTCTCGAGTCGGAGAATCTGCTACCCCAACGGTCAGGATCGGCGGCGTACAGGGATGTGCGAGAAGCACCCTAACAATCCTCCCGTCGTCCGACGAAGCTACCGTCCACTATAGCACCTGCAAGTCTTAGGGTGGCGTACAAGGTCATATGAGGACACCTTCACAACCTCTTACCCGAGGACTTATCAAAAATAGGTGTCAATCATCGACACTTTCTCTGAAACCGTTATCGCGGCTGTGGTTGGTCCAGAAAACCCCCGGATCAGCGTACTAACCTGCAGAACTTTATCGTGGGCGAAATCCTTGTGGTCCAGCGCGAGGATATTACTCATTTCGTAGGGATTGACACCCCTTGTGAGGCCCTAGCGAAAAATATCGAATAGCTCTGGTGAGCGAGATTTGCAGTGGATCCAGCACCAGGGAGTTCTAAGAGAAGGCGGCAGGAAGAGGAGTTACAGCAACGGAGGAGTTTATCGTACGGTTTATGAGCTCTGAAGCTCGTCTATGGTTAATTTATCGAACGACCTGGTGTCTGACTGAGTTACGTAGATCTTATACTGCTTTTGGCTGTTACCTATCGAATGGCTTTGTAAATTTAGTATCTTTTAGTATCTTGTGCATGAAATAGTAGAAAATTTCCTTTCCTGGAGTACCCTGAGCGAGTTTAGCCGCGAGGACTAAGCCTCGTGTTACAGTTAATTTGTTATAATTTAGTTATGTTATCTCTCTCGTATAGTTGAGTATCGTTTTGACTATGTAAAATTCAGTATCGCCTTTGGATCAATTCAGTATCGAAGCTGTCGCTAAAATATCGTTAGAATCCGGTTTACTATCATACTATCGTTCTCGAAATAATCGGTTATCGTTGACCTGAATAATTAGCGTGTTTTGAACGACCCCGGTCCCTATCTGTGGATAGACCTCGAGATATCGCTGATTGTGAGGCCCAGCGTACCGTCGATGAATAATTAGGGAACCTGTATCGTTATTACCGAGTATCGTCACCTGATTTCGGCTAGAAATCCTTATAATAGTGCTTGGCTGTGTTATGATAAATTAAACTTGCATTTGGGTACGAAGCATCGCTCTGTGATGCCAAGTCTGGAGTCTAGTTGAATCATTTTATATTGAGTCACTCTGACACATGCCTATCACCAAAACTGTATCGAGAAAAGCTAAATTCTGTCCCGTTCTTTAGACCGACTATCGTAATCAACGAATACCTCTGTACCAATTCTATTATTGATTTTATCGAATTTGTTCAATATCGAAAAATATGGTAAAATAAAATCTGGTTGATGTGATCTCAGTTAAAATATTGAATTACTGTTTCTATTTGTAACTGGTGTACCCTGCCCCTCTATCTAAGGCTTTTAGAATACTGACCTAGTTGAGTTGTCGCTCGTCGCATCTCGTATGTTTTAGTCTATCGTATCGTGAAAATTTGTTAAGGAAACGATGCGCAAGCATCTGGCGCCCAACATATGGTAAGTCAATAATTAGCACGGGAAAGCGTCGAATTGTGACGGAGTATAAAGTTTTCCTATCCTAATAAGAAAACTGCGTTACAGTATATATGAATACAACTGTGCGCGTGAATGAAAGTGAATCTGGGTACTGTTCAACAACCAAGATCGGATAAGTATACGACATCGATGACCAAATGCCGCAACGGTTGCCATGCGATGGCCAATATTGGGTGGACATCCGATGTTGACGATTAACCGCCGCAACGGTTGCCATGCGATGGCCAATATTGGGTGAACATATTACGCCAATATATAGACGGTTTATTGATAACCGGTATGTGGCCAACACTGGCCCAATCCAGTGCAACAACATGTGGCCGTTGTCGCGGTTCCTGATATTGTGCCTGACCCGGGCCAGTTCAAATCAGGAATGCGAAGCCATTACATTGGAATGCCAATATTGGTTCGAGATTGGTACGTTCAATACGAACGGCAGCCGTTCATCAATTTCTGCACGGGTGCCTGTTTTTCGTCCTTTCCTCGACGCTAACTTTTACTCGCCTTGAGAATAAACTTATCTTCTAATACTTTAACATTACTCTTAAATCTACGAACACTTATCGCCTGGAAACGACAACAATACATCAGAATCCATATCTACATATTTTTATATTTTTTTTTCACACTCAAAGATTTGGAGTTGTATCATACCTTTCATAAACGCGGCCACAATTGCCGCCAAGGCCGCATCTTTGATCGGTTCTGAGAAATAACTGAGATTTCCATTTCTTATTTTCTGACGATCAATTTTAATTTGATTTCAAATCTATAGTAATTCAATCATTATTCTTTTGCGAAGAATTTAAATTTTTTCCCCAAGGTTGCTCAACAGATTATAACGAGGTTTCTTGAATTCCCGCTTTCTTTCAAATCATGCCAATTTAATGCGTTTTTTTTTTCTCCGGCAAGTCCTGTCATTTTATGATATTTACATAACAGAATATTTTATTTTTCTCGTATATTCCTTATCTAATTATCATGTTCAATTTGATTATGCATTATAGTAATACGAATCATATTAATTAGCGGCATTTTCTCCCGGAGAATTTCTGTACTCTTTATTATTAAGCAGTTCAAAAAGTACTCACTCTTAGCGTTGTTGGCCTAAACGCCTACAATTTTTTTTTTCTTTGTTTTCGGAATGTGGAACGCAAATTTAATAAGTAGCACAATATTGATACTGAATTTGTCCAATCGTTGTTTACATCCACAGATATTATGTACACGTATGTATGGTGTATATGAGGTATTCTCTTTCAAATGAGTCAGACTCGGATCCCACCATCTTCAAGATTTTTGATAATTTTGTTTCTACCATCAGCAAACTGAAAACAACATGTATGAGTGATTCCCAATTTCTTTTTATTCAAATTTTCTGAGCTGAAAATTTTAAATTCTGTCAAGTAAAAAGTATTCGAATAATTATAGCTTGGCTCTGGTCGGTAAAGTTGAAAAAAAAAACCGATAGATGAAAATTATCGTCAGAACATGTGCTTCATGCATACATGCATATAGGTACTACACATGCCGATTTTGGTCATAAATGTGATTCGAACGACTTCTCATTATTTTTGTAATGGTAATAGTCGGCGAAAAGTTGGATGTTGATTTTTAGTCAAGACGAGAAAGCAGTTTTAGAGAAGCAGCTTATACTAAATAGGAGGGTTCTTCCTAGATTGTCCATTTGTATAGGAAATATTTGTAGAATAAATTCAAATAATGTGAACGAAACATGAAATACAATATTGCGAGATAAATCAAATGTATATTTTATATTTTAGTGGGAGTCGACTTACTTTTGGTGTTTCTTCGCCCCATGTCTTCAGCGTAGTGAGCGATATGGCGTAATCACCGCGAGACACGTTCAAAATTCAGAACTAATCTCTGTTTTCTTTTGTCTTTCCTTACCTCATTATCATTTCTTTCGTCTTTCTTTACCTCACTTATCCGTTTACAGAGAAATACGTCATAATATGAACATATAAACACGTCACAGATTAGGCTGACTTAGGATTTATCTGTGCGTGGCCGCGGGAATTATCCCTACTTTACTTGCGTGTATTAATCTTGAAGAAATTGTGTGAACTTTGTGTCGTATCAGTGTGAATTTCAGCATCATGTCGGACGGCGAGATTCCAGGGATTTCCGAAATCAACGGTGAGTCGGAACTATTTTCAAATGATTTACAAGAAATACATCTAGGATTTGAAACACCTTCAATTCAGTTGCAAATTGATTTCTTTCACACCTCAATAGTAGTAGGCAGCCAGTACCTTTATTGACCTTTCTTTCTGGAATATCCACAAATGCACGTTAGTCGAGTAATAAATTAATTTGGAGGTATGTTGAATTTCACGAAAGACGCTGTACTAAGTTGACATAAAATGCCTTATTTATAAAAAATATAACATGCTTTCAGATTACTTGCACGGATTGCAAATCGAAGCGCGCGGTGAGTCAGATCTATAGTGTATGACAAACCATCGGACGAACAAAATTCAATTACCTATAATTCAAAGCTCACAAAGTTTGCTCGCGAATCTGCAACTGCAACATCAAAATGAGGATGATTAGCGAAATTGCCAATATATTCAACTTACATGTATATATTTCAGAACCAATGGCTACTACAGCACCGGCGAGTGAGCGAGAGGCGACAAAGAGAGGGAAGAGAGTAAAAGAGAGAGGGACGGAACCGTCACGAAGGACCGAGGAAGAAAGAAAGGGAAATGGAAATGAGATAGAGGCACAGAAAGCGGCGGGAGAGTTGTGTCAAAAGTTCCGGGACGGCATGATAACTCGGCGTGAATACATTTTCGGAAAAAATGTTTCAGACAAAAGTTTCAGGGTTCTCCCCTGGCTATCTGATGGTGATCTTGGATTTGACCTTGATTATGACCTTCAAGGTCATATCAAGGTCAAGATCATTTTTTTAAATGGGAACCCCTATTTTTGATTACGGATTATGAAAGAACGCGAAATTTTACGTTCAGATATGTACCCATGTCCTAGGTCAAAATGACCTCCAGAGGTCATTCGAAGGTCAAATCAGACAAGCTATTTTATCCCTGCCATGGATGCAACAGAACTTAGACGAGCTGTTGATAACTTCCAAACTGCAGTACAGGCGTGTATTTTGCAACGAAGAGATCATCTTGAGCACTAATGTGTTTATCTATCAAATGTTCAATTGCTCAAAATAACTTACCGATCTGTTTATTCTGAAAGGTTCGTGTTTAAAATTTATATTTTGCAAAATAAAAATGTTACTATTCAGACATTTTGGTCATTTATGACCATTGGTGTCATTTTTTATTTACCACCAGACAGTGATTTGACTTTCGAATGACCTCTGGAGGTCATTTTGACCTAGAACATGGGTACATATCTCAACGTAAAATTTCGCGTTCTTTCATAATCCGTAATCAAAAATAGGGGTTCCCATTTAAAAAAATGATCTTGACCCTGATATGACCTTGAAGGTCATGGTCAAGGTCGAATCCAAGATCACCATCAGATAGCCAGGGAAGAATCCTAAAACTTTTGTCTGAAACATTTTTTCCGAAATGCATTCCCGCTGAGTTATCATGCCGTCCCGGAACTTTTGACACACCCTGTATATATATTAGACTGGCCGTCCGAAAAACGCTTGATGCTCCAAGTTGAAAAATCTTAAGGTAACCTTGAAAAAAGAAGATCCTCAAAGTTTCAATGCTTCATCTCACTGTTAAGGGGTGCCGGTAATTTTTTGAGAATCTGAGAAACTGAGGATCTAATATGAAATTGCATGTGAACTCAGTGACGACAGTGACTTAAAATTTCGATTGTTCATGAATTTTTGTTTGTACTTACTCAGCAATAATAAGTGGCAACAATTAAAAATTCTTTCCATCCATAACTCTTTGATTACACACTCATCTGAAAACCTTAGTTTCACAAACCGGTGTAAAATCGCACCAGCCGACAGCAGCGAATAAGAAACCCTTGGTGTAAATTCGCACCTATATGTAATCGCAAGGTCAATTCCTAATAATTTTGGCTATGATTTGTAAAATATTTATTCGAGTATTTGATTTTTTAACAGCGTACAGAGGGACGGGGGCCGGCAGCAGCGGCAGAGAGTGGCGCCGCAGAGAACAGAGGCGGCAAAAAGAGCGGTCCCGAATAGAGGCCGTGGCGGAAACTTTTTCAATTTTTAAAAAATCGCTCATGAAAAAATGAATAAATAAAAAAATCGTGAAAACAGGTGTTATCTTTACTGTTCCTGGATGCATCGATGAAAAAAAAAATCGTATAGTATTTTTACTGAAACTCAAACTCGCACCGCAAATAAATTTACATCCATCTCCTTTGATAGCCAAAATATAATTGAATGCAAATCTAGAGTCACCTAGTGGGGAAACCATTCGCTTTTTTTGCTATCAATTATTATGTATACATTTTTTCGGATACATAATATATTTATATAAAAAATTCACTAATTTATTAAATTTATGCAACCAAAAGAAAAAAGGTAAACCGAAAATTTTACCAAATGTTTATAACATGTTGAACTATGTTCAGTTAAAATTTGGATGAAATTAAGTAGACCTTAGATATGAGATTGCATGTGAACTCAGTAACGACAGTGATTTAAAATTTCGATTGTTGATCAATTTTGCTTGATACTTACTCAGCGATGATAAACGGTGACAATCGAAAAAAAATTTCATCCATAACCCTTTGATTGAACACCTATTTGAAAACCATAGATTTACACGCTGGTGCGAATTCTTGATTATGGATTCGCCTGTTGGGCTCAACATATGTGAATAAATAAATAAATAAATGAATTATTGAAATGATGAAAATTGTAAAAACTGCAATCAACGGGAATATTAATATTTCGAGGGTATATATAAGTTTTTTTTTACAATTTAGGAAAACAATCGATTTATCGAGCGGTTGGAAATTAGAGTTTTATTGAAGTAACTCGAAAATAAAATTGTATAGTGTTTTAACGACTCCAAGAATGATTCTTGTTTATAATGAATAAAAAAATTAACAAATTAACGCAGAATGTTGTTACAATGCAATATTTATTCAAGTATTTGATTGCCAAAAACTCGTTTGCCAGCCGGGGGTTGTACACCGGTCGAAATTTGCACCGAAAATAAATTTACGCCCGTCTCCTTCGATGGCCAAAATATAATTGAATGCTGATCCGGGGCCATCTGCTGGCGAAACTATTCGACTTTTTTTCCGTGGTGAGGGAAACGTACGGTACTTTTCGATTTCTAAGAGACACAGCCGAATAAGATACCCTTGATGCGAATTAGCACCTGTCTGTAATCGAAAGGTTGATTATTCAATTCTCAATAATTCTATTGATCAAATCAGAGGGGAATTAGGGTTCGAACTAATCGTCATAAGTAAGAAACAAAGGAACACGTATTAACTTTTTCGGGCAATTGCCAATATAAAAATCAGCATACCGGCGGTCGAGGGGGGGGGGGGGGGGGGGGGGGGGGAGCGCTCGGGAGTGGGGGTGGAGGCAGGAGCAGCGACGAGAACAGTCCCGGAAATAGGCGGTGATCAAGAATTTTCGAGTTTTCTCAGATGGAATGTTTGATAAAAAATGAAAAAAAAAAATAAAAAATCAATAAAAAAATATAATATAAAACATACCACTCAAAGAGATGTTATTATTACTGTCCCTACTTTACTTTTTCATAATCTCAAAAACTCTCACATGAACCCAAAAATCCCTTCGGCTCATATTGACGATCACTATATACGACTAACGATAGCACAGAAACTTCATACAGGCATGGATAGATGCATCCCCGATTTTGTGACATCCGGACATCCGGACATCCGATTTCGAACTTTAATATATAGATTAATTAATATATAGATTATACCGTGAGAATCAGGTGAAACCGAATGGTCCATCCGCCCAGGCGTCGAATATTTGGTATTTTTAGGGGGATAACCACTCGTTGCGCTGAAAAATCCATAGGGTGATCTGGGCGCGCGGTCGATCTGCCGAGTTTCATCGACCGCGCGCCAAAATCATCCTAGGGATTTTCAGTGCAACGAGTGGCTATCCCCATGAAAATATCAAATATTCGGCGCCTGGGCGGATGGACCATTCAGTTTCACCTGATTCTCAGGGTATATCTATCTGGTTTATTTATAATTAATGTGTCATTACGGGAGAAAAATTACACAGTCCGCCAGGCGCGGCGGAACGTATATTTCCGTGGTGTGGAGCTGACAATGAGTTTAGATTTGGCGGGGGGGATTGAATCAACATAAAATAACACTGTTAAACTTTTTATTCATTTTTATAGTACACTTTTATTTCAGTTTGACAGAGCGAAAGTTGCTTTTCTGCGGTTGTTGAGGTTGATGAATTCGTTCATGAGTAGATCAAGATTTAATTCTTCAGCCATATCTTGGTGAATATGGATTATAGCTACATCGTTCAAGCGATCTTGTAGCATCGTTGACCGGAGGTAATTTTTTAAACGCCGTAAAACAGAAAATGACCTTTCGTTGGAACACGAAGATCCAGAAATTATTAATAACAAAATAATTAATTTCGTATATTCGTACAGCATATGTCTCAGGGCAGAATTTCCCTTCAAATACGCGACAACGTCTTTTAAACTGGATATCGATTTCTTTTCTCTTTTTGCTGAATCTAAAAACACGTTTCGCTGTTGCAACAACCTATCTGCGCTGAAATCAATTAAGTTTTCTTTCGTGTTATTGTAAAACGTTACAACCTCTGAAACATTCTGTAACGGATTTCTCAGATTACGGTGCGAGTTGAGAAACAGAAACGAGCAGGACAATGTCTCAAGGGAGGATACACAAAATAAAGAGAAACTAACGAGACTTGATAATTTGATAGTATCGACATGTAAAATTTATTGTTGATTTAAATATGACCCCAAAAGTTAAAAGAAGCAATAGCACGTTAAAGATAAAAGGCAGACAGCAAAAATGACACTAATGGTAACCAAAAGGATATTAAAAATAAAGAGAGATTCAAATAACGCGCGCATCCCAAAAGGGCTAATCAAAAGATCAAATAATCCTTAAAATCTAAATATACAATAGCAAAAGATAGCACAATATCACGACACTATAAACAGACTGTCCGGGGTCCCGCGAGCACCACACTTCCTCTTCTTAAAACGGTCTTCTTTCTTTATCAAAGTGCGTCCGTGTCGAAACAGAAGGACCCCAAAATTATAGGCACAAGGGGGTAGGCTTCGGCCAGTCTGGTGGATATAAACGTTTCTCTTGAAGCTCTTCTCTTGACACCAACTCATCCGTCTCAGGTGGACGTCTTTTCGGGAGTGAGTGTGTTGAGGGAGGCGGTACGCCGAAGCGTTATCTAGGACTTTGTCCCCTAGACTCTAATGAGTGCGATCGTATGAGTTTTCACGTAGCGGGCCATTCGAATTCCCTGCAATTCTCATCATTTCGGCTACAGATAAAGTCCTCGCATTTATTCAAAAAAAGGATCGTGTCAGTTGCAAACCTACTTTCTGGAGAGATTAGGACTTTGTCAAAAATCTCGAAATATATTTTTCCGTCTTGTGGGCTTGCAAAGACATGAGGCTGATTGGAACTCGAATCTAGGCGCTTAGGAACCTTTCTTGGACGCTGTAATTTGGGTTCTTCGATGCCAAGACTATTAACGCCTTCCATTGTCTTTGACTAAATTGATTTGAATTTTGAGTCGCGCATGAATGCGAGAGTACCCGCAACTATTTTAACATTACTGTGTGTTTCATTCACACAGAGATCTGATTTTTGGAGTTCTGTGTTTGATATTTCAGTTTGCTCAAAAATACTGATGATGGTGACCAGAAAAAAATAAAATTCGAATGATTGCATATCGTGCAAAAATCCTCGAGCTTTTGCTGATACAATACAGTCTACCTCGCGATCGTGACTTTCAGCCGAGAAGAATTCAAGAGCAGCTTCATAATTTCTGTCGTCATAAATCGATTTCAAGGATTTGATGCGCATAGCCCACCTGAAATTTGAACAGAATATCGTGATAAAGATTTATACCATAATAGAGTTTGATGCAGTACAGTAAACTATACCTTGTGGGGCAAAACTGAGATAAAGCAAGACTTCCATCCGATTGCAATCATCTGTATTCGGCTTGCCTTTTCGGAGAGTCATGTATGAAATTGATGATCCCTTTAACAATTCCTATGAAATTTCGTACAACTGTAATATCTTCAATTGCATCTTGAACAACAAGATTCAATGTGTGTGCGGAGCAATGAACGAATAATGCACGGGGTTCAATTTCACGGATGTGTGTTTGGAGACCCGAAATTTTTCCACTAACATTGCTTGCACCGTCGTAGCACTGTCCCCTTAATGACTCCAAATCCAGTTTCATTTTACGTAGGAAATCATTAACTATTTTGAAAACAGTTTCAGCCTTCGTACTTTCTGTATTGATAAAATCCATGAAAATCTCTTTCACAGACAGATCTTCTGAGACTATGCGAACGCAAATCCAAACTTGCTCTAGTCGCGCAACGTCAGATGTTTCATCTATCATGAGGGGAAAATATGGTGTTGATTTTATTTCTTCCAGAATCAGACTAGTTATTTTACCTGCTACTGAAGCGATGATTTCGTTGATAATGTCATGATGAATCCATTCACATCCAGATCGATCCAGCCAAAATTTCAATTCTGGAACATCTGCTCTGAACTTAAGAAGTCGATTCAAGTTTGAGCGTGCACCATCGTGCCCCCGCAAAGCTAATTCTTGAATAGCTAAAAAGTTAACTGAACTAAATATTCTCTTCAGTGCTGTTCTCGAATCCATCATATCTTTTTTTTTGCGTCAGATATACGTTCTAAAATATTCGTCCCTTTCGAGGCAACCAATAATTGCATAGCACTGTAGTGTAGCTCGCTTTTTTCATGCGATTTGAACGATTTAACGGCGTTTTTCCAGCAATCAAAACCTTTGTTAACGTAAGCTTCTCGAGAAACTTCACAGTTTCTGTTTTTTGGGAGAGGTAATCTCTTTCCGCTAGCCTCTGTACAGATAGAACAGATTGCTCTTCTGAAATCATGAAATTCAAGCCATCGGTAGGAATCTTTCCATTTATCAAAACTTGGTGGTTTGGGCGAACCTTGAAAACAAGATTGAATTATGAATATATTTACTGATTTGAGGGCAAACACCTGCCTTCTCTGTTTTTTGGTATAAAAAATATGCATTCAGTATTCAATTAGTACTTCCGTTGCTCTGTTTGACAATTTGAGCGATCGTCTGATGTGAAGGGCCTCTTTACCTTATCTAGGCCACTATTAACAGTTTTTTTTTGTTACTAAGATTTTGGTTCAAGTCAACGTCTATACTAGCACCCACAGTTTTCGAATTTCCCAACGGTATCGAATGCTGCTTACTCCAATTTCGTTCAGGTTCTTTGCATCGAAAAGTTGGACTCGGGTCTCTAGCAGGTATAGGATCAGGCTTATTCGGTTCTCTCTCTAATTCTGGCTCCTTTTTCTCTGCCTCACAATGAATTTGTCCATGATGCCCATATACTCATACAGCAGAGCTTCACGCACACAATAATGAAACAGGTCCGTCGTTGAGTATTTTTCAGAGTGTAGGTTAGGTAGCCTCAGCGACGCGCATGCGTTAGGTGACACATCATAATATCAATTCTCATCATGTAAGTTAACACATTTTCTTTGTTTTTCGATGACTTGATATTCGAGTCATTGAAACAAAATTTAATTTTTTGAAACTGCAGATATCTGAGGTGTGGAATTCCACACCTACTAAATTTTGAGGTGTGAAGTGCTCCGCGCCTGCAGTCCGCAATAATACGGGAAAGAAAGCAGCACAATGATTACAAAGTTATGATCCGTGGCTCAGACAAATTCGAAAAAGTACGGGATCAGACAAACGATTGGAAGCTCAAAAATATATAACAAAATACGAGCAGAAATTACAGCAGCCGGCACGATTCGGTATCAAGTAAATTTCACAGGATTGGAATAACAAAAATACAGTACTACCCCGTTATGAGAGACTGTTAGGGCGGTTAGGGGAATAGGATTCCAAGAAATTCGTCGCCGAAGCATTCCCCCACTACTGCCTAGAAGGCTCGGGAATCCTATACGTAGTCAGTGTGTCGGCGATCTTCACCACTCCTCGTTATAAGAGAATCACAGTTACCGCATATGTGAGAGACACGAACGGGTTGCCGATAGAGTGTTGTTTTATAGTACGCTAAGTATCAAAGAAGCTTATTGAATATCTTAGGCAAACTAAGGCGATACTAGCTCATAGATATGGCTGCATCATTAAACCGGAAGTCTCTAAAAAGTAATGCCACAGAAACGAATGAATTGAGTGAAAAACTGGCGATGGATTCGCATACGACAGCATCTTCACAAAGCACGGTAAAAAACAAGCTCCTTCCAAAAGAAGAAGTTTCTCGATGAAAGAGAAATTACAAATTTTGAAATGTTTGGACACGGAATCTATAAATTCTGTATGTACTAAATTGAGTCTACACCAAAGTGTATTACGCAAATGGCAGCAAAAAAAAGCGGAGATGAAACAAATTTGCCAAAAGGCAAATATGCAAAATCGGAAGAAGAACAGGACAGCAGCAAATGTAGACATTGATAATGCCTTATATGTATGGTTTTTGCGAGCAAGAACGAGTGGTATTCCAATCTCTGTGTCACTTCTACAAAGCAAGGCGCTGGCATTGAATGCAGAATTAGGTGGAAATAAAACTTTCAGGGCTAGTAATGGCTGGTTTTATAGGTGGCAACTTCGAAAAGGGATTCGTCGACTAACGGTAACTGGTGAAAAATTGTCAGCAAATACAGAAGCAGCAGATCAGTACAAAATCGAATTTGCAAACATCGTAAAAGACCAAAAACTTACAAGAGCTCAAATTTTCTGTTGAAATAATGAGACGGGTTGTTAAATAAATAAATAGCTGTCTGGTAAAATAAGTTTATTGAATAATACCTTACTCTATATTATACAGAGCACACATGGCGTGCTGCTTACCAAGCGCTGGCTGATGACGAACAGACAGAGCTACAGCTCTCGCTATACCTTTGCACATACGCTCATACACTATACTTACACGCATGCGCACTTAGACTTGGGCAACTTTATACTACACGATATATTGTACAGTGTAACCTTCATATATTTTAACATGCCTCCTTGAAGTTAGACTGTACAATATCAATTTTTACTCTTTATTTTATATTAAGCATTTCTCTAAACTTTACAAACTTTTCTTTACATAATGCTTTGGTTAAGATATCAGATACATTATCTTCAGAATTAACTTTTAACACTTCTATAATTTTATCTTTTACATTCTCATGAACAAAATGATAATGTATCTCTATGTGCTTCGAATTTTTCGTAAAATTTCCATGATTCGCAATTTTTACAGCACCTGAATTATCATCAAATATTTTTATTGGTTTTACAATTTCTATCTCGAAGAACTTTAACATTTTTCTTAAGTATATAATTTCGCTTACAGCTTCTGACAACGCAACATACTCGGCATAATTCGACGCTTTTGTTACAACTTTTTGTTTTCTCGATTTCCATACAATACAATTACCATAGAGTCTAATTACATATCCTGTCGTCGATTTTCTATTTACTACATCTCCAGCCCAATCTGAATCTACATAACAATCCATTATTTCACAGCTTTTATTTCTATTGTAGCATAACTTTTTATCTTTTGTCAAATACAAATATTTTAAGATTCGCAAAGCATATTTAAAATGAGTTACATTATAACAATTCTGAAACCTACTCAAATAATTAACACTATATCCTATATCTGGTCGCGTATTTGACCCAATGTATAATAACGCACCTAACAAATTTCTATACAATAAGCTATTGTTAACTTCATCTGAGGCTTCGATTTTCAAATCTGTTTCCATTGGTGTATGGAATAATCTACTATTCTCTATCTGATACTTTTTCGTTAATGACTCTATATAATTAGTCTGATTTAGTTCCATTTTTCCTTTTTCTTTATTATAATCAATTTTCATTCCTAAATATTCTTTTATTTTTCCCAAATCTTTAATGTTGAATTTTTTCCCTAACAATCTTTTTATAACTTTCAATTTTCCACTATTTTTACTACATAAAAATACATCATCTACATAATTAAGTAAATACACTTTATCGTCATCTTTTCCATGTACGTATAAACATAAATCAACATTACTTCTTTTGAAGCCTAAGCTCTCTACATACTCTGATAAGCATTCGTACCAGTCTCTAGGACTCTCACTTAAGCCATACATAGACTTTTTCAATTTGTATACTCTATTTGACCCATCATTAAAACCTTTAGGTTGAGCAACATATACCTCCGCATTGATTTCTCCATATAAAAAAGCTGAATCTACATCTACAACTTCAATGTCTAAACCATTTTGACAACAATATGATAAAATAAATTTTAATGCGTGACTACTTGCAACGGGAGAGTATATGTCCTCAACTACATTTTCCTGTTGACATCCTAATGCTACTAATCTTGCTTTTTTTCTACCATCAGATTTCTTTGTATATACCCATTTTACATCTATAACTTTACAATTTTTCGGTCTTTGAACCAATACCCATGCATCTCTTTCATTAAATACATTTAATTCATTTTCCATTACATTTTTCCAATCTCTATTTTCAACGCAATTTATTGCCTCCTCAAAATTTTTAGGAACATCAACTTTACAAAAATTTACATATACTCTATTACTTTGTTTATTTTCATTTTCATTTTCTGGGTATCTAATAGGACTTTTCTTAGTTCTAGTTGACTTTCTAGGTGTTTTCAACGTATCTTTTTTAACATTTTTCTTTTCTATTTCTTTTTCTATTTTGTCTTTTTTCAATTCCTCCTTAAACACATCATCATTTGTTTCGTTTTCATCATCACTTGCATCCTCATACACACTTTCATCATTTTCGTCATTTACAGACTTATCATCACTCTCATCATACATTCCAATACAATTTTGATCTTTTTCTATTATTTGTACATTTCTTGCGATTATAATTTTACCATTCAACAATACTCTATAACCAACATCACAATATCCTAATAAAATACCAATTTCCGACTTTTTATCCCATTTTGAAGTTCTCTTTTGCTCCGGTTTTCTAACAAAAACTTTACTTCCGTATAAACGTAGATTCTCTACATTCGGTCTTTCTTTAAAAAAAATTTCGTACGGTGTTTTCTTTTCAATTGTATTAGCAAGTGTTCTATTTTTCAAATAAGTCGCGGCAGTTACTATTTCCGGCCAATATTTTTTATCTACTTTTGCTTCATCTAATAAACAACGCGCTTTATCCATTATTGTTCTATTAAATCTTTCCGCGGTTCCGTTTAACTCGTGGACGTAAGCAGGACAATTATTTAACCATATTCCTTTACTTTTAGCGAACTGAAACATTCTATTATTAACATATTCTTTACCATTGTCGCATCTAATTATTTTTACTCTTTTTCCTGTTATATTTTCACATTCATTCACATACTGTACCATACAATCAAATACTTCATCTTTCGATTTTATACAGTATACTTTTGCTATTTTACTATAATCATCAATAAATGAAACAAAATATCTTTCTCCATTAAAGCCTGTAGTTTGAAATGGACCACATACATCAGTATGTACTATCTCTAATATTTCTTTTGCAGATTTTCTTTTGTTAACAAATGGTAAATTATGCATTTTATTTTCTATACATGTTTTGCATTTAAGTATTTCAGATTCTAATTCATTAGGCAAACCATTCAATAATTGATTTTTACATAAAGTATTCAAATAACCAAAATTTACATGCCCTAAAACTCTATGCCACTTTTCTTTTTTACTCATATTACAATATGATTCATTATTATTTGCTATCAATTTCCTTTTCTTAATCCAACTATTTATAGGATAAATATTATTTTCTTTATTAGCAATAGCAGTTAATTCTCTATTTTGATTGTATATTTTCATTTCATTACCTTTTGATATAACAGTACAACTGTTAGTTAATCTACCATAACTTATTAAATTTCTATTCATATTTTTAGCATAATAAACATTATTAATTGTTACTTCCATATTTCTATTATAAACTTTAAAGTAAGTTACAACTTTTCCTATTTTTGTTGCTTTAACTGATCTATTATCTCCTAAATAAATATCAACATCCTTTTTTAAATCAATATATTCATAAAAATAACTATCATCATTTATAACATGATCAGTGCAACCGCTATCTATTAACCAATTAATTTCGCTAGTACTTAACCTGTTTTCTTCTATTCGCTGTTCAGCGTGTTGAGCCCATCTATCGTCCACTTGACTGCTCTGTTCTGCTTGGCTGCTATCTTCTTCTTTCACCTGCGCCAGCCATGAGGTTCTGTGTTGGTTGCGCTGCGTATTCGTACCGCCATTGTTGCCTCCTCGGGATTGACCTCGTCCCCTGTAGCAGTTTCCTCTGCCTCCTCTGCTTCTATGAGCACCACGTGTTGCGCCACGCGTCGAACTATGACAGTCTCGAGCAAAATGTCCATTTTTGCCACACTTATAACATCCTTGATTTGCAGTAAATGCATTTCTATTGTCACTACTTTTCTCATTTTCTTTGCTATTTTTCTTCTCTGCTATTTCCAATTTACTCTTAATATATTCGACTGTCCTATCCTCTTCATCTAAAGTGTCTATCAAATCTCCTATGTAACTATATGAGTCAGGCAGCATATTTAGCATGTAGTTCAATTTTTCTTTCTCGGTAATCGTCGCACCAGCACTTTTCAACTCATTGATATTCTTTTCAAACTCACTAAAAAACGATGCTGTGTCATTACACTTTTCAAGTCTCATTCTATCTAATTTATTACGACACACTATCTGCAACGCTGTCGATTCTTTTAAGTATAACCTATCAAACTTTTTCATTATAGCATATGCCGTCTTTTCTTCCCACACAAATTCTAACTGTTTGTTTGTAATTGCACCATATATATAATGCATTGCTCTTGTATCACTTTCATCCCAGTCTGCTACTTTTTCTGGAGTTTCCTTTTCTCTTTCTATATTAGCATTACATTTTTTCATTTTTAAAAATATCGTTATTCTCTTTTTCCACATTGCGTAATCTTGACCATCAAAGAGTGGAATATGTGTATCGTTGTTCGTCATTTTAATTTATTTCAATTTTTCTATTTTCCTCTAAATCAATTTTATTCACTTTACTAAACACGTACACTAAATTTTTCTGTCTCTACGTATCTATCTATCTATATGCCACCATGTGTATAACCTCAAAACTCGCCATGCGGTCTTGTAACCATGCCGCGCTTCTCACGTGCAGCTTTTTCAATCTGCTCGCATCGAGCTTAAAATCACTTAATTTTTATCCAGTTTTTCACTATTTCTATTGTTTATCACTTTGCACTCACTAGTTTAACTATATTTTTCACTATTAAATAACTTTTAACTACTCGTGACAGAGTGAGTTAACAGTTATAGGCAAGTTTGGTTTTACGAGCTATTTTCTATCAAGCTCTTTTATTTTACCAATTATTTATTTAACAAACCACGCTCTGCTACCATGTTGAAATAATGAGACGGGTTGTTAAATAAATAAATAGCTGTCTGGTAAAATAAGTTTATTGAATAATACCTTACTCTATATTATACAGAGCACACATGGCGTGCTGCTTACCAAGCGCTGGCTGATGACGAACAGACAGAGCTACAGCTCTCGCTATACCTTTGCACATACGCTCATACACTATACTTACACGCATGCGCACTTAGACTTGGGCAACTTTATACTACACGATATATTGTACAGTGTAACCTTCATATATTTTAACATTTTCAATTTCGATGAGACGGGATTGTGGTATAAAACACTGCCAAGTAGAACTTTAGCTGCGACGCATGAAAATCAAGCTGCTGGTTTCAAAAACCAGGAGGAACGTCTCACAATTGCTGCGTGTTGCAACGCTGATGGTTCGTTGAAGTTACCACTTGTAGTTATTGGTAAATCGGCTCGTCCTCGTGCTCTTAAAAATGTCAATATCAAAAATCTACCGGTTTCCTATAAGCATCAGAAGAATGCTTGGATGGATTCTACTATTTTTACGAATTGGTTTGAAAACGAGTTTGTACCAACAGTCAGAACTTTTTTGCGTGAAAAAAATCTGCCCTCGAACGCTTTGCTCGTAATAGACAATTGTAGAGCCCATCCACCCATCAAAGTAGATGATATTGGCACAGAATTTTTGCCACCCAATGTCACTTCGCTCATACAACCTCTCGACCAAGGGATCTTGGAAACCTTGAAGAGGCGATATAAAATTCAGCTGGTTTCATCGATTTTAAATGAGCAAGAAAAAAATAACACCCCCGTCAACGTCCACCTAAAAACAATCACCATAAAAGATGTCATCGAATGGATCCACCATTCATGGGAGCAGATAAGTGCAACTACAATCTACAAATGCTGGAGTAAAATTTGGCCAGTTGAAACTCGTAGCATCGCGATACAGACAGAAGAGGAAGAAGTGACGATTTTAACACTTTCGAGCCCACTTGTAGGAACCGAGACGGAGGATACTTTCATTCACGGACCGGAAGCGACAACGGAAACAATGTTGGGAAGGATGAAGCAAATTAAAGGATACGAGATGGTAAATGAACAAAGCGTTCAGGAGTGGATGACAAGAGCAGAAGACTGGGGTACGTTCATACATTTTTTCCATGCTTTGTTTTCATTTCACGTTCTGCGAATCTCTAAGTTAAGAGGGAAAATTCGTGGGCTTCTCTACATAACATTTTGCAGAGCATAAATGGCATAATTAGCCTACAAAGATCAGATCTCTCAATTGTGATTTTTAGAAATACCGGAACAACCGAGTGCACGCGTTTCAACGACAGAATGCGCTGGACTCGAAATTCACGATCTATCCAATACACCAGCTGAAAATCAGTTCACAAAAGGGACTAATGAAAGCGAAGCAGTCTCTACAGTTCTTGCAAATGTTAATAATATTCTATACTCTGATGACATGAATTAAAATTTCTTTATGTACTTTTAACCTTATTGAGATGCAAGTTTTTTTTTTTTTCATCATTATGAACTGTAAAATAACATAAACCTGTTAAATTTATGTGCAATAGTGCTCACGCATTAAATTTGGGTTTCCTTCCGTTATTATTCCGGCTTCTTATTTATACATACATGAGAATATTACAGGGGATCTCTCCTATGTGAGCATAGATACACGAATTCGGTGTCTAACACGTATAATTCAACGAAATCGCTCGTCCGCTTATAACGAGGAGTCCGCGCCAAAGTTGGGTATACCTCACGTACACAGGTAGAGTGAGGGAAGCTATAATGCTCGCTCAAGCGGAACGAAGGGGAAATTCTCTTATAACGAGGACTCTTATAGCGAGGTAGTACTGTATATCAAAAAAATACTTATTAAAAAGGAAACTATAAACTAAAGTAACAAAGCTTGCTTATACGCTCGCCAGCTCCAGGAATTATTGCTCTACAGGTCGTTTGCTATCGAAAATTAATAAGAAAGAAAGAGAGAAAGAAAATCTAACAGAATCTACCACATGCTAAAGCAAGAGAGAAACAGCCACAAATAGTCACTAAACACGAGTCGACTCGGGAATCCGTTTTTATCAAGGCTGAACACAATGAAAAATTATCGGACGAAGTCTAAGGACTTAACGTACCAGATAACAGACTAAATAACTAAACGGAATTCAAGAGAGAACTCGTAGTTTTACAGAAAAGAGGTCTTACTTTATCAATGAAAATTCAGCCTCCACTCAACGGGAATTACCAATAAACATTTACACTGACTATCTTAACGTATTTACTATATATTTACGAGAAAAAGACCCTAAATATGATAAACCGAACAGCATTGACGGAAAAAACTGACCAGGCAGAGGATCTGGCGGCAGTTCTGATGTACCAATAACCGAATCTGCATCCAGACTTCCCCATGGGCGATGTGAGACTTACAGGCAGGCCTGCTTCATATGGTTGCAGTTCTTCTACCGAGACTTTTCAGGGTAACACCGGTAGTGGAGCGATGCCGAGAAAGGCGATGACATCGTCTAGTTTGACACCAGGTCGATAAGTCATCGACAACGAGAAGCTTCTAGTGGGTTACTTAGAGTTTTCGCCCTGCTCTATTCAACCAATACCGAGACATCCAGAAATAGATGACGGAAAGTGGTCCAGCACCAGGCTGATGAGTCTGCGGGAACGGGAGTGTTTGACTCCGGGAGTCATCCTTATGCGACCGCTCCCGCGGCATCCACGTCCGGGAATTGGAAAAGAGAGATGTGATGATAATTCCATGTAGCTGTTCGGGAAGGACCTCGATTCCAGACATCGGATGTAGTCCCTCGACATTCTCGTGTTGTCCTCCTGAGCTCCGTTATTGTACAGATTCGATATAAAACAAAGATGATAAGTAATAAATATTCTATCAATCAAACTAAATTGAGGCCTGGGCATACTTTCTGGAGTCGTCCGTCCTCACGTCGTCACTGCCAATCACATCCCATTGTGACAGTTGCGAAAGGCAACGTCACACTGTATATTTCCATCCAGATAATAATAAAAATCCAAACACCTGTGACCTCCGATGAGTCGATTGCCCACTGTAAAACACATGCGCTGTGACGTTGCATTTTGTATTCGTCACAATGGGGGACGAGTTGCAGACGACGAAAGGACGGACGACTCCAGAGAAGTATGCTCAGGTCATAATTTAATTTGATTAATAGTTTGATTATTGGGATATTTATTATTTAACTCTGTTTGCTTTATATTAAATAACAAATAATGGAGCTCGGGAGGACAACGCCAGGACGTCGAGGGCATACATCCGATGTCTGGAATTGAGGTCCTTGCCGAATCGCCAGTTTCTAGGCATCACGTCTCCCTTCTCCCAACTCCCGGTCGTAGATGCCGCAGGAGCGATCGAATAAGGATGACTCCCGGAGTCAAACCTACCGTTCTCGCAGATTTATCAGCCTGGTGCTGGACCACTCTACGTCAACCACTTTTGGCCGTCTCGATAATGGTTGAATAGAGCAGGGTGAAACTCCAAGTAACCCAACAAAAGCTTCCCGTTGTCGATGACTTATCAACCTGGAGTCGATCTAGACTTTGTCATCAGCTTTCTCGGTATCTTCCCGCTATCGGTGTTACTCCCGAAAAGTCCCGGTATTAATATGTTTTTAAAATCCCTGTGTAACAAGCTTATATCTCCATGGTAACAAACATACGAGCAGGTTATGTTCACGTCAACAATACTGCGCGTGCTGGCGCATGCGTGAACAGACAAAGAAGTCCGACGTACTACTTGCTCTTTCTCGTTCTATCCCGTGCTGGCTTCCACTTGTATACGCTCCTATGACTCACGTACTCTATCTCTTATATCTCTATGACGAGTCCCGGTACACTACCTTTAAAAGATCCCGCCGTACCGCCATGTTACGTGAGGATCTAGACAAACGTCTAAGAACAGATCGGCACGGACAACGCGTTCCGAAACTTACGCTAACAGAGACGGCTAGCTGCTCAGTCTGACGACTACGGATTTGACGCAAAATCATAGGCTGCCGATTTAACTAGGATAGCAGTTAGGGGATCCTGCATCTATAAAGTGTCGAGTAACGCAGGACTCGACCTACTTCTACGCTCGTCCGTCCTTACTCCAAGAACAATATAACATCTATTATCGTTAATATTGTATAGCTTATTATATTAAATTGAGTTTTTCCGTTACCGTTAATTAGTTTAAAGACTAAAGTTAAAGTGCAAGTTGAAGTGTACAGTTGTCTTTTATATCATTCCCGTTGTGTGTGAACTGTATTATCGTCTATAAGGTAAGACCTTTTTCTGTTAAACCACGAGTTCGTTCTTGAATCCCGTTTAGTTATTTAGTCTGTTACATTTGGTGTGACGTAGGCCACGATTATGGTTCGTTAAGTCCTTAGACTTCGTCCCGGTTATTTTTATTGTGTCTAGTATTGTTAAAAACGGATTCCCGAGTCAACTCGTGCTTTGTGACTTAGTGATTTGTGGCTTTTCTCTCTTCGCTTCAGCATGCGGTAGATTCTATTAGATTTCCCTTTTTTTCTCTGTCTTTCTTTTCTATTTGATTTTTCGATCACAAACGACCTGATAACAAACAATTTCCTGGAGTCAGCGAGCGTAGAAGTAAGAATATTCATTTATTCTTTAGTTTCTTAGTTAATGAGTATTTTCCTGATATATTTTGTTCTCTTATTAATTCCAGGGCCATTTAATGAATATTATATTGAGACGACTACTGTAGATTTTGCTTATATTGTGTTATATATTTTGAGTATATGATTGTTAATCTGATCCCGTATTTTCCCGATTTTTTTCTGAGCCACGGATCATAATTTTGTAATCAGTGAGTTATTATATTCCCGTATCGACCTATTATTCTGAATAAATCAGTCGGAAATATAATTATTGGCATTGAATGTTGGTTGGTACCCCGCCCCTCTACTATTTAGCTAATCGATTGTATTTTGAGCTGTCTGGCAATTTCCGCCGTCGAAATTCTGTATTTTATAGTATTTCGAGTGACGTGGAAACGTCTGGCGCCCAACTCATAGTTTTTTTGTAGTCTTCTAATAAATAAACGTTAACGGCACAGTGCGCGGTTCCAGAGTAAACCCTTCTCTTGAAAAAGTATACCGTTGCAGCGCATCAACTGTATCAGTTATTTTCGGGAGTCGGGTGCTCCAGGAAAGGAAGCCGACTACAAAGTAGGGTAGCGGTTGGGCGCCAGACTTCGAGGTAGAAGTCCTCTCTCTCGGGGCCTTCCAACTAGCTCGCTAGGATAGAGGGATTTCGTAGGGGCGTAGAATAAGGACACCAGTGGTTACATGAAATAGAATTGTTTATTGAGAAAAAAACGAAAAAGGTCGCGAATTTAGGTCACGCCCGCTACCTGGCGTATTGAAATATAAATTATGTGAAATTAAATTAACTCGACTTCACTCTACTCTCAATTATCAATTACCGTAGAGTCGCATTACTTTGTTATAAAATTCAGCATGTTTTTCTTATTTGTTCTATATTTTTGGTCAGTTCAACTCCTTGCCTATTTTAATGAAGTCAGTGTATAAAAGAGGTTACAAAGTAACGCTACAAATGGAAAAAAATATCAGTTCATAATTTTAAAGTACATAATATTTTTGTCAATGTTTGGGCCAATCTTTGACTTCAGCAGCGTATACTTTGGCCCATTGCTTGTTTAGGTTCTTGATTGTTAGATTTATATAACACTGGGTCAAAAAAATGCGTCATAAATAATTCTCTCGTTAAGAGAACACCATTTTGAGATGCAATGATCCAGTTTTATGAATGTTTTCAAAGATCTTTCCATCGAACAGAAAGAACAAAACTTTCGCTGCTACGCAATATGCAAACTTTATAAAACCAACGAAATAATATTTCTTCTGACATTATAACCACTTGAACACAAAATGTCTTTTCTTATAGTGACTTTCATATTTATCAAATTGGTAATTCTTTCTTATATAATAATCAAAAACCAGCCTGATTCAACTCTTTTTTCCTATTAACTTAGGCAGACAGGATTTTTAAAGTTCAGGAAGAACAAAACTCAGAACATAGAATCAATTTCAGGTACAGAGAAGCAGCCTCTTCTTATAACTTTAGGAAGGTTAATTTTCTTGACGATGTCTTCCCAACGGTATAACTGTTCGTCCGTAATTTAAGGCCATCGCTCAAATTTCACTCCTTTTTTCATCGCCTCCACCACAACACCCTCTCCACATATGGAAAAAATCTCACCAGGATATAATTGGGTATTCCATTTATTGAGGACGTGATCTTCTACTTGAAGAAAATCCTTTATGTTTGCTTGGAATCTCAATTTTGAATTTTGAGTTTCTTCAGTATTTCCGTCCTCTAACCGGCAATTATCGTCCACATGCTCATCGACATATGAGTCGTTTGAGCTCATTTGGTGCTTGGGTGTTAGTATTTCTTGATCATCCAGTCTGTCTTCAAGATACTCGTCGTCAGGTAAATCCTGTGTAGACAGAACATCACTCAGATTATAGCTGCTGCAACGAGTTGAAGAATCGCCACGATGTTTTCGTTGCGTTTCGTCTTTTTGGTGACTGATTTTGTTTTCACACCAGATGTACCCGCATCAGCAATATCTTCAGCCGTAATTGAGCAGCCAGCAGGAACGTTAAGTTTCTTCTTATTCAAAGTCTTTGTTGTAGAGTTGTCATCACATCGTGCTTGCTCTAATTTTTGCGTAAATGACTCTGTGATGAAATCCAAATGAAGGATGCGATCCTGTTAGGGCAACCTGCTGAAGGGTTCATTTTTGTTAATTGGCATAATTCCAATTTTTCGAAAGCCGGCGATTATATTTTCTTTTGTCGATGTCAAGCTATCTAATGCACTCTTTAAAAGCCTAGGAAACCTATCCTTTGGCATCGTTGTAAATCTTTGCCCTTCTTGACTCTGCTTCCAATTCAATAAAGCTTGCCGCCATTTCAACTTCAATGGCCTGAAATATGCCACATCTAATGGCTGTAGAATGTGTGTCGAGTTGGTAGGTGAGCATATGAAGCTAACATATTTTTCTTATTTTTCTCACATTCCTTCAGAACTTTTTGATTCATGTGTGAAGAAAGGTTATCACTTATCACGGCCTTTCGTCCTTTTTTTTTTTTTTTTTAAATTGGCAGCAAGTGGTTTATCAACCAATCGTCAAACGTAGCAGCATCCATCCAACCACTTTTAGTCGTGTTGTATCGAGCTCCACATGGTCCGTTTTTCCTCCACGTAGACCATGAATGATCGGCTTTGTATATGACGTAAGGCGGAATAGTATTTTCACTAGCGCTGCCACAAAACATGACCGAGTAACTGAGCTTTGAAAAATTCATTATACTCGCTGGGTATTTACACCCGCGTCTGCAAATTACTTTCTTTTTTCCGGGGTCGTTAGTAAGGTTTGTTTCATAGTAATTGTATATATTTTCAGGAGGAACATTTTCTAACTCCGAACTCAGATTTTCGATGAAATCTTCTATAATCTTTTCTGAAACTTGCGCTCGTACTTCTTTTGTAGATTATTCGCCATTCGTTGGGTGAGTTCTGGATGCCTGTCGGAGAGGCATCTCAACCACTCTTGGCCAGGAACATTATTTTTAAATTTCGTTATATTAGTCTTTTATAATGAATTTTACGTCGATATTCGGAAAAAGAAATCCGAACTCTGACAGGGCCATGATATGGGCAACAAAGGACTGCTCTTCTTTCTCTGTGAATGTAGTCGGATGGCCAGGTTTATTGGGGTGCCTATCTTTCAGTTCATTTTTGATAGTACTTCCTGGTATTTGATACTGTTCTGCTGCAGCCCATTGTGTCAGTTGTTTGGATCTGACCTTGGTCAAAAATTCTTCCAACTTTTCCTTTGAATAGTCTGCATAGCGGCGACTTCCCGGTCGCCTTTTATACCTAGAAGGCATGGCACTTGCTTTTAACGGTCCTGAAGTTTAAAGAAGACATTGGTAGGAAAAATACCATGAATTGGTTTTTGAAATTGTTACTTTGGCCCAGGGCTAAAGTAATACAAATGCAGGGCCCAAGTAACTCCATGTACTATTTTTCATTCTTCTCGTAATAGAATAGTTTAATCAATTAAACTTTACAATGCACATAGTCCCAAATATATTCTACACACTACAAAATGCAATCTAAATCGCACACTCACCTACATATTCCACTTCAGATGAAAGTTTGCAAGACACAACTTTTGTGAAAAATCGACATGTTAAAACCTGCTCGATTAGCCAATAGGCACATCGCGTAGGACAGTGCAACACTGTTGTATCGACGAGCCTATTCTGTCATCTACCGAATCTATGTGATTGGAAGCTTGGTGCAAGGGTAATGAATAAGGCTTTACGCAACGATTTGTATTTCTACGTCTCTGAATTTATTCACATCAGACTTTGATCATGACGAACAGTCAACTAACTCACTAGAGAGGAATGTACTACCTTAGTCAAAAACATAAGGAAGCGACTTGACTAGAGTAGTACCTTGAATTTGAGATTGACAACAACAATCTAGAGTGAACTTTTTCTATTACTACCGAGACAAAGGTATGGCAGGAAGTTTAAACTTTTTTCTATTTTGGGTCAAAGTTACCTTCCAGGGCCAAAGTAATGCGACTTTATGGTACTATAAACTCTACTGACTTGAAATATAAGGCTTAAAGAAATGAAGATGCTATGCTAGATAAGTTTCAGACTCTGTCTCTGGCTGGGTGACAGGGTGTCACACCAGCGAGATCGCGTATCACACACGACGTCTCTCGACGAAGTGACGCGGCTCGCTCTGTAGCGGCGGTGGAGAAGTGGTGGGAGCAGCTGAGTGCCACGCGTGACGTCAGAAGTCCGGTGACCAAAACTGGTACGGCTACGCGCACGACAAACAACACGTGACTGGGTCGAGCGTTTGAATTCAACGGTTCGCGGGAAACGGTTAGACTTCTCGCGCTAGAACAACTCGAGGCTCAGGGGCCGAACCTAATGGTGCAGGAGGTACTAGGGGGAGGATAACTTTGATTGGATGGACCCTACCTGAGGAAACGGCGCTCTAGCGTCCTCCGGTACGGCAGTAATAATCCGTTAGGCAACACGTGGTCCGGGAAAGGCGAGGGTCGTATAATCAAGTCCAGGCGGTCCAATAAATATCCAAATCAAGTCCAAAGGGATGGCAGGGTTAACCCGCAAATCACCCTTCACACACTCTCTCTCACAAAACACTAAGACTCTCTCTCTTTCTCTCTCTCTCTCTTTCTCTCTGTGGGTTAAATCAACTGCTCTTCGAGTTCGCAATACAGACAGCACTCCTGTTATTACCATCAGTTCAGAAGACGATCTAGCTAAGCTTACATGACTCCCATCTACGTAATTATCCCAATGCACCTTCGCAAGCTAGTATTTGGATAGATCAGTTTAACGCTATCTCTTGGTTAGCACATTTTAATCTGGTCAAGGCTCGCCTGTCCACTAACTTCTATTACATTATCTCCATTTCGGAGACCTGGCTTCACTCGCACGTACCGGATAGTTTGGTGGAGCTAGATAATTATGTGCTCATTAGGAACGATAGGGAGGGCAGTCAGGGGGGTGGCGTAGCTTGCTATGTGCATAATTTTTTAAGAGTTAAGGTATTAGCCACTTCTCCTGATCAGTTTTCCAATGCACTAGAGTTTTTAATTTTAGATTCACGTTATCGCGATGAGAGGCCACTTTTATTGTTGTCTATATGTAGAAGGCCTAAAAGCTTAGTTTTAGTGATTTTATGCTATCCCTTGGGAGACTTACTTTCGCGTAAGAAAACATTATTATAAGTGATGACTTGAATTGCTACCTACTTAGCGCTAATGTTGAAACAACTTACCTGCAGGAGCTCATCGCGTCCCATGCGTTGCATATCGTAGAAGCACCACGGATAGTGCGGATAAAGTTTGTGGATTTTCAAAGACCGACGCCCCATTTATTGCTGGGCATGACTCAATTGAGCTCTCCTTCAGGCTTAATGTCGTTTGCCCCCAGTACAGGATCATATCTCGTCGCAATTTCAAACACTTCAACGAGGTAGGCTTCCTCGAGGAGCTTGCTTATTGGCTCGAAGCCGGCGACTTTCATTCACCGGTTCATGGTGTTGAGGCCGTTTGCATTGAGCGCCTCGCTGGTTTTATAAATGGCTCTATTGCTACTGCTACCGAACATCATGCACCAATGTAGACGTTTCGCGTTACCAAATCCTACGCGCTCTGGTTAACTGCAGAGCTGAAATCGCGCATGCGTGGAAGGAACTCTCTATACAAACAGGCCAAGCGCTCGGGATGTGTGCTGGGCTTTGCCATCTACAGACAGTATCGCGATCGTCTCTCTGGTGACATGCGTCGTGCTGCTCATGACTATACTCGTCTTAAACTATCTGCTGTAACTAGCAGCTCCAAGCTTTGGGTGGAGCTGGCTAACTTAGGACTTGTTCGACCTCGCCTAACCTCCCCGCTCACTTTTTTCTCTAGGTAAGAGCTGAACGTCGCGTTCGTGGCGATTTGTAACGCCACCCCTAGCTGCACTTCGGATGATTTTGCGGGTCTTTTAACTTCAGAGGATAGCCTACCATTGACTAACGTCTCATTCCAATTCTCTGGAGTCAGTGCGGAGTTCGTCTCTCATCTAATCAGGTCGACCACTAAGCCTTCGCATGCTGCAGGCCCTGACGGGATATCGCTGTTCATCATTCATCGAGCTTTACTGTGCCTCTCTGTTGCGCTCACGGTTTTGTTCAATAACTGTTTGCTGCGCGGTTATTTTCCATCTTGCTGGAAACGGGCCTTTATCCGCCCTCTCTTAAAGACAAATCCACCTCTTTCGCCTTTCGACACTCACCCCATTGCGAATCTTTGCCAACTATCAAAGATTTTTGAGGGCGTGGTTCACACTCAGATTGTAGAATTTGTCAAGGCTAATGACATCTTTGATCCGCGTCAGTCGGGTTACAGGGAGGGCTTTAGTACTCAGACAGCGCTACTACGGCTATGTCATGATGTGAGGCGAGGTGTGGACAAGAAACATGTTACTATCTTGGTGTTACTCGACTTGGGCAAGGCGTTTGATACTGTGAGTCATCATCGACTCCTTGCTAAACTCAGAAAGCTGGACTTTGCGCAGGGTAGTGTTGCGTTGGATTTTCTCCTATCTCTCTGGCCGCACACAGGCAGTGGTGAACGATCGTAGTGAGTGCTCCTCCTGGTTAAGTACGTCTTCGGGGGTTCCTCAGGGCTCGGTTCTCGGTCCGTTACTCTTTTTTCTCTTTATAAATGATATTGCAGCTGATCTGTTGCATACGCAACACCTTATTTTCGCTGACGACAGCCAAATTTATCTTACATGTCTACCGTCGGAGCTTGATAGCGGATTAGCTAGGGTTGCGTATGATGTAAATGTGATTGCTAATTATGGTGCAGCTAACGGGTTAAGACTTAATCTTGCTAAATCTAAGGTTTTAATTCAGGGCAGTGGCATGTTCATCAATCGTATTAACTTTCGCAACTTGCCTCCTATCTCAGTTGATGAGACTGTGCTCCCCTATGTTGATGAGGTGCGCAACCTCGGCGTGATATTGCGCGCGAACCTCTTCTGGCGTGGCCAGGTCATGTCCATTTTCAATAAGGTCCACTTTGCATCGCATAGACTGAAGTACCACCGTCACACTTTATCCCTAGAGCTGAGGAAATCACTTGTTGTGTCTCTCATCTTTCCTATTATTGATTATTGTTGCTTGGTATTGAATGATTTGGAGAGTGAGCTCAACCTGGTCCTTCAGCGTCTTATAAACCTTGCTATCAGATTTATCTTCAATTTGCGCAGGGACGACTATATTTCTCCATTTCGCAGGCAGCTAGGCTGGCTAACGGTTAGATCCAGGCGACTTTATTTTCTAGGCATCGTGATATTCAAGATTAACCAAGGCGTTGCTCCAGCCGAGTACCGGCACACCGTACAGCCACGTATCGCAACTCGTTTCATCTTTCGGCGATTTATTTCTGGTACTCGTTGCCCGCGGAGATCGTTACCTCCCCGACTATTGGGGTGCTCAAGAGTAGACTTTTTGCTTTTCTATTTGCGCGCGACACTGATTCGGCTTACATTAGTCTCACCCATATTTGGTTTTCGGGCTAGTCCTAATTTTTATCTAGTCGTATCTTAAGTACCTAATCCTTTTGTATTACATACTTTTTATTCTTGATTTTTATGTGCCTGTTTATTTGTATTTTTACTTTTAGTCTTTTTTTTCACCCTTCACTGCTTTATTATTTCTACTATCATTATTTTGTATAATTTTTATCTTTATTGCTTTACTTTTAGTCTTACTTTTTATCCTTTACTGCTTCATCATTTTTTACTTATTATTACTTTATTATACTATTCTACTTTTTATTGTTTTACTTCAGTATTATTTTGTACGCTTTATTTTTATCATCGTGTCCTTAGTCCTAGCTATTTTATCGTATATACACTATTTTCTAATGATTGCTGTCTAGTCATATTATCTGTCTCGTTTTTAACATGTCTCGCTCTCAGTTTAGTTCTTGGCTCTAGTGAGCTTCCTTTTACACTAGTGCTGCTGCATTCATTTTGTTTTTTTTTCATCTCTTGTGTTCTACGTTAGCCTATTCACTCTTCTATGTGTTATTTTTTTGTACCAGTTCCTTATTTTCCCCAAGATGTTTCCAGGGCATATTAATAAATAACCACCCCACCGCTCTTCGCGGGCTCCTAGAAGTGACTTTGTGACGCCGTGTTGTCGCACTAACGCGTCTTTCAATTCCTTCGCGGTTGCAGGCATACACTATTGGGACTCTCTGCCCGCCACACTTAAAACAGCGCCTACGCTAGCCTCCTTCAAGCAAGGGCTATTTGCGCATTTGCTAGATACTAAGGACGCTCGTTTCTAAACTTTACTTCTTTCTCTTACGGCTCTTTCTATTAGGTGTTAGTTAATTTCTAGCTTTAACTCTTATTCATACTCTTAAGTTCTCATGTATCATAATCTTTCGTTTTAAAGTCACAGAGTAACTCCATTTGCGATGCTCTGTGACTCTGTATTGTCTAACATTGCCTTAGATATAAATGAATATATCTATCTATCTATGTATCTACCTACCTCTCTCTCTAACGCCTCTAAACGTCTGTTAGTATGTTACCATAGCTCATTACGAGCCTTTTAAACCTATCAACTAGTGGACAAGAGTGTGGGGTGAGCCTTTTTGCAGTTGAATCCCTGTTCCAATTCTTCCACCTTTGTGTGAAAGTTTGCTCGGGCCCGACATCGCGATTTTCTGTGCAGCGTCGGGACGTTATCGGGGAGATAGGTAAACATCAGCTGTACCTGTATACCAGCCCGCGTACTTGTGTGTCTGAGCTCGGGTCAAACATCCTTCAAACACTACCTCGCATCTTGTGTGTGTTCTTGATCTACGTGGCTACATCTACTCGATTGGGTATATAGTTGTGCTAGCATATACAGGATACCACGGACGAGCGTAAAGGAAAACTTAGACCACCAAATGAGGACCAAAAAGAAAAAAATTAACAAATAATAAGACAGAGTGAAATGGAAAGAAGGGGACCAGAAAATTGTGATGGATGTAAAAAAAAAGGTACAGACGGAAGTACACTACTGCACAAAGTGTATGAAATATTTCCATCCAGGATGTATGACACTACACAAAGGATATAACGAAAAGAACCAGCTAGTACCATGTATCGTGACGATTCAAAGCTACAATGTGAAAAAAAACCGAAAAGGATCAATGTCTAAAAGATGAACAGAGGAAAAAAGGGAGCAGGACTGAAGATGGTGAAAATGAAATCATGAAGATATCGAAAATCCGGAAGACGAAAGTATGGCTAGGGAAACTGGGAATAGTAATCCGCGGAGAAGTGGAACAAATGAAGAAAAGTATCAAACAAGAAATAATGGGAACAAATGTAAAAAAGATAATGCAAGAGATAGTGGAAAAAGAGGTGGGAAACGCGACGAGGATCCGGAAGACGGAAATTGAAGCACTGAAAGCTCAATTGGCGAAATCAAACACGCAAATGGAACAGTGCGATAAGGAAATAGATACAGGCATAACAAATATAGAAACAGAACAAAAAACAGTAAAAAGCGCAATGTATTCACAAATGGCACAAAAGAGCCAGAGAGAAGAAATAATAATCCAACCAGTGACAGAGCAAACAAGTGATGTCACAATGGAGACGATGCAAAGTAATATCAATATAATGGAATTAGGAGTTGGGGTTAACAATATAGAAGGAGGCCCAAAAGGAAGAATAACCATTGAATGCCACAAGAGTAAAGATAAAGAAATACTTGCGGGAGCGTTAAAAGAAAATCTTGGGCCACAGTACAAAGTGAATGCACCCAACAAAAGGCTACCGAAGGCAAAAGTAGTTGGAATCGAAGAAGAGATAGAGAGAAAGGAAGAAGCGGAATTCATCAAGAGAGTAAAAACATAAAACGAACTCAAAAACAGAACAACAGCGAAAATGAAGATCATCAAAAAACACCAAACGAGAGAAAACGGGACGACGATGATTATAGAAACAGATCCGGAAACGCACAAGTTCCTGGTGGAAAAGCAACGTGTTAAAGTGGGGTGGGTAGACCGCCTAGTGTACGACTATGTTAGTGTAAAAAGGTGTTTCAAGTGTTGGGGGTACGACTACTTCGCGAATAATTGCAAAAACGAAAAGCGCTGCCGTGAGTGCGGCGGAAACCACGACGTAGTGCAATGTACATCGAACGAAAAAAGATGTGTCAATTGTTGGAGAATAGTAGAGAAGTTCAAACTAGAAGGTGTACAAACCGATCATGAAGTGACTGATGTTAAATGTGGATCGTACAAAAGAATTGTAAACAGAAATAGAAAGAGCATACAATATGGCCAGGAATAGCAAGTAAAGAACGAGAGAGGTAAAATTGATGGACCGTTCATTCTTTTACGAAATGCACAAGGCTTTTTGAATCATGAAGATGAAATTGATGAATTAACGGTAAGATTCAAACCAAAAATATTATGCTTAACTGAAACGCATGTAACGGAGGAAATAGAAGAATTAGAATCAAATATTGGAAAATATGTATTAAATGGTACGATGAAACTCGAGTAATATAAGAACGGGTGGAGTAACTACATTTATAAAAAAAGACATAAAATATAGAGTTTTAACAAACAAAAATATTGAACAAAATACATGAATAATTGCAATTAAGTTAGGGGGAGTATACAACGAAATTATTATATGTAATCTCTATCACTCACTAAATACGAGCGATGGCGCGTTTATAAGTGAAGTAACAAATGAATGTGAAAAAATTATAGATAGGGGATACGTCATAATAGTGGGATATTTTAATATTGATGTAAGTAAAATCAATCACTACTCAAATAGACTATTGCGGAATTATTAATGTTAATATTCATAAATAAATGACTGCAAGAAGAAGTTTCCCCGGAAAGTTGGAAAACGTCAACGATTGTTCCAATTCCAAAAATAGCTCGAAGCGTGAAAGCAGAAGAATATAGACCAATTAATATGCTACCTATGTACGAAAAAATATCAGAAATTGCAGCAAAAAATCAATTGGTTGAATATATAGAAAGTAATACCTTGCGCTGGACAGATTATGACTTAGCCTACATGTTGCGCCCATAATTTTATTCACCTCATGCGCGATTTTCACGTTTTATCAAAAGCCTAAAAAGCGGAGTCTGAATGATTGTTTAGCGACATGGTGGAAAAGAACTTATAGTATTGGGAATATGACAAAATTATTCAACGACACCTTTGAATGTTCGGTTTTGAGGTCAAGTGTTTATGAGTTAACTCCACATCAAAAACATTCGGCATATAATTTTGGCTACTCGACAGGTAACAACAGGGAATGGTAATTACCCCGCGTTTCGTTAAGGCTCGAAAAACTGTGACGTTATTTTTCATGACATCACAATGGTCTTTAGTAAAGCGCATACAAAATGCCCCTGCTGTATTGCAAGACGAAAGAGAAATAGCATCGCGTGAAGTTTCGATCAAAATACAGTCCTTGGTTCACAATCAATTAAGCGCTCCGAAATTTCACAATATTTTGAAATATGCTTGGTTTGCCGCCAAATTGATAGAAGAAAGGACTATATTTTTGTCCGTCAACGACGTATGCTTTCCGTTGTCGCTTTTGAAAAAAAATTTCCCGTGCGAGAACGTTACATTCATAAAATGCGCATGGTGTTAGGAGAATTTATGTTTTTTATGCTTTTTATTATAAGTACCATCCGGATACATGCAACACCTGTACAGACGGCAGTGATAGCGAATAATAAGGCATTCTCAACCAAAATACATCCTGGACAAAAATACTTTCCGAATCAAAATACGTTATAAACCTCTGTAACATTTTGTAATAAATCAGTGTTTAACAATGAAAAATTATGGTGTTGCAATCCACTCATTTTGTAAGTAGTTTGAAAACATTGTTGGTAGGTGAACATGCGTTGTCAGGTGGCAGGAAAGAGAAAAAATTAATTGATAGCGCTACGGTTTTCAAATCAATATTTCTCGAAAACGGCTGAGAATTGGATGCTCCTGTTTGGCCTGTGATTTGCTATTTTGAAGTACCTTTCAACCCCAGAAGGGCCCTGAAATCCGTGACCCCAAGCTCGCGCCCTCCCCTTGAGACCGATATCGTACTAGCTTATACAACTTAAATTTATGACTTCCTCCCTGAACTGAAAAAGACCGAAGTGTCCGTTATCCTTTCTCTGGAATGCTAAGACCTTATTTCCTAACACCCACAGGATTTACTGATACTACAATACACTATTTCAACTGAACTCGATACGATGTGATATTCGATGATACGATACGATAAATGATACTCGATGCGAAGTGATGCGTAGCGCAGACGTAGCGAAGAATAAGCCGAATAATCAGTGTTGCCAGATCTGAATCACTAAAGATCAGCAGACAGACTTTCACAAAGACACCTTTTCAACTCAAAAGTAACCAGATTTGAACATACGATAGTAATCGACTTTTATTTGATTTTCTATGAAGTTTAAATGATCATTTACTATTCTCAATGAAATATTGAAATAATTAGGTCAAAGAAAACTTATGACGAGAAAATTATAGTTATTTATTTATGTATTAGAAGAGAAAAGTTTTTAGTGATTTGTTATTTAGAACTTCATCAGAGTTTGTAATAATCCAATTGAAATATAGACGGAATATTAATATCACATTGTTCGTTTCAAAGTAAGTGCGAAATATCACATTAGTTATTTAGACACTGAATAGTACATTTTTATTTTTGGCCACAATGTTTAAAGGTACACAAGTTCGTCAGACTCTTCGAGTTCGATGAGATCCGATTCTATTTCATTTGCCGAAGCGACAACATCGGTCCTCGAAGTTGAAGGTGTTTTGAGCTGCATTCCCGAAGACTTTTGCAGAACATCCCCAGGAATTCAATAGGAATTGCAACATCTTGTGATCCTTCGCAGACCATACCTGACAGTCATTATGGAATTGAGTGTAATTAGCTTGAGTCTATCACGTAGCTTGGTCTTCACTACATCAATCTGGCTAAAGACCCGCTCTACTTCTGCATTTGAATAGGGTAATGACAATAATCCCACAACAAGTTGCGCTAGTTCAGTAAACGGGGTTTCTCCACATGCGTCTACATACGACGACACCTCCATCCACAATACTTCTGTGGATGTTGTATTTGTCCACAATATATTGGACAAATTGTACCATTGGTTTTCAATAGCTGAAACTGTGTGATGGTCTTCTGGAAATTCTTTTGCCAAATCTGTGATTGGAAGTTTATGTTTCTTGATTTTAAGACATTCTCTGACACTTACAAGCAGGGTGTCGGAACTCCGGGGGTGTTTCCTTGGGCCAAAATATGAGGCTGACTATGCTTCATTCAATCTCATAGGCCTTTTCAGGTTTAACGTCGCCCAAATTGGAAAATCATCCCAGAATTCAGCGCCTTTTGCATTACTTCATAATGTTGCAACGAACTTCAGTTTCGTTGCTTATCTTGACTAGAAATAGACTGTCCTAGAAAAAAGAAAGTATTTACACCCTGAAAAGTATACTCTTCGCAAGTACAATCGCCAAAATTCATAATTCAAGGTAAAAAATGATTGAATTCAGCGTTCCTCCCTGTGTAGGGTGGAAAAGTTCCTTCAAAAACTATTACATTATGCCTTTCAGTTATAAAATATTCATCCAATATACGGTAGGTGCATCCATAAACCATTTGAGACCGCATTATAGATACCTACGGATCGTCCAAAGGCGCAACTGGATTATCATTTTTTAAACAGTATCTCAAAAGCTGCACATCACCACGAAGCATCAAATTTCGTGAAGTTGTAACGAAGATTTGTCGTAAAATTGTAGTCATCCGAAATAGGCATATCGGTAAAGGTGTCGGCTAGGTTAGGTTTCCATCGAACGTATCTGCAAAAATCAGTTTGACATATTCGTATCGCATACATCAGAAATCACCTTTCATGATTACTATTTCGGAGTGCTAACCTTCCTTCGGCGGATTTCTTTTTATCGGGCCCTTGGGGCACTTCTTTGAAATCTATCCTCTTTTCTCGTGAACTCGAAAATGGATTAGTGGCAGCCGTATGTTTATTTCTCGTAGCATGTTTTTTTTTTTTTCAAATCGTTCAAACGGGCATTGATTTCACTTTTACAATACCTGCAGTAAGCTTTCGTGGGATCATTAGGTACAGGTTTTAACCACGATTCGAAGTCAGGGAGATTCAACCACTCTCGTCTGAATTTTTGTTCGTACTGTGGTTTACCCATTATTAATCACAAAAAGTATACTGATCAAAATACTATCACATCGGATTATCAGATTGACTACTTTCGTTTGCAAACTCTGTGAATTATCGGGACTCCCCGTTACGAACGCGGGCGCGATAGTATTCGTAATTCGTAGTCTACTCAGTCAGCGATAGGCGGCCTAGTAACTAATAGTGACGAAGGGAAAAAGAATGAACCAATTGCCAACGTGGACCGCTGACTGAGTAGAATTTACGAACTAACCATACCAAGTCACTAGAAATGTCAACAGAGACAAGCTGAAATTCGTGAAAAATATATACATCTTTAAGATTATATCGAATGTATTTTTTATTTTGTTTTTGTTTTTATTATTATAATTAAAACAAATTTTTTTTGTAATAATGATAGGTGATATTTTTTGATTCCTGTATACTTCGATACCTACACGAAGGGCGAGCCAGAAATGCGTTTCATTATTGAAAAATTATTATTCACATCGATTTAATTTAAATCATTCCGATTGCAGAGATTTTTTTAGTTTTTAAATCATCATTTACAATCCGCTCCCCAAATCGCATCATTACACCTTTTTGCACCTGGCGTCCAGGTTTTTGTATATTTTCGAAATTACACAATGCTATCATATTCGTTAATGTTCAGGGTATGATTTTGAATTTTTCAAGACTTTTTACACTTATTTTAGACAAACGGTGACGAGTTGGAGTTGACGTACGGCAATGGACTCCGAAAAACTACCTTTTCCAACCCTTCGGAGATCATAACGGTTTTCATAATTTTTACACAGGAATTTGTGAATAATCACTAAACGCAGAAAACTTGGTGCTTTACGATCTTTCCTGGCTCGATGCTCTATCTTTTTTTTTTGTAGAAGTTATGATCACTCAAACACAGGGGCCTAACTTTTTTGCGCCGACAGTAGAAATCATCACGTCGTATCATCGGTAATTGTATTCGAACGAAATATAAATAGCTGATATTGGGAAATTTTTTTTTTTAAATCATATGATTTCTATAATCTTCAAAATGAATTATTTCTTATTCTTTTTTTTTGTCGCGAATTCTAATTAATATAATTTTTTGTGAAATTTTTTTCAATAATTTGGAGAGATAATTGATTGATTATCTCATGATAATAAAATAACGATCAAAATTAATATTCGATCAAAAAAAAAAAGTGATTGACAGGATAAAATATTAATTTTCTGAAGTTTTCCACGTGGGAAAATAGTTTAATTATTTAAGGGGGTATATACACCTTTAAATTCGTTGAAATTCTCAAAAATATAAAAATGTTTTTCTGCAACTTGAACACTCCGAACGAATTGAAAAAAATCATCATGTTTGGGGAGGGGGGTTTGACCCTCATTATCCATGTTTTACATCATGTATTACTTTCAGTCTAATTGTAGTTGCGCTGAAGATAGAGAAATACAGAATCACTCGGTTGTCGTAAAGAATCAGAACCAGCGTTGGACAGATCTTGGATTTTTCGGTCCTCAATTGTTCATAAGAGTTGCCCCTATGGAATAAACAAAGAACTTTTTGATATTGCAAAAATTACTTGAGTTATTCGATTTTTTCGATTTTTTTTCGAATTTTCCAATTTTGTTGGATTATTTTTCCAATATCTCAGAGAAAAATGGATTTATCAAAAAGTTCTACGTTCATTTCATAGAGGCATCTCTTACGAAAAATTGAGGACCAGAAATTCGGAGATCGGTCCAACGATGTTTCTGATTCTCTACGACAACCGGTCAAAATAGTGATTGTTCAGAAATTGATTTTTAAACGGTTTTGGATTCCGATAACTACTGTGACATTTCTCTTTGTTGATCTATCATGTCATTTTATGATGCAAAACAATTTTCCATCCTTCTTTTTAATCCGGGCTTTGGACTGACACGGGCGAAGTTAAAATTTGTTTTGCGACGTGGCCTACATCGCGAGCCGTCCTATTTCTAGGAAGCTCCTGGCTCATAGCTACAACCTTCCATCTCAATGGCTTCCTCCTGCTGGTTCATCCGTAGTTGCCTCAGAGCAACACGAGCTTCCTTCGTCCTCTGCTCCGCTCGCCTATCCGCACCTTTGATCCGGGCCAAGTCCTGTAGTTTTGCCGCAGCGAAGGCGTGGCGTCTTGGCTCGACTGAAAGTTTTTGCATAATTTTCAACATACCTCGCTGACCTCCGGAAAAGGTGATCGCTGCAATGTTGGCTCCAACTTGAAGGACGTGACAACCTGAGAATAAAGTCTTAGGACAAAGCTTCCAGATGACGCTGCCCAGACTCACGCTCCTGTTCGCCAATACAGATCGTCGATTTATTTCAAAGACGTTTTTCTTTCCGACCATTCTGAAGGTGTTGAACTTAGAGCTGATGGGACACTTACTTGATTTCGTAGGTTCCACCTAAGCCGTGAATCCTAACCTCTCTCATGCGGATAGCACTCCCACATCTGTTGCAGCTTAGGTTATCCTGCAAACTTTGAAAAAGAATAGCCAAATCAAAAAGCATATACCCCTGTGCATCGGTCTCGCTGTAGCCGTCATCGCTGATCTTACTAGACGATGCGCTGGAAGACCTCAGAAATGGATCGGCATGCTCGTCGGAGGGTCGTGGTTTCCCTACAAAAGATCTTTTTTTTTTTCTCGAGCGCCCCACGGAACGTTTTTTATCGCTCCAAGAGTTTCTCTTTTCGCAGGTACTCATAATTGACAAGTCAATTGAAACTTTGCGGTAACAAGTTAGTTTTATTTACGAGTTAAATTGTCGGAGACACAATAATGCTAGCAGACAACAAGAGAATGACAGGATTCAGGCGGGATGCGTAAAACGTCATAAAATCCGTCTGCCAGTTGTGCTCATAGCGGCCGTGCGTTTTGTACTTCGGGATTTGAATGGCTGTAACTTATTCATTTTGACGTATTTTCACATGATGATTTTTTCACAGATAGTTTAGACCCCTAGCATTCCAAAAACGAAAAATTGATTTTTTCAAAATTCAAAGGTGTATATTCCCCCTTAAATTGAAATCGATAGTTACGTCATCATACGACTATACTTGTGAACGAGACAAATAAAATTCTCAACAGTTTAGAATGCACTCATCTTGAACAAAGGCACAAAAATATGATTCACTTCGGAATATTCCCTCAAATTTTCAGAAAAATTCCGAAATGTTTAGACAAATTTTTGTCTTGTCGACAGAAAAGGTCGGACGATGATGCAGTTTTGTTGGTATCTTATTTTACCTTATTTATCGTATATCCTAGTTCATCTTATATAACATAATAACTCCAAAATACAAGTTGAGAAATATAGGGTTGAAAAAGTTGAGAAAATAGTATTTTGCCACGGAAAGCTGAAAGAATTTGCAACAATTCATGAGTACTTCTTTCGAGTAGTACTACAACATCAAAAACCTAGATCAATATCAAAAGGTATCAGGGTCAAACGTAGTCGCATCATTTGACATGAAGGTGCAAATCGCCTCTTTGGTCTCTTAACAATCATTTAATAACCTTTGACTGTCTAGAATCACTGTATGAGAACGATGATCTTGTAAATTCACGAAAAAGCTGAATATTACGTTGAAACAGTTCATTGTAACATTCAGAACAAAAATTTTGAAAATACTCGTCATCCGTATCCAACGATGATTGTACTAGTTTGACGATTGCAACTACCTGATTTGATTTATTTTCGATCATTTTATTGATTATTAAACTATTCAGAATTATTAATTACGGTTCCCTTGTTCGCTTTTACTCTCTTATTTCCTATATTTCAACTTACTTACATCTTTGAAGAACTGCAGTACTACTGGAGCGATAATAACAATTCGTAATTCTTATGCCCGGTCGTATAAAAGATAGTTATCCCTGGGATAACCTTAGCGTTAGCTAGCCCTAGGTTGAATGCAACTCTTGGGTTATCTTTTCGTATGTTTTATAATGAATCCGTGAATACGATAGGGACCGTAGTCATTCAAGATACGAATCACTAGAACAGCGATAACAAATTACCTGCAACGATATGGTGGTTCGCAACCAGATTTTGTACCATACATTAATGATATTAACGATACCAAATTATTCTTATAATATCAAGATTCGCGGCAGCGAATCGCCGCCAAGTACCCGTAGGTCGGCGCGCCAGCCACGATCATTCACCCGAGCAAACGCTTGTCCTTGTAAAAAATCTGTCATATCTTTTGAACCTCTGATTATTTTTTGATAAAATGCATACAGCTGTGAGGCCCACTGGACCTGACCTGGCTTGCAAAAGTTCGACGGAATCGACCATGCGATTCCTGACATATTGACCGTCGAAGTTGATAGAAAAACACAATCTATGCCCGCCAAGTTTGTATCGTCATACGAGATAACTTCCTTCAGCAATATTTCCCGTCGCCAATATGCTGTTTTGTTCAAGTTAACGAATAATTTTCTATTGGTTTTTCATTGATTTCCATTAATTAATATTTGATAAACATAATCTGAAATATAAAACTTAACTAAGGTATTGCCTGATTTGTTGCCTGATTTCACGTGCGAGGTTTTTGTATTATTTTGTGTGAAGAAATGAAGTTTGTAATCTGTCGCTTCAAAAGAGTATGAAATTCATGAGTTTTTGACTGGCGAAACCATTTTTGTACTTGGCGGTTATTTTTGACATTTGCAATGTTTTTTTCGGGTATTAGAAATAACTTCACAATATAACAAACGAAATCAATAGTAAATCCGTTATTAAAAAGGAAAAGGAATCGAAATCCCGTCAGCATTTTATTCGTGTTCTGATTGGGCGTTTGTTTTCGAGGTGCGAGGTTCGAGATGATCGCGGCGCTGCTTCGATCGGTCGAGTTGTCAAGCGCGCGTAATTTGTATACGCGTCATCACTCATCAGTAATCTGTACATTGACATCTGTCTGACTTGGTCTGCTTTTGCAAACCTTTTTTCAAGTGAATTGGTTAAAGTGTTTATAACTAGCATTTCGTTGCGGTTCGACGGACGTGTGTTAAGACTTCTACGGATACGCGGGAAGAGCAACAGCGTAGCAAATTGTACAGATAAATATATATTCTAAAATTGTGAGTATAAATATTTCAATATACATTTCACCATCATAGGAGTCGAACGATCAATGAGTATTTTCTCGCATGAGTACCAATTGAACCTAAGACATGAGTATCACGATGAAAACGATGAGTATTCCTTTTGCATGAGTAACGAGTACCTATTACACGAGTAAACCACGACGAAAACCACGAGCTTGCAAGTTTTGCAAGTTTGAAATTGAAAAAGCAGCATCAGGATATCAGTTTTTTAATAGTCGTTGAGTTTGAATTATATTTCGTAATGGGCAGACGTAAAATTTGTCGAAATGCAGACGAAGAAGAGGAGTTTCAACGTTTACGTCGCGCGAAAAATAATGAGTACCAGCGCAGATATCGTCTCAAGATGCGAAATGAAGCATGTTCGAGTAATACTGTTGTTGACGACATACCAGATCATGAATGCCAAAGACGATATCAAACTCAACGAACAGCACGATCCAGTATTCTCGCTTTTGACTCGGATCATGTCAATGAGGTACCTGAGCACTACATAGGAGAGATGAATATATCGTGCAAACATTGTGGTGCCAAGCATTTTTCCGCTGAGAGAGTGGTTGGTAAAGGAGATTCATTCAATGACTGTTGCAATCATGGTAATGTCGTTTTAGATGCGTTGCCAAATTATCCAGATGAACTAAAACCATTATTCGATTCTACGCATCACAAGTCTCGTAATTTTTATGAACGCATACGCTGTTATAATAGTTCGTTTTCTTTTGCGTCATTCAATGCAAATTTAGTTAATTTCAGACATCCGGGACCTTATTGTTTTAAGATACAGGGGCAAATTTATTATCAGATTAACACAGCTCTTTACCCTGCCCCCAACGAAATTCCAAGTTATGGTCAACTATTTATAGTGGACTCTAACGAAGCAACGGAACATCGTTTAGGCCAAAATTCGAATCTCGATAGTGATATAGTTCAATTATTAGATCGAATAATGCGTCAAATAAACATCTTTGCACACTCTTATCAAATGATGGGCGAAGAAATCGAAACACAGCGTCGATTCGCAAAAAATGAGTCTATTCAAGAAATGCAATTGCTTTTTACGTTGAAGCCTGGTCTGGATCGCCGTCGATTCAACTTCCAAAGAACCAACGAAGTTGCTGCTATTTTTTCAACGACAGCTGATGGAGAAATTCCGGAATCCTATGTTACTGTACGCAATCGAAATACTAAGATATTGCAAAGTGTCAGCACGATGGATCCGAATGTTGAACCATGGGTTTATCCACTATTTTATCCATACGGTTCGCAAGGATGGCATCGCAATTTGATGAAGCAAAATAGCAGTAAGCGTGTAACCCGAACTTCATACGTCAAGTATCGAATGGCCGTGCGAGATAGCTTCAATATCTTTCTGATGGGTCGTAGATTATTTCAACAATGGATAGTGGACAATTATGTTAAAATTGAGAAAGATCGAATACATTACTGCGCTACACATCAGTCCCAATTACGCGCTGATACGTATCAAGGGCTTATTGATCACCTACAAAGTTCATCCAATAATGTGAATGGCCGAGTTGGCAAAATGGTAATATTGCCTTCGACTTTCGTTGGATCACCGCGTAATATGATGCAGAGTTATCAGGATGCGATGGCCATAGTCCGGAAATATGGCAAGCCGGATCTGTTTTTGACAATGACATGCAACCCGAAGTGGCCAGAAATTGAAAAGAATCTACTTCCAGGTCAAGTAGCATCTGACAGACCAGACATATGCGCACGAGTCTTCAATTTGAAAAAAAAATTCTTAATAGATTTGATTGTGAGGCAAGAATGTTTTGGTCAAGTAGCAGCATACGTCTATGTCATTGAATTTCAGAAACGCGGCTTACCGCATATACATATGTTGGTAACCCTTAAACAAAACTACAAAATGTCAACTCCAGAAATAGTAGATCATTATATCTCAGCAGAGATACCCGATCCGACTCAGCGTCCCGTTTTGCATGATATTGTTATGAAAAACATGATACACGGACCATGCGGTGATTGGTGCTTGGTAAATGGCAAGTGTTCTAAACATTTCCCGAAGCTAAATCAAGAACAGACAATACTGGATGGCGACGGGTATCCCAGCTATCGGCGCAGAAATATTGATATGTTTTTCGCACGTCCTGGGGGATACATGGTTGATAACCGTCACGTTGTACCATTTTGTCCAATGTTGTTAGTTTTGTTCAATTGCCATATCAACGTCGAAGTTGTCTCAAGTATTAAGGCGGTGAAATATTTATACAAATACATATACAAAGGTCACGATGCGGCCGCTATTACAGTAAGTGAAGCTTCATCAGAAACTGTCATTGATCATGATGAGATCAGAGATTATATCGAAGCCCGGTACGTAGGGCCTGTGGAGGCATATTGGCGTATCACAAGCAAACTTTTACAAGAAAAAAGTCATTCAATCGTACGGTTACCGGTTCATTTACCAAATGAACAGAATGTATTAATTCACTTGGAAGCTGTCGGTGAGCCCGCCAATTATGAACGTGAAATGAACAATGTCTTAGATCAGAGAACAATGCTTCTAGAATATTTTTCGCTGAATGCTCGTAGCCAAGAATCTAAACAATACTTATACACTGAAATACCATTTTATTATACCTTCAAGAAAGAAAAAGTCGATGGTGTCCATATTTCCCACTGGGAAAAACGTAAATCACACTTCAACTGTATCGGACGTATGTATTCTGTGAGTCCTACTCAATTAGAATTATTTCATTTACGGTTGTTGTTACTAACGGTTAGAGGAGCTACAAGTTTCGATGATCTCAGAACGGTGAATGGCAGGCTTTATCAAAACTTTTCAGAAGCTTGCTTGGCATTAGGTCTTATAGAAGATGATGAAGAATGGAGCCGAGCTATGCATGAAGCAGAAGTGTGGATGATGCCTCGAATGCTACGCAGATTATTTGTACGCATATTAATACACTGCCAACCTGTTCATCCTGCACAGCTTTGGGAGGAATTTGCGATTGCAATGTCTGAAGACTATGTACAGCATATGGATGCATTTCAAGCAACAAAAAAAGCCTATGCCCAAATAAATGCAATGCTCAATGCGGAAAACAGAAGTCTTGCAGATTTTCAGGGAATGGTGCAATTGATGGACGTTGATGAAGTAGAAGAGGATATATCTGATTTGGAAGCAGCAGCAATAGGAGCAGAAAAGTATAAACAATTGAATGATCATCAAAAAGAAGTTGTAGATGTAGTGCTTCGCGTTGCAGATAATGACACCATTGACGAAGGAAACTGTTTTTACATCGATGGACCGGGAGGATCTGGTAAGACCTTTCTATATACAACACTTTGGTATTTATTGAAGAGTAAAAACAAACAGGTTAGTACTATGGCTTTTACGGGAATCGCTGCAACACTGCTTCCAAATGGAAGAACTGTCCACAAAACTTTCGGACTACCCGTTCCTTTATTCCATGATTCGTCATCAAACATCAAAATACAATCAAAAGAAAGTGAGTATCTGCAACAGATTGAGGTTTTCATTTGGGACGAAGCACCGATGGCCCCACGATATGCATTGGAAGTGATTGATCGAACATTACGTGATATTATGAATACCAATTTACCATTCGGCGGAAAAATTGTTGTACTTGGCGGTGACTTTAGACAGCTTCTTCCTGTACTGCCTCGTAGTACACGTTGCGAAATTGTAAATCTCTCTATTAAATTCAGTCCACTATGGATTCATTTTAAAAAATTCTCATTAACAAAAAATATGCGCGCAATGCCACAAGAATTAGAGTTCAGTCAATTCTTAATCAATGTTGGTGATGGAATCATAAACGATATTGATGACAACATTGAAATACCACGACGCTGTGTGGCCGCAGCTGATGCGGATATAGTTAACGAAACTTTTGGCGATCTGATTGGTATGAAGCATTATAAACAGGCCGCTAAATGTGCAATATTATCTGCTAGAAATGTCGACGTAAATGAATTAAATAATAGAGTTGTAGACCTACTAGACATTACAAGTGAACGGATATATACGAGTGTCGACAATGCGGAAAATTGCGATGATAACGGTGATATTACCGAAGCTCTTCTACCAGAATATCTAAACAGTCTATCACCACCATCGCTTCCACCGTACGAATTGCGACTGAGATTGAATAGTGTTGTGATGCTTATACGAAACCTTAGCATACTTGAGGGTCTTTGCAACGGTACTAGACTGCTCATCTTGGAACTTGGAAATCATCTTCTCAAATGTGAAATATTGAGTGGTGATAAAGCTGGGGATATAGTGTTTTTAAATCGGATCACCCTCTACTGTGAAAACTCATATCCATTCACATTCAAACGAAGACAATTCCCTATAAAATTAGCTTTTGCCATGACGATTAATAAGTCACAGGGACAGACGTTTGAAAGAATTGGCGTTGATCTGCGTAAAGATGTTTTTAATCACGGACAATTGTACGTTGCTTTTTCACGAGTTCGTTCATTTGAATCATTGAAGGTCTATCTTGGAAACCAAAGGAACAATCATATTGTGAAAAACCAGGTTTACAAAGAAATTTATCAATAATCATCACGTTTTAGATGATAGACTAATTTTATACAATTGACTCTATCAAACTTTTTTTACATCATTCGAATTGAACTTCCGTTTCCATTTCAATAACTCGACCTTAGAAAAGATGTATTTAATCATGGACAATTATACGTTGCTTGTTCACGAGTTCGGTCGTGGGATACCTTAAAAGTTTACTCAGGCAATCAACGTGACAACACATGTGTTGAAAATTATGTATATAGAGAACTCTATGAAAGGAATTACATTCAAATTAACAGAACGATGGTAAAAACCGTGAACATAAAAATAAAAATACAAATAGAACGATTTATTACGTTCGGTACACGGCGTATAAAAATCTAATTTCGCATCAATTGTTTCGGTATTCATTTGATAATTAGAAAATGAGTGTGTTCGTTAAATTTACTGAGCTGGTGTTCTGCGCTTTGTAATCAATCGTTATTGGAGAGTGAAAAAAAAAAACAACCAACTAACGATGCAGTCCGCCTACTGAGTAGAACGAAAAATCAAAACCTAAATATAAACAGTTGAAAGAAATTTTTCAATTGTTATTGTGTATATACCCCATAGCAACGAAGAATTCTATCGAGCACGGACGTGAAAAAAATTATATTCGAAAATAATTTAACCGATATCACCAAAAAATACGAAGTTGAAGTGATTATGTCTTGTAAAAATTCTCAAAGCAGCGGTAAGTACACGGAATATAATACTTCTCCGTTTTTTCTTTCAATTGATATAATAATCAATGATATGAGAGCGGGATTCAATTAGACTGGGCCATATTTTCAGGGTGGATTTTTTCATGTCATGTTAGATTAATCTGATCTAATATTTCTATGAGCCTTCATTCACGCCGTTCACCGTCATATTAATTTGTTTGTGTAGCATCTTCAGAATCGTTGCTACTTAAAGAAGATGAAGACGTCGAACTTTATGAAAAAGACGAAAATGATATCCTGGACTGTGACTTGACGAAAATTAGTTATACTTCAAGCGAACAATTACACAAAATTACAGCATACGATTCCACGGTGTTAGTACATTCTTTATTTTATTCGAATTGAATTCAGATAGACCATAAAAATATTACAATCAAATTCAACATGCGATAAAATGAATTCACTGTTATAATTTGCTGAATTCCATGATATACACCGATCGAGTTGACATTATATTTTGTTTTACAGAGAAGTAATCGGTTATGTGGATATAATTGAGGCATCAAGGTTGGTAGGCGCAAAAAATCTCAGACTCTTCAAATTTTACTTGAACAACGGTTCAGGAGACCGTGTCCAAGTTGTGGCCTGGCGGAGTGAAGTGGACCGATGTGAAACAATCTTGAAACCAAATTCAGTACGTGCATGAAATATCAAATAAAATTTTTGGAAAAGTTACGCAAAAATTGATAAAATATTGATATCTCTGAATTTAAATAATATCCATGACGAAGTTAAAAAAATTATTCTATTTATGTTCCAAATTTGTGATCACATTCTGCTGAATTATTGAACGTTTAAATTATAGATATTACACATCGATGGTGCGTATGCGAAACCATCGTTAGTTGGCAATTTCAATAAAGGAACCATCAACTTTGAATTAATCATTCAATCTGCAACTAAATTAAATATATTCGGGTACCATTCCATAATCGAAGATATAACCGCCACAGCGCCAGAAATAATACTATTAAAGAATATTGGGTCTGCAACCAACAAGTGCATCAGTGAGTGTTATTTCATTTATACTATTGAGTTCATAAACAAGTTTGGAAAAATATTGAAAAAAGTGATTCTTTTTAATGAAAAAAATTATGTTTAATTTAAATTTAAATCAAAAATATAATTATAATGAATCGAATGAATAGAATTTCGATCAATTTTTAATAAATAAATGATTCAGCAAAAATAAGGTCATTTACATATATCTAATCATGTTACAGAAGTGCAAGGATTCGTGAAAACAAACTTTGGAGTAATTGTCAAACAGTCAACAAATTCAGGAAACGACTTCGGATGTGGTTCTATCACTGACGGAAATTTTAAGATTGAAGTTCGCATTCCGAAAATGGAAAATACAGTACACGATTTCGTAAAGGGGGATCATGTAGAAGTAGAAGGTGAACTACAGATGAACGGTAATAACTCTTTGAATCATAATAAATATTCAACAAAGACAATTACAAATATATGTTGAGCTGGAAAAAAAAACGATTCCATCACATCGAAAGAATCAATAAAAATAATTACGTCCTAATACAACAAAATTTTATCATTACTCTTTTCCTGATCACAAAATATGGATAGAAAATTAATTATGTCCAGAAAATACATGTATTCTGTGCTCAATCTACAGCTTCATTTAATTACGTGAAATTATATTCTTTTTCTTTTCAGCAAATCCAATATACATACTATGCAAATCAATCGATAATGTGAAAAAAATCGACAACAAACGAATGCAATTGATGCAGTTATTACAAGGATATAACGTAATATCAACTGGAAAGAAAAACGAAAATTACGAAACACCGCAAAAAAAAATTAAACAGAACTGAAATAGTATGAAAATACAATTATTTAAAGAAAAATAATTACTTTTTGAGTTTGCTATTTTCAATGTTTCATTAACCACATAATAACATACTTCCGCATCCGGCTTAAGAAGGGCCTATACTGAAATTGGGCCAAAAAATAGTTTTTCATTTTCCAAAGCTGTAGAAAAGGTCAAATTAAAGAAATCCTACGTCAAGTTGTGAAGGATAGTAGTATCTATATACATAAAAAAAATTAATCTTACACTTTGAAAGTGTAGATGCAAGGAACCTTTCGCAGAACCTTGCAGCGCAGCGAAGGAAAGTGGAAAGAGCCTTTTGCAGAAACTTTCTTTGCTGTGCGGTAAGGTTCTGCGAAAGGTTTCTTGCGTCTACACTTTCATGGCAAAAGATTGAATTTTTTTCTATTCATGGATACTAGCATACTACGATCATTACAACATCAAAGTAACGTAGGCTCCTTTTCTTTGGACTTTTTCTACACCTTCAAGAAATGAAAAACTATTTTTTTCAAAATTTCAGTTTAGGCCCCCCTCAACTTCTTGCACTACCATAATTTTTTTTTTACGTCCTTGCCCAATAGAATTTTTCGTTGTTATGGATAAAAGTATACTTCTCTCTTAAGATTTGAAATTTGAAAATTTATAAGAAAAAAAAATTACAATAAAATATATTATATTATATTAATTAATTATATATTATTTTGATATGATTATATTTTATATATTATTATTTTTTTTTTATATTTTACCCTACGAGTACCTAATGATGGAACTATAAGAACCTCTACAATCGTAAGTCAGTTATACTTTAGTTCAGAATTGTTTTCATAATGCCACGTCGCAAGACCATTCGGACTGTTGAAGAAGAGAAGGAGTTTTTACTCGCGCGTAGGGAAAGAAGTGATGCAAGTCAATGTCTGCGTCGTCAGAGACAAATCTCTCTCAATGATGTGTCAAATTTACCAATTATTCGTCAAGATGTCAACATTGTTGGTTGAATATTGTTGAGTTAAATGCATCTTTGAAAACATCGACTTTTTACGGCCCCATAACAGAATTCACGTATCTTCATTATAACATTTGGTTTCGTGATAAAAAATCCTTACTATACTTTTACAATCGAAAATGCAAAATCGAAATCTGAAAAGTTAAAGACAGACGCGCGCGAAGCGCGCGAGTGAGCTAGTTATTATAAAATTATAACTAAATTAACTGTAACGCGAGGCCGAAGGCTACTGCGGCTATCTTCGCTCAGGTTCTCCAGGAAAAGTATTTTACTACAATTATCATGCACAATAATCCTCAACATACTAAATATAGAAGCCATACGATAGTGATAAGCCAAAAGCAAGCTATGCGATAAATAATAGCCGAAAAGCAATATAAAGTCTTCGAATTCAGCCAGACTCGAGGTTGTTCGATAAATTAACCAAAAACGAGCTTTTTAGCTCAAAACCATACAATAAGACAGACTTTTATCCGAACTACCTCGTGCCTTCACAAAAAGAATCGAAACCTCACCTCAAATTGCTTCAAGATGTAACACAAGACACAATTTTAAATAAACTCGATACAATAGGCGGTACTTGATGATACGATACGATACGATATCGTATTCGATACAAGCGATACTCGATGGACAGCGCAGACAGAGCGAAGAGTAGGCCAATTGACCGGCGTACCTTTCTTATACCATAGTCCTTGCTGGCTCGCACGACCCATGAAATAGGTCACGTGGCTTATCATCGTCCTAATTGGTTATCGTCATCTTCGATAGTTTCGACGAACGTATGCGGTGTCGATGCGTTTCTCAGGAGAAACCTATCCTACCGCAGCCGTCACGATACCCCTGTTCCTGCCGCCTTCCGTTAGAATTCCCTGACGCTGGATTCATAAGAAATCCAGCTCGCCAGAGCTATTTGATAATTCTCCTAGGGCCTTACATGATTAGTTAATCCTTATGGAGTTGACCAATAGCCTCGTGCTGAGCATACTAGGGCTTCGCTCACGATAAAATTCTTCAGGTTGGAACGCTGAACCGGGGGTTTTCTGGACCAACCCGGCCGCGATAACGGTCTCAGAGAAAGTAGTTGTACGATACCTGCTCCAGCAGATGAGTCATTGGGTGGGAGGCTGTGAATATTCCTTCACATGACCCTGTACGCCACCCTCATCTCAAATGTGCAGTCTTGTCAGACGGTAGGCTTGTCGGATGACGGGAGGATTTTTTGTGCTCCTCGCACATCCCTGTACACCGTCAATCCAGTTCGTTGGGGGTGGTAGAATTTGCCTGGTCGAGAGGAGGCGCTGACCTTGCCGCTTTTTTGGCGAATCGAAGGTTTGCACGCCGATCGAGACGTCGATAACGATTTTAGATGTTGTAACTCCCTGATGAACAGTAGTTTCTGCGGTAATTCTCACGATAGCAGGAATCTCGTTGCGTAATGTGCTCGAGTTACATAATTACAAAAATTAAACAGTGCATTAGTTAATGCTAATAATTTTCGCTAAATTAGTCTTTTCCTGGAGACCTTGTCTGCGCTGCGCATCGCCGCATTTTCGTCTAAAATTCCCTTGTAACTGAGATTTACAAAATACCACGTTACAATACATACGCAACTTGGAATTTGTGATTAATAATATGTTTGCAAAACAATAATCTCAATTTTATACTTTGTTTGTAACCTAAGCTTGCAAGACCAATAATTGTTGAAAAAACGTGAGTAAAGGATGTGACATTCATTAGTGAACCTTATTGTCTAGTCCATCAAATAAGTGAAAACAGGTCCACATTTATTTTTTTACGAACTGCCCTGAACACGCGTTGCCTGTGCCTTGCACCGCCTGCTTACCAAGCGCATTCTTCGCCGGTTACTCGCTCGGACGCAGAAACAGGTGAGCCTAGGAGTGCGTTGACCCCTAGGAAGAATCGCAACTAGCGATCAGCAAAATACCAACCTCACCACCGAGAAACCGAGCTGTAATGCAAGACCAAATGCCACCCTAAAGTTAGTCTAAATTCGGGAGTGAAGAGTCAAAGTGATTCTTGCCAAGAAGAGGTGTGAGGTGCACCCCCATCGTACGCTACCAGCTACCGGAAGGCCTTCCATCACGCTCAGGGATACCTGAAGGACGAGCATCTCAACGGCTTCTTCATTGGCTTAGCTTCGGTCCACTAACGGCACCCTCTGACGACTCCTGGAGACTCAGGTCGACGGTACAGCTCGGTAGTTCGGTGGTAGGTTCTTAAAGTCATCTCCACTCTATCCTCGGCGGCCCATTCCTCGACTCACCCGTCTCATAATCTTATAAAACTTCTAAACTCTAATCTCATGTCAAAACATTATCGAACCCTAATTGTATGCTTCTTTTAAACCAATTCCTCGTTTCTCTTTCTGATGTTGTATAAGGACGTGAGTTTCCAACATCTCATAATTAAAGTCAAAACCGATTCAACGTATTTCTGCAATCCTATCAATATCTATTCCCTTACCACGGGAATCCTAGCCACCTAGGATAGAACACTCTGGCTCGGCAGGTATGCTTCAGCATTTAAATTAGCCAAGAACCCAACCTGGTTAACCCCTAACCGCTCGGGGGTAGATCGTAGAATAATATCTGCAGCCGAGATCATTCGATTCTCGTCCGCACGTAACAATTTTATGAATTTTGCGAAGGAATTGACTCTTCGGAATCATTTGAGGATTTCCGGTGTCATTGGTGAAGGAGAAAAATTGTGTGTAAGCTTGTGAATGCATTATAGACTTGTTATTAGGTGTACGAATATTCTGCATTAAATATTTTATTTTGAGTTTTTGAAGCGAAACTTCTTTGCGGACGGGGTAAACCAAAACTTGGCGTTACGGAAATTGAAACACTCTGAGGCAAACGGTAGGCGCGAAATGGGGGGAGCTGCGCGCGCACATGCCTGCGTCGTTTATTAGATGTAAACCGGCGAGCCCGTTACACGAACGGTAACACTAGTTTCACGACTAGAGCATTATATTGTGCGCGCACTTCCTTTTTACGGTTCTCTGGTTCTCCTATAGCACATGTTGATGAGTGTGCTACGCCACGCCGATTTTATTTAATCGATAATCATTATGTACGTTTCATTGTTTAGGTTTCCTTGAAGGATTCAACATTTTTAGTGCTAAAAATTTTATTTATTTGATTTGTGAATATCATTTTCATCAGTTACATCAATAATTGTGACATTGATTCTAAAGTAGAAACAATAATCGGCTTATGGTATGAAATATTATTGAGGTTAGCAATATTTTACTTTTATCGGAAACCTGGACTGAGGACAACGTAAACATTGATGTCCCGAATTTCAATTGCATTGCCAAATTCAAACGTAATGTTCGCGCCGCAGGAATTGCACTCTATTCCAACACCAATAACACCCGTTATTACTTCTAATATGGATATCTTGTCACGCAATATTGGTGAAGTTGACGTTGGCCACTCAACTATTGGGGATATCTGTGCTGCTAACTGCGTTTTGGAAGATGAAACAAACATCCTAATGATTGTAGTTTACATTTTTCCCAGAAATACGGTCCAAAATATCATCAGACTCTTACACAGAAGACTCTTCATATATGGTTCAGTAGGCTCACAAGAGTCGGGAGGAAACTATCACACAATGCCAATTAATTTTAGCTGGAGATTTCAACCTCAATTTCGCGTCAGAAGAAGCCCAACCTTTCATCTAATTCCTGTATGATAAATTAAAATTACGAATGAACAACATTCCCAATGAGCCTACAACACGATATGGCGCTACAATCGATGCGGTTTCCTCGCGGTATCTCGAACATTTAAGTTTAGAGACATATGTTTCATATTTTTCATGCTTTAAAATAAAATGTCACAACTACTGATGTAATTGATGAAAATGATATTAAATCAAATAAATAAAATTGTTAGCACTAAAAATGTTGGATTCTTCAAGAAAACCTAAAGAATATAACCTATACCGTGAGAATCAGGTGAAACCGAATGGTCCATCCGCCCAGGCGCCGAATATTTAGTATTTTTAGGGGGATAACCACTCGTTGCGCTGAAAAATCCTCACGGTGATCTTCGTGCGGTCGATCTGCCGAGTTTCATCGACCGCGCGCGAGAATCACCCTAGGGATTTTCAGTGGAACGAGTGGCTATCCCCATGAAAACACCAAATATTCGGCGCCTGGGCGGATGGACCATTCGGTTTCACCTGATTCTCGCGGTATAATGATCATCGATTAAATGAAAACAAAACACGAATTTAATTAAATTGTCCAAAAGAAGTTTCACTTCAGCCGCGTAGTCTGAGCGCACATTTTTTTTTATACCTATGTGACGTACGTGGGTATAATTGATCACGACTTATCGATCATTAACAAAAAGATCAACAATACTAATAATTCGCGATGCCACGAACGTCGCATGTGTTGTCCGACTATGCCTAACCGCGTAGCGTCTAAGTATAGCCGCCCGTTATCTATGATAACGAATAAAAATAATTTTTGACCTATTTCTCAATAGATCGATTTCTTTTTGGATCCTACGCCGTCTAGTCCTATACAGGTCTCGCATTAATTATTTAAACAGAAGGGCCTAATTATCTTGTCAGGAATGTATTAGGTCGGGTAAAATAATATAGGAAATTAACTGATAAAAATAAATTATATTCTTCAACGATAATTTGAAATGAAACGTACGGTTGGACATAAAAGAATATTGTGCTTGGTTAATACAAGGGTAATGATGTGTGTGTCGACGCGGGTTCGTGAAGGGAGCTTACTTTAAGAGAAACCTTTAGATAGGTACCAAACGGAAATATACCCTTCTCGATTCTCGCGTTGACACCTTGGTAGTGATAAAATAATATAACGTGTGAATCTGATGTCGCTCGGAATTTAATGTTTGGTTTGATAATTCTTTGCAACCTAGCAACTCTTTATAACTCTTTCGCTGCAATTCCTTATGGTCTGTAACGAGGCAAAATATTTGCCTCGTAATAGAACAATCGACTCCTCCTCAGACGAAAGCGACCCCGAGAAAATTAGAAATAACCGAAACAAGAGGTCCCCAGCTCAGGTTCCGAAGGTTCCCTAATTTAATTTCTATCGTTTATAACCCTTTATTTTTCCCGTCCCTCTCTACTATCGTACGTGCCGTCTCGACCGGATCAACGAGGGAGATCATCTCTCAATCCCACTACGCCTGGCAGGTCACCTGGAAGCCTCAGAGTCAGTAGCCAGGGCGATCAAGATCATCGTATCCTGAGATACGCCTGGAAGCGCGCTGCATTACGATCTGCCTATCTCCAAGAAAATCCCGCTCCCCTCCCCCTCTGTCTCGTACCGGCCTGGTCCACCGGTCCACATGCAGATATTTCCGCCTTCCAGGGTATCGAGAAAACATGAGATGCCATCTATCAACCCCCTGGCAAAAGCTCTGAGTGCCAAAGGCCCTGTCAGGCCCGCCACCTCGTCATCGAAGAAAGAAGAACAAAAGCGTCCACCAATTAAATGCATCGCATGCATTTGTCTCTTCCCCCTCCCACTATTTTTTTTGATTTGGGTAGTAACCGGCGAAAAACACGTCACTTCTTGTTTGGATATCGAGAGAAAGAGAGCTTTGTAGAATTGGAAATCTTTTTTTTTTGCGATTTGTGTCCACCGATAGAAACTTATTTTTTTTTGTTGTTTTGTGTGTTTAATTTCGATTCTTTTTGGTTTTCCTTTTACTTTCATTCACCTTGTGTGTTGATTTCTTTTATTTGTTTGTTTCGTCCTTTTATTTGTGTCTATTTCTAAGAAAAAAAAAAAAAAACTATTTATTTTGTGTTTGTGCCGTCGAGTCCGTATTCATAAGGTAAGCTTCCAGTCTAAACGACCTTCCGAAACTACCCAAATTAATTTGCCTGATTTTAACTTCTCCCAAAATCTTATCGAATTGTTGCGTTTTAGTTTTCCCTATCCTTTGTAAATCCCCTCAAAATCATTATATTTATAAATGGTGTATCGTTAGATCGATTTTTCTAAGAAGCCTTTGGCCTTAAGATATAGCGTCTTTTCTATCCTTGCATTAAAAGCTTGGGTTTAGTCTTTTATTATTGTTTGAGCCGTTACCTAGCCACGTGTCTCTAGAAAGATCGACCAACGCCTTCTCGATAAGATTCTTCCCCAAACTCGTGTACATCCCTCTCATCCTGAGTAGAAATCCCCTGAAAATCCTTTGAAAATCTGAGCTGGTTTATTTAAGATTTTAGATAGTATTATTTGTGTTCCCTTCTGGTGAATTTCTGTAATTTTGAATTATTATTGTGCGTTGCCTCATGGCATGGCGTGCCTTGTGTAGTAGTATTCGTGCATGTTCGTGAAAGTTCGTACGGGTTCGCCCCGACGCATTAGATGTTTCGGTTAATGGTTCTACTTTATCGACGTTTTTTTTGATTGATTTTAATTAGTTCCAAAAAGTATCGACCCTAGCTCCCCCAGATCCCCCTATGTTATCGACCTGATCTTATTATTTTCTTTGTACCCTATGGATAATTCCTACTGTATCCTAAGGTAGTTCTTTTTTTTTTTGTGAATTGTTCTATATTACCATAACCAATACCTCCTCGCTGGTGACCCACATACCTCGTAACTATCATTTGTTTGTCAATTTCGGTCACTGGGTCACAGCCCTCCTGTTTGATTATTTCACGTTAAATAAATTTTTGGGTTTCTTTGTGATTTTTCCATAAACCTTAATTGTATCGCTTCGCCTATATTATTCGCCCCCACGTTCCCCTCACCCTGAACTCGCCGAGTAGTCTTGTTTGGTGTTATCAAATTGTTTGTGTTATCTAAATTTTGAGAATTACGTTTCATTCTTATCATTATTTTATTCTTTTTGTTACCGCGGTACCTTAGGTACCTGGCGCCCAACCTTATATTGTACGTAGATTTCGTGGTTGAATAATTAGTTATTAACTGTCAAATCTCAAATTTACCAAACGGTGGGATTGCCTGTTTTGTGCACGCAGCTGACCTCGATAACCAACCCCCACCCCAATCGTCGGTCTTGCCCGTCGCAGGTCATACTAATATTTTATTGCTTAAGATTATATAGCCATGCTCGACAAGTTAGAGACGTCGCGAACTTGCTTAAAGCTGAGGGTTTTTCCCGAAGTGTCTTTGCACTAGCTCTAGGCAAGGTCTATGGGCTTTCTTAAACTAATTATCATAGTAAGCATAGATAAAAGATATAGGTAACAAGATAATAACGAAATATAGTTGACGAATAGGAGTCGTGAAGTATTTCAGGTCGGAGTAAGAACTTGAATTGGGATATCGTGAACAGTTTATTACTGACTTTAATTTAATTATGCTCGACCTGCAATACTACGTTAAACCCAAGGAGTATCCCGGAGTATTCAGAGTACTGGCTTAGCAGGCACGATTCCCATTTTCGTATCGACTTTTAATAATATGTTATATAAGTATGTACAAGTATAACTAGTATACTTGTGAGAATACTGGAAGCAATTTTGACAATAGAAATGGAATCTAGCATGAATGATAATACATGGATAACGATCGTCGACACTTAGCTTTAGTAGAACCGACTATGGAGGGGCTGGATGTCGCGTCGCACCCTTGATTTTGCGGGTCCTCACCTTTAGTATCTTCCAATTTCAAACTTTGTGCTGTCGACGTGATTTTTGAACAGTCGGTTTTTAATAGAGTATCTATACACTGACTCGAATTTTGAATATTTTTACTGAAGTTAATAAGGTCCTGAATTTGAAAAATGTCTATCACTAGGTTTTGATTATAAAAAAAAACGTAAGGTTTGAATTTATGAATTTAAAACTGAATCTATAACTACAAGTACGAGACTTGGCAAAACTGAACTGCTTGAATAATAATTTTTTTTTACGAGTACTGAGTCCCTTGGGTCACCACTTTGTTCAAGATTGAACACCAACTCTAGGCTCTAACTAGCACCCGGTTCTCTGTATCCACGCGCCTCGCGATTTACCAGAAGAAAGACACAAAAAGATGATCCCTACCTCGCTCGTAATTAGCCAACTAGGTTTCTGCATTACTCCTGATTGGTTCGTCAAGACTTTGGGGACTCAAGTCCCAAGAAGTGCACGCGTCAGCCGTCCGCACCCACATAGTCGGTTCGCCGTAGTAATTAAATTATACACATGCTAGATTCTTAAAATTAGCTAGATACAATCACTTCATGCATAACACACATCCCAATTCTTTAATTAAGAATTTCCTAGTTCTTATGGTTTTCCTTGTCTATACTAGGATAATTAGGGTTTTATTAGGAAGAGTTATAATGATGCGACTATAGGTGCTAGGTCAACAGAAACTGCTACCTAATCCTAGATATTCTATATTATCCATATTATACGTGACTTCTTCGACATTAAGGAGGTCATGAATCTTTTCTAAATAACAAAGCGAATCGTGACAAAATGCACGTTTTAATAATTCTCCTTCTCGAGTATCCAAAAAGAAAAGTAACAACTAGGGTTTCCTCGAATGCTGATGTCTTTGTTTCATCACAACTCAAATATATTGATTATTATGAATTTTTAGGGAAAGCGTAAAGTTGGTACGTAACACCTAGTTACTTATGTTTATTAGAATGCTAGCATTAATTTCAATTGTATCGCGCGCCTCTTCCTCAAGATCAACATGTAGTACCTCTACTATGTACCGATGTCGCCACACGTTTACAGTCTGAAATTGAACCTTCTTCCGGTTCGGTTCTATGGTCACCCGGGGAATCCCCTCATTCCTTTATTTTGTGCCGATAAAATCACACGTGTCTTCATCATTTCAAAAGAAAACATGGGAAAAAAAAGAAGCAGAGAAGATTCACCGAGGAATACAGGAGCAGAGGAAGATCTCCGTAGACGAGTCGAATGGTTGGAGAAAGAATTAAGAAGAAAGAGGAAAAAGAGTTCACATAGTAGTAAGTATATGAGATGGCATCATTACGATGTTGTAACACAAAGAGCCCAAGCGGCCGTTCAAGAGGTGCGGGTCTTGGTCCAACCAATTCCCTAACAAATTATTGCCACTGGCAATTTCTCAACCTCTAATGAAACTAATGTTAGTAGTCATAACATATTCAAGATGTCTTAGTTACTGCAAATATAATAAAAAACAGTTATAACATATTCAAGTTGTCTGAGTCATTTTTAATGATAAAAAAATGTATGCAATTCATAATTATTGGTTGTCAATGCCCGCTGTCGGCCAGTAGCCCTCGCTGGCGCTCGTGCTGCTAATGCCGCGGCCATTGACCACGAACTCGAACTCATAACCTTAACTTTTTGAATGAATATTAACGATTTAGTTTCTACAATTAATCGCGTATTTTCGACCGGCTATGAAGAAAAAAAGTATAAGCTACACGGGACAAAAATCGAACACCCGTTTCAGCGTGATATGATTCCCTCGGCTTCGCCTCGGGAATCATGACATGCAGGGACGAACGTTCGATTTTCGTCCCTTGTAGCTTAATATACTATTACACTCGTTAAAATATAAACTCCGTTAAGCGGAACCTACAATTAGTGCAAGGACACATTCAATAAATGCAAATTAAACGCAACCTACATTTATAAATACATTTAATATTGTCATAGATTAATTCCAGTTATACCAAACAATTCATATTCAAATCATTTAAATTTTAACCGAACTCTCATAATTTAATTAACTTCTGAACCATCAGCTTCAGTTCTTGCAACAATTCCGCTCAGTTACTACATTAAACACAAGAGATAGTGATAAGTTGTGGTGCCTAAGCCGCAGTTCGTCGTCAGGTGAGACACGCTGGCCTAATATACAGTGGGACGGACTCAGACATCATCCGACGGGACCCTACGTCACTACAGTTGTACAACCAAGCTAAGTTTATCTGTTCAAACAATTGCTTGCCATAGTAGCCAGTGATCATAAGATAGATCTGTGTATGAGTCTTTCGCATATAAATCTATCTTCACTAGGAAATCACCTACGAGTGATAAAAGGCTAATCCGTGCATAAGTCTTTCATGTACGAATTGGTCCTTGCCTAGAATATCGCCCGGTCATATTATCCTTCAAGTTATTCGTTACCGCAATCATAATTACCAGTAAAGACAGAGCGAGTTGAGGAGGTAAATTGACTGATCGTTCCCTTTTATTTCTCAGAATCTGTAGTTTATATCCTTATTAATAATCATTATTGTTTAAGGGGGTATATACACCTTTAAATTGGTTGAAATTCTCAAAAATATATATATTTTTTTCTGCAACTTGCATACTCAGAACGAATAGAAAAAAATCATCATGTTTTGGGAGGGTTTGACCCTCATTATCCATATTTTACATCATGTATTACTTTCAGTCTAATCGTAGTTACGCTGAAGATAGGAAAATACAGAATCACTCGGTTGTCGTAAAGAATCAGAACCAGCGTTGGACAGATTTTGGATTTTTTGGTCCTCAATTGTTCATAGGAGTTGCCTCTATGGAATGAACATAGAACTTTTTGATATTCCAAAAATTACTTGAGTTATTCGATTTTTTCGATTTTTTTTTTTGAATTTTCAAATTTTGTTGGCTTATTTTTCCAATATCTCAGAGAAAAATGGGTTTATCAAAAAGTTCTATGTTCATTCCATAGAGGCATCTCTTACGAATAATTGAGGACCAGAAATTCGAAGATCGGTCCAACAATGCTTCTGATTCTTTACGACAACCGGTCAAAATAGTGATTGTTCAGAAATTGACTTTTAAACTTTTTTTCTACGTTGAGGGTTTTGGATTCCGATAACTACTGTGATATTTCTCTGTGTTAATCTATCATGTCATTTAATGATGCAAAACAACTTTCCATCCTTTTTTTTAATCTGGGCTTTGGAGCGACACGGGTGAAGTTAAAATTTGTTTTGCGACGTGGCCTACGTAGCGAGCCGTCCTATTTCTAGGAAGCTCCTGGCTCATAGCTACAACCTTCCATCTCAATGGCTTCCTCCTGCTGGTTCATCCGTAGTTGCCTCAGAGCAACACGGATCTCGTCCTCTGCTCCGCTCGCCTATCAGCACCTTTGATCCGCGCCAATTCCTGTAGTTTTGCCGCAGCGAAGGCGTGGCGTCTTGGCTCGACTGAAAGTTTTTGCATAATTTTCAACATACCTCGCTTACCTTTGGAAAAGGTAATCGCTGCAATGTTGGCTCCAACTTGAAGGACGTTACGACCTGAAAATAAAGTCTTAGGACAAAGCTTCCAGATGACGCTGCCCAGACCCACGCTCCTGCTCGCCAATACAGATCGTCGATTTATTTCAAAGACGTTGTTTTTCTTTCCGACCATTCTGGAGGTGTTGAACTTAGAGCTGATGGGACACTTACCGCACTTGATTCCATAGGTTCCACCTAAGCAATGAATCCTAACCCCTCCCATGCGGATAGCACTCCCACATCTGTTGCAGCTTAGGTTGTCCTGCAAACTTTGAAAAAGAATAGCCAAATCAAAAAGCATATACCCCTGTGCATCGGTCTCGCTGTAGCCGTCATCGCTGATCTTACTGGACGATGCAATAATGTTAGCAGTCAACAACAGAATGACAGGATCCAGGCGGGATGCGATGCGTAAAACGTCATAAAATCCGTCTGCCAGTTGTGCTTATAGCGTGCCGTGCGGCGCGCTTTTGTACTTCGGGATTTAAATGGCTGTAACTTATTCATTTTGACGTATTTCCACATGATGATTTTTTTACAGATAGTTTAGACCCCTAGCGTTCCAAAAACGCAAAAAACGAGAAATCGATTTTTTCAAAAATCAAAGGTGTATATTCCCCCTCAATCATTTACGAATATTTCATCGCTACGCTAGATTCATTTGATCTTCTTTTGTTAATCATTTGGATCACATTTCAACCAGAATCGTTTTCGGAATATATGCTTTCACCTATTAATTTATTATTTCTCATTCATTTATCACCCTCATTCAACCATATTCCTACGATAGGTATATGTAATTGGCCTCATTAACCTTAGACGGATACGGTATTTGGTTGCACCTTCGTCGGACACACTGTGGTTATTTATCACCCCACACCTATTGCCGCGTATATTTTCAATTTGACCGAACGAAACGGGATTCTACGACATGGAATCTCTTCGTTTTTCTTTAACGAAGAGATTGATGTATATACTATTGAAATTTGTTGCATATAAAATAGGGAAAAGTTCGTTTCAACACTTGAACGCGCGTCCAAAGTACGAAATTGCAATATTTCAGGAAAAAAATCGCCGTTTTTTTTCTGTTCAATCGATTTAGAAAATTCAAACGGGATTTTGAAGATAATACTTCATACTACATGTTGAAAAAACTCAATATCGGTTTCTATGAAAAAACTATAATTATTTTCATACATGAACATCGACAAATGGCAAAAAATCGATTGTGAAGAAATCCAAAGGAAAACACAGATTACTTTTTATATGTTAATTTTTATTGACAAAAACGCTTATTAGATGAAATATAGTTTTAAATAGGAACTCGTGATGAAAAAAGTTCAATCCTCGTCTTCCTCGGATTCAGAGTCAGATTGATTCATCTCCAGATCCTCCTCGTTATCGAACGCTAAATTATTTGCTAGGGGCACGATTTTTTGCTATAGAGAACGTGCCACTTCATCCGTGCTTCTTGAATTATATCTTTGCGCCATTTTCTGAATAAAAAAATATCTCAGTAACGAAAGGTCCAATAATGAGGAGATTTGCATATGTAAAAACTATGAACCAAACATTCAGCATGAACTACCTGCAGTTTCTATAAATACCTGTAAAACAGAACACATTTTGTGAAAGAAATAGAAAGCATCAATCAAAAATGATCGGGAATTTGAGTCCTGGAATAGGAATTTTTTTGGGAAATTATGTTGTGTTATCGACACAAACTTCAACCTCATTCCAGATAGCGGCGTGTTGGATAACATCAGATGACTGTATTACGAAATCATTTTCCAAAAGATATAATGCGCCGATAGTCAGACAATCTGCCTCTCGAGTAGGACCAATTATACTGCGCGACGATAAAGTCCAGTTGAAACATAATCTTTGTATTATGGCCTTCAATTGGACGGTCAATCATGACAGATTGAGACATTCTGTCCTCAACACCGTATCTGAAAATATATGTTGTACTCAACATGCAATTAGAAACTGAAATCTGTTGATTTGAAAAAAAAAAAACAGAGTGAACCTAGGCAGGCAGAACAAATAACCCACTATTCCAAGGTGAAAATTGCAGATTTTATTGCAAAGTGATGTAGCGCAATAGATTGCTGTACAAATTACTTGTATTAATGTAATGTGAAATGTATTAAGAATAACAAACCCATTCCGACGTTATTCGAACGAGTGTGAATATTGGTAAACAATAACGCATCTATGATGTTGATTCTTTCAGATGGGCGATGTGGCGATGGATTAATTACATAGCTAGAACATGGTGTTGGACATGGAATGCAATGTTTCTATTGGGCGTTGCGGTACCCTGGTGCAGCCCAGTCTCTCTGCGAGCACTTTTCCTGGCGCAACCCTTTACGCCAGATCTGGAACTGAGTCAACTGAACGGCACTCTGTTCCCACGCAAATCTTCCCTAACTCCTACCCTATGTTCACGGCTCATATCGCTTTGGAGGCATATTAGCAAGAGCAGGACACATTTCGAGACTGAACCGGACACCGGTACGTTCTTTAAATTATTTCTTGGAAATCCTTAGCATAATCCATAGTAATCAAAGCAAGAAAATTTTGATGTATTGAAGCTAGTTTGCTAAAACGTAATCGACAAAGCACAATACAAAAATAATAATAAGAAAAAGAACAGAATCATGAAAGTTAGCAATTTGCATACCCCATGTCAATTCCTTCATCACAAAAGTGGCCTTTGTCACCTATCATCTCTACATAAAACTCACATAACAAATTCAATGACTATCATTGATTATGCAGGGTAAGTCTTACCAAACTTTTAAAATGGGTGAAGCATAGTGATTGCAATTCAGGCAATTACACTAGCTGACACGCGGATTGCGGTCAAACGTGGTGGGAATGTGGGAGCAATACTCAATCACAAGATTCGCAACAACTTAGTCATGACCGCTGTCAAGGTTTGGCAAGATTCACCCTGTATAAGTACCAGTATCCAGACCTCACTTTTTGGTGATTGTAAAGGGTTATAAAAAAAATTCATTACACTGAAAACAGTTTTATCAAGAAATGTTGCATGCAGTTTCTGTGCCTTGGTAATCCAATCAATTCGCGATTACTAACTTTGAAGGGATGGATGGAACAAGGACTTGGGTCGAAGTACGTCATTTTTCAGGAGCTAAGCCTCACGAAATATTTTGGTGAAACTCTACAAACCAAAATTAATATTGTAGCTGTAAATTACTTGATCAATGCAGAAAGTAGCCATGTTCGTAGAAAAAGATTGAGGCGGCAGTAACCGTAGAATTTTAATTCCCGCGGCGGCGAGAATTTCGCATAGTAGTGCTATGTTACAAAGGAAACAAATGATTGATTAATATTCTTGATTGTCAACATAACACACCGACAAAGAATATTCAAAAAATATATTCATAATTCCCAAAAGTTGGAATCATCTGAATGAAGTCACAACAAATTAAAAAATAACCGGTAAAACTTCTGATCTTACATCTTTAACATCAGTCTCTTTGTTTAATTTTTTAAATAAAAATCTGCTTCGTGGTGATAGGGATCTCAGGGATGTTGGAGGAACGCATGAGCAGAGGTAAATGGATTCCACCTGACGAAATAACGTTAGATTGGATGAAGTTTATTCTGTCTGTACATTAGTTGAATTTTGGACTTGTTTGGTGTTATTGCGTGAGAGCACTCATAATTTCACTGATGATTTTACTGCGAATCGGCACGGACAATTTTGCCTACTTACAATTGTCGACTTCAGCGATCGCGCTGTAGCCCAGGCAACAAAGCGAAAATAAAAATAATAAATATGAAAGGTTTCAAATTTGGTAAAAATGTTTAATCTGGCTTACTATTGAACGTGTTAAAAGTCTCGAACAATTGAAGGTCCGGAGTCGCCGCCATCTTGGAAAAGGGTGTCCTTTGATGGTTTTTGGCATATAACTCATTATTCATCAACTTTATCGAAAATATTGTTGTTACAAAAATTGAAGAGCATTTCATTTTCTACAAAAAAGATTGAATTAATTTTTTTTGTAACACTAAGATTTCCCAAGTAAATGAACGACGAACGTGAAGCACATCGATGAATCGCTCACACTGTAAGCTATGGTTGGCGAAACATAAATTGAATGGCGTTTTATGGCCCATATAGATCACTGTGGGAACTCTGCAAACAGAAATGTATATTTATTACGCAAAATTCAATTAATATAAAGTTTTTTTATTTTCCACATATTTTTATATACTCACTTGTATTGTTACATTCGCGTGCGCAGCTTCTTTGCAGTGTAAATAGTACTGGGGCTCTCCTCATCGACCACATCAGGATAATCCGACGAATCGATGCTCTCCGCATAGGAAGATCGCCTTGAGCTTGTTGTTGATGATGTACTTTCTTCACCTGCACTATCGTCTCCATCATCATTCTCATCATCGATTATTTGAGGTCCATTGAAGCAGTCTCCATGACAATTATTGCAAATCGTCGTACAATTAATCCCTGCTTTTCTACATCCACATAAACCTGCACAGCCAGTTGTACATTTGCAAAACATCATATTCAATAAAGCCTCGGGTGCAATGGAGTTCATCGTTGTAATTGGACTAAAGTACCCTTGAAGTCGTTTCCAACCCCATAACTCAGGGGGTAATTCATTCCCCTGCCATTTTTGTACTTGATTGTACACTCGATAAGAATGCTGTCTGGATGCTCCTTCTGTTGGTGGTAGTGAGGGAATGTCTAGTTTTATTTTCGTCACGGATTTTGTGAAACAATGAAATCGATGTTTATTTAAAGAATTGTCTGTAGAACGTGCACCGTATATTGCAAGGAAAAAACGTTCTCCAGCTTCAGCGATTGCGTTGTGCGACGAATCACGGTTGTCGAAACTTTCAGCGATATCATGTAATTCTTCACTTTTTTGGAACAGCTTAACGCACCTGACTTTTCCTTCATTGAAAATAGCTGAAGTGGTGTCGCAGCCACTAAAAGCATGCAAGAAGAGAATGCTGTTGGCAAGTTCTGATTGCAACTGCTGTGATGAATACACTCTTCTCGCAATTTTTCCCTTTTCCGGCTTCACAAAAAAAATATTCTCTTCCGATGGAGCTGATGCAACTAGTAAAACTAGAAGATCAATATCTTCACCAATAATAGCTACATTATTTTTCGTAACACATGCACGATTTTCGCGTTTTTTTTTACCTGAAAATCGGGCGTAAAGTGAACGTTTTTGTACCGGCGGGCAAAAAAATCAGTAGCGGGCGATAATAAACTTGTATCGCCCGCTGAATTCCCCGTCCACGAGTGAGACCACCTGAGCTTTTCATGCTTCGTATCAGTGTCTGTTCGATTGTCATATCAGAGCAGACTCCAGCCCAAAATGAATGTGTTCTTCTTATCGTGAAAAATCCTTTGTGGACAAACTTTTCCAAATCCTCCTTTGTCATTAAAGATTGTAGCTTAAACATGTCCTGCAGATGGAGGTGGCAAGATTTAGCATATAGTATAGTAAATGGCCGCTGGTATGAAAAAATGGAATCATTTGCTGGACGCTACGAAGATGTTTATCAAGATTCGCGGCAGCGAATCGCAGCCGAGTTCCCCCCTACTAACTCGGCGCGGCAGCCACGAATCATTTACCCGAGCAAGCTCTTGTTCTTGTAAAAAATCTGCCATATCTCTTGAACCGCTGATTATTTTTTAATAGAATTTGTGGGGCGTAAGGCCCTCCCCAGTTGACCTTGCTCGCAAGAGTTCGACAAAATCGACCAAGTGGCTTCGGAGATATTGACCGTCAAAGTTGATCGAAGAACACAATCTTCTTCTTTTTCTTTTTCTTCTTCTTCTTCGTTGCAGAACGTTTTTCTTGGGACCACGATATCTGTCGAACCGTTGCACTTATGAACTTGCAATTCGGAAGGGGTGTTCTTGTCATCGAAATCTCGCCCCCTATTGTTTTTGAGCAATAAACGACCATGCATAACTGAGTTATTCATGATAATAATTATTATTTTACCAATTAAGATTCGCAGCAGCAAATCGCGGCCGAGTACCCGTAGGCCGGCGTGCCAGTATGATTATTATTATTACTATTATCATTATCATGATTATTATTATTATTATTATTATTGATGTGTCAACATCTTATAGTTCGCGCTACCCAAAAAATTCCGTACTCAGCAATGTGTCCGCTTCGTAGTTTCCGGTGTCCATATCCTTCGATCCGTAGTTGGAGTCCAGGTCCTCCGCTCCGTAGTTTTTAGAGTCCAGGTCCTCCGCTCCGTAGTTTTTGGTATCCAGGTCCTCCGCTCCGTAGTTTTCCGTATCCAGGTCCTCCGCTCCTTAGTTTTCCGTATCCAGGTCCTCCGCTCCGTAGTTTTCGGTGTCCAGGTATTTCGCTCCCTAGTTTCCGGTATCCAGGTCCTCTTCTTAGTAGTTTCCGGTGTCCAGGTATTCCGCTCCGTAAATCTCGCTGCCCAGGTCCTTCGCATCGCAGTTTCCGGTGTCTAGGTCCTCCGCGTCGTAGTTTCCGGTATCCAGGTCCTTCGCTCCCTAGTTTCCGGTATCCAGGTCCTCTTCTTAGTAGTTTCCGGTGTCCAGGTATTCCGCTCCGTAAATCTCGCTGCCCAGGTCCTTCGCATCGCAGTTTCCGGTGTCTAGGTCCTCCGCGTCGTAGTTTCCGGTATCCAGGTCCTTCGCTCCCTAGTTTCCGGTATCCAGGTCCTCTTCTTAGTAGTTTCCGGTGTCCAGGTATTCCGCTCCGTAAATCTCGCTGCCCAGGTCCTTCGCATCGCAGTTTCCGGTGTCTAGGTCCTCCGCGTCGTAGTTTCCGGTATCCAGGTCCTTCGCTCCGTAGTTTTCGGTGTCCGGCTATTCCACTCCGTAGTTTTCGGTGTCAAGATCTTCTGGTTTAGGCACTTTCCCACGACACATCTATTTTCCGATCCGACGTAAATGCCAATCAAAGGAAATGAATGGAAAAACGATCATTCGTTACCTTTGACAGAACAGCATTTTGGCGACGTGAAATATTGCTGAAAGAAGTTAGCTCGTATGATGATCCAAACTCGGCGGGCATAGATTGTTCTGAAAATTATCAATTGCACTCTTCTTTTTATTTATTTCTTTCAGCCACTCCGTAACGATCACACCCACAAAATTGTTTCAAGCATGATCAAAGACTGTTTGAACATTTTTGGCATTGATGATATTTATTATTGTAGACTGAAACTGCCATATAATAGTTTTTTATATGACAAGGGCGCGGAAAGACCTCGTCTTCGGATCGTGCGGCACTTCCACACTCGTCACGAAGTCCCTCTATGTGCCTGTGCCCTAAGTCCTGTATTTTCTTTCAGATTTAAAAATTATAAACATTTTTCACGCACTAGTGCTGGGAAAGCTCAACGAAAATCATGTTTCTCACAAGAGATAGTGCATAAATGAATGCATCACACAAATGAATGAAACGAGCGAGTAATACGTTAGAAATTAAAGTTGAATTAAAAATATACCTATCGTGTGTTCATAATAAGAAGTAATAAGTCCAGGCACGATGATCTTAGTAATTTAAATTCAAATTCGTGATTTGAAGAAGAATCCAATTTTATCGTGCATCTATCGTTTACCAACGTTCGCCTATGGTACAACCATGTCACAGCCATGAAACGATACATATCCATCCTGGACGTACCCATTATCTGTACACTTGAGTAATACTTTTCTAACGTCTCCCTTCCTGTTCGACTGACACACAGTAGATAGACATTGAAGCGAAAGTATATTCTACATTCAAAGATACAATAATTGTTGATCTTATTACCTCACACTTCAGCAATTGATAATTTTCAGAACAATCTATGCCCGCCGAGTTTGTATCATCATACGAGCTAACTTCTTTCAGCAATATTTCCCGTCGCCAATATGCTGTTCTGTCAAAGGTAACGAATGATCGTTTTTCCATTCATTTCCTTTGATTAGCATTTGAAAAACATAATTTGAAGTATGAAAATCAACTGAGGGAACGCTCGGCTTCGCTACCTGATTTCACGTATTATTTTGTACTATTTTGTGTAACGAAATGATGTTTGTAATCTATCACTGAAAAAGAGTATAACGTTTCGATTTTGTTAGCCGACGAAATCATTTTAGAACTCGGCTGTAATTTTTGACATTTACAATGTTTTTGCCGGGTATATATTCGTCAATGGATGTCATGAAATTGGACAGACTCTTCAGATTTTTTTCATTACGCTATTTTTCAATTCTGATGCTACATCGTCATTTTTTTTCAATCCAGTTTCATTCAAAATGTGAGAAATAATGGTCGTCCGAAGCCCATGGCTTCTTGCCCATCTTTGTCGAGCAAAGATAGAGTTGGTTATACTTGTTATACTCCTAGCTGCATCCGCGTTGATTGTCTGCTCAAGTGTCAAGTCAATGGGAATTCGGTTAAATGGCTTATTTGTTCTCTTCACACCTAAAAAACCTTTCTCAAACTCTTCTTTTAGTCCAGGATGCGTATTGTCTACATTCAACAGCTTGTCACGATATAGTACCATTGCTCGAGAATAGTTAGGCTGATTGAAAATGAAAAATAAATTCGTCAATTTTAACAGAATATAGAAATACATTCCAAAATTTGACGTACGGATACTTCTTTCCAAAATCAGATAGTAATCTATTAAATTTATATAAATCATGACGAACTGAGCTGTTTTTCCATGATTCCCTTGAAGGGTTTTTATCCGGTAACTTTCGTAACTTTCTAATAACTGGCGAAGTTGCTCGTCTTCAACCTTTGGATTAGAGGATTTCGATTTCTTCAAGTTATCAATTGTCTGTTTGAGGCTGTCATCAATTGAAATTTTTTTTTTCAACAAAAATGTTTTGAAGTGGATAATCTGCAAGCCCAATGATGCAATGGGATCTTGTCTCTTGCACCGGTTGAAATTAGTACCCATTAAAAATCCATTTATTGAACCACCGGCCATCATTCCACTGTTTTCCATGACGTTTGTTGTAATCCGCTGTTCTCGATGAATTTTCCGACTGCCTCAAAAAAGGCCATCATTACATAAAACATCCCGAGATGTATAAATACCCTGTCAAATGTCGGTTTTTCAGCAGATTGAATTGCAAAAGCAACTTTAGCTACTTGTTAATCGTAGGAAACCTGTATATACTTTGCTTCGCATTCTGCAGCGATGGTTTCACTCACGCATAAGGTTTCTTTCAATACTGCAGTATCTGTCGGAGATATGTTGATAGGAGTTAAGTATGCTACTTTCTGTATTGGAGATTTATCGTCTAAAATCATGGTATTGAAACCTACCCACATTGGCGTGGCGGTAACCCCAAAAGCATGTGAAAACATCCACGCGCGGTTCAAATACTTATACTCCGTAACATCGTCAGGTACTTCCAATCGTGCTTCTGCATCTAATGTTTTAAATTCCTCGACAATTTTTGGCTTCTTACCATAAGCCGTGATTTTGCGTAGTACAGCGTCGAACGTTTTCCTCTTCCTTTTCCTCGAAGATTGACCAAAAACTGGATCGATACTCGTCAAATCGATATCAGTGTGAGCATCTGTCGGTGTGGATGCTTCTTCTTCAGAGTCATCAGCATTCTGATATATAATACCCACGGTGTCATGGAGGGTATCTTTTCCTGTGTGAGTCTCAACGAATCGGTCGTGATTGTGTCGAAAGCGACTTCTGTACTGAGATTTGGTTTCTTTTTTATTTCCGCAGGACAAACTTCATCTCGATTCGTTAAAGATAACGTTGTTTCAGTTTCCAATTCAAGCTGTCGTATGTAGCTGATACAATGTCCTAATCGACTTAGCAAATTGATGATTTTTTTGCTATTCGTGAGACTCTTTATTGCTATTCCCAGACATACGTGTTTTGACGTCTTTAAATTGCCATTCGTGGTGGCGTACACGATGTCCTGTGCTATCGACGAAATGACAGTTTTTTTAGAGTGTTGCCTTTCTCGAAGAGTACTGTCACCACAAATGATTGTCTGCAGCAAATCATAAAGAGAATCCGGAAGAGCTTCGCATTCTCCTTGAATAAAATGCTGTGCAGATAATGTATCCGGAAATTCTTTTTTGTTAATTTTCAAAATAGCAGATCGTACAGCATATGCAGCTTTGTATATAATTTCGTTAATTTCAATTTTTTCCAAAATATCGACATCCGGTGGAACGCTACATTCAAATGGCGCTATAATTCTTTTATTTTTAACGATCAGAAATTTAACGTCGCCGTTGAAAGTATTTAAAATTTTTTCTTGCAAATGCTGCGTTGAAAAGAAGTTCGGACGGTCATCATCTGATATGCTCGAATATTTCTCATTAAGGTATTCTATATACAAAGATCGGATGAAGATGTATAAAAAGAATTCCTGTTTTTGAATAATGTGCAACGAAATGTAGGTGCACAACTTTTCAAACGCAGAGGTATAGTGATCGCGTTTGTCATGCCAAGCTTTTGGCGATCTCTGTTGACTTTTTATCCGTCTGCATTTTGTAAAATACTCAATTTTACAAATATTGTGATACCTCACAGTTTCGGAAGCAGCCGCTATTTTATCCAAAGTTGAGCTATCATCAATGTCAGTCGCTTTGTCTTTCACGGTTTCCATCCACTGTTGTGTTTTCGATACCGTGGGCATTTGTATCCGCCCTCTAACCGTTTTCCTTCGTTTGTTACAAAAAAAAAACAACCTTCGTTGCCAGCATCATTTTGTTCATCAGTTGTTTCTGGCGATTGTATGCTAAAAGAAGGTTGAAACTTTTACGAATCAAATAACATTCATAAGATAATACATTATAGTCATAAGTTTTAAAAATTTAACACCGTTGAAAAAAATTATTTCATACAACCTAACTCATGACTATTATATTATCATTTTATTACTAGTACAGCTTTTTCTTACCTCACAGATTCGTTCTCCAATGCCAAACTTTCTACCAACGGAAGTTCAGTACTAAATGTTGATTCATCATCTTCAACTGCTGCAGATGTTGAAGGCACGGATATTAACGCAGAGGAAAATTCTTTTATAAATTTGCTTAATTTCAGCGCAGTGAAATTACTGTAACAATGGCGGTGATATCCTGACGTGTCACTAATCTCAGCTGGCAGCGCCGTATCACAAAATTTTAGATGAAATTTTTTGCGAATTAATAACATTTATGCACATTTTTCTAACATTTTATTAATAAATAAAATAATGTTACTCGCTTCTAGTCGTTGGCAAAAAACGCAACGTTTCGCTGGCTCTTCTATGGCGTGGTGAGCCAGAGGCAGACCGAGCAATGACGTACAAATGTTTATTAGAGCGTAAAAAAGAAGAGAAGGTTATTATATACATTATATGTATATCTATAATAGGTATACCCCAGCTGTATCGTACATACCTATACATTTAAATAAACAATACGGAAGAGGTCGGAACTACGGAGTTATACCGTTCTCACTCGATTCTCGACAATAAAAAGATGAACTATGCAGTTATTTTGTACCTGCAGGACGACAGTTAACAGACTTATTAGAACCCGAATATTTGAAATATGTTTTGAAAATCGCTCCTATCGACTGCTTATATGTAACATTAATTATTTGCATTGATATTTTGTATACGTAATATTATAATATAATATTATATATAATATTATTTGTAATATTCAGATGGTCTGCCTTTGGAATATCAGAGGCCTGGATGTCTGCCTCATGAATTTTCTTCGTTCTCATGATGATTTTGCCCATCAGTCCAAGCGGCAGACATGAGCACATGATCTAGCACACCTTTTTATTTTAACATTTTTGAAACGCTGTCAATTGACAACGCAGCGCTACCATGGTGGCAGACGCGGTCCTTAATGTTTCTTATGGTACAATTATCGCTATTGATAATGTCCGCCACATGAGCAAATCATATAGAAATTTTGCTCGAATATTAGACTACGCCTTCATACAAGATGGCGATAATAAGAAGAAAAAAAAAAAATACCTTGACAATGAACCATACTCACTGGTGAACCATTGAACTCCGCGAGACAAAACGCTCCCCGCCGGATGACTCGGAAAAGGCACAATGAATTAATACGATATCGGCTATTCTACTTACAAACTAACTTAACTCTGTCCTCGTAGATTGTGCTAGTCAGGACTCGACTCAACGATAACAGCACCATCTATCACCCTGGTTTGCCGGCCTCGCTCTCCTCGCAGGAGGAAGAGAGAGTCACAGTGACATACTACGATTATCTTCCTCGCACTCATAAGCAAGAGCGGAACTACAATTTGGCTAGGCGTGCTCGGTCTGGCGCGATAAAACTCAACTTTCTTTACTAGACTCAGTAATCTATATTCTATGACGATGACTGCGGCCTACCGACTTGGAGATCGCTTAAATTCGATCATAAGAACTCTACGAAGCTTCGTGACAGTTTTGCGAAGGAAACGCGGTTCGCAGGCTCTTGACGGTGGTGGGGCTCTCCTCCACCACCTGACTCCCCCGTTGCAGGGTTCCCCACGCACTCCCCCGTGTTCCTCCTTTTCCTTTTAACGTGCCTGTCCTCTGCACGCACTGGCCCGGCGTAGTTCAGGTGGAGATAGCCCTCCGTGTGCTTTGATGGATGACTGACTTTCTGGCCTTTGGTTGTTGTCTTATTATATTGGAGCCGGAGAGACTCTGACTCCCCCAGAATATAGGGGAAAAAAAAAGAAAAATAAAAGAATGAGAACTACATTCGCCAGTCTCAGTACGGTCACGGTCGCCGCTCCGCGACCTCTGGAGTTTCGCGGCTTCCCCAATACATTCTTTCCGTACGCGTTCTGCTGGTCCCTACATAACTAGAGTCGTCTACGGATTCGAGAGCCACTTGTAACGTTACCGTTCTTATTTTTACCAAAAAAAAAAAAATGAATTCTTTAGTTCACGAGTTCATTCTGGACTGAATCTTCTTGTTAATACATGATATTTTTCTTTGCAGGATTCATTGGTAAAGGAATGACGCGGCATATGAATAGAATATGGAACTACGGTATGAAGGGCCTTCTCGGCACTCTTGGCATACTTCTTATTTTTCCTATAGTCTGCATCACTGTCAGCATTGGATCTCTACTAGTGGCTTTCACTGCGTTTTTGTGGTTCGTGAAGCATTCATATATTCTATTCCCTCATTGTATATTTTACAAGAAAGACACTCAGAAATGTACTTAAATTATCATAAATTAAATCACAAATTCAATATCTTGTATATGACAATCGGACCATTGTCGAAAGCGCGTGTACGATGATACACGCGAAAAATTTGCCTTTGACTCTGTGGGCAGAAGCGGTAAACGCAGCGGTTTTCATGCCCAATAGGACGGTATGGTCGATTAACGGCGTCACGCCTTACGAGAGGTGGACCGGAAAAGTTCCGGATCTAGAGCATTTACGAATCTTCGGTTCGGAGGCATTCGTACATGTACCGAAACAATTTACAAAGAAATTCGACGCTTGAGCGCGAAAGATTATTCTCGTCGGGTATGAAGGTGACTCCGCGAACTATCGTTTGTATAACCCCGTGTCTCATAAGGTGAGCGTGTCAAGAGACGTGATTTCTCAGGAGCGAATCGGAAAAATAAAAGCAAGCACAAAAGATTCGGAAGACGATGATGACAGTGACCGGATAGTTCTGCCCTAAAAAGGAGTCTTCGAGGAAAGAGATGACGAGAAAGTTGAAATGGTGAAAAAATGATGGAAGAGGAGTCGAGAACGAGCAGCAAGAGGCTGAAAATAACGAGGTGAGATCACCTCAACAGGCACCACCCCCGTGCTGAAATATCGATCGTCGTTACGAACTCCAGCGAGATATGAGGTAGATGTTGCAGAGTATATCATTCCGAATTCGTATAAAGAAGCAACGAGGGATAAAGATGCAGTGAAGTGGCAAAAGGCAATCTACGAGGAATTAAATACTCGCGAGGAAAATGAGACGTAGTCAGTAGTACCGAGAACGTCAGAAATGAACACAATTCACTTAAAGTGGGTTTTTCGAGTGAAAACTAATCCAGAAAACAAGTCAAATCGGTTTAAGGCGAGATTGTGCGCACAAGGGTTCGCGCAAAAGCACGAAATAGACTACACCCAGGCATCCGCGCCTGTGGTACGACACGACTCCCTGCGAGTTCCGCTCGCGATCGTCGCAGAAAAGAATCTTGAATTAATCCAATTCGATGTACAAACAGCGTTTCTGTACGGACAGTTGGAAGAAACTATCTACATGGAGGTACCAGACGGACTTGAAGTGATCAAGGGCATCAGTGATGGCGCAGTGAAAAACGTGGTGTGCAAGCTGGAGAGAGAAAAGAAAAGATTCTAGTGATACACCAAAGCTCATATAGAAAAATAATTGAAAACTTTCTAATGGTGGATGCTAAAGCCGTAAGTGTTCGGGCGGATCCACATATGACGTTATCACCATCAGAGATAGATGAAAAGATATCGAGTAATGTACCGTTTCGAAAAGTATTCTATATCTTGTATTTTCAACAGCAGTATCACGTCCGGATATAACATGTGCAGTAAAAGCAGTAAGTAAATATCTAGCGAATCGCAATGACGAGCATTGGCGAGCGGTAAAACGTATTTTTGCATACTTGAACGGTACATTTAACCATGGGATAATGTACAGAGGCGGCGGTAGCAATTTTGAATTGATCGGCTTCTCTGACGCAGATTATACAGGTGATACATAGACGAGACAATCAACCACAGGTTATGTTTTCTGTTTAATCAATGGTGCGGTTACTTGGTCTTCGCAAAGACAAAAGATGGTAGCCTTAAGCACGACCGTAGCAGAATATGTGGCTGCGTCAGCAGCAGTTAGAGAAACAATCTGGTTAAGAATATTGTTGTCTGATATCAGATGCCCATGTACTAATGAGACTACACTGTATGTAGACAATCAGAGGACAATCAAGCTGATCAAAAATCCAGTTTATCAGAGGAGAACGAAGCACATAAACATTCGATACCACTTGATTCGAGAAAAAGTTGAAAACAAAGATATAATAATCGAATATGTGCCCTCTGAAGAACAGCGGGCCGATATATTCACAAAAGCTATACCTAAGGATCGTTTTGAGAAACTGTGCGAGGACATGAATATGCTATTTGTCAATGTATAATGCTCAAACGGCGGTAGTGTTAAGATTGGTGCTCGCACTTTAGTGCAGACTGTACAGTCGTAAGCACTAAGGCGACTGTACAGGCAAGTCACGGGCTGGCTGTTGCGCATGGCAACAGTCAGTCGCGGCACAACAGTCGCAGAGCGTAGACTTGTGTTACCATATATCGAGAAGAAACGTTGGAAGTTAACACTTAGTCACAACCAACTCGGCACACTCCAGATTTTTCGTCTGTTTATTGCAGGCTGGACATCCACTATTTTTTTCTTTTTCTGGTCAAATTGATATTTTCAAGAAGCAAATTGGGTAAGTGAAAATAATAGTGGATGGCCAGCCTGCAATAAACAGACGAAAAACCTGGAGTGTGCCGAGTTGGCTGTGACTGAGTGTTAACTTTCAAGGAATCCTCTCGGTATATCGTTCTTCTGTAATATTTTCCACGTGTTCAATACACCTATAACCATTGTGAAATATGATGTATTCCACGCGAAGTGGACCAAAAAAGACCTCGATGTCACGGATTTATCTCATTTTTGCATGTGCTTTGGTACCCTTCACAATCAGCAACTTTTATCTATATGAGACATATGTAGCTTCTTTTGCCTTTGGTGTACAGGCGGTTCCATTTTTTGATTTCTTACGCTCCTTGATGTCTTTGGAGGCAAATATTTGGGAAATGGTATGTCCGAAGACAAAAGTAATGGGGTGGTGATTTGAAGCAATATTCACGCTCTTTCACCTCAGTCTTGCCCGTGACTATCAGAGAACATGTTGAAAAATCATTTTCTAAGCCGAAATTCCAGTTTCATCCACTTATGTCACTTTTAGCATTTTTCTCGTATTTTTTTTTCGAAAAGCTCGGGGAATTCCTTATCAAATCACGTTTGTTAGCTTACATTGCTGCGTCATATTATTGTACACGTTTTGTAATTGGCATATGTGAGAGTATGCATATTCGATAATATATTCTAAGGAAAGTAATAATTCAGTTTTATCAATTCAAAGAATCGTGTCTGATAACTTTATTTATGAACAAACATTGACGATCACAATGTTGTTCATGCCGTGTTGGACATACCGTTTCCAAGATATTTACCTCCAGAGACATCAAGGAGCGTAAGAAATCAAAAACTGGAACAGCTCGTACACCAAAGGCAAAAGAAGCTACAATATGTCTTATACAGGGTGATCCAGAATGAGGTATTTTCCTTCTACCAGTGGATTCCTCGTGAAAATCTGAGACGAAAATGATCAATGCTAAAATGTCGAGGGGGAAGCCGTTTTTAGATAGGAGCCGTTTGAAGTTAGCCAATACGAGAGCAGATACGAAACTGTCTCGGGGCCGCTGCCGCCGGCCTGACGGTCCTCGCGACGCGTCACCGGCTACCGCGATCTCGCCAACTGACAAAACTACAACCAGATGGCTGTAGCCGTGGCTGGTCCACTGTTTGTAGCCAGGCCGGCGGTAGCAGCCCTGAGACAGTTTCGTATTTGCTCTCGTATTGACTAACTTTAAACGGCTCTTATCGAAAAACGGCTTCCCCCTCGACATTTTAGCATTGATAATTTTCGTCTTAGATTTTCACGTGGAATCCACTGGTAGAAGGTAAATAGCTCATTTTTGATCAACCCGACCAACCCAGTACTCGCAATCGACATACTTAGCTACATGCAAAACTGCGAAGGAGATGTGGGACAAACTCAAAATTATCCATGAACAGAAATCCGTAACGAACAGATTGATCCTTATACAAAAATTTCATGAACACAAAATGGCGCCGACTGATACGGTAGTTCAACAAGTGGCCAAAATTCAAAGTATAGCACAGGAACTTAGCGACTTGGATGAGAAACAAACAGACACTGCGATCATGGTGAAAATACTAGAGAATTTACCTAATAAGTACAACTCCTGCTAACAGCGTGGGACGGTGTTACACCAGACCTGCAAACGATACAGACGCTGCAGGAACGCCTCATAAAAGAAGAAAGGCGGCTATCAGAAGACGACGCGGGAACGAGTGCGTTGGCAGCCATTACAGGAAGCAGGCCAAAGATGTCCGAGAAAAGATTTCAACACTCAAACGGTGCAGGAGGACGAGAAAGACAATCGTTTAGAATAGAGTGCTACTACTGTCATAAGAAAGGGCATATCAGCAGAGTTTGCCGAAAGAAAAATACGTGACGAAAAATAGAAGAAAACATCATCACGAGTATCGAAGGTAACATGCGAGTAGCGAAGAGTCGATCAAAAGAAGAATAGGGAGGTAACTTACCGACCAAGGGACAAGTAGAATACGTTTTGAATCACGACATAAGCAATGTCTGGATTACCGACATCGGAGCATCCAGGCATATTCCCTTCAGCATCTTTTCTGAAAAAGATTAGCTGACAGATTATCAGCCATGCAATGGAAAGACAGTGTTTCTCGGTGATGACGAGTTATGCGCTGTGAAGGGAACAGGTACCGTAGTCATTAAGGTGTCCGTTAGGACACCCAACTCTGAATCGGACTAGATGCACCCACTACAATGATTGCGAAAAAAAAAAAATTTTTAAACGCAATTTGTTCCTTCTATCTCAATTAGAAATCGTGCCTTAATGTCCAAATAATTTCCCATTCAAATAACATGGAATTTTTTCATTTTTTCAGTTTCAATTTTTCACATAGCCAACAGAATGTAGAAATATGTATCTACGATAGGTTTGTATGAATTAATGATTTTGTCCACCTTCTGTTGGCTATGTAAAAAATTGGAACTGAATAAATGAAAAAATTCTATCGTATGTGAATGCGCGATTATTTGGTAACTTACAATTAGGCACGCTTTCTATTTGAGTTAGAAGGATCAAATCGCGTTTGAAATTTTTTTTTGTTTCAATCATTGTAGGGGGTGCGTCTAGTCCGATTCAGAGTTGGGTGTTTTAACGGACACTTTAGTAGTTATCGATCAGCTGGTGCACGGTTCGTGAACAAAAGGTTCGATAAACAATGTTTTATACGTACCATCCCCGCGCAAGAACCTATTCTCAGTTAGTGTCTGTGCTAGAAAGAACTTTGATCAAATTGCGAGTCAAGCCTTTCAAGAAGGCGGAACCGAAAACACAATTGGAGATTGGTGAGCTCGTTCACATTTATGTAGGTGGTCTAATGGCAGTGAACACAATTAGAGGTTTCAAGTATTTTCTTACATTTAAGGATGATGCCTCCGGTTTCAGAACGGTATATTACATGAAACAGCAATCAGAGGTCTTAAAGTGTTTTATTTAATTTAAACGCCAAGTTGCCAACAGATTTGAAAGGCGTATGAAGATCAGGACTGATAACAGGAGAGAGTATGTGAATCAAGCAATGATCAACTATGTCACCAGCCGTGGGATCCATTTCGAGAATTTTGCACCGTACACACCTCAGCAGAATGGGCGAGCTGAAACAGAAAGTCGAACGATTGTGGAAAGTGCACGAACAATGTTACACGCCGCAAATCTTCCACGATACTTGTGGGCTGAAGCTGTGGCGACAGCTGGTTACATATTTTACCGGACGATGGCAACACAAACCAAAGGTACCACAGTAGAGTGTGCCAGAAAAAACTTTTTTTTTTTTTTGAATTTCCCACATTAAAAATCAGAGTGGTTTTATGAAATACGAAGCTTCGATGAAGAAGGGCACTGAGAAAAAATGCGAGGTGGTGTCTCACTCGACCAGGCATTAACACTGCTGAGGCACCTTTTAAACTTGATTATCAGCATCTTCCTTTCGGCAATTGAAATATTACATGATATTCAGGTGTTTTAGCATGTGGTATAATAAGTAGAAACTAACAAAATTTTGGCAAAAATTGAGCTATTAGCATTCACTTTTTTTTGTTCCCCACTGCAGATATGTACGTATTTGTGGATAATAACGACCCTCGTGAAAGAGAGCATCAGACGATCAATCCTAACAAGTGCCTCATCGCCAATATTGCGATAAGGTAACTGATGCTAGCTTCTAATGTCCACAACTCCCTTCAGCGAAAAAAATGTTTGTTCAATTTTGTATACCACCTTGTAATATTGTTTATTTTCGTGTATAATTGATCCGCACGAAAGGGAGTTCCGAACAGACAAGTTTAAGAGGTGTCTCATCAGCGTTGTAGTTTAGTCGATTGAGACACCTCTTAGAATTTTTTTTCAGAGCCCCCGTTCAATGACGTTCCCTATAATATTCAAATACGCAAATTCCCGCGGTGGGAAGTGGGGAAAAAAAATAATTTTTTTTTCCACAATTGTTCTCGAAACAAAATTATTTATTAGTCTATTTCCTGTACCACCTTGTGATTTTATTCAATTTGCTGTGAAATTTCACCTCGCGAAAGGGGGCTTCGGTCAATTGAGTCTAGCAGGTGCCTCATTATTATGATTTCTGGTCGACTGAGGCACCATTTAACATTTTTTGTCGGAGCCTCCCTTCGACATCGTTTCTTATAATACATGAAAGCACTCATTTTTTATATGGGAAATGATAAAGAAAAAAAAAAAAAATTTTCTGGCACACCCTAGTACCACAGTTAATAAGATGTGGACAGAAAAGAAACCGTGCCTGTCGCACACCAAGGTTTTTGGATCAGACGCATTTGTACTGTAACGTGGTATTTCGTAAAGACCCGTTACAAGGGCACACTATCGGAAAATACGGCGATGCGTAGCGCAGACAAGGGCCTCCAGGAAAAGGAAAAATTTAGGAAAAATTAGTAGGCTAAATTAACGCACTATTTTATTTTTGTAAATCATGTACATCGTCTACGAGGCATCCACCGTCGTGGGAACTACCGGAAAAACTACGGCATCCCGAAACAACAACACCTAGAGTCATCATCGACGCCTCGATCGGCGTGCAAACCTTTGTTCCGCCAAGCAAGCGGCAAGGTCAGCGCCTCCTCTCGAACACGACGATCTGCTGCTCTCAACGATTCGGACTGGCGGAGTACAGGGATGTGCGTGAAGCACCAAAAAATCCTCCCGTCATCCGACGAAGCTACCGTCCACAACAACTGCGCTTCTGAAACGAGGGTGGAGTATAAGGTCATGTGAGAGTAATCTCGCAGCCTCCCATCTGATGAGTTGTCAGCTGTCGCAGGTATCGAACATCTAAACTGTCTCTGAAACCGTTATCGCGGCCGGGTTGGTCCAGAAAACCCTCGGTACAGCGTTCCTACCGGAAGAATTCTGTCGTGAGCGAGGCCCTAGTATGCCCAGCACGAGGTTATAAGTTAACTTCTTTAGGATTGACTTCAATGTAAGGCCTAACAGAATTAATGAGTAGCTCTGGCGAGCGAGATTTCTTATGGATCCAGCGCCAGGGAGTTCCAACGGAAGGCGGCAGGAAGAGGGGTGAGAAGCAACGGCAAGGGTACGCTAGATTCGCCTGTAAATCGCACCAACAGCTAGCGTCCGTCGAAACTACCGAAAACGATGACGACCAATTAGGAAGGTGATGACCCACGTGACCAGTCAGAAGTCTGTACGAGCGAAAATAAGGACTATATAAGGAGGATACGTAGGCTAATCGGCCTACTCTTCGCTCCGTCTGCGCTACTCATTGAAGCTCTTCGTGTATCATATCGCCTCTATCGTATCGTATATCGAGTATCGTATAATATCGTCATCGAGTATCGAAAATATCGTTTATATCGAGTTTATTTAAAATATTGGTTGTGTCCATCTTGAAGCCATCTAAGGTTAGGTCTTGATTCTTTATGTGAAGGCACGAGGTCGTTCGTATAAAAGTTTGTCGTATCGTATGGTATGGTTTATTCTTGAGCTAAGAAGCTCGTCTTTTGTTTAATTTATCGAACAACCTCGAGTCTGGCAGAATTCGTAGACTGGCTATCGCTTTTTGGCTATAATTGATTATCTATCGCTTTTTGCTTATGTCTATCGTATGGCTTTCTATTATTTAGTATGTTAAATATTTATCATTGTGCATGAATATCATAGAAAATACTTTTCCTGGAGAACCCTGAGCGAAGATAGCCGCGAGGGCCTTAGGCCTCGCGTTACAGTTATATTTAGTATTAATTCTGTTAAATTCTGGTATATTGACGATGCCGTCATAATTTGGTAATAATTCCGTTTCGTAATATCGTCTCGTAAGTCGAGTATCGTTCTGGATAAAGTGAAATCTTATCATCGAGTATCGTATCGTATGTAATTTGGTTAATAACACCTTTCTCAGTTTATTCTGCTAACGTTGCTCTGCTAATTCGTATTTTGAGTGACCATGCGGTCCCTGTAAAATTAACCATTTCTCAGAATATCGTAATTGTAAAGTTTAGCGAGCCCTTGAGTTAAAAACTGTATCGTTAGTATCGAGCTTTGTCGGCTAAAATAGCAAATAAATTATCGGCTTAGGCGGCGTCTAGAAAGAATAATTTTGCATTCGGGTACGAAGTATCGCTCTGTGATACCAAGTCTGGAGTCAAATAAATTGTTTTATATCGAGTCACCTCTAGCGTGCCTATGACTGACCTTGTGTAATAAAATACGTTAATTCTGTCCGACAAGCAAGAAATCTACCGTATACTCTGTCCAAATCTGTTACTGATCTCGAATAACTATCGACTTTCGTATAATAAAATAATTGATTGATGTTACCTCAAATACTATCGTTGCATTGACATTTTTGTGTGGTGTACCCTGCCCCTCTATCTAAGGCTATCGTTATGGAGCTAGTTGAGTTATCGCTCGTCGCATTCTCGCGAATTTTGGCTTATTGTTCTGGTATCGTATCGTAAAGAATATTGTTAAAGGAACGACGCATCTGCGTCTGGCGCCCAACATTCAAGTAAGTAACACGAGTAAGCGTCGAATTGTAGCGTAGTAGTGGTTTTCCTCTTACTATAAAGAAAACTGCGTTACAACATATACTCAGATATGACGGTATATACTGAAACGTATCCGCATATAACAATTTGTATATAAAAACAGGCATATTTACAGCTATATATATCCTCATATACCAACATAACCCCACACAAGCCTCTGCAACCTTGTATATGCACGTATATGTCGATATACCTCCAAACCTCGCGGTATGTAATATGACCTTTCATTTACCCTAAGATAACTTATACATATTACCGTATGTACCGATATTTACTCGTGAATGATCACTCCAGTTACATTTGAAAATTGTAATTAGATTCTAAAATTCTTCTGATTACTTTGAAAAATTGTAATTAGAACGGAAATAACTACTAATTATTTTTCGCGATTGTAATTTGGATGAAAATGGATACTAATTACAATTTTAATTACAATTGTAATTAGTAATTGAATTTGTCCTAATTACAAATGACAAATGTAATGAGTAACTGAAATTTTCCTAATTACAAATCACAAACATAATTAACAACTGAATTTTTCCTGATTATAAATTACAAATGTAATTAGCAATTGAATTTTTCGTAATTACAAATTACAAATGTAATTAGTAATTTCAATGTAATTAATTACAATTTGTAATTACTGATGCCCAACACTGGTCCCGATAGCTAATAGCGCGTTAATAGGACATCTGAATACGAAAATTTGTTAAATAGCGACCGTGGAAACGCTTTTAAGAAAGTTACCAGAAATTTTCGTTGAAAGCGACTGCTGAATACTGGTACACTTTCAAATAGTTAGATCTAGGGAAAATTGCCATACTATTAGTTGATAGCGACTTAAAAACAACTGGTGAATACGGGCCTTGAAGTTACGTAACGCGAAATAGAACACACAGTCGCAATGCTACAATGGCGGCTACTACGCGATAGCAGCATTAGTGGCGCGGCGGTGTCAAATGAGTTAGGACTTTGGGATCATTTATGCCTCGAATATCACTGAACCAACGCTATGAAAACTAACAAATGATACAAATGAAATATACAAACGATAATATATGGAGAATTTCGCTCAACCCAGGCAGCCTCCAGACCGCACCATCTCTAGTGTAATTTATAATTAGCCAATCACAATTGATTCATAACCTGTACAAATAAATATAAATTCTCCCAAAACTGAGGGGTACCATTTGAAACAAACTCCTGGTCAAAACGATCCCAACTCTGATACCAAGGGAGATGACAAATATGTTAGGAATCATCGCAGAGCTGACGAGGTGTATCTAATTGATCCGAGTTATAAAAGTCACGAGGGGAAAATTTTCTAAATAGTTCAAAAAACATACCAAACAAATTTCAATTCCGGTTTGTTATCATGAAATCGCATTTAAAGGTCTCAAATGACGATATCATCGAAGACGCCGCCATTATTATTGACCGAAAATTTCCTGTAATTTCTTTCATCCAACTACATGTAGCGTGTAGGATTCGTCGTAAACAAATCAACAGGTAAAAAGTTACGAATATTTGTAATTTACAGTAAATCGAAGTAATAAGATGAATAAAGTAGCAATAAATTGCAAATATTCGTAACATATCACCTATCGGCTGTTCAGGATAATCTCATGAAGTCACTACTCAAGCAGGCGAATTCATTGTTTTTAAATTATGAAATTTATAAGACTGTCAGGGGCGACGAGGCGAAATAGGCATCTTAAGGAAATTGCACATGAATAATGACTTTCTGATGTTTTTCTGCTTGTTTTTTTACTCGAGATGAACGCTGATTTCCGGTTTTGTAAAATACTTACTGGATGAAACTATACCCCTGCCGGGGCTAAATGGGCACCCTTCTAGAATTCCATAAGAAATAGATCTAATTTATTGTAATTTCAATTCCGTTACTGAATCTGCATTTTTCAAATTCGTTTATTCTTTTATTTTTACCTTGCGGTTGATAAAAGTGCGTTTTCAAAACATCAGATAATATATGTGGGCTTCGTGTCAAACTAACCACCTCAATTCTGCATGTTGTTTTCATCAATTAAATATCAATTCTAAGAGATCTTTACATGTTTGCGATCGGAAATTTTCCCCAAATACGCCTACGCTGAATTTCTTTCAAATTTGTATGACCTGTAGTGTGTTATATCTCTATTTCGTATATTTACAGGTTTGGGGGGCCGTCTCGATGGAAATTATTTTAATACTAAATTAAGGACCTTAAGGACCCCTTGTACACATACTCACTCTACTCTATACATACACACAGAACTCTCTAAGCAACACCAGACGAGTCACTCTCGTTCGGCCAAGCGTTATGTAAACACAATTTCATACTTTCGTATAATACAATAAAAGTATCGATAACTGATCTTTGTGTTCGTTCATTGAAATACATAATAGTCTCCTTGGATTCGTCGCCAGTATGCTCCGCTGCACCACGCTTGTGTTTTGTAGTGATAATCAAAAGCGTCATCACATTCCATAATTGTCGAACACAGGGGCATGCGATTGAAATTTTCAATGATATGAAATTTCTTCTCTTCGTTACAAAACTAGTTGTGAATCGGATAATTATCATTAGACTTTTATGCATGGTTGCAGCCAAATCAGAAAACAAAAGAAGGGGACGTAACACATTACAGCTTAAATTTTGAAAGTAATTGCTGTCGGCGTATTTTGGGAATCGCAGAAAATGTGTTTTCAATGTATCTTGCGTTTTCCACATTGAGTTGACCTGAAAATGGATATTTTTTGTTGAAGAGCGAAAATTTTTTGATCAAAAACACGTAAAAATCTCACAGATGAATGAAACGTTGATAATTCATTTATTCAAGTCATGCGCGCTATTCACGTTTCATCATGCCTAAAAACCGAACCCTGAGTGGCCGTTTATCGACTGGTGACAAATTTTCTGCGAATGTAATGAAATGAATGTAATGAAAAAGAAACGTAAAAGTTTCTCGAGTCTTGACGAAACGTGGGGTAATTACAACACCCTGTTGTTACCTGTCGAGTAACCGAAATTGTAATGCCGAAGGTTTTTGATGTGGAGTCTACTCATAAACGCTTAACCTTAAACCAAAACATTCGATCGTGCGGTTGGTATCGTTGACAAATTTTGAATATAAAAATTATTCCGCCATGTCGCTAAACAACCATTTGAACTTCGATTTTTAGACCTTTGATAAAACATGAAAATCGCACATGAGTTGGATAAAATTATGGATGCAACATGTAGGCTAAGTCATAATTCGTCCAGCGCGATATTTTTAGCACTCGTCTTCGGTGCGCAGTAAGCACTGGCTTCGCTTGTGCCTGCGCACCTCCGACTCTTGCTAAAAACATTGCGCTTGACACATTATAAATAACTTAGCCTACTAGTTACGCCAATAACTAATAACTAATGAAAATAGCATACGAAATTTCGGTGGCCGGTTTGAGGTGAAACGTCCCATGTTCTAGCTTTTTATTATTTTACATTGAAGTTTCAGCGAAGACAAAAACATTCTCATCATGTACGCTTTATCATAAGAAAAATTCGTTTATCATCAATTCTTTTTAGGTACCGTCTTTCCCCAGTCTCCCCAATATCTTGTTGATTCACATTATTCACTGCTAATTGTTGAATCAGAGATTTTCTATCTATCAAGATTTGCGGCAGCAAATTGCCGCCAAGTACCCGTAAGCCAGCGGGCCAGCCACGATCATTTACCGGAGCAAGCCCTTGTCCTTGTGAAAAATCTGTCATATCTTTCGAACCGCTGTTATTTTTTGATAAAATTCATACAGATGTAAGGCTCACTGGACCTGACCTTGCTTGCAAAAGTTCGACGGAATTGACCATGCGGTTCCTGAGATATTGACCGTAAAAGTTGATAGAAAAACACAATCTTCTTCTTCTTCTCCTTCTTCTTCCTTGCAGAACGTTGTTCTTGGGACCACGATATCTGTCGAACCGTTGCGGTTATGCATTTGCAATTTGGTAGGGGTGTTCTTGTCACCGAAATCTCGCCCGCTATAGCTTTTGAGCCATATTCCGCGACGCATAACTGAGATATGCATGTAATAATTACTTATACAGGGTGATTCAGGTTGGGCGCACCCCCTCACGGTCGTGTATTCCTCCTGAGAGTCTAAGACTAAATTTCCTTTACCAAAACTTCGAGGGACTAACGGTTTCGGAGCTACGGAAGATCTTAGTTGACCAATCACAGGGCTTATGAGTGACCAAGACAGGGTCGGTTCAAGAGTGTAAATCGAGCAGTACCCGCGGCGCTTTGATTTTTATTGTACGACGTTTCAGTTCGATTTCTAGATGAGTATGGCAGCGTCGCCTCCTGGAGATGTCTTCGTACGGCATTCACCTCCGTTCTTGTCGTCCTGATCCTCTGATTCATAGTTTCAGTCGTCCAGGTTTTCCACTCCGTAGTTCCAGTCGGCCAGGTCTTCCGCTCAGTAGTTCTTGTGGTCCAGGTTCTCCGCTCCGTAGTTCTCGTAGTCCAGGTCCTTCGCTCCGTAGTTCTTGTGGTCCAGGTCCTTCGCTCCGTAGTTCTCGTAGTCCAGGTCCTCCGCATTCTAGTTTGAGTTGTTCTGCTTTCCTTAGTTTCAGTCGTCCAGGTTCTGCGCTTCGTAGTTCTCGTAGTCGCAAGACCTGGACGACTGAAACTACAAGGTGGAGGACCTGGATGACTGAAACTATGGATCAGAGGATCAGGACGACGAGAACGGAGGTGAATGCCGTACGAAGACATCTCCAGGAGGCGACGCTGTCACACTCATCTGGAAACGAACTGAAACGTCGTACAATAAAAATCGAAGTGCAGCGGGCACTGCTCGACTTACACTCTTGAACCAGCCCTGTCTTAGTCACTCATAAGCCCTGTGATTGTCCCTCGAAGTTTTGGTAGAAGAAATTTAGTCCTTGATTCTCAGGAGGAATACACCCACATAAAGGGGTGCGCTCAACCTTAATCGCCCTGTATATGAGGCATTCCATGCCAAATCGGACACTTTAAAAAATTTTAATTTTTGATTTTCTCAATTTTTTGACATTTTTCAGTACCCATTGAAAACCCCTTCTTGGTAAATTTTGAGATTTTTTTGATCACCCGTTAAAAATATGTTGTATTTTCAAAAAAATCGCGCTTTTTCCGCTTTTTTACTCATAACTTCTTCAAAAATGGTCCAAATTCGAACTTTTTTTTTTGAATTTTTGTTTTTTTTATGTACTTTCAAGAAAGAAATACAAAAAAATTCTTTAAAGAGTTCTAATATGCGATTTTCAAGTTTTTAAATTCAAATCTCATTTTTTGAACTGTATGTACTCTTCGATTTTCTTGAAAATTTTTGGTGGTAAACTTCTATCCATTCTACAAATTTTAAGCCCAAGTAGATCGTGGGATCATGTTGATTACTATTTTTTTTCGATTTTTTCGATTTGAAAATTTTTTCAAATTTTCAAAAATCTAAAAAAAATCTAAAAAAAATACTAATTAACATGATCCCATGATCTACTTGGGCTTTTGAAAATATGAAAAAATTTTGAAATTGTCAAAAATCGAAAAAAAATCGAAAAAAAATAGTAATCAACATGATCCCACGATCTACTTGGGCTTAAAATTTGTAGAATTGATAGAAGTTTACCACCGAAAATTTTCAAGAAAATCGAAGAGTACATACAGCTTAAGAAATGAGATTGAAATTTAAAAACTTGAAAATTGCATATTAGAACTCGTTAAAGAATTTTTTTGTATTTCTTCTTTGGAAGTACATAAAAAAACAAAAATTCAGAAAAAAAAGTTCGAATTTGGACCATTTTTGAAGAAGTTATGAGTAAAAAAGCGGAAAAAGCGCGATTTTTTTGAAAATACAACATATTTTTAACGGGTAATCAAAAAAATCTCAAAATTTACCAGGAAGGGTTTTTCGATGGCTACTGAAAAATGTCAAAAAATTGAGAAAATCTAAAATTAAAATTTTTCAAAGTGTCCGATTTGGCATGGAATGCCCCTGACTCTCACTATTTTCTATCGAATTTATTTTTTTTTCTGAGATTGACCTTACCCCCTGAAGTACCCGTGAATTATTTCAGAATTTTATATGTATCCGTTATTGCCTTATGAATTTTTAGGAATTTGTTGTTTTGTCATTCCAATGAATTTTTAAACGATTATATCTTCGGACGCATGCATCGCATCACAAAAGAAAAGTATATCAAATTCTTTGTCCTGATACGTACTTTCATGTGAAAATATTGCCGAAATTTTCTGACTCTTTTGTAGACGATATTTTCCACGTCAAAGTGGAATAATCAAAATTTCGCAAAGTCCGACCATTTTGATTTTTCTGAAAAAAATCTCAAAAAAATCTACTCTCGAAGACAAAACTTTTAAGCCGAGGCCCAGCATGGCTCGAATTTTCCCCGATTTCTCACAGAATTTCAAAGTTCATAACAATTTTATTCAGGGCAATGGTATAAAAGCAATATATTGGCAGGGGCACCGAGTCATTCCAACTAAGCTACGATCTCGTCCTCTACAAGTCCTGCCTCAGATTATAACAGCGGAATTTCTTGGGGCAAAGGAGGATTCGGAGAAAAGAGTTGCTGAGCCGGGCCAGGATTCGAACCCACTTCTTTCCGCTTATGAGGCGACTGCTTATAGCTACCCCACAAATTTTGAGATCACGTCACTAGCTATCGCTGCAGTCGGGTAACGAGCTGCTTTTATACAATTGTTCGTACCAATTCTGCACCGTTTTGTTGATGACGTTTTGCTCATAAATTATTTAGAAATTTACGTTATTTACGCAAATATGGCACCGTATACATTTTGTGACCGGTGCTGCAATCCCTTTGGTCTGAATAGTTATCGAAAGTGCAAGTTCGTTCTTGAGCTATCGAAGCGGACGTATATTGCTGTGATTTCAAATGAACATATGGGGAATTTCACGTCAACTCGACCAGCGTCTGACCCTCACTATTTTCTATCGAATTTTTTTTTTCTGAGATTGACCTCACCCCCCGAAGTACCCGTGAATCATTTCAGAATTTTATATGCATCCGTTATTGCCTTACGAATTTTTAAAGGATCTATGAATTCTTAAAGGATATATGAATTTTAATCTAATGAATTTTCAAAGGATCATATCTTCGGACGCATACATCGCATCACGAAAAAAAGTATATCAAATTCTTTGTCTTGATACCTACTTTCATGTAAAAATATTGCCGAAATTTTCTGACCTTTTTGTAAACGATATTTTCAACGTCAAAGTTCAAAAATCAAAATTTCGTAAAGTTCGACCATTTTGATTTTTCTGGAAAAAATCTCGAAAAATCTACTCTCGAAGACAAAACTTTTAAGCCCAAGCCCAACATGGCTCGAATTTTTCTCGATTTTTTAGAGAATTTCAAAGTTCACGACAATTTTATTCAGGGCAATGGTATAACCGATCCCCAATATAAATATAATTTACGTCATGGAACTCGACCATCAAGCATACGGACAATCTTATCTTCACTCGTGAGATAGTAGTAACTACTGATTTCTCACTCCGATTATCGAAGAAAATAAGTTTCATGAGCTAATGTGATTCTTCGAGAATGCGATTGTTCCAATTGGAAATATAACAAGGAAATAAATAGTCAATCACGTAGTGTACGAAAGTACGTACATTTATTGCTGGCCGATTTGAAATACAAATTTATGTATGGTTCTGGACAGATTTGACAATATTATAAGCTTCGAACTTTTCACAACCCGACGTATTTCTGACATGAACAATACCATTTAATTGAGGAATGATACGATGGATTTTTGTTGTTGCTGGAACACGTTTTCCACTCTCAAAACGAGAAAGTAAAAAATATTCGGCTCTATTATACCTTGCCATCGGTGAAAATTTAACTTCTATTGACAGGAAATTCGTGGATATTGAAGCCCAATCGTAAAGTTCTTGAGGAGCAGTTATCTGACGATGTGGTGGAAGCTGCAGACTAGCTCGAGCAGCAATTCTTTTTAGTGTACCGCCTATACCATCGATTCCTGGATGATCTATTTCTATCAACATGCCTAAAGTCAAGTGTTATATTAGTACATAATCTCTGTACATTTTCATCGCCCTGACATCACTCATTTGCCTGGCATTCATGCTGAAAGCTTAATTTGAAAAAAAATCATATCTCGCGAACGAGTAGGCGGATTTTGATAAATAATCATCGATTTTTTTCTTGTTCTTTGTGTATCCTTCGAATAAAAAGATTGCAGTATCGCGACGACGTGCGATCGCAGATTTTTTTTTTTTTTTCATTCAAAGTCGATTTATACGCAAAGGCCAAGCGGAAATGAACAAATGATTTTTGCCTCTGACGGACGATGAAGACAAACAACTTTTCCGGATAATTTGAAGATGGGATTCATTAGAAGCAAGGAGGGGAAAAACTTTTTTATGTGGAAAATTCGATCTATTGTTCACCCATGGCTATCATTATGAACAGCACAATAAAAACTCGTCAAATACTCGCTCTTTGATAAATTTTCAGAATAATGTAGAGTATGAGTGCGTCATAAGTATGAAAATCTGAATAAACATAATTTTTGACCTATTGATTTGAGAAATAAATATTCAGTTGGAGAAAATGCACTTGAAAATCAATGATTCTTGTATCACAATGCCTAGACAGATGTAGATCGACGTTTTCGTTGCTTCTCCTTTGGGAAAACTTCTCCATGAGTCGCTGCGGAATACCTCTTCATTAATAATTCTTTCCCTTTCCCAGGAATGAAGCAATGATTCTTCTGGATAGCTGGGATCGCCTTTGTGCTATCAAATCGTATTGTTTTTGAGTGATTCTTTATATCCTCGTGTTCTTGTCGAGTATAGAAAAACACATCGAGATCTTTGAAATTCATTTTTGCCCACTGGAACAGAGCATCTGGCGTAAGAAGAGGCTCACCGTGAGTAATTTGCAGACTTCTCCGTTTTGCTTCCCTCTTGAAGACTGCGCCCACTCCATCGCATGCTGTTTTTCCATGTGCGGTTGCATGATAGTGTGCCTCTGCCCTAATTCCGAAATACTCTTCGTGGCACAAAAGATTGGCGATTTGATATCGATTTTTATAGTGTTGTGCAGCCCCATCCGTGACATAAATCACTTTATTAACGACATCGCAGACTTGTCTTATGTGTCGTATCAAAATATTTTGCATCAAATAAACAGCAGCGGTATCGTGACGAGACTATCAGATCGAATGACTGGACTTCGATGACGAATCTCGTTGTTGTGGCGATAATAATAAACTACTGAATAAACAGTGCATTGGTTATTATTATAATGAAAAGATTGCGCCGCGTCCTGGGCAACGAAGGCATAATTCTTCGAGAAATCACATTGCACTAGAATTTCACCTTCAATCAAATTTTCTTTTCGCTCGTTCACGGAGGCTGTTTGTTCTGTCGCGATGAAATGATGAGGTTTCAATGCTTTCAGTCGCTCACAGAGCGAATCAACGAATTCACTTAGCGCAAGTTTCTGAGTCTGTAACGTTGCCCTATCGACAGTCTGCCAAGTTTTAAATTCGACAGTTTCAACTATAGCATCATGGAGAAGTGTTTTCAGCTCAAGCGATACTGTCTCAACTCCAGGACAGTTTTTGCATTCATCGAAATAACACGCGGGTGTCGGATTGGGACACATGATTTTTGCGAGACAGTCTTTATAAGTGGTGAGGGGACATCTTGAGTCTTTGATTAATTCATCTCACGAATACATCGATAATAGATTGATAAAAAAACTCAAATCAGTAGCGAAGTGCCGAAAGGCATGGATTGCGATATTTTTATCAATTGTTCATTTATTCCGAATGCAACAGATTTTAGGAGAAAATATCAAATGACTTTGTTTGTAGTCGTATAAATTCCCAACAAAAACTGTGTCCTGCCATTTTTCTATAGAATCACTTATGATTACGGTAATTCAATACTCAACAAAGGATGAAAAACCTACTTGTTAGGTTTTATAACTTCACTACTGAAATATTTCATACGATAGATGAAAGTTAATGAAAAAAATGCAGGAGAATAACCGATTGGATAATTTATGTTCACGATGAACTTAACGAACTGTGTAGCGAAGGAATAGAGATGTTGCGTAAACGAAAGTATGATGAGAACCAATGAACGTTTACTAATTGCAAGCTCTAGGAGCTGTACGAAAACACAATTCCGAGAAATTTTGTAGTCTTCTCAAGTCCCCACTCTCTGACCGCGGATTTTTATTATGCTTACATTTTGGAAACAATAGCGAGTGACCAGTCGAGAGAGGGTGGGGTGGGAGCTGCGACAACGCGAGTCCACTAAGTAAGTGTACAGCGGGCCCTAGGTCAATCCGCAAAAAACCTTTGGACGTTCAATTTTCCTAATTGTAATTTTAATTATTTTTTGTCGATCTGTACTGATCAGGGGGGTTTAACCATGCTAGCCAATATATAACTTGAAAAATGCACAGTGCATTACAGTGGTGACTTGAATCAATCGGCGGGGACTGGGATTTGAACCCGAATCAACGAATCACGAATCCATCTCCCTGCTGACTGAGCCTTCGTAGGGCTTCAAATTCCATATATCATCTGTAACGCAGTTTTCTTTATAGTAAGAGGAAAACCACTACTACGCTACAATTCGACGCTTTCCCGTGTTAATGACTGAAAACTTACCATAGGTTGGGCGCCAGACGCTTGCGCGTCGTTTTCTTAACGAAATTCTTTACGAGACGATAGACTAAAACATACGAGATGCGACGAGCGACAACTCAACTAGCTCAGTATTCCATAGCCTTAGATAGAGGGGCAGGGTACACCAGACAAAAATATTAATGCGACATCAGGCGAGGTAACATCAATCAATTAATTTATTTAACGAAAGTGAGTAACTTAAACATCATCGATAACAGAATTGGACATAGATTTTCAGTTTGCTACGATAGGCTTCCTAATTGTCGGAATAGAATTTACGTGGTTTATAACACGAGGTCAGTCATAGGCGCGTTAGAGGTGACTCGATATAAAACAATTCACTAGACTCCAGACTCGGTATCACAGAGCGATACTTCGTACCCAAATGCAAAATTATTCTTTCTAATCGCCGCCTAAGCCGATAATTTTCTTTGTTGCTTTAGCCGACAAAGCTCGATAACAAACGATACAGTTTTTAACCTCATGGGTTCGCTGGACTTTATAATTACGACATTTCGAAATCTATCCTAAGACAGGGACCGTAGTCAATCAAAATACGAACTACTTAGAACAGCGATAACAAATTAACTGTAACGATAGGGTGGTTTATAACCAGATTCTATACGATACGGTACTGATATTAACGATACCAAATTCCAAACGATACTCAACTTTACAAAATGACTTTACGATATATCAAACGAAATTGATGCCAAAACATGACAATATTTTGACCAAATTATAACAGAAATATAACCAAATTATCTGTAACGCGAGGCCGAAGGCTACTCGCGGCTATCTTCGCTCAGGGTTCTCCAGGAAAAGTATTTCTACGATAGTCATGCACAATAGATTTAACATACTAAATATAAGAAAGCCATACGATAGAAATTAGCCAAAAGCAAGGTATACGATAAACAATAGCCAAAAAGCAGTATAAAGTCTACGAATTCAGCCAGACTCGAAGTTGTTCGATAAATTAACCATAAACGAGCCTCTTAGCTCAAAGCCATACCATAAAACATACTTTTATACGAACTACCTCGTGCCTTCACATAAGAAATCAAGACCTTACCTTAAATTGCCTCAGATGTAACACAATCACTATTTTAAATATACTCGATACGATAAGATACTCGATGAGCGATACGATACGATAGTACGATACTCGATGACTAGAACGATAGATGAGCAGCGCAGACGGAGCGAAGAGTAGACCGATTGATCTGCATATCCTCCTTATATAGTCCTTATTTCTGCTCGTACCGACTTCTGATGGGTCACGTGGCTCATCATCGTCTTAATTGGTTCTCGTCGTTTTCGGTAGTTTCGACGAACGTATGAGGTGTCGATGCGTTTCTCAGGGGAAACCTATCCTACCCCTGCCGTCACGATACTCCTCATCCTGCTGCCTTCCGATAGAACTCCCTGACGCTGGATGCATAAGAAATCTCGCTCGCCAGAGCTATACGATACTTTCCGCTAGAGCCTTACAGGATACGTCAATCTCTGGGAAATATACGATAGCTTCGCGCTGGACCACAAGGGTCTCGCCCACGACAAAGTTCGATAGGTTGGAACGCCGATCCGGGGGTTTTCTGGACCAACCTGGCCGCGATAACAGTTTCCGAGAAAGTAGTTGAACGATACCTGCTCCAGCTGATGAATCATCGGGTGGGAGGCTGTGAATATTCCTTCACCTGACCCTATACGCCACCCTCGTCTCAGCTGTGCAGTCTTGTCAGACGGTAGACTTGTCGGATGACGGGAGGACTTCTTTGTGCTTCTCGCACATCCCTGTACGCCGTCAATCCAGTTGGTTGGGGGTGGTAGAATTTGCCTGGTCGAGAGGAGGCGCTGACCTTGCCGCTTTCTTGGCGAATCGAAGGTTTGCACGCCGATCGAGACGTCGATAACGATTCCAGATGTTGTTTCCGTAGTCATTCCCACGACGGTAGGAATCTCGTAGAGGTGTATCTCGAGTTACATAGTTTACAAAAATAAAATAGTGCGTTAGTTTAACCTAATAATGTTTCCTAAATTTTTCCTTTTCCTGGAGGCCCTTGTCTGCGCTACGCATCGTCGTATTTTTCCGATAGTGTTCCCTTGTAACGGGGTTTTACGAAATACCACGTTACACATCATAATGGTTGAAGAATCATTCATATTCTCCAAATGAAAGATGTTTGAAATTGGAAAAAAAAAGATTGGAAAAAAATTCCTCCTTGTCGCTGATTACTTTCCCACCTTAAAATAGCACAGAAAGGATATGTCTCCATATGAGCGGATCCACGTGACTTCACTCACAAATAAACCGTCAAGTCACGGATTTTTGTGCCATTCAAAATATCTTTAGTACTATGGAAAAAAAAAATACAACTGCAAGGATTTTGATAACTTTTCAAAAATGGCGGAGTTAGAGCTATGTGAATTTTCGTAAACCGGTGTTGCACCGCTATGTTCATGGTTCATATCTCCAAAAGTATTCAACGGAGCGGATTGATCTTTGAATCATTTTGTTCGTAAAAGAATACGCTCTTATACGAAAAATGTCAATTCCAAAAAAAAAAATTTCTTCACTTTTTTTTCGTCGTTTTTTTTTTTCTAATTTTACTGCCATTCCCGCGGGACTCACAAAAATTCATGGAGATAATTTTTTTTTGGATACCTGGATCCTTCCCCTTCAATCCTAAAGAAAAAAGTCTATGGAGAAAATACCTGGGCCGAAGAAAAAAAATAAAACGTCTCGTCGCGCGTCGCCGCGCGCGCCAATCCACGTCTCCCGCACTCCCGCAAGCTCGTTGTGTTGCATACTGGAGTTATGACTGATGGATTTTTTGCAATATTTTGGTGGCTCTGAAAAGGGCCGATGTTTTTAGCGATGATTTGCTGGATGACACTTAGTAGGACACCTCTGTTTGAGATCAATTCATAATTTTCATCGAATCAAATTTTTCTGAAGCGGAACATAATTTTGTTTTGACGAGTTTATGGGATGTTGGAATGACCGCATGTAATTTCAGAGTACCACGAACTGTCAATGCTTTATCGAATCGATCTTGTGAAATAGATTCTTTCGCTTAATGTTCTGCAGACGTACAGTACGCGAAAGATATGCTGCGAAAATAAGAACATGCCCAATCATCGATGCAAGAAGCCTCCGCAAATAATGTCATGAATGATGTTACTTATAAATAGTGGATATCAGTGGGTCGAACGGCTTTGGAGACACTCACCAAAAAGTCCGAGGATTTTATAGATAACTTCTGTAATCAACTGTCAAAATTGGTTGCACATGATTTCATTGCGAAGCAGCAAAGTAGTTATTCGCAGAAGATTAAAGAGAGCTTGAATGTTAGCGAATTTTTAGTAGTATGCGATTTCGTTGAGAATTATGCATTTTTTGTACACAATTTCACGCAAGGGTTGCACTGGAGCAATAATCAGGCAACTATTCATCCAATCCTTGTTTTAGTATAAAAGTTACGGTAACGACCAGTTCGAGACATTTAAGTTTTGTGATGATTTCAGAGCATCTGAAACATAATCCAGTTGCAGTTCATTTATTTCAAAAAAAGTTAATCAACTTTATGACAGAGAAGTTTTAAAATTCAATTCCTATGAAAAAAATAATTTATTTCTCCGATGGACCAGCTTCCCAATATGAGAACAAAAAGAATTTCATAAAAATAACACATCACTTTGAAGACTTTCAATGCCAAGCCGAGTGGCATTTCTTTACTACATCACATGGAAAAGAGCCGTGTGATGGGGTAGGTGGAAGTGTTGAAATATTAGCTTCACATGCGAGTTCACAACTGATTGGCAATTCCGATTCTATTCAAACACCGCTGGATCTATACTGTGAGAATCAGGTGAAACCGAATGGTCCATCCGCCCAGACGGTGAATATTTGGTATTTTTAGCGGGCTAACCACTCGTTGCGCTGAAAAATCCCTAGGGTGATCCTGGCGCGCGGTCGATCTGCCGAGTTTCATCGACCGCGCTCCAAAATCACTCTAGGGATTTTCAGTGCAACGAGTGGCTATCCCCATGAAAATACCAAATATTCACCGTCTGGGCGGATGGACCATTCGGTTTCACCTGATTCTCACGGTATAATTGGGCATGCTCTTATTTTCGCAGTATATCTTTCGCGTACTGTGCGTCTGCAGAACATCGAGCGGAAGAATCTATTTTATAAAATCGATTCTATTGTTGTCACGCCACAATATGAACATGTCAAGGCCATGAAATGATACATATTCTGGCTGTACCCATTATTGATACTCTGGGCTCATGCTTTTCTCAGCGTCTTCCTTCCTGTTCTACCTGCAGTAAATATACATCGATTCGCATAAATTTTTTCATGAGTCAATAACGAAGAGATCGAAGTGTATTCTACATTTACAGACACACCAATTTTCGACTCTACCTCACATTGCAGCAATTGACCATTTTCAGAACAATCTATACCCGCCAAGTTTGTATGGTCATACGAGATAACTTCCTTCAGCAATATTTCCCGTCGCCAATATGCTGTTTTCCCTATTGATTTTTTATTGAATTCCACTAATTAATATTTGATAAACATAATTTGAAAAATAAAACTTAACTATGGTATTGCTTGGCTTTGTTGCCTGATTTCACGTGCGAGGTTTTTTTATTATTTTGTGTGAAGAAATGAAGTTCGTAATCTGGATCGCTTAAAAAGAGTATAACGCTTCTGAGTTTTTGACTGGCGAAACCATGTTTGTACTTGGCGGTAATTTTTGACATTTGCAATGTTTTTTTCGGATATATATTAATTATATCATGAGGAGAGGTTTCAATCAATCTGGTCGAGTCAGTGTGACCCTGTCTCGACTAGATTGATTGAGACCTCTCCTCATATCTAGAAAGTTCGAGTGATACCATCACAATGTATAATATTGATATTGTTCTTATCTTTTGTAGGATGCCAGTGATGACGTTGATGTTGCACATTTTCATGGCATTAATAATGGACTTGGACAGTCCAGAAACCGGACGAAACCGCTATCTTGTCATAATGGAGTCTTTAATTTGGAATATCGGGGTGCAAGGAAGCTTGCAGCCTATTGCAGCTATGTTTGTCTCTGTTGTGATTTGCCCCATTATATCGTTGGCTGTACTCACTGGTAAGCATGAATCCAGTTATATATACCAAGGTCACCAGTTGAGTTCAGTTGTTTTTCGTTATGAAGTATCCTGCAATGGAGCTTCAAGTTTTCAATGTGTTTTTTTCAGTTTCTTCCATCCGGAAAAAATGTTGAATCTGATCATACGATGATTGGATCTAAGTCGGGTGGATCCAAGATATAGTACGATTCAACTATACCTATCTAACTATATTTAACTGTAGGTATTTAATTATATCCAACTATAGTTAGGATATGGTTAAGTATTGGATGTAATTCAATATAGTTGGATATAATTGTATGTAACGGGGTCATCTCAATTTTTGGATCCAACTGATTAGGTCTAAACAATATCCAGTCAGATCCAACATTTTTTCTTGGGTAGTTTGAAAATAAAAAACTTGCTTCGTATCTTTTTTGATTTTCATATGAATTACGGATTCTTTTCTTTGGTACAACACAGTGAGAATCAGGTGAAACAGCAAGGATAATTCATATTTCATGGCAATAGCCATTCGTTGCGTTGAAAAATCCCTAGGGTAATAAAAAAAAACTGCATGGAATTTGGCAGCCATTGCAGATGAAAACTGACTGACTCTTAATATTTCGCGTGAGGTTGACAATTATGGTTACGTTCATTTATTCGATGCAAATGATGAATATAGTAAATGAAACCTATGCGAATTAGCCGTCAACTATTTCTTAAATCGCTCTATTAGTTTTTCATAATAACTTCATACAATAATCTAATCAAATCTAACGTCACGTCATTGATTTTGTTCTCGACAAGTTTCATAATTGCTTGAAGTAAATAACCGACTGACGCGTGTCTACCGATTTTAGGGAGATTTTCGTGTGTTGCCTCCCCCTGTCAAAACATGAATCAGGCGGCGTTGGCACGAATTGACCGTACTATTTCACCCGATCAAGAAACTCGGTAAAGTCTCGCGCCAAGTACATTTAAAATAAAGTTTATTTCTGTGCGACTCTACCGAGTCTCTATACAGCTGTGGCAATTTTCTGCGGAGTGGGGGGATGAGGCTTCGCCGATTCTACCGTATTCGATGACATCATGGGGTCTACAACTTATTTGTGAGAATGAGGGTTGAAAGAGCTTGCAATTAATGATGAGATAATTGAGATGTGATAATTTATAATTTTGAGGTGGCTCGTTTCACGATCTCTGTTTTTCTTCGTCTTCAGCCCATTTCATTGCTCCAGACCATTGCGCACGCGCGCGGATCTGTCAAACTAACAGTTAAAGTCCGCCCGTATGTGTAAGATTCAATTGCGCAGACTTCACAAAATGATGTTTGATTAAAAACTTTCCACAGAGTAGAGGTAAACATGTTCGGATATGTACCCGATATCTTGTAAACAACAATGAATATTAACCTATATGATTGTTTACCTCACGAGCTCAAGTCTTTGAAGTTATGTGAATACTTGTAATAATAACGCCTTTGATAAGTCCGGCTTGCATTGTAGACACTTTTCGTCATCTTGCTTTTAATTTTGATTACTATATCTAACTTTTCGACAAGTGTCAATAATCGCATCGTGTACAGCACAAGACATCATGCTTCGCGGAGTGCATCGATATATTTTAGTTCGCGAGCATTACACCAGAAGATTCATGATTACTGTGCACAGCGTCAGAACCAAGGAAATAGTACCAGTATAAATTAGAATTACCTAACCGAGTTTCATGACAAGGACATGAAGGATGATCACACTTCCATATGTATATGTTTATATTTTTTTTTTTTAGAGTTTCTTCTAATTTATAGGGCTCATAGCTTTGTGATCTATATTTGTCATCTATCAAAATTGAGTTTCACACAAAATTTCATTGAGCTGTGACAAGAACATTATATTCTTCAAATTGAAGCAACGTTATTTTCAGGTCGTTCATATAGCGTTAGTATTATGCCGCAGCCACGCTCGATCTGGAATGAATTCAGATTTCTTTGGATTTAGTTTCATCATTGTCTCGTGTTCACTGTATGTATTCTTTAACTTCTCATTAAGTGTAAATTCTATAGCCTTCGCAGTCTACTTTACTTTACAACCAATTGAATAGTCGATGAATACTTTACACTTGTAAGATTCTGATTTTCCAAAGCATTGTTACCTCACTATCACAAGTAAATTAGGGAACAGGAGATGACATTACTTGATCATATTCCACTAGCATTACTTCATACTTCTATCAAAACATTACCGTTCCAGGCAGATCGTTCATGTCCAGTAACAAAAACGGTTGATAAGAATCCAAAAATTATTTGAATAGCAAGGGAACGGTGAGACTAGGTATTGCATTTTAGAGGCATCCTAAGGGCTACCCAATTTCACTTAAACCAGCGATGAACATCATTTTGTCTCTAACGTTTGACATAATAATAAATATTAAAAATAGAGATATTCTTTATTGTGACTAGATATCTTCTTTCGTACACTACGAACACTTTGCTATAATATAATTTTTGTTTTTATATATAACTGCCTTTTTTTTTTCATTTGGAAACTAACTTTTGTCTCAAATCTTGATTCAATTCAATGAGCTGTGATCAAAATTTTAAATTTTAACAACTAATGCAGGTTTATTCTGAAATGTTTGCTGCGTACAGTTTTAGGGTGATTATCTGTTGCTTCGAGAGATGATCAAAGCATATGGCACTGAAATTGAGAAGCCTAGGTTTCTCAGCTAGTCAATAATCATAGAAGACTAATAAAATGTAAAACAAATAATGAACTTTCATAATCATATCAAGGGTCAACAATTTAGTTCAGAGAATATGTCATGTCATTATAAGTACGCTCATTTCTTTACAACTGCAGGTAGTTTGTATCGTCTCGCTGACGCTCGCTGAGTTATGAAGCGTTCTTAGTCTAGCTTGCATTATGAGTTGTAGGATAGTCGATACAAGTACGTTAATATTTCAAATGATTTTTACAAATACATTATTCCCTCTCGGCTAACATAAGAAAATGCGGAAGCAGAAGATGAAATCGCTATATGTTGTGGCACTCACATTACTTACAAATATATGAACCACATAGAAAAAAGATACATATAAACGATATTTCAACGGAAAATATATCATCAGTACTGATGCGATCAGTTGTACAAATGGATAAATGGATGAATAAAACTCTTTGTGAGCATATTTAACAGTTCCGATCTCTTTTTTTCTTCTTCACTCGGTTTCTTCTTCACTTTCACTGTCAGCTGTACTTTTCAACAAATATTGAGCGCCATTTGTTAGTTATTTTATCTCCTTTTCGCTTTTCAGTCTCAGGTCGCTGATGACTAGATCTGATGAAATCAGAAGATGGTGCAGTACATCTTCGTTACTGAATTTACGAGAACACATTCGACTGTGGTGCTCTCGTGCCGTTTAAAAAACTTTATTCCCTGCTTCCTGTGCTTCCTCTGAAAAGCACCCTATGGGTAATCTTACACTTCTCATTATATTACAACCATGTACCAACACTTTGTGCACAGAGCGAGGCATTTTGTACCATTCGTACAGCTCAACAAACAGTTCAGCAGTTTCATTGGCGTATTTTTCGAACCTATCGCAATCAATTTCTAAACCAGCTGCTATGACCTGCAAAATGTTTGCAGAGCGTTCAATCAAATTTAGGTCAAGTCCAAGTATATCTGCCACTGTGTCCGGTGCAGAGAAAAAACATCGAGCTGTATTCCCATCGTTTGTTGTTCCGTAACCACGCTTCACCACATCCACAGTTATGGAGAGTTGTGATTTTAAAGAAGTTTGAATCTTTTCTTTTCTCTGCTGCTTCAAAACTTTGTTTTCTCCTCTAGCGAAACCTTTTTCGAAATCGAGGTTGTACGCAATGTGCGAGAGACATTCCATGAACCTAATTCAGCAGTGAAGTGTTGATAAGCCGAACCTATCATTTTCTTCGGAGCATTTTAATTTCCGTATAAGTTTTAGATTATTCATCTAGCTTGGCTTGGCTCTACAAATATTGCAAGATGCAGACGATCTCTGATTAGTCAAAACGTCGCACGTCTTTCCCTCAATCATAGTGCATTCCATCTTGTGAGAGACTTGGAATATTTTTTCATTTCCGTTGACTACAGTTGAAATGAGTTTGTTGATTTCATGAATGTAAAAATTGTACTCCTTTGACGTATCAACGGAAGTTTCTTTGACGAATTCAAATTTTATTGGCCGGCAATACCTAATGGATGGTGGTCGATCGTTTCTCCATAGCACGAAGTGATCTGGTGATATTTTAAGTGGGACGAACGATATGATGAATACAGTTTCATCTATTGGCATCTGTTCTACTATTTCTTCTGCATCTGAAACAGCCTCTGCATCTGGTTCTACAATTTCCGCTTCGTCAGATTCTTCGCAGTTACCGCGATCACGGTTGGGGTGTGACTTTTTCTTTGTGTTATTCGTACACCATTTCTGTTTAATAGTTTGTTGACCGGATGCACCGTCCATTCCCCACTTGCTATATAACACCAATTCCGCGCTTTCAAGATTGTTCAATCTTCCATTGTCTAACGTAGACATTAGTCTATTAGTCGCATGATCCAGTAGTGATTGTAGTTCAACACTCGCCCCCATTCTGTAGAGTGTATGTTCTTCGGATAACAGTTTTCTTTCGCAGCCGCAATCTCTTGGTAAGGGGGGTGAGATTTGTCACCCAGTGATTGTTGATTGTATGCTCGAAGTGTCTCATATTTTGATTTCGTCAAATCTAAATCCATGTACAAGGCGAGAGCACCGTCAATAAACGAAACTGATTGTGTTTTTATTGATTGAACTTTCAGGTCTTCTGTCCGAATAGGTAAAGCAGCTTTTAATAATTCCTCTGCAGTATAGTTCGAACGAATTTCATCAACGCGTCTTCGTTTTGTGCGGTCAGAACTTTCCTCGTACATTAAACGTGGACGACCTCTTGCATCTGATATGCAATTTGATGATGTTGCAATGGGACCACTGGGATGTATTTCAGAAATTTCCGGTATCGGGCTGAGAAATTCGACGTCGAATCTACTTTCCAAGAACGCTTTGAATTTTGTTTTGAATGTTTCTTTTGTTCGGTTGACTAAATTCCATTTCCGTAAATACAACGATATAAAAGTTTTAGTTAATTTTTTCCAAATTTCCGCGATTTCACTATCATTGTATCTGTATATCTCTTTAATATTGTCTATTATAACATCTACCTTCGGTTTACTCTTGTCCTTATTATTCCATAACCACGTACACAGTAGTTCTTGTTTTATCGAAAATGGGCTCATTTTTTATTCACTTCGAAACATTGATAACGAAGAGATCATAAATCTACGAGTTTGGAGATTCGAATTGCAAATTACTCAGCATCAAGCGCTCTACAAAAGTGCCCGTTGCGACTTAACTGTAACTCACACCGGTGAGGCAGTACAGGTCACTAAAAATACAAGAAATTTCTACAAAATTTGACTTTAGTGTGAGTTACAGTTAAGTCGCAATGGGCACTTTTGTAGAGCGCTTAATGCTGAGTAATTTGCAACTTTCCGCGATATAATAGCATGAAATTCCACCGAGTTATAGAATTTGGAAAAAAAATCCTAATTCCCACGTAATTTAAATGAGAAATCTTTTCACGTTCTGGGAGAGTACTTAATGTTATATTAAGGGCTTATATTTTGAGGGAACTTCTTTTTTAGCATTTCCAACAAAATTTCAGGCCGGGAGCGAAAAAAAAAATAGTCCCCAAAAAAAAAGCACCCTAAATTGTACATATATTCATGTATTATATTATACATAATCATGTTACAACCTTTGGCGGACAAGGTAAAATTAAGTAATTTCAGGAGGTAAAATTTGGAACATAATTTATATACACACGTTTAGAGTTTTATTCATCCATTTATCCATTTGTACAGCTGATCGCATCAGTACTGATGATATATTTTTCGTTGAAATATCGTTTATATTGTATCTTTTTTCCATATGTAACTTGTTATAATACAAAAACCTTAATAAATTTTGGAAATTTAGGTTTTAACATGAATTTTAAAGCATTTTTCGCATCCTCAAATTCTTCACAGGTCTGTTGTTTGAGAATGGGCAAAAATTGGCAGACGGGTCTTTGGCCTTGTTTTTTGTGACACTTTGAAGAACATTTTCATGCGTATTAAAGCCCGTCGGTCGGCGTCCAAATAATCAAAAAATCACGTTGAATGTCTAAATTTCGGTATTTCCAACGTTTCTGGCACTATATAACATACTTAATTGGTCGAAGTTTGTGTAAATAGCTGAATTATTAGTTCATTCGGATGTTCGAACGAAAATTCAGAATTGCCAACCTTCAAGACCCCTGTACACTGAGCTGGAGCAAAATCAGCCGGCTTCTTGGTCTGGGACTGTCACATCGGGTTCGCAGTTTTGGATTATAAAAATTTTACCTTAGAATTCACAAGCAGCGACCCTAAAAACCCTCGAATATCAAGTTCTGAGATTGAATTCCCCACTTTCTAATTTTTTTTTCGTGCGTATTTCATCCGCCATTTTGAATTTTTAGAATTTGACCCCAAATTTGGAATTAGCGACCCCAAAAACCTTCGGAAACCAAGTTTCGAGAAAGTCCATAGTTCGATTCGGTTTTTATAGATTTTTAGTAGCTCCGAAACTATTAGTCCTTCGAAGTTTTGCTCAAGGAAATTTAGTCTTAGATTTGTAGGAGGAATACACCCGCCTAAAGTGGTGCGTTCAACCTGAATCACCCTGTATATTAATTATGATCCTCGATCGATAAGATTGACAGAGACTGGCGATAAGATTCTCGTGAATTTTCATTGTAAGATAATTTGGGTACTTCGCGGCTTTTTTCACATTTTAGACGTTTTTGACCCGGATTATAATATCCAAATACATATGTCATTCACTGCATCTTTGCGCAAGCGAAGCATGCAACGTATTACCTCGTCAATGGAAGGGAATGGCCAGAGATATTTACGCTTTTTTTAATTCCAATTCTAAAAGGCAAGCTCAATTTCGAAGGTTTAAAATTTTTTGTGACACTGAACCCCACAAGTTATTAAGACCTTCGCAGACGCGATGGTTGTCACTGCTATCAGTTGTAAAAAAAATTAATGAAAAGTGGCAACTTCTTTTACTCTTTTCAGGCCAAATTATTTTGAACAAAGATTGAATCAATCTGAGCAAATATATAACTTCTTACAAAATGACGAAAATAAATTATTCTACACCATTTGAGAATGGATACTACCAAAATTTTTTGGATTGAATAAATATTTCCAGAGTGAAAAAGTGGTTGTCACTGATTTACATAAGAAAATGAGCCTGGTTTACAAAGAATTCTTACTGATTTATATGAACAACAGTTATGCAAACAGAACTGATTTAGACAAAATCGACCCAAACGATGATTCGCGATTCATTCCCTTGAAAAATATATACTTATTGTTAGGTATACAGATTTTGCAAAAAATTGATGCGTTCGATGAGAAAAAAAAATTAGATTTCTTGGTCCGATGCCAGAGATTTGTTCTTGTCTTGTGCAATCAAATTGAAAAACGCTTCAGGTTCAGTGATATCTTGTTATAAAATATACATATTCTAAATCATAAATTTACTCTTCAGGTGATTTGCCTGGTTCTGTTTATAATTTGATACAAGCTTCTCCAAGAATAGCAAAAGGTGAAGATATCCAGAAAATTGACGATGAATAGAGGAGGTTATTGTTATCTGAAGATATAATAAGAAAGTATAACAACTTGGATGTTGATGTACAGTTGCGGGCAAAAGTTTCGGGCTAAACTATTTCTTGTTAATAATTGTTGTATGAATTGTGACGTTGCATTTTGCAACCGTCACAATACCGCGCGAGTGGCAGACGACGTGAGTACGGACACCTCCAGAGAAGTAGCACAGGTCGTAAAATAGCTTGATCACTAATTTGCTAATTAATTTGATTATTATTTCTATCGATAGTTTGATTATTGGTACGATAATAGCCTGATTTGTTATGTAACTCCATTTGCTTTATATCGAGTCTCTATAATAGCGGAGCTCGGGAGGACAACGCCAGGACGTCGAGGGACTACATCCGACGTCTGAATTCGAGGTCCTTCCCGAACTACAGCTTCCAGTCAGCACGTCTCTCTTTCCCAACTCCCGGTCGTGGATGCCGCAGGAGCGGTCGAATAAGGATGACTCCCGGAGTGAAACCCTCCCGTTCCCGCCGACTGATTAGCCTGGTGCTGAACCACTTCCCGTCAACCAATTCTGGACGTCTAGGCAATGGTTGAATAGAGCAGGGCGAAACCCCAAGTAGTCCACCAAAGCTTCCCGTTGCCAATGACTTATCGACCTGGAGTCGAGCTAGACCTTGTCATCGGCTTTCCCGGTATCGTCCCGCCACCGGCGTTACTCCCGAAAAGTCCCGGTAGAAGAACTGCAATCATGTGAGGCAGGCCTGACTGTGAGCCTTCCACATCGTCGATGGGGAATTCTGGATGCAGATCCGGTTATTGGGGCATCAGAACTTCGGCCAGATCCTCTGACTGGTCCGTTTTTCTTGTTAAAACGCAGCCAGGGTGCACTTCGTCCCGACGATAATCCCGAGGAGTCCCGCGACGAGAACCGAAGTTGGAAAAGAAGACGCAGAGAACGATATTCCCGTACGAGTCCCGCTATACCATCTTCAAAACATCCCGCCGTACCGCCATGTTGGATGAGCACTTGGACAAACATCTACGACTAGAGCGTCCCGGACTACGCGTCCCGAAACTCACGCCAACAAGGCCGACTAACTGCTGAGTCTGACGACTAAGATTTTGACGAAAAATCTAATCTAAGTGATCAAAAGTTTCGGGCCAAACAAACTTATGAAAAAAAAAAACTATAAAAATAGCAACTAAAAATTATTTCTCACACGTCATAAGGTCGAATAATATTAATATTTTGTTGACATGCCTTTCGAACTTATCACAGAGGCATATCGTCGGGGCATCGATTCTATCAACGTCTGAATCTTTGTGTAATCCATTTTTTGCCATTCCTCTTGAACTTTTTCCCACAAATCGTTCTTATTTGAACAATTAATAGCTCCTACTTTTACTTTCACCTCTTTCCATAAATGTTCCATAGGATTCAAGTCAGAAGATTGACTTGGCCATTCGAGAACACGAATTTTTCTTACCTTGAAAAAATCTTGAATAAATCCAGATCGATGTTTGGGGTCATTGTCTTGTTGGCAAATCCATCCTCGCGGCATATTTTGACGCACATAGGGAAGCATATGATCTGCTAAGATGTTTTTATACACGACTTTGTCAATGGTCCCTTCTATTTGTACTAAAGGGCCGACGCCTTCATATGAGAAAGCTCCCCACGCCATGATATTACCTCCCCCATGTTTTACAGTCGGTATTTGATATCTAGAATCATATCTCCCCCCCCCCACCCAGATATTGACTGCCTGCTGTTGATTGGTTACGGCCAAAGAGTATAAGATAGAGTGGAAGCTGTCATAAGGCCGCAATGTAACTTGAGGATATACGAGTTTCAGCGCCATCTGTCGAGTCGGACTCATAAATTATTCGAAAAAGGCGGGGTATTCAAAAAGGAATGTTCTGCCAAAAAGAACGCATATAACACGTTGACTGAATAATATAAAGACAGCTTCCCTTATGGACTGTTGAGAGCCAACTGAAATTCGTCGCGAGCTAGCGCCCCCTCAGTAATTGTGGCGGTACATTCAGCAAGCGAGTAAAAAATATTGGAACCCGCTAGATCTGTGTCGCGATTACCGACTGAAATAAAACGTCTCCGTGATGATACGTCAGCGTAGGTAGTGACAGCAATCGCAAATATCGCCGAGCCGACGCACGTGTTTTTGCCAGCTCAGTAGCATTGTAGCTCACAGGAATTACGTGAATGAGTTAAGGATTACTTAATAAGTAAATGAATCGAATTGAAAATACGTGTTTACGGTGAAAATGTATTGGTTTAAGTAAATGCGTTCTGCCCTGTATAAAACATATTTGGAGCAAATCATAATTATGCAAATGAATGAACAAAATATATGGCTGTTGAGCGATCGAATCAGCTGGGTCGGGGAAAAGATGAGAACAGGAATAACCGCGTTTCCTTGGTTTCCAAGATAACAGCTATTTTTAATTAATTGACAGCACGTCGATATGAATATTTTTGGGAAGCTTTCTCATGCTTGTTTAAGGACGACGGCCAACGCAAAATTCTATTTCACAAAGTCACGGCTCCTGCATATTTTTACATTGTAGCTGGCAGTTAATCAGTACACGAGCACCTGCAGCTCTATGCTTCTGCATATTCCGACCGAATAATTCAATTTATTATTATCCTTTGAAATCTTCGAAATAAGAATGCATGGAACAAACCACGCGAACTTTACATTTTCTGACCCTTACCATTGCTGAGTTTGCCTATTTGTTTGTCTCTTTTCATAAATTGAAAATAAAAAAGCACGTATTTTATTATTTTGATGTTTTACGACCCTTTCGATTCTGCAGTTGCTTGAAATCATACATTGTTGCAAAATTGAACATTTTTAAATGCATTTACATATATGTCAAGCTGTTTTGCCTCTCATATCTACCTTCATTCATAGGCAACGCTGTGAATGATAAAGAGTGAAACAATAATGTTTCGATGAAAAATTAAGCTACATAATCGTCATTAATTATTCTTATGTCTAACTTAATTATAATGTTTTGGAACGAGTTTGTTCCATATTATAAATCAACTTTATAATTTTATTTTTCTATCAAACGTGCTTACTATTCAAAAGTCAATGGCTTACTATACACATATATGCACGGGTATATCTCCGTAACGGCTAACCGTATCGGCAAAAGTTTTTATGCAATTTGTTCGTTTTTGAAATGAACGTTAGGAATAAATTAAGTAAAAATTTTCAGATCAACGAGAATATTTTTTGTATCGCTTCAAAGCCGAGAAATTCATGTAAGAACGAAGAGTCGTTTTATTTCCAATTGAGCCCCCGGATTATAAAACTCCCACATAGAATTCTCCGGGCCGTTCGAGATGGTCCCTGACCCATTGAAAAATATTTTTGCGAAATCAAGTTTCAAGATCAACCACTTGATAGGAAATTTCATAGCGCGTCTTTCTTGCCTTTTCAAAAAAGTTGTGACTTGTGACGTTTTAGAAATAATCCCAAAAGACTGAGATTTTCGTAAAATAAAGTTTGTCAGGTATTTTCACTTCATTCCGTTCCAAAACGCAAAGTTATTAATATTTTTATTTCAAATTCGGAAAAGTTGTCGAGTGAACTCCCAATGATGACATATTACTTCTAATTGATGATTTTGATCATTGAAAAAAATCATGCATTTTTTCTGCAAGCATTTTCGAGGTAGGGCTCGACAATTTTCAATCGCTTCGTCCATCGAGGTAATGTCAAGCAAGCTCAAATTCCCAGCAAAATAGGATATAATAAAGTTTTCCGAAAAGTGACACTTTGATTGAACTAACTGTTGGAAAAGTATGAGCATTCAACTCGCTTTGACAGAGCGCGCGGTGCCTTGACCGGAAGGGCTCGCTCTTAATCACCGAGAATTTTTGTTTCTTTCAATCGAATATTTTTAAATTGCTATCAGAATGAAAACAAAGCATCTCTCTAGATATGCATTCGGGAGGCATTGGACGTGTTCAGATGTAGAGGTCTTTTTTGATTCTCATTTTTTACTGCCGGCAACTATAATATCGGTAAATATATTATTTTTTCAGTGATTGATAAAATGTCATCGGGCTTATCATCAGCGTTTCAACGCAGTAGGAAAACTAGCAATGATGGGAATTAGTTTCAGAATATCAACAAAGAGAAAGAACCAATATATTCAGGATTTGTCATTCAATAAAGATAAGTTCTGCAATAATCATGCAAGTAAATGAAAAATTGAATTTTGAGGTTAAATCAATTTTTTTTTTTCTTGCAGATGTTAAAATATATAATTATTTAAAAATATTCGTGTTATCTTATTCCAAAAAAATTCTCTGGGATTAAGAGTGACTCGCTCTGGCTGAAGCCTGGGAATCCATCCACCGTTCGAAGCAAATTGAGTGCTCATACTTTTTTGACGGCTAGTGCAATTGAAGTCATACTTCTTGAAAAACTTATTATATGCTAACATCTCTTCCGCTCGAAGTTTGAGCTCACTCGAAATTACCTTGACAGACAAAACGATTGAAAATTGTCTAGCCCTATTTCAATAATGCTTGACGGAAAAATGCATAAATTATTTTTTCAATAACAAACACATGATAAAGAGCAATGAGAATTCCGACAGAATTAGCATAGCTGCTCAAGATACTTACGAATCTAGCTACGAAATTTTAATCATAGCTCTGCCCCAGATTTTGAGATATTCAACGTCAAGCTATCACCGAATACGCATGTGGCCAGTTGGTCAGTGAGTCGTCTATTTTCAATATCAGTTCATTATGTGGGCAAATTAAAATTAAAAAAAATTTGACATGGCTGATATTAGAAATAGACGACTCAAGATCAGGTGGGGCGCGAAGCAGACCACCGCGTGAGCGAAAAATCTCGTCTTGCTGCATTACCTAGTGTATTTAATCAGCGGCGGCTCTGAGCTGCGTAGGCACAGCCACCTTCCCTGAAGGTCTACACTCGGAAAAATTTAATTAATTTGTCGGCATTATTTCATGTGATGTTTGTTTATAACAATGAAGAGAATTATTTTTCACGTTGGTTTTGAAATATATTACACATACAGATTAAAAACTACATATTAAAAATATATATAGAAACCTAATGCGAAAAATAATCCTTTTTATATTTATAGAACAAATTTGCATAAATTCATGCTGGAAAATTTATTGACTTTTTCAAGTGTAGACCAGAAAAGGTGGCCGTGTCTGCCCAGCCAAAGCCGCCGCTGAATTCTGTACTCGCGGCGCCACTCAGGACAATTAAACACTTGCAGTTTATTATAAGCTGGTTCAATTCAAGTAATAATTGACAGAAAACTCCCACATATCCTAATGACCATTTCATCCACTGAAAGTTTCTTATTGCTTCAACTTACGTAGATAGACCGAGCGATTGAAAATATTCAAACGCCATTTGTGTAGTTACTCGGCAGAAAATTAATAACTTTTTTCATTACATAGAAGCTAAATTTCAATTACTTTAACAGATTGAGCATAGTTTGACTCATCATTTCTTCCAATTTGAAGTATAAACTTGAAATATTTTCGGATCTAGAGTGAGTTGGAGTGAAACAAGACGAAAATTTTGTCGAGAGGAAAAAAGATGCGCAATCAAATTTCAGATAAGGATGCGTGTGTTAAAAATATAAATTAAAATTTTTGTCTCAAAGTGCATCTATATGTTTTTTTTTGTTTATTCCATGTGCTATAGGTTATTTATTAACGTCATGTTTTGATACTCATACAACACCTAGAAGAATCTATTCTCAACAGATAATATGTGAATTTTATTTATCCATGCTTTATAGTTTAGCAATAATAACCGATTTGCATAAATCCGGCGTTTCCCTATAGCAACTGTATGGTAAAGCTCACAGAATGGAAAAGAATCAGGCGGTTCTTTTCAGCTCGTACGATCAGAATTTAAGTTAAAAAAATGATTTTGAAAACACGAACGTTTTTCGAGGATATAAAATTTTAGCTTATAAACAAATAGAAATAACGTCTCAAATCCTGAAGCTACCAGAAATATTCTCGGAGATTCTTATACGTCTTTGCTAGACGCGTAATTCAAAAAAAAAAGCTTAATATCTTCATTACGAACAAGAGTTTAACGATTTCACTATCATAAGACATCATTTGAAAGTTGGGAATCCGAGCCTCCGCTTATGGGGGATTATAATGTAGAGCCTATAATCAAACAAATGACCGAAGCATTCGTCAATAAACTACACCACTTTGGACAAAATGGCCCTACCTCGAAATTATGGGTACAATATTTTAAATGTGTTATGGTCGCACTACAATTCATCGAAGCATAGCGTTTAGGAAATTGGAGCCTGCATTTACGAAGTATAGAAAAAATGTTACCTCTGTTTCATGCATCCGGTTATGTCGCATACGCAAAGTGCATAAATGTACCTGCACGACATGGCAAACCTGGAAAATGTAATGGATCTGGTGGAATTCAATAAATTAACGAAAAGAGTTTACTTCACTATTCATAGATCTGACAAAGCATAGTCCGGCGATTGGAGTGATATGGTTATCGAACAAGCTTTGAATTGCTTTTTTGGTAATGATCTGAAACATGGTCGAGGTATCACCCCAATTGTCGTTGCATGATACTTGCTCGCAATGCTATCCGCGTTTGATATAATGGCGTGCCTAGAGCCCACACAGCATTCGATATTCATGGTATATGTTTGACATGTTACGAAAAAAATATTTGAATGTTCATAGAATGTTCACTTTTATCTGAAAAATGTGTTTTGAACGTATAATAAACATGACAATGTCACCCTAGAATACGTGAAATTCATGTCTAAAAAATATATATGGGGATATTCAAGGGATATTCCTTCTACTGTAACGCAGTTTTCTTTATAGTAAGAGGAAAACCAACTACTACGTCACAATTCGACGCTTTCCCGTGTTAATGACTGAAAACTTACCATAGGTTGGGCGCCAGACGCTTGCGCGTCGTTTTCTTAACAAAATTCTTTACGATACGATAAACTAAAACATACGAGATGCGACGAGCGACAACTCAACTAGCTCAGTATTCCATAGCCTTAGATAGAGGGGCAGGGTACACCAGACAAAAATATTAATACGACATCAGGCGAGGTAACATCAATCAATTAATTTATTTAACGAAAGTGAGTAGCTTAAACATCATCGATAACAGAATTGGACATAGATTTTCAGTTTGCTACGATAGGCTTCCTAATTGTCGGAATAGAATTTACGTGTTTTATAACACGAGGTCAGTCATAGGCGCGTTAGAGGTGACTCGATATAAAACAATTTAACTAGACTCCAGACTCGGTATCACAGAGCGATACTTTGTACCCAAATGCAAAATTATTCTTTCTAATCGCCGCCTAAGCCGATAATTTTCTTTGTTGCTTTAGCCGACAAAGCTCGATAACAAACGATACAGTTTTTAACCTCATGGGTTCGCTGGACTTTATAATTACGACATTTCGAAATCTATCCTAAGACAGGGACCGTAGTCAATCAAAATACGAACTACTTAGAACAGCGATAACAAATTAACTGTAACGATAGGGTGGTTTACAACCAGATTCTGTACGATACGGTACTGATATTAGCGATACCAAATTCCAAACGATACTCAACTTTACAAAATGACTTTACGATAGTCCAAACGAAATTGATGCCAAAACATAACAATATTTTAACCAAACTATAACCAAATTATAACCAAATTATCTGTAACGCGAGGCCGAAGGCTACTCGCGGCTACCTTCGCTTAGGGTTCTCCAGGAAAAGTATTTCTACGATAGTCATGCACAATAGATTTAACATACTAAATAATAGAAAGCCATACGATAGAAATTAGCCAAAAGCAAGGTATACGATAAACAATAGCCAAAAAGCAGTATAAAGTCTACGAATTCAGCCAGACTCGAGGTTGTTCGATAAATTAACCATAAACGAGCCTCTTAGCTCAAAGCCATACCATGAAACATACTTTTATACGAACTACCTCGTGCCTTCACATAAAGAATCAAGACCTTACCTTAAATTGCCTCAGATGGAACACAATCACTATTTTAAATATACTCGATACGATACGATACTCGATGAGCGATACGATACGATAGTACGATACTCGATGACTAGAACGATAGATGGGCAGCGCAGACGGAGCGAAGAGTAGACCGATTGATCTGCGTATCCTCCTTATATAGTCCTTATTTCTGCTCGTACCGACTTCTGATGGGTCACGTGGCTCATCATCGTCTTAATTGGTTCTCGTCGTTTTCGGTAGTTTCGACGAACGTATGAGGTGTCGATGCGTTTCTCAGGGGAAACCTATCCTACCCCTGCCGTCACGATACTCCTCATCCTGCTGCCTTCCGATAGAACTCCCTGACGCTGGATTCATAAGAAATCTCGCTCGCCAGAGCTATACGATACTTTCCGCTAGAGCCTTACAGGATACGTCAATCTCTAGGAAATATACGATAGCTTCGCGCTGGACCACAAGGGTCTCGCCCACGACAAAGTTCGATAGGTTGGAACGCTGATCCGGGGGTTTTCTGGACCAACCCGGCCGCGATAACAGTTTCAGAGAAAGTAGTTGAACGATACCTGCTTCAGCTGATGAATCATCGGGTGGGAGGCTGTGAATATTCCTTCACCTGACCCTATACGCCACCCTCGTCTCAGCTGTGCAGTCTTGTCAGACGGTAGACTTGTCGGATGACGGGAGGACTTCTTTGTGCTTCTCGCACATCCCTGTACGCCGTCAATCCAGTTGGTTGAGGGTGGTAGAATTTGCCTGGTCGAGAGGAGGCGCTGACCTTGTTGCTTTCTTGGCGAATCGAAGGTTTGCACGCCGATCGAGACGTCGATAACGATTCCAGATGTTGTTTCCGTAGTCATTCCCACGACGGTAGGAATCTCGTAAAGGGGTATCTCGAGTTACATAGTTTACAAAAATAAAATAGTGCGTTAGTTTAACCTAATAATGTTTCCTAAATTTTTCCTTTTCCTGGAGGCCCTTGTCTGCGCTACGCATCGTCGTATTTTTTCGATAGTGTTCCCTTGTAACGGGGTTTTACGAAATACCACGTTACACTACATACGCGGATATGTTCTAGAGTGGTCATTATATTGCATACCGCTCACTCGGAGTAGCGTTTAGGTGGTCGCCAGTCCAAGTCGGTCAATGTTTTAGTTGTTATAGACTCGTTGATTGGCTATCTCGTGCTAAACAATTGCCGACTTCAATTCGTGGCCACCCCAACGCTACTCCGAGTGAGCGGACGATAGGAATTCACCCTGTTACAGCTCAAGGTTGGTACTGACTTGGATATGTTTGCACGCACGAACGTATCTTGTCTCCGTTCTTCGTTTATATAGAATAAGGATAAAGATAATGGTGTGTGTGCGGTGCAAAAATGTTCAAGCAGTATCCACCTCAATATGACTGATGTATAAGTGAACAAATTCAATGTTTTCGGACAAACGCGTTTCGTACGTTCAAACCAATTGAAAATAGCAAAAAGTACTTTTTCAAATGCTTCAGAATCCGGTGATCCATGACCATGCACAACATCAGAACACTTACTGACAGTAAGGGTTAGGAATTTTGTAATTTTTGAACATTGCTGAACCGCTGAGGTGATATATTTCGGTCCCAAGTCTCATAGGTCTCTGAGTCTTTGATTTGAATTTAAAGAAAACACTTAGTTTGAATTGTTCAGATTCGAAGCTAATGATTGGAGAATTAGTGAAATGACGTGAAGCCAATTATTAACGTAAATGAATTAAGAATGAAATATAACCTGACTTAATCTAAGATAATATTTTATGTAATTATAAATGTAGTTTGTATTTAATTTGAATTTATTGAATGTGTCATTGCACTAATTGTAGCTTTCGCTAAACGGGTTTTATCTTTTTATTTTAACGAGTTGAAAATGAGTCCTTAGGTTGTCACTTAGAAAAATTTTCAATCACTAACTATTGCTCAGTTTTATGATACTCTGGGCAAACGTCCACGCGGTTCGCGACTTGATAGATGAAAGACACTGCATTAGATTTAGGTGCAACCAGGAAGCCGCGGTTATGAAAAAGTATGTATTACTGCGCCTTGGTAATTAGCCTATCAGCAGTCTGCTTTATTACGCGGGTGAGGATTCGCATCGCTCCTGGACGCTTTACCCGAGACAGTGCTCCGCGGTCCCAACCTCGCTACAGTCGATTCGCAATGACATTAAAATTCCGTGCACTCCAGTATCTCAACACAATCACTTACATAGCCATTCATACATTGCGTCAATCGGTGGGTTCAATCTAGGCTTTCCTATTCTTAATGATTACCTTTGTTTGTTCTTACATAAATGGATTTCCGATCAGAGGAGTGGTATCGAACCGACTATTCGATGTGGGGTCAGCAAAAACCCTCAACATCGTCTTTCTTAGAATCTTGCTAGAGGATTAAGTTTCGCGACGTGACTTCGTGATCTTTTAAGTAACGGAGGCTTTTGATAAATTAATATTATATTGCAATAAGACTTCAAGAATAAGATATCTTAGATACTTTTTAGAAATTTTGAATAATTGTAGAGTAGTACGTAACAGGCGTTCCACGTCAACTCGACCAACGTCTGACCCTGACCATCTCGGATTTTATCCACTCTTTGTAATAAAATTATATGCAGGTTCAGGACCTTGGAATATTTTTTTTTGAATTTTTCTTTATAACACTTATTTATTCATGATTGTTTGAATCGAATCAAAGTTCGCCCCATTTCGAAATTCTGAAAAAATTCATCAAAATTCTATGAAATATGAGGATACTTTTAAGGGGCGGGACCAGTCGATTTTTACCGACCTATTCAATTTCTCGAATATTTCCGAAACGGGGCTATCAATCGGATTGTCCGTTTGGCAGCCGATGTTTGCCGGGGAATGAGTTCCAGCTAGCTCTCAAAATTCAATGAAATCGAATTTTTTTTTTTAAATTTTGAATCGAAAAATGTGGGCGTGTCACTTATTTCGACTAATGTCAGAGCCCACGCATCATTGACGCGAAAATAACTGTGTAAGCGCCATTCTACGCGGCATGATAATCACTCTTATTCAAAAACATTTTGGCTTCATGCAGGAATAAAGTCTCTCCTTAAAAACTCGCAATTTGTGGTAATCAGCGATTGTAAATTGTTGGGAAGCCATGATAATCCTCAGTTTTCGCAATGCCCCGAGAGAGAGCATCAGTATTGCTGGCGGTCAGCGCAGGGACGAACTATTATATTTAGCATAAAATGACGTGATGAATTTTTTTTGTTGAGATTTTCCGAGTCATGGAACTTGTATGATTTTTTTTCTGTCTAAGTTCGTTGACAATCCGATTGATAGCCCCGTTTTGGAGATATTCGAGAAATTAGATTGGTCGGTAAAAATCGACTGGTCCCTCCCCTTAAGCCATTATTTAGAGTGGTCCGTGTAATATAAGTCCTTGATAAAGAATAATAAGAGTTGAGATCAGGTTCTTCTGAACTTTTTTTTTTTAATGTTATTTTGTATCGAAAGAACTCGCAGTACATGCTTGAAAAAAAAAGCGGAAAAATGAGACTTTTTTATTTTTTACTCCGACTAACAATATGATACAAAAAATTCCCTTTCGGTGAATTAACCCTAGACATCCCATTTCTGGTGCCTTTTACGGAGCATGTGGGGTCCGTGTGGACCCCACGCGTCTTCTTGGTTTAGATCGCTTCCTATGACCGGAAAGTGGGTTTATATGTGATAAATCTCTTAATTTTTCAATAAAGAAGAAAATGGTGTGTATTAAAGTCAATTTTCAAGAACCAAAAGTCGCGAGAAAGTGCTTTAAACGAAAAAAATGTAAAAAATATGCAAAAATGACTTTTCTCAAACAAAAAACTCTCACTCACAAATAGGGTTTTGAAGTAGACACAATACACTATTAGAAAAAAAATATTATCGTTGCGCTTTCTGTTAGAAGTAGGCGCCCTTATCGTACGGCCCTCTCTTTTTTTTCCCCCACTTCTCACGCTCGAGACGCCGGCTACGACGCCGAACTCACTGCTTAGCGGGCAACGAGAGAATACGGACCGCGAGTTGCTACGAGCGATATTTTATATTCACATTATTACCATATAACGTGTGCCAATGTTAACGAATAAATACTTTATAAATACGGGAGTTGTTTTCCTTTGGCCGTACAACAATTTTCCAAAACTTTCTCAAAAAAGTATAGTTTTCTGAGCATATGAATGTGGCCAATTTCTGGAGATTCGGAGATGAAAGAAGTTAAGGATAATTGAAGACAGCGAAGTAAAAAAAATTTGTTGTAAGTTATATCGATGAAGATTTATTCTTATTTATTGAAAAAGTTAACAAAGATGAGAAACTCTTGTATCTCTTCGTAATCAGGATCTTCGTCCGATACTTCATCAAGAGCAAAAGTTTCATCCTCCGGTGGTGTCAAGGCCTGTCGTTTGGCCGTATCGCTGCGCAACGTATTTTGCCCTGTCATTGTCTGCGAAAAGCACAAATTTACGGAGAACCGGAGGAGAAAAATAATTTTTACGGCGTATACTTTATGATTAGGTGATAATGAGCGTAATTCATTGCTTTCAATCAAGAAACTCCAATCAACTTACCTCTATGAACTGCTTACGCAAAAGAGCACGTGGGATCCGCTTGGACCCCAGGCTTTTTGGCATGACACATAACAGTCACAAACTCCAACCACTGTACAGATCTTTTTTCAGTCCCCTGAAAGCTAAATACTCTGTTGCATGTAACAAATTCATGTCAGAGTACCCTGAAAAAGCTATTACCCAACACTATGTAGCTCGGTTATTCAATGAAGCTTACAAAAAGGTCGCCACATTAGGAAACGCTGAATCTGGCTTTAAAGTGAGTGAAATATACCCTTTCGACGATGATTTGTTCAGCGGAGCAGATTTCGCTTCATCATCGGTCACAGACCAAATCGTTCCTCAAGACGAACAAAATGTTGATGCTGCAGTGGGTGAATCGTCTAAAACAAATCATAACCAATCAGTAGCAAGGATTGAAGCTTTATCTGATGTTGAAAGCAGTCAAATTGAGCAAGTTGAAGAATCTATTGCTGAGTATGATCCTGCAACTCTTATGATTGCAGGTCCTATTGATGAGCGGTTTTCTATAAAAGCTCCATCAACATCAACAACCAAAGTGTCGAGCGACACAAGCTCAAACAAAGAAAATCAGTATCAACATGTAGCAATCTCGACGATCTCACCATTTCCAAAAATGAAAGAGAAGAGATGTTGCACTAGAGTTGCAATCAAATCCCAAATAATTACTGCTAGTCCTTATAAACAACAATTAGAAAAAAAAAGGACTCGAAGAAGACAAAAAAGAATCTAATAAGAAAATCCGTAAACCAGCATTGAGCAATGCTGCGCCTTCGGGACGTCAAAATAAAAAAAATGTACAGAAGAAAAAAAGTTGGCAGAAAAGCCGGAGGCTTACAACTTGAATTCAAAACAATTTTTTTGTCCACTTTGTAAGGAACAATACACCGAACCTCTTACCGAAGAATGGATCCAACATATTAAATGCATGGATTGGTGGCATGAGCAATGTACTTTTATGAAGGAGATAGTTTTGAATGTGATCACTGCCAAGAAGATTCCTCATAAAATTATTAGCTAATTTCTTTTTAAGTCCATTTTTAGTCAACTGATTTTATGTGATCTTATATTTATAAGTCGATCTCTAATCATATATTGATCTAGTCTTCCAGACAATTCGTTATTAAGGCATTTATAACTATAAAAAAAAATGCGTACACTTACACGAACGATTGCGCACACTTACCCGCAAATCGGGTCAAGTGTGCGCATTTTGAATTTTTCTAAATAACCTTTTATTTTTTCAAGTGTCAAGGTTTCATGTGTTATTACTTAATTTAATTATTAGTCCAATGAAGACTTTATTATATGCATGGTTTCTTTTTTTCTTATTCCTTATTTTTTAATTTTAACACCGGTTTAAATTCTTAAGTGCGCACACTTGACCCGAATGACTCTATATATATGAGAGGTACATGATTTTTACTCAATGAAAGGACTAAAATGTAATTTTTGGAGCTTGTAATGGGTTCACATTGTGTCTACTATATATCAACTCAATAATCCGTTCCGTCTATCAATTGTCCTCGAAAGATCAAGTTCACTTCAAAGCCTAAAAATAATGACAGACATAAATAAAAATACAGTTCGAAGATTTTATTCTGATGTGTGTATTATAGGAATATGTCACTTTTACTTTGATTTTAATATATTAAACAATTTGGACTCTTGAGATTGAGAGAATGCTTTTACTTCGACTTGACCATTTCCGCGAGGAATTGAACAATGGAGTTTCTGCGTATCGGGTACACGTTTTGCATTTTTGTATCATATTTCCTGATCAATTTTTCACTAATTCGTAGTCTTCTTCAGGTGAAAATTTCACGGTTATATTTGGCAAGTGTGTAGGATGAGAACCCCACTCAAAGAATTTCTGGGGGGTCGTTATTTGACGATTTGGTAGAAGTTGCAAACTAGCACGAGCAGCTTCTCGTTTTGCAGTTCCACCGACACCATCACATGGTCCTTTACCATGCGCTGTTGCGAAATAATACTGTTTGGCATCAATTCCATGATCTGATTTATGGTGATGAATTCATCATTGATTTATGGTATGAATTAATAGAGTGTTTATAATTCTTGAACTGCTGAGGTGCCCCATCCGAAAAATAGTACACTTTGGAAGCTCTACTATCAATTGATTTAATGAAATCAATAACGATTGTCGTATAAAACTAACAGTAGCATCATGAGGTAGGTAATCCGATACAACAATCAAACTTTTGTGACTGATGACATCACCAATTTTGTAATATACTACCACCGTATACAATGTAGTTTGAGGGGTATTTCAGAAATATCCTGGAGCAGCGTCTTGCAGAACAAACGAATAATTTTCTCCACGATCAGAAATCACCAAAAACTCTCCAACTCCCAACGATTCCTTCAAAGTTTTCAGAAAATTTGCCTGCTGTTCTGCAATGTATGCACGAGTCAGCAGAGTTTGAATTTTCTCACAAAAGTCATCCAGAAATTCCGAAGCGCATTTGTCAATTGTTTCAAGGGTTACCCGATGATTGAACATTCATTGTTGATAACTCGAAGTGCCAATGTTATTGCTGTCAAAAATTTCCTCCAAAAAACTTCGCAAATAATCAGTGCCTGGACAATTACTGCACTTTCCAAAATAACACTCTGACTTAGGATTGTTACACACGATAAAATTGGAACAGTCATTATAGTGGGATAGTGGTTTCCTCGAATGCGCTGTTAATCTTCTCATATTGCAACCTAAAATCAAATTAGTATTTTTTCCCATTTTTTTATTTTACCGCGAAATAATAATTTGACATTATCAAAGATAGGAATAATTTACCAGACGTCATTAGTTTCACGTTTTGGTGATATGGACAGACGCATATAGTGACACACAATGGCGTGGTCGCACTGCTGCAAACGATGACAATCCGATTTTTAGATCGGGATATTCTTGACGAAAAACTTCGTACAATTCTTTCAAATTTAAAAGAATCAATCTCTTTTGAACATGAATTTGTCGACCGGAATCAGTTTCAACAGAAACATAGTCTTTTATCCCTAGTAGGTTGACGCTTACTCGATCATCATTGTAAAATTGCACAACTTTAGTTTTTCTATCTTCGGATATTTTCCGACCTGTAAAGTAAAATTCCAGCCGATTCATTCTTACGATCGATTCACCAAGTTGCACTTTCCATAATCAACAGGAGTGAAGTCTTGCTCACCTAGTTTTACATTTGGTGTTGATAGAATATCTTTCGTTTTCACTAGGTTCTTTGCCGTTTCTACCATACACAGCTTACCTCCAATTTCTCGAATCACTTCGTTAATGCTCCAATTTGGTAGTAACAAAATTAATATTTTAATTTTTTCCTGTTTCGTGGTATTCTCATCATTGAATTTCTCTTTAAATTTATTTATCATGCTATGAAAATCCTCTGAATCACGTTCGACCGTTGTATTCAACTCAGCCTACAGTCCTGAGGTTTTCTTTGAGTTCACACATACGTTGTTGACTTTTTCTGTAACCCAAGGTTCACTCTTCAGTTTTTTCTTCGGAATGGAAGATTCATTTAACAATTGCAATGCGGTATTGACTACAGGTAATTGTTTGTTGAAACTTATTTGAGAAAGTGTACTCTGTTGTTGCAACAAAAGTTTATAAAAATCTGATTCCGAATCTATAAACCATGAATAATCACACTACGTTTGGGAAATTTCGAATTAAAGTAGTTATAACAAAGTTGCAATTATCACTTACGACTGTCTACCATCTGATGAACTTTTTCAAATTCGTAAGACTCATGGGTAACGTTCGAGTTATATCTAGCAATTGCTTCACCATTTTTTTCTTCTCCCTCAATTCCCTCCAATTCTTCCAACAATACCTCTGCGACGTCGACACTCCTATCGATAACTTCGATGCTACGATCATCGACAATATGCTCAGCAATATTATCAGTACTCAAGTCATCAGTGGACAATCTTGAATTCAATTCTTGATGCAATCTTCTTCTGCATAGGTTACAGACACTGTTAAAGAATGAGTCTGGCGCGTCTTGCGCACGCAGATGGATGCATACGTGAGGTGACATGCGCACAGCATACGCTGGATAGGTTTGAGTTAATTAGTTCTTCTTCCTAAGCCAGCATGTGTGGTTGCATGACCGTCGCAAACAATCACTGAATAACTAATAAAGTAAAATTACAAACACTACTGCGCTCTATATCATTTCTTCCGTCACATCTACCTCTCTACACCAACAGGTTATGGGCCCAATACCCTAGAAGTAAATGTGAAAGGAATTAAACTCGCGAAAAAGTGCCGGTAGTCACGTGCGAAGTGGTGTGAAGAAAAGTCGTTCCGTTGATAGAACGAAGAATAGAACTCAAAGTGAATCCCGGCAGGAAGAAAAAGAAAAATAATGGCCGATGAATCGTTCTCAAAGAATTTGACAAAATTCGATCGATCAAATTTCGAGCTATGGAAATCCCAAGTAAATGCTGTACTAATGGCACATGGCATCCATGATGTCGCTACGGGAGAACAAGCAAGACCTGCGAACGCGGCATTAGCTGAAATGAAAACATGGGTGAAGGACAATGCGAAAGCAATGTTTATGTTATCGTCAGCTATCGAATACTCGGAGCTTGAATACCTACTAACATGCACGACAGCGAAAGAAATGTGGGATAAGCTGATCATTATCCACGAGAGAAAATCGGAATCCAACAAGCTTATTCTACTACAAAAATTCCACGAACACAAGATGAATCCAAGCGACCGAGTAGTACAATACATCGCAAGAACTCAAAATATGGCGAGAGAACTTGCTGATATCGGGGAGAGAGTCAGTAATACTGCTATCATGGCAAAAATTCTTGGCGGTTTACCTAGCAAATTTGGAGCGCTTATAACGGCATGGGACAGCGTAAGTCCCAAATATCAGACGATTCCTGTATTACAAGAGCGGCTAATCAAAGAGGAAAGCCGCCTAACACAAGATGACGATACAACAAGTGCACTAGCCGTTATGACGCTGAAGGAAACCAGAAAGGACTTGAACCCACAAAAGATAAATAAGCAAGAGAATTTGGGAAGAAATCCTACGGAAGTTGTATGCTTTTACTGCAAAAAGAAGGGACATATTCGCCCTAAATGCAGAAAAAGAATTCGCGATGAAAAGGAAAAATTGGTAGCACTGGTAACCACGTGCTCATCAAACGAAGACAAAAACAGTGTCGGTAAGGATGACACCGGCAATAAGGGCACATCTAGCAGAGAAAGTCAGAAGGTACTGAATATGGATCCGAAAGATATCTGGCTTATCGACAGTGGCGCCTCACGTCACATTACCTTCAGAAAAGAGTGGTTGACGGATTACCGCCCAAGCGAGGGCGAGATGGTAACACTCGGGGATAATAATGCTTGTGAAGTGCGCGGTTACGGAACTTTCAAAATCAAAAGACTTGTAGACAATCAGTGGAAAAGTGGGACGTTGGAAAATGTGTTATTTGTGCCGAATCTGAACAAAAACCTGGTATTACCTGGTGAATATTTTCACAGTAATGTCTGCGGACCAATGGAGACAGAATCACTATGTGGCGCTAGGTTCTTCGTCACATTTATTGATGACGCGTCCGGATTCAGACATGTGTCCTTTATCAAACACAAATCCGATGTCTATGATCGCTTTAAGGAATTTGAGTGTCATGTGGCAAACAAGTTTAACCGACCCATGAAAAGGGTACGAACCGACGATGGGAGGGAGTACATTAATCACCAGATGAAACAGTATTTCACAGAAAAAGGGATACAGCTGGAAAACTCCGCTCCATACACCCCTCAACAGAACGGGAACGCAGAATGTGAAAATCGCACATTAGTGGAAAGTGCAAGATCAATGCTCCAGGCAGCGAGCCTCCCAAAGTTAATGTGGGCAGAAGCCATAAATACGGCGAAATACATATTGAACAGAACGTTGTCAACTCAAGACAGAACTCCGTACGAAATTTGGATGCACAAGAAACCGTGCATCAAGCACATGAGAATCTTTGGCTGTGAAGCGTATAAACATATACCAAACCAGATGCGATCCAAATTGGATCCGAAGGCCAAGAAACTGGTGTTCATCGGGTATCAAAGCGAATCTACAAACTACAGATTGTATGATCCTGAGACTAGACGAGTCACGGAGGCTTGTGATATGGTGTTCAATAAAAGAATCAAAACTCAGGAATGTCTCGCACAAAAACAAGTCAGTATACAATTTAATGATACCAAAGGAGAAGACGATGCCCCAGAAGAAAACAAGGTAGAAGAATTCGAGGATGCGCAAGAAGATGAGGTAAACGAAGAAGATCTGGTTGTCGAGCAGGAACGAGAATGACAAGCTCGTCAAGTGAATCGACAACTCAGAGATCGAATTACAATAAAATTACCCTCCAGATATGGCATCCAGGCAAATGCTGTAGAATACAGCGAACCTAAGACGTATAAAGAAGCGATGTCGAGTCCCGAAGCTCAGCATTGGGCCAAGGCAATAGAAGAGGAACTCGAAGCACACGAGAAGAACGGGACATGGAGCTACATCCCAGTACAGGAAGGAACAAAACCTATCGACTCAAGATGGGTATTCCGCGTTCAGATGCAGATTTTGAAAACGACCTGACTACGAGAACTCTGTCAACAACTGGATACGTAACCACTCTAGCAGGAGGACCAATAACCTGGTCCCCTCAGTGCCAAAAACTAGTCACTTTAAACACAACAGAGGCCGAATATGTAGCTGCCGCTGCAGCAACCAAAGAAATTATTTGGCTTAGAAAAGTATTAAACGATGTTAGATACCAAATCAAAGGACCAACAGAATTAAAGATAGATAACCAAGGGGCAATAAAAATTACAAAAAACCCAGAGATGCATAAGCGAACTAAGCATATTGATATTCGTTTTCATTTCATACGTGAAAAAGTAGAGGATAATGAAATATATGTAGCGTACATTCCTTCTAAAAATCAGATGGCTGACATCTTTACAAAGGCATTGCCAAAAAAAAAAGTTTGTAACAAATTGTAAAAGTATGTGTACGGCTACTGAACTAGCAAAATGTTTGGACGGAGGGAGTATTGAAAAATGAGTCTGGCGCGTCTTGCGCACGCGGATGGATGCATGCGTGAGGTGACATGCGCACAGCATACGTTGGATAGGTTTAAGTTAGTTAGTTCTTCTTTCTAAGCCAGCATGTGTGGTCGCACGACCGTCAAAAACAATCACTGAATAACTAATAAAGTAAAATTACAAACACTACTGCGCTTTATATCATTTCTTCTGTCACATCTACCTCTCCACACCAACAGACACAATAGTTACTATATAACGAATATTGTTCTGAAGCTAGTTTTGTTATTTCCCGTAATCCGACAGTTATTTTTTTGTGATTTTCGAGGTTATAAGAATTACAACAACGATCGTAGGCTTTTCTTGGCAGCATCTTTAATGCAATATGATGTATAATAATCAAGGGTGGAATTTGACTGATTTGCGTTTGTAAAAAACTTTATATTAGTTAAGACGAGAATGGTCACGATTTGTAATTAATTAATCCAATAATTTTTTGTCAGCAATAAACCACTTCACGGCGGTGTATCAAGACAGTTCTTTTTTTTCGATCGTTAGTTGATCAAAATCATAAGTGGCCGGAAAGTGAAACAAAGGTGCCACTGTACACATTGATTTTGCGGTGGAAGTTGTGAAGTATCATACAAATCACGCGATTCATTGACTACTCCCAAAAGTCCATTACCTGGACATTTTTTTTTTTTTTTTCTAGTAAAAATGATGTATCTCTCATGATATAGTATAACATTAAAATTTGAAATTATTTGTACCTCATGAATCTGGCCTTCTGATCGATTCACCGGAATGGATTTTTTTGTACTATATTGTTAAATGGGAGTAAAAGATATAAAAGTCTCATTTTTCCGTTTTTGTTTTTACAAACATGTGCTGCGAGTTCTTTCGATACAAAATAACATTCAACAGAAGAAAAGAATTCAACATTTTTAGTGCTAATAATTTTATTTATTTGATTTATCAATATCATTTTCATCAGTTACACCAGTAATTGTGACATTTGATTCTAAAGTAGAAACAATCGGCTTATGGTATGAAATATTATTGACGTTAGCAATATTTTGCTTTTATCGGAAACCTGGGCTAAGGACAACGTAAATATTGACGTCCCGAATTTCGATTGCGTGGCCAAATTCAAACGCAGCAATGTTCGAGCTGCAGGAGTTGCAACTATTCCAACACCAATATTATTACTTCTAATATGGATATCTTATCACGCAATATTAATGAAATTGACGTTGGCCAGTCAACTATTGGAGATATCTGTGCTGCTAACTGCGTTTTGGAAGAGGAAACAACCATCATAATGGTTGTAGTTTACATTTCCCCCAATAATACGGTCCAAAATATCATCAGATTCTAACTGCACAGAAGACTCCTTATATATGGTCCAGTAAGCTCACAAGAGTTGGGAGAAAACTATCACACAATGCCATTAATTTTAGCTAAAGATTTAAACCTCAATTTCGCGTCAGAAGCCCAACCCTTTATCCAATTCCTGTATGATGAATTACAATTACGAATGAATAACAATCCCAATGAGCCTACAACACGATATGGCACTACAATCGATGCAGTTTTCTCGCGGTATCTTGAAAATTTGAGTTCAAAGACATATGTTACATATTTTTCATGCCATAAACCGATTGTTTCTGCTTTAGAATCGAATGTCATAATTACTGATGTAACTGATGAAAATGATAATAATAAATCGAATAAATAAAATTTTTAGCACTAAATGTTGAATTCTTCAAGGAAACCTAAACAATATAACATACATAATGATTATCGATTAAATAAAATCGGCGTGGCGTGGCACACTTAACAACATGTACTATAATGGAAGAACGAGAGAACCGTAGAGAGGAGGTGCGCGCACACTATAATGCTCTAGTCGTCAGCTAGCTTTGCCGTTCGTGTATCAGGCTTGCCGGTTTACATCTAATGAATTCTCATATGACGCAGCATGTGCACACGCACGCTATCCCTCTCATTTTTCTACTATCGCTATCTCGCTCCCGTTCGCCTTCCGTTCGCCTCAGAGTGTCTCAACTTCCGTAACGCCAAGTTTTGGTTTACCCCTCCGCGAAGAAGTTTCACTTCAAAAAGTTCAGAAGAACTTAATCTCAACTCTTATTATTTTTTATCAAGGACTTGTACGGACCACTCTAAATAATGGCTTAAAAGTATCCTCATATTTCATAGAATTTTTATGAATTTTTTCAAAATTTAAAAATGGGGCGAACTTTGATTCGATTTGGACAATCATGAATGAATAACGGTTATGAAAAAAAAAAAAAATTTGAATTTATGCGAGGTCCTGAACCTGCATATAATTTTATTCAAAAAAGTGGATAAAATCCGAGATGGTCAGAGTCAGAAGTTGGTCGAGTTGACGTGGAACGCTCCACCTATACTCATTTATCAAGATTCCATGTTGTTAAGGGTAGGAGATACTGAAATCTGCACATCTCAAAAAATTGAAATTTTAAAATGAGGTTTTACATACATGTTCTCCATCTCAAAACATAGACTTTTAGACCAGGCCACGGGGAAATGGCCCAATGATGAAGGCCGAAAAATTTTTAGAAGGTGGAGAATAGTTTCATGTTGTAGAAGACGAAACCCTAAGACCTCCCACGTCTTTTGAAGGATCCTTAAGGTGGCAGATTTTTTGCCACAAGCCTTCAAAGTCCGAAATTTGCGATATTTCGTGTTTTTTCGATCTCTTCACTCAGGTGTTCATCCTATACAAAAAAGTTAAATAGACGCGTTGTAGGCCATAGAAGAACCTATAATTTGAGACATTATACGTTCAAATCCGTTTATTAGTTATTGCAAAAATAACAAAAAACCAAACTTTTTCATTTTTGCAATAACTATCGCAGAAACAACTCTTTTTTTTTCAGTTCTAACAGATAGCTCTCATGATAACAATAACAACGATATGCCCGTTTCTGAGAAACGTTCAAGTGTTTATTAAAACGATTTAAGTTAACAATGGCTGGATTACGTCAAAAACGACTGTATTGACTCAAATGAGATTGGAAAGCACTTCAACGTAAAAAAAGTGGCAATTTTTAGGTTATAAACATTTAGAGCTGGAGCCTCCGGTATTAGTATTGGTATACGAGCTGAGTTTACTTTTTTTTTAAATAAACATCACTGTGACTTTGTTTATAATAATTAAGAATCCAAACAAGCGGCATTCGATAGTTGATGAGTTGTATTTTATGTTACCGATAATGGCTTTTGTGAATTAGTAGCTCAAAATTGTTCAAAACACTTGTGAAAGTGAAGCAGCGTCTGTGTCCATGAAAGTGGTGGGGGGAAGACGCTCCGCTGCTCTCGCGCTTTCGCGCGCACCGAAACCTATCACACGACTTGAAAATCACTTTGCGTCGAAGATTCGTCGTATCTTTGTTAATTATAAACGAATTTTCACATTTTTTTTTTTTCTGGGGTAACTCGTTATAATAACAACAACTGCTGTATTAATTTTTTTCGAAATCGTGCACAAATTTATTGTAAACAGTTGTTACTGGCAAATTAACTCTTTTTGCGTATATCTCGAGTGCTATAGGTTTGATTTAAAATAAAATTCGAATCAAAGGCGTTCGTTTTTTAAAAATATACAACTTTGCATTCCTGATTTTTTTCGCTAAAACCGACATTTACCTCGTAAAATTGTCATCTATATTTGCGTGAAATAGTTTGATTCATATTCATTTTATACGTGTACTTTGAGTAATATTTATTACATTTATACATTAACACTGGCAAAATTACCTATAGAATAACATTACATACTATAGTATGAAACTTAAAATATCAATTATACAATTATTAACTCTGATTAATAAATTACAATATTAATCTTCAATTGTTTTTCTTTTCTTAGAAGGCTGCGATAATTCATCAGCTTCTGAATCAATTATGCTACCTAGTAATTCATCAATAGATTTAGAATCGAGCTCACTCTCTGATTCATTAGTTCTTAATAATTCCTCAACTGCAGCGATATTACTAGTATTAGTGCAGCTCTCCCCTTGACAATGTGCACACCACTTGGAGCATTTCAATCCGTGTTTGCGACAACCGCAGGATTTTGCGCAACCTTTCTGACAACGACAAAAAATTATTTTTGTGATATCCTCCGGTATTAAAGGATCGTTTGAGTACACTGCTCTAAAGTCGTTTTCATATTTTTCCCAACCATGCTCAATGGGATCTAATCAATTGCCTAGCCATGTCTGAACTTGCAAATAAGTCCTGAGGCAATGTTGAGCAGCTGCACCTTGTGTTGGAGGTACATTTTCCAACTTTAAATAAGATTTTATCGAAGATTTTTAGAACTGATAGAATCTGACTTCGTTCAAAGATTTGTTGAATACTTTTTTTTTCTCTTGTATTCTGTCAGCCTTGGTAGAATGCATAGCTTCTATAATTTTCGATCCGTTGTCAATAACTTCGTCATAATTAGCAGGGTATGTATAAATAGATGTTGCGGGTTCATTTAATTCTTCGCATTCTAAACATTGCAATATTTTATTTTTCCCAATACTAAAAAATGCCGAAGTAGTGTCACAACCAGTGAAACTGTATAAAAATGCTACTATTTCTTTTGATTGTTCATATTTAAAACTATTGCAGGTCAAATACTGTATTGGTGGTTTGCCGGTAGTAATCTTTTGAAAAACTATATTCGACTGTTCCTTTGCTAATCGTGACCAAATTATTAACAAGTCGGTATCATTTCCAACTATGATGACGTTGTAGTCACCGCATTTAACTGCCTGCAGTTCCGAATGCACGATTGAAACATCAGCATCTTCATCGGCATGTTTAGTATGCGATAACCTGCGTCATTTAATTCAGAAGTTAATAATTTCATCAGATTAGATTTGTTTTTATTGTTTGATAAAAATTCAGTTGGTTTTAACTCTATTTTTGTAGCAGTTGTAAAGCGAATCTCACGGCCTTGACACGTATTCTGCCTACGAAGCCGTTCTGCACTTTTTGTGCCTTCTTGATCATAGCCGTCAAATACAATAACACTATTACTGACAAATTTTTTTCTCAAGATAATTTACGTATTTATCTAATATTACCGCCATCGTATCATCTTCTTGCCACATGATTTGATATAGAAGAAAACCACCGTCAACAATGTGCATGAAAGGCGGTGTAATGGACTAAGAGGTTGACACGATGTTCAGGAGAGTAAAAATTGTGAAGAAGGTGTTCAATATAAAACCCTTTATTTTAAGATTAATATGTATAAGTTCGTTCTTCGACGGGAGTTTAAGTGTTTCTAAGGTTTCTTGGAGTTTTCTGTATGAGAGGGTTGATGGGGGTTGTAGGAGGAGATTTTGAGTTAGGAGGGGAACCAATGAGAGTACGGAGGTTGGATTTTCAAAAGGAATTGTTTAAGAGATATTTGTGTTTTACGACTTGCAGCTGCAGAGCAACTGCGTAGGAAAATGGTTAGTGAAATAAGAAGCGTTAATGGGACCTTAGGATTTCGCAGATAGGGATTCGGAAATAAGGATTTTGGGACTGTTTATGATGGGGCCTGGAGAATGAGCAGAAAAGGTTTTATGGGTTTAGGCGAGGCAGTGAAATATTTTGAGTAAAAACTAAAATATACTATATTGGTGGGTAGGTACATTACACCTCCCCCTTTAGATTAAAGGTAAAGTTAATTTGGTTAATATTTATCTTTAAGCATACTATGCGCTCTGCGAAATGAACGCGTTTGAGGTTCAGGAAATATCTGCTCTTCGTCATCGGTTTGCGAATCAGATGTTACATGGATTGTGGCAGTTGCCGGTCTCGGAGTGACGCTACGTTTACGTATTTGTGGTTTAGTTAATTCTATTGATTCTTTAGGATCTATATTAGTGTTATGTCCTTGGTTCTGTCGAAAATTAAAAGTAAGACAATTGACAATCTTCGTACAGTTAGAGTCTTCGTCTTCATGCCGGTGTGCATGCGAGTTACCTGACTTCCTCTTGCAACATCTCATTATTTGGAATAGAAGATAAAGCAAAATAAAAATACAAACTGCGTAACCTATGTATGTAAAGATAGATGTCTTCCTGTGAATTTCCTTGTTTCTTAATATTTCGTCAGTCATTCTTGATATAGTGGATAACTTATGACTAGCTATATCTAAATTTTCTAGGTTTACATTAGATACAGGGATTTGTCTTAACATTGGTAGAATACTTATATTAATCTTATCTCTAATGCAGCAATCGTCGTCGGAAATATTATATTTCGGAATTATCGTCGTATAGTTACTTTCGAAAGATCCTTCGGCGATCAGAATGGCTGATGGCGTGTAAGCCTTACAATGAGGTTTTAGTTCAAAAGTTCCTGTCCCTGAGACTATTGTGTCACGAGGTTGAGGGTTTCCTTCGCAAGTTATTGTTACATCGCTCTTCTTTGGTAGGACAAACACCCATTGGTTTTTGTTTTGTAGCTTATGCCATATTTCGTTTTTTATTTGGGTTATACGAGTATCGCATGACTCTGGAATACGCGCATTAGAAAATAAGAGTTCGGTTTCACAAATGGTTTTAACATGACTCGTAAAGATTGGCTTAAGCAATTTACATATGTACGTTTTCTCTGAAGTAATCTTACAACTGGATAAATCGTCTAATGTAGCATATTGAATTTTTGTCGTAGACATGGCTAAATACTTGGTGGATGGTTGAATGAAGAGGTATGAATTGTCGTCTTGTAGGATTGGTAATGGGATAAGAGAGTAAAGGTGAAATACTGTTTCCGAAACTAAAGGGTTGTCAATTACGAAAATAAGTTTGTTTTTCATGTAGAAAACCTGTAGAGTTACGAGGTTTAAGAGTTCATGTGCGAACGTGTGGTCAAGTCTGTAAGGGTAGTGAAGACCAGCAGGTAGGAATTTGATGGTCTTTTGGAGTTCGTCAACATATTGGGTTGGAGAGATTATTTTCGGATGTAACGCGTGCTGTTTAGCGAATAATACCGCGTTAATTAACGTTGAGAGCTCGTCATTGATTTCGTTACACATTAGCGTTAAAAAGCTGAGATGTTGCTTAATGTTTTCTTTGACCTCTAAATTATAAACCCTGGTTTCGAAAAGTTTGGTGTAAGTCTCGATCGCTTTCATGTTTTGATTAAATATTTCCTCGTTTTTATGTAAGTTTGTAATAGTTTCGTTAAAATTCGTAATCGTTGTCTGCACTACTTGAACTTGTGATTTGAGTAAGTGAGTTAATTCTTGTTCGTTCGCGTTGATATCATCGATAGCTTTATTATAGTATTCGGCATCGTCATTGTCGAGATTTCCAGTGATCGTTTTAAATACAGAACCGAGAGCATTGATCCAGCCTCTCTTAACGCGATTGTGCCCGATTAAATCCTTCAGGTTATTTTCTTTTATCCTCATCTCTGGAATCAAGTGATTCAGAATTTGGATAGATGAGTTGCACAGTAGGAGTTCTTTGTACACAGAATTTTCGTTACAATAATATTTCGTTTTCGCAAAATTATTGTCCACGAGGTGGAGTTTATCGTCTATATGAGAAAGGTCGAGATATGTGACAAGCTTCCACGAGTTATCGTAAAATTTGAGGTCTTGAACTAGGTCATAATAAATCCCAGGTGAGTGTTCGTTTGTAATGATTTTGAAATCGGCTCCATTGCTCGGAGAGGTGAACCTGTAACAATGATTTAATACTAGTTTCATTCGTTATTTTACGCGGCGTGTGCCTGTTTTAATCTATTCGTATGTACTACCTTTTTCTTTCTTTTTTCTAGGATAGTAACATTCACTGGGGAATTGATTTCGAGTATTGGATAGGGACCTGTATAGTTAGGAGTTAGTTTCTTCGATTTCGTGAATTGTTCCGTTAGTAGGTATACTTGATCACCGACTTGGTATTCGACGTTTTTCGTCCTTTTATCGTAGTATTCTTTATTTTTAGCTTTCGAGTTCGCGATATTGTCTTTTGCTATCTCATGTGATTTTCGTAGTTTTAAGTTAAGATCGTCGATGTAATCATCATATGTGTATCTGAATTCTGGTTCTTTAGTTATGGAAGTTGGAAGCACGGGTTTGGTACCGAAAACTAGTTCGTGTGGTGAAAATTTTGTCGTTGTGTGTGTAGTAGTGTTGTACGAGAACATGGCAAAATCTAGCCATTTGTCCCAATCAGTTTGTTCTGGTTTGATGTAGTGTTTAAGGTAATCGGCTAGTGTAGCATGACTTCTTTCAAGTGCACCATTTGTTTGTGGATGATATGCGGTAGTTTGTATTTGTTTAATCTTGAAAAGTTTAGCAACGTTTTTCAGAAGGTTAGAGGTAAAGTTTTTTCCTTGATCGGTAAGGATCGATTTCGGTATTCCGAATTTGCAAATGAATTCTGTTGTGAGTTTATGTGCGATAGTAGTTGCTTCGTGATTTGGAATTGCGTAGGCTTGAGAAAACTTGGTCAAATCGTCTTGTAAGGTTAAAACATATTTGTTTCCGTCTTCTGTAAGTGGTAGGGGACCTACAATGTCCAGTGAGATTCGTTCGAAAGGATTTGATGAAGTTGAGGTTATTTGCATTGGTTTACGATTCTTTTTACGGACAAGTTTATTTGATTGACACGATTGGCACGTTATTATGAAATCGGCGATGTCCTTTTTCATTGTTCGCCATTTATAACTTCTCTTTATTCTTTCATACGTTCGGTGGAAACCGGAGTGTCCTGCGACAGGTGAGCAGTGATACTCGCTTAGGATTTTGGATATTTGTTCTTTAGTCGGTTCGGAAATAGTGTCGAAACAGATTTTAATTCGAATGTCTGTTCCTTTGAATATGTGTCGGAGCATTGCTCTCGTCTTTTCCCATTTAAGTCGATCGAACCCTGTTCCTAATCGCGGAAGGCTGATCGATGTCTTTTTGTTTTTTATTAGAAGTTCTTTTAGGGTTAGTAGTACAATATACAAGTCTTCGTAGCTTGTTTTATCCCAATAGTTTCCTTTATTCACAAGGTAAAAGATTGAATTATTTCCATTTGGTACTGTTATAACGTCATGTACTTGGACGTTCTGTGATTTTAGTATTTCGAGATGATCGAATCGTGTTCTAAATTCGGCAGCGGTTTGATCATGAAATTCAAGATCTTTGGATATACAAACTGCGTAGTTGTCTATTGTCGCGAATATAGATTCTTTAGTTTCCTCGATTTTATCGTAAATTATTACGGAGTTCTGGAGGTCGTTAATGAAATCGGCGTAAGATTTTGTAGTATCAGCGTCTATTGCATTGATATTGATATTTTCTTCAAATTCGTTTTGATTATTTATTCGACTAAGAGCGTCTGCATTAGAATTAATCTTTCCGGGTTTGTATTCGATTTTATATTCGTATTCCTCTAGTTTCAAACGCCAGCGGACTAATCGTGATCCAGGTTCTTTTAAACTGAATAACCAGGTCAAAGGTCGATGGTCCGTAACTATTAAGAATTTACGTCCGAATAAGTACGATCTAAAATGTTTGACCGCCCATACAATGGCTAAGAGTTCCCGTTCAATTGTTGAATAGTGTGATTCTGCGGAGTTTAGTGTTCGACTAGCGTAAGCTATAGGCAGATCGTGAGAATCGAATTTTTGAGATAGTACCGCACCGATTGCAAAGTTACTAGCGTCGGTAGTAAGGATAAATTCCTTTGTAAAATCGGGGTATTTGAGAATCGGTTCACTAGTGAGATTTGATTTCAACTTTTCAAAAGATTCTTGTTGATTGCTTGTCCATATGAAAGGTACATCCTTTTTTAAAAGTGACGTTAAAGGTTTGGAGATTTTGCTAAAGTTTCCGATAAATCGTCTATAATAACTCGCAAGACCTAAAAATGATTTTATGTCTTTCGGTGATTTCGGAGTAGGAAAGTTTTTGACAGCTTTGATTTTTGATGGATCTGGTTTCACACCAGTTTCTGTTACTAAGTGACCAAGGTACATTACTTCACGTCGTAAGAATTCGCATTTATCAGGCTGAACTTTGAGATTATGTTCGGATAGTCTTTGAAAGATTTCGCGTAGTTTTTTAGAATGTGTCGATAGTGAGTCTGCGTAAATTACTATGTCATCGAGGTAGACAAGACAACGAATTCCTTGTATTCCAGCTAGAACGGAGTTCATTAGTCGCTGAAATGTAGCAGGAGCGTTTTTTAATCCAAAAGGCATTCGATTAAACTGATAATGACCTAGTGGGGTTGAGAATGCTGTTTTCTCTGCGTCTTCCGGGTCCATTTTGATTTGATGGAAGCCCGATGCAAGATCGAGAGTGGTAAAATACTTAGAATTACCTAACTGATCAAGGATATCAGCAATATTAGGCAACGGGTATGCATCTCCGACCGTGATGTCATTTAGTTTCCTATAATCGATGACAACTCGCCATTTGATTTTTCCGGATGCGTCTCGTTTCTTTGGAACTACCCAGAGTGGTGAGTTCCATGGAGAGATTGACGGTTTTATTATATCGTCTTGTAACATCTTATTTATTTGGTTGTTTACTTCTTCCTTATGAATTTCTGGATAACGGTAAGTCTTTACAGCGATTGGAGTTGGAGAGCTCGTTTCTATACTATGTGTGACTGTATCTGTGCAGCTTAGTTTATCTCCCTCGAGATGAAAAACGTGATTAAATTCTTGGCAAATTTCGAGTAGTGATTCGCGTTCCTCTTCGTTTAAGTGGTTTGTTCTTAGGTTTTCATACAACTTCTTTAATCGTTCGGATCTGTGGTCAATTGGTTTATTCGAGTTTTCGACATCGGATTCGCAAGTTTCTAGATTTAATATTCTCATTATATCGCGCTCTATCGGTTCTAAGTGAACTTTAAGGTTCTTAATTGTTACGTTTGTATTAGTCGTATTTATAATCGAAGTGATCGCTTCGGAGTTTGAATTTACTTTTACGATACTCTGACATATGAAAACACCTTGTTCGATTTCCTTATTTGCGATTATGCCTTCTTGAATTTCGGCATTTGTTACGCGAATAGGAACAATTATTTCGGTTCGGGATGGAATGACAATGGAATTGTTACCGTCGTCTGTGTACGTTTCGTTCGTTCGGTTAGCGGTTTGTGTGTCCATTTCAACGTCAGATTGATTAATTTCGTTTTGCACGTCTTCCCTAGGTGTGTGGTTTTGATTTAAAGGCTTTTCTATCAGTAACATAGGGATATGACCATTAGGAAAATGAAGTAAATTGTTAGTGTAATCGGCCTGTAGTTTAAGACTTGCTAGAATATCGTTTCCAAGTATTCCAGGGAATTTGATCGGAAAATCGTTTTTTACGACATGGAAAATACAAGAATAAGATTGATTTTTTACTCTGAGATTAAGGTAACAGTATCCGACAGATTCGAAAGGTTCTGGGGTTAGGCCTCTTATTTTTAATTTGACGTCTTCATAGCAACGTGTGTCTCCCTTGAGATAAGAAATCTTAATTATTGAAATGTCGGCACCAGTATCCAAAAGTAGCTTAATAGATTTTTCTTTTGTCTCCTCAAATTCTATTGGAATGTAAGTTGTTACGCCTTGTATGGTTGAATTTAGATTTATTCTGCCTCGATATTGTGAATGCTCCTCGATGCGGCAGCCATCGGGGCTCGATTGGAGTTTAAAGCATTTGCGTTTTGATTTGAGTTCGAGTTTGAATTAGAATTGGAATTTGAGTTAGAATTAGGATTAGGACTCCATGCGTTTTGATCCTGTGGATTCGATTGTCGTTTACTATGATTATAAGCCCGTTTCCGGCATTCGGTAATCGTATGACCCAATTTTTTACAGTATGCACAAGATTTTGTGGCGTAATTAGATCTATTTTGTGATGTATTAGGATTTCCTGAAGATCTCTGATCGTTTGCCTTTAAATGTCTGACGTTCGGTTCTTGTTTTGTTCGCGGATATTGGTGTCTAGGAATGTTTGAATGTTTGTTTTTAAAGTAGCAGTTAATTGTCGTGTGTCCTGATTTGTTACAGTTAGAACAGTGTCTGGTTTCGGTCAAATTTAAATTTTGGAACCTAGCTATCTCTTTTCTTGATTTCTGTTCATTTTCTTCGGCAATTGCGTATTGCACAGCATCTTCTAAACATTCGGGTCTTTGGGATTTTACGATGATAGAAAGATCTTTTTGTAATCCTATCATGAAGACATTGAGAGCTTGTTTTTGGAGTAACTTGACGCATGCTGCACGTTCTACTTGTGAGAGTGAATCTTCTAAACTATTTGTCAGTTTAATTAAACAATTCTCGATTTTTTGGGAGTAGGAAATTACGTCTTCATTATGTGCTTGCTTACAGGATGAAAGTTCTAGTTGCCATTGCCCGTGCGATCGCTTTTCTGAATAAGCTTCTAATAAGTAAGATTTGAGAGCTTGCTAATCGGCGAATGATCTGTTTCGAATTAAGGCTCGTGCATTTCCCGTGATTTTAGTTTCAATTATGGCAAAAAGTACAGGTTGCATATTCTCGGCTATAAGTGATATGGCTTTATCGCAATTATCGCAAAATTCATATAGCTTAGCTTTATTTCCGTCGAAGATTGTTAGCATTTTTTCGGCTAATTCTATTCTTATCGTTATGTCTGTCATATTGAATAGGTAAATTTAGAAGTCTTTCTTTCTATAGGGTTGTGGAATCTACTTAGGTTAGTATTAACTTACAGTAAGTAGATAAAGACCAGTAGCATGTTCGCTTGACGATTCTTGATTTCCGATGCAGTCGTTGTTCTGCGATGGAAGGTGTGGCTGTAGAATGTCTCGTCCAAGAGGGTTGGTTGGCTTCTAATGTTGCGTCGATGTAGCACTCGGTGGATTTCGTAGATTTTGTAGATTTTGTCGATTTAGTAAGATTCCGTAGATTTTGTCGATTTAGTAGATTTAGTAGGATTTCGTAGATTTTGTAGATTTAGTAGGATTTCGTAGATTTTGTAGATTTTGTAGATTTAGTAGATTTAGTAGGATTTCGTAGATTTTGTAGATTTAGTAGATTTAGTAGGATTTCGTAGATTTTGTAGATTTAGTAGATTTAGTAGGATTTCGTAGATTTTGTAGATTTTGTAGATTTTGTCGATTTAGTAGATTTTACTCGGCTGATCGTCCTCTTTTGCGCCCAATCTCGAAGTGGCAGCGTAAGTAGCTAAATGTTTTAACTCTGCTCACTCGGTGATGAAGGTTTTGCAATAGGCGACTGCGTGCCTAGATGATTGCGTTGTCCTTCGAATCGGATCCAAATGTTAGACTTTGACAAGTCGCGTAGAAGTGTGAAAATTCGCTGAATGAATTCTTCTTACGTTCTTCGGATAGGATGATCTTCACTTCTGACACCAGTTTTATGTAATGGACTAAGAGGTTGACACGATGTTCAGGAGAGTAAAAATTGTGAAGAAGGTGTTCAATATAAAACCCTTTATTTTAAGATTAATATGTATAAGTTCGTTCTTCGACGGGAGTTTAAGTGTTTCTAAGGTTTCTTGGAGTTTTCTGTATGAGAGGGTTGATGGGGGTTGTAGGAGGAGATTTTGAGTTAGGAGGGGAACCAATGAGAGTACGGAGGTTGGATTTTCAAAAGGAATTGTTTAAGAGATATTTGTGTTTTACGACTTGCAGCTGCAGAGCAACTGCGTAGGAAAATGGTTAGTGAAATAAGAAGCGTTAATGGGACCTTAGGATTTCGCAGATAGGGATTCGGAAATAAGGATTTTGGGACTGTTTATGATGGGGCCTGGAGAATGAGCAGAAAAGGTTTTATGGGTTTAGGCGAGGCAGTGAAATATTTTGAGTAAAAACTAAAATATACTATATTGGTGGGTAGGTACATTACAGCGGCTGTAGTGGGCACGATAAAGTGTGAATAAAATTATCCGCGAATGCGCTCGTATTCGTTTTTCTCATTCCATTTTCGTCAAAGAGAGATAATGGGTATGGAGCTAACTCAAAACACAAGTAGGATTGCATATTTTTGTCTTTGCTTAATTGAAGAGAAATTCTCTGATAGATTAGTAACGGTTGTGCTGTAGCAGTTATGTTATTAACTGTCACTTGCGAAGTCATTACGCTTAAGGGTAAAATCTTATCTTTTCTTTTAAATTTTACAGTGTTGTATGTTTTACCGAAATTATCGCGTACTAAATTAACACCAACGTCATAGGCTTTGTGGCAGTTAATTGTACTGTTTCCTACAAGACCAGAATAAATTGGATGAATATTTTCAGACACTGGAAATGGATCGTGCTCTTTGTAAAATTCCATCAACAATTTAAGATCAGATGCATCTCGGTTCATTCGACTATGCCCGCTATCCGCATGTTGTTGGCTACTTTCGTATGTAGTGGAACAAAAGTTTTCCATCTCTATGCACACTTCTATTAAAATAACGGTACAAGCGATCCACATCGCAATGGTAATCTCGCTGATACCTCGACCATGTGTTAAACCACCAGCAACCTTTAACGATCGCATAAGTATCTGCTCAATTGCCATATCGCTCCAAACACCGCTCCAATGTTTATTGGAACGTCTAATCGCAAAACAACCTTCTTTTGAAAATTGATTATAATCCTTCGGAGATAATTTTTTTCGTAATTTGAACATATCTCGCAAATACAAATGCGCCATTTCTGCATAGTGATTGTAGCCACTTGAATGGAAGAATGGTAACATTTGTTTGACACATGCTAAATGTAATTCGAAATTTCAAGACCGCTTCGCATGATAGTAATTCAAGACTATTATAACTAATCTCAAATATTGAACATAGAGCTCAGCCGTTGGTCCATTTTCTTTTAAAAGTTCCAACTGCTTATCAAATTTTATTTTAATGGATACAAATAACGTCAGACAAGTTAATATCCCTCAAATTTTCGTTCTTTGACAAATCATCAAGATGTTTCAACTCTTTCTCATCGAAATCGCATTTATCAATGACTAAGCCACCAATGGCCGAAAAGCTAAGTATGTGCCTTCTGATCGCACGCGAAAAAGCATGTCCGCCCGTAATTTTGTCGACAGATCTCTCTGTGAACACCAAGGTGAAAGCTTCTTTCAAGCTTCCATAAAATATCCAATAGATCCTAAGAATGACATTAGCAAATGAAACCCACCTAATCTTGAAAGAACATTACAGATATCGTATGGATCATTATTCGGTTCAATTGAATCTATCAATTCTCGTGCTTTTAAATAGAGAGGTTGATCGAACGTCACGAATATGTACTCTTGCTTATTTGCCTGACCGTGAAATACAGCTTCAATAAGCACCGTAAAAATTGTGTCATAATCGCTAGGAGGCGTATTTTCAAATTTTAATGGGATAATTCTTGAAACGAAATATTCAGTAATAGGAGAATATGTTTCTTCAAATCCATGCCAACCCTTTGTGGTCGAAGGTGACTTATTTTTTGCAAAAAGCCATAGAAAATCTAGTCTAGAAAAGGCGAATTGACCATTACTATAATAATCTAGTGCTCACAATTGATTTTCGAATTGTTTTATCTCTAAAAACGGAAAGAAACACATGGTAGTTTTTGTAATCTCGGAATACTTTGACTAGTTGTTAGAGATGAGGAAGATGTTATACATAAAATGCCACCCATTGCGTGAAATGTATTCCGACCATCAATAGTAATGGAATTATGATCGGCATTATCGAATATGCATCGAAGAAAAGATTCCGTAGATATTTGATGATTTGCTGGATATTTAACAATAGATGCTCCGAACAGAGTAGTTTCATGATGAGATGCACATAAACTTAAGTTTACAAGGCTGTCTGAGAGTTCTAGATGCATGTTTTCGATGCATCATAGATGAAAGTCCCAATAAAATTATGGATGTGAACGATTCCGGTCTGATTAATGAAATAATTATGTGGGCGACCGTTAAAATTTGGTTTTTCAATTTTTCAATATTAGCTTCTGTCACGAGCTTCTTATGTGTTGAAATAAGAACCTCTAAATACTTGAGTAAAATGGGGGGTATTTCAGATTCTACATCTGAGGTAAAAGCACTAGGAGCTGTATATTTAGAAGTATCATAATGAGAAGCACGAACATCCTGCAACGTGATGTGTGCGGCTGCCTGACTTATGCGTAATCTCTCTTCTTTTCGATTAGATTTTTTATTCCCGTACCATTTATCGTCGATTCTATTGTACTGTGAATTTTGAACGCATACGTGTACATACATCTCCTCTGAATGAATAAATGCTAATTTCATCACCAAAGTGTGATTCAAGATGTTTCCTAATGCAAAGAAAATTGACACTCGCTTGTGTTTTCAACAATATTTTCGATAACGAAAGATACGACCGCATTCATAGAATCTGATATTGGACGGGCCGTTCGATTACAACTTTTATAAGAGTAAAATTTTGACATACATAGCGCATAATACCGTGGTTTTAGAATATCAAAATTATTGTCGATGGTGATCAATCGCGCTCGAATTACCTGTTCCTTCTGACTCAAAGTCTTATCTTGAGTTTCTTGAAGCATAGATCGTATCGTTTTTATATCTGAAATGGTACTTATTTTAGAGATCCCATCTTTCTTAAATGCTCCGCAAATCAAGTAAACCTTATTATATTCAAATGAGCGCGAGTCTTGAAAAGATTGTTCATGAGCCACATTAATTAAAGATTTTTCATTGGATGCCTTTTCAATATTACTATAATTTGTATATGAAACT